>JAPCYP010000096.1:0-1200000 GCA_035048595.1 Echinosophora koreensis
GTGTCACGTTGGTCCAAGTCTCAATAGGCTTCCCTCCATATCTTCTTCTCTCTTTTTGCAATTGATCCCACCAAACAAGTGCAGAATCCTTAAATTGAAGAGAGGCTACCTTCATTTTCTTTTCCTCATTGTAATTGTTACAATGGAACATTTGCTCTATCTTCATCTCCCATTTCAAATAGGCTTGGGGATCATTCTTCCCATGAAAGGTAGGAACTTTGATCTTGACCCCTTCTCTATTTTCTCGGTTTTGAAGGATGGCAAGTTGTCCATCATACTTTGTACTCATTTGCTCCATTTGCCTTTGAAGGTCTTGTAATTGAGTAGCCATTCTAGCATAAAGAGTTGAAGACCTTGGAGAACATGATTGACTATCTTCATGGGCTGCCATCATTTGAACACACAATATCAAAAGATAACAAGAAATAATTAAATTCCTCACTACACTCCCTCACTTGTGCACACAAATGTATTTCACTCAATTGGCTTTTCCCACACAAGATGTATTTTTCTCTCTTGCCTTTTCCCTCTCAAATATTCTCCATGAGTTCTTAGAGGAATAAAACACAAATACACAAAAATCCAAAATTCAAGTAACAAAAATCACAAACTTATCAAACAAGGAAACAACAAAGGAAAGGCTAGAAAAGAAAAGCTTGAAACAAAGAAACAAAGGAAGAAGGGAAATATTTTCAGGAACACAACTTGCTCAAATAGAACTTTAACTTCTCTTTTGCTCAAATCCTTTTGTCACGAATTTTTTTTTTTTATATCACGGCCATGATGGGGATCATGCCCTGGCCGTGATCCTCTCTGGATCAATTTTTTTTTTTTATATCACGGCCATGATGGGTATCATGCCCTGGCCGTGATCCTCTCTGGATCCAAAATTTTTTTGTGTCACGGGCGTGATGGTTGTCACGGCCTGCCCGTGATCGCTTCTGGAAATCACAAATAAAATTTCACGCTTGAAAGCCCTTTTGTTTTTGAGCAAAACACAATTTTTCCCTTTGAAAATTTCCCTTCACAAACAGAAACAAAGGTAGTATTTTTTTGGTTTTGGGTTGATAAGAAGATAGGTAGAAAGGTAGAAGATGAACAAAAAACGAAAAAAAAAATGAAGAACACAATCAAAAAATTCAACCAAAGCCTAAGCTCTGATACCACTTGATGACATCCAAATGATGGGATGCCTTTACAAGATCTTTTTGGTTGAATTTCCAGAAAAACAAAACTCAATCACCTTTCAAAATATAGTATCACTTGAGTTCAATATTGTATCAAAAACAACAAGTGAAGAAAACAAAGAAAATGGAAGAGATTGAGATGGTGATAGGCGTCACAAACAAGATTGTTTGATAAGCCTTGTGAAGTTCGCCACAAGAATCTTGGATTCTTGATAAGAACAAATTTGGTTCAGCCAAGAACCTAGGAGAACACAATTCTCACTCAATGGAAATAATCCAAATGAACATCCCAGTTCACCATTACAAGTGTATTAGGCGCCATACATATAGAACTTGACTGCCTAATTTCTGACTTACATTGCATTCCATAACCCCCCTAATAATTCACTTAATTCTAACACTAATGACTCACTTAAAACTAATTTTAACTCAGCCACCAATAGGAATTTACTCCCCACCAATGATAAACCAAAACCCCCACATTATTAGCTTAACTAATGACACTAAAGGCCAACAACTCAAGACAGCCACCAAGACTCTTTAATCACGCCTACTTCTCTTGATTATGGGTGGTTACACTTTGCTTCTCAAATTAAAAAGTGTAACCCCCACAATTTACATCAAAAAGGAATCTTAACCTACACTAGACTCACATGTAGAATTAGGAAAGGTGGGCTTGCACCAATTTGCAAATGGACCCACTTACATAACTTTCAAACTTATTGAATTAAAAGGAATCAGAAACAATTAAAAGGACTTGGACTTTTCTTCAAGAACACGCCCCACACATCATTGTCTTCATCATGGATGAGCAAAGTCACTCACTTGGGCTCATTATCTCTTTGTCTTGCATTTGGGCTTTAGTTAGAGCTTCTTGATCCATGGTCTTTATTGGGCTCATATCAGTTTTGTTGCAAAGTTGGGTTGCCCCTCCTTGGCTTACATCAAAGGGCTGCCTTGAAATTAAAGCACTTTTAACCTCACTTTTTGTTGCAAGAAAACTCTCTTTTCCCTCTTTTTCCTCTTTATTTTTCCCACTTTTTTTCTCATGAGTTTTTTTCAATTTTTCATCACTCTTTTTCTCATTCTTTTTCTCATGCTCCTTCTCTTTTCTCTCTTGCTCTCTTTTTCTCTCATTCTTATTTGATCCTCACTAACTTCTCTTGGAGATAAAAGAGAAAGAATGACCTTTCGGTCTTGGTACAAGAAGGAGAACTTATTTGAGAACCCATCATGGGTGGCCCTCCTATCATATTGCAAGGTCTCCCCAACAACATGTGGCTTGCCTCCATAGGCACTACATCACAAAGTACACAATCTTGATATTTCCTTATTGAAAAAGGGACCTCAACTTGTTTGGTTACCACCATTTCTCCAACCTCACTTAGCCATTGGAGCCTATAAGGCCTAGGATGTGCCTTAGTCACAAGGTTCAATTTAGACACCAATCTAGAACTCACCACATTGGCACAACTACCTCCATCAATGATTAGAGAGCATACCTTTCCTTGAATTAGACATCTAGTGTGAAAGATATTTTCTGTTTGGCCTTCTTCATGTTCCCTTGCTTGACTCCCCAAAAGCTTCCTTACCATAAACAAGTCACCTTCCGGAATGATCTCCTCTTCTTCACTCTCCTCTTCACTTGAAGCCTCGGATTGAGAGAAGACTTCTCCATTTCTTGTCACCATGGTCCTCTTTGTTGGGCATTGGGATGTAATGTGCCCACGACCTAGGCATTTGAAGCATTTCACATCACGGCTCCTAGAACTTGCTTCCATTGGCTTCTTCCCTTGAGGAGTGCTCACGGCCTCCTTAGATGGTGCACCCTCCTTCTTTTGCTTGTCCTTCCAACTTGAGGATGGAAATTTGGAAGAAGAAGAAGAAGTAAATTTGGACTTCCTCCTCTTAAGTTGTTGCTCCACCTTCATTACTTGTTGGACCAAATCTTCAAGTTCCACATAGTGTTGAAGTTCCACTGTGTCTTGAATGTCTTGATTCAACCCATGTAAAAACCGAGCCATGGTAGCCTCCCTATCTTCATCATAGTTAGACCTAAGCAAGGCCAACTCCATCTCCTTGTAATATTCATCAACACTTTTAGAGCCTTGTGTCAACCTTTGCAATTTGTTGTGTAGGTCCCTATGGTAGTGATTTGGGACAAACCTCTTCCTCATGACATGCTTCATTTCTTCCCAAGTCTCTATAGGTCCCTCTTCATATCTTCTCCTTTCTTTTTGCAATTGGTCCCACCATACAAGGGCATACTCTTTGAACTCAAGGGCGGCTACTTTCACCTTCTTTCTTTCATTGTATGAATTACAATCAAAGACTTGTTCTATCTTCATCTCCCACTCCATGTATGCTTCGGGATCATTCTTCCCAATAAAGGAAGGAACTTTGATTTTGACCCCTTCAAGTCTTTCTCCTCTTTCACGCCTCCTACCTCTTCTACCTCCTCTAGGTCTTCCTCTTTCACTCTCAGAGCCACTAGAATCATCATGGTTTTGAAGTTGAGCAAGTTGTCTATCATAATTGGCTTGCATCTCCTCCATTTGAATTGTAAGAGCTTGAATTTGATTAGTCATCCTAGCTTGATGAGCGGCTATCCTTGGAGTAGGGGGTGAACTATCATGGTCTCCCATGACTTGAGTAGAAGAATTTGATAATTTTCCTCACCACACTCCCTCACTTGTACTCACAATGTTTCTTCTTTTTCACTCTTTTTGGCTTTTTCCACACAAGATGTAATTTGTCACTCTTGCCTTTTTCCACTCACTTGTTCTCCTTTAGGTCTTAGGTGAGTCAACACAAAACAAACCAAAATCCAAAAATCAAGTAACAAAGATCACAAAACTTATCAAACAAGGAAACAAAAAAAGGAAAGGCTAGAAAAGAAAAGCATTTGGAAACAAAGAAGTAAAGGAAGGAGGGAAATATTTCAAGTACACAAGTTGCTAAAGTAAAGAAATTTTTTTTTTTTAATAATAGGTCACGGGCGTGATGTTGGTCATGGCCTATCCATGATCCTCTCTGGATTCACACGTTTTTTTTTGTCACGGGCGTGATGCGTGTCACGGCCTGCCCGTGATCGTCTCTGGAATTCACAATTCTTGGTGTCACGACCGTGATGAATTTCACGGCTTGCCCGTGATTGTCTCTGGAATTCACAAAGAAAAAAAATACACTTGAAATCTTTTTTTTTTTTTTGAGCAAAAACACAATTTCGAAACTTTCCCTTCACAAACAGAATCAAAGTAATATATTTTTTTGATTTTGGGTTTTGGAAGAAAAGAAAGAAAAAGAAGATAGATGAAGAACACAAACACAAATTCAACCAAAGCCTAAGCTTTGATACCACTTAATGACAACCAAATGGAGGGTTGCCTTGGCATGATCTTTTTGGTTGAATTCAAAACATATATGGCGCAAAACACCTTTTAGAACAAAACAAAGCTTGAGTTAAAATTGTAACATAATTAAAAGTGAAGAAATAAAGAAGAAAATGGATAAAAATGAGATGGTGATGGCGCCACAAACCAAGGTGGTTTGATAAGCCAGGTGATGTTCGCCACAAGAATCTTGGATTCTTGATAAGAACTGGTTGGTTCAACCAAGAACCAAGGAGAAACAATATTCTCACCAAAATGGAATTTGATCCACAATGAACATCCAAGTTGTATTTCTGAATGGAATAGGCGAGTACATAAGGAGTTGTGGCTGCCCACATTTGCTTGACGCTATGCCTTCTCAATCATTCCATAACCTACTCTTAACTAGCCTAACTTAAAAAACCATCTTAATTCTCCCATCACTCCATAATCACGCCTACCATCTTTGATTATGGGTGGTTACACTTTGCTTCTCAAATTAAAAAGTGTAACCCCCGCAATTTACATCAAAAAGGAAACTCAACCTACACTAAGCTCACATGTAGAATTAGAAAAGGTGGGCTGCACCAATTTGCAAATGGACCCACTTACATAACTCTCACACTTATTGAATTAAAAGGGAAAACAATTAAATCACTTTCACTTGTCTTCATGAAGTCGCCCCACATTTCATGCTTCTTCTTCATGGATGAGCAAAGTGATTAACTAGGGTTCTTTGTTTCCTTGTCTTGCATTTAGGCTTGAGTCCATTAAGAGAACCACCAATTGAGTCAAAGCTTCTTGGGCTTTCTTTGCTCTTGCCCTTGTCATTGGGCCTCCAAGATCTTGGATGGCTTCTTGATCCAAATTGGTCTCCATTGGGCTCATATCAAATTAGTCATGTAATGCCTAAGAGGGGACGTTACAATCATGAACAAAAATTGATGAATATTGGTGTAATACTTGGAAATAATGAACAATTCAAGTAGTGTAAATCATCTTACAATGCTTATTGGGTTGAAATTGAAGCAAAGTTGCAGAAAGTTTAAAATTTTGGTTTAGATTGGATCACTACAAGAAAATTACCGATGGATTACCGACAGACCCATGTCGGTAGGAAAGACGGGCGTAAAAAAATGGTACCGATGGATTTTTAAAAAATTCGTCGGTAATTACCTAGGGGCGAGGCCGTCTGTTATTACTGACAGCCGTGACCCTAGGTAATTATCAACAACCGTGACCCTAGGTAATTACCGACGCCTTGCCCTTTGGTAATTTTTAAAAAAAAAAAAAAAATTGTTTAACTAATAAAAAGCCATCTATTCAAACAAAAAAAATAATGATGCTCAAACTTCAAACCAAATATTTCCCTATATTAAAATTGACTTCGAAGAAATTGTATAGGATTGAAAATATTTTTCAGAATAGTCATATAATAATACAAACAACACAATAGTAGATAGGAACCCAATGTGCAATAAAAAAAACATAATCAAGTATAAACCTAGAAATTACAAGATAGAAATACCTAAGATTTACAAACTAGAAACTAGAAACAAAAAAAAAAGGCAAAAAAAAAAAATACAAATGTACCCCAAAACTCTTCAACTTAAAGAGGTTACCAAAACATAATTTGGAAACAAATACAAAGGTACCCCTTTTTGAAAACCAAGCACCGAGAGAGGCTGCGAGAGTTCTCCATCGGTGAGTTCATCTTCATCAAAGTAATTCACGCCTAGATTTGATGGGATGCGATTCATTGAGAGGATGGTAACTACTCATAGATGACAAAAAGTTTCAAATCAAATCAACCTTCAGAGCTTCTTCATCTTCATCCATTTTAGGTCTTTTCGTTTCTTGTCACTAGAAACAGAGAGAGAGAACCAAGAAAGCGAGAGGGAAGCTTGACTTGATGACGACGGTCATGGTGACAGTGACGGTGGTGGTCGGAAAAACGGGTAGCTGTGGTGGGTGCACCCAGAGGGGGCTTGAATGCGTGAAAGGTAGGGAGAGACAAAAGAGAGAGAACCGAGGGAGATGGAGAGACAGAACCGAAGGAGAGGGAGAGATGTCGGTGGTGGCTAGATGAAGGAGAGGGATGAGAGGGACGAAGAAGAAGCTGAACATGGAAACCGAAGATCCTAATTAGAAAAATAAAAAGAAAACAGAAAGAAGAGATAGGAGATTATTTAAAAAGAAGCATCGCTCACTCACTCACTTTCTTCCCTCAAAATTATTCAACCAGCTCTTCAAAGTAAAGGAAAGAAAGGAGAGTTAAGAAACTATAAATATAACTTTGGTATTTTACAAATTGGGGAATAGTACCGACGGGCTATGCCGTCAGAAATTAGGAGAACAGTACCAAGAGGCCACAGCCGTCATTAATTGGGTTATTGGAGAGGGCCTAAAGTCATCGGTATTAGGTGAGGTGTACCAACTGAGCAAGGCCTTCGGAAATGGGGTGATTAGCGAGGGACATAGGTTTTCGGTACTGGCGAGAGGCAGAGGCCGTCGGAAATGGGCCTAAAGCCATCGAAAATGACGTGATTATCGAGCGACAGAGGCCGTCGATACTAGCGTGAAGTTGACATAGGGAAACACAAGAAGGGGGTTGAATTGTGTTTCATAACAGATTTTTAAAAATCCTCTTGAAAACTCTTTTGCAAGTAAGCTATGAAATAAACACACAATAAAAACCTTTTTCAAAGAGTTAACAAACTCAAGTCAAATCTCCACAGTTAGTATAAATGAAAACTGTAAAGAGATAGGGATAGAAGATTCACACAAGTGATTTTATCCTGGTTCACTCCCTTCCAACCAAGAGCTACGTCCAGTCCCTTCTACTTAAAGGTTTTCTCCATTATAATCCAATAGCTTACAAGTATTCTTTCACTTGTCTCTTCAGGCTTACAATCTCACAAGAATTCAACACCTCTCTAGGCACAATTATTATTTTCCACTCAAGCCTCTTCAGGCTCTCTCTAAACAAGAGATGAAAGATTTGATCTAAGAACTCACTATGTGTGAGGGTATGAAAGTTTAAGATCAAAGATTACAAAGTAACCGAGAGAAGATCTTAACAGAGTTTTGGCACTTTCAAATACTAGAGCTTGTTATGGTTTTAGTAACCTTCTTCATTGAGATCGTCCAGTATTTATAGAAGGCGTTCAACTTCAGCTCTTTCTTCTTCAACGGTCTTTAAGAAATCTGTTTATAGATAACATTAAATGCTATGATCCATTGAGTCTGATAACTTAATATGTGATCTTAAGAAAAACACTCTTGGTTATCAGAAATGCTGAAAGTGGCACTGCCACTTCTCTGTTATACCCAAAAGTTGCCTTTATTCTTTCTTTCTTTGTACAGGGTCAACTTTGCCGCAGCTTGTGTCAGAGTACAAAGTATTTGTGTAGTCGATGGTACTATGTTTCTCTTACCAAGAAACAAAGTGTAAACAATTGAAACAACATAGGTAAAGACATAGAAGCATTCGAATTAAATAAAAAATCATTTGAAATAAATTAGCTGACTAGACGGGTTCAAAACCAATACTTCTTTGGACGTGCAATTTTAACATTGAACTTAGAACAACTACGTAGTCTACTGATATCTCGTCTAGTAGTTCTATCGGGTAGACTAGTATAACTTAACTTTGCTTTTACCGGGTAGTCTACATACATGCACTACAAGAAAATATCGATTTACCGACGGCCATTTACCGACGGACATTTTTCCGACGGAAATTTTATCATTACCGACGAAAAAAACCGTCGGAAATTCGGAATAGGAAAAAACACGGACATTTCTGCCGGAAAAACGGCTCGAAAATTGAGCAGTAATAGGTTACCGACGGAAATTTCCATCGGTAATTTACCGACGGAATTTTCCATCGGAAAGTCATCTCGAAAATTGAGCAGTAATAGGTTACCCGTCGGTAATTTACCGACGGAATTTTCGGTCGGAAAGTCATCTCGAAAATTGAGCAGTAATAGGTTACCGACGGAAATTTCCGTCGGTAATGTTATCGACGGAAATTTCCGTCGGAAAGGTGCCTCGATAATTGGGCGGGAAAGGTGTACCGACGGAAATTTCCGTCGGTAATTCGAATTCGTCAGATCTGGGTGTTTACTGACGGACGGGTCCATCGGAAACACGGATCCCGCCGTCGGTAATTTAAATGTGTTGCTGGTTACCGACGGCCCTGTCCGTCGGTAACCTCTTTCATGTATATAAATCTTCCCTCCCCCCTCATTTCAGTCCATTTTCGACGTCTCCCCCTCTCCTCATCGTGCCACCATTGCCCCTCCGTCTGTCTCCCCTCCGGCCAGCCGCCCCTCCGGCCTCCCCTCCCCCTTCCTCTTCTTCTTCCATCTCTCCCCCAACTCTCTTCCCCCTCTCCAACTCCGCCCCACCAACAGCAACTTCATCATCTCCTTCCTCCTCCATAGAAGCTTGCTTGCAATTTGTAATATCAATTTGTAACTATACTTGCTTCTGTCTTGTTTTGAAGGAATCACAGTAGTAGTATAGCTTCATTTTTTTTTTTGTATATACAACTGGTATATATATTCAGTATTATGTTTCATGAATTTACCTGCACTGGGAATTTTGTTTTGTTCACTTATGTGTTTATACATTTTTCATCTTCTATACTTCTTTCTTTTTATAGTTTTCGGTTCTAGCTTTAAGAACTCTACAAGTTTATATTTGTTTTGGTGTGAAGATAAGTAAAATAAAAATTGTAATATTTTAAATTAAAAAAAGTAATAATTTATTCTGAAAAAAAATTCAATATATAAAAAAATTATTTCAAAAAAATTACCGACGGAAAAGTCCGTCGGTAACGTTACCGACGGACATTGACCGTCGGAAAATTAGTTGGTAACGTTACCGACGGACTTTTCCGTCGGTAATTTTCCGTCGGCCAAAGTCCGTCGGTAACGTTACCGACGGAAATTTCCGTCGGTAAGTTTCCGACGGATCTGCCAGTCCGTCGGAAACCATTAGCAACGGCCTTATTACCTACGGAAAACGGTATGTCGGAAAGTCCGTCGGAAACCCGTATTACCGACGGATTTTCTGCGTTTCCGACGGACTTTGGCCGTAGGTAAACAGTGATTTTTTTGTAGTGCTGCTCGTCTACCTTCTATCGAGTAGTCCACTTATAAGATCGTTTAATCTTTTCTCGGGTGGACTACAAGTCTTTGGACTTGTTGATTGGTGGACTTGTTTTATTTCCTGATAGATTTAGTGCTCGTCTAGCGCTTGTTAGACTAGCGATTCTTTTTTAGACTAATTCTTTACTAGATGAGTTTGATGGCTCGTCTAGTGAACATAGTTTGGACCCGCAATGCTTTTGGACTTTCTCAAAGGAGCTTTAGACTAGTTCCCTCGTCTAGCGATATTTAAAACAGTCCTGCACATTTAGAATAGACGAGTTAGGTCATGACTTAACTTTGCTATACAAATTTAATCTTTTTGTTAACAACAAAGCTTAAGAGATTATTTAACCATAACCACTTTGGTTCCAACAATATCCCCCTTTTTGATGATGACAAAAACTTATTAAATTTGATTGAACAAAGTCTAAGAGAGCCAAAAAGAGCTCCCCCTAAGACAAAGCATTCAAACAATTAATCAAGTCTAATATCAAACATTCAGATATGCAAAGCAGTTATGTCATGTATCAGAGCATATAATCTTAAGCATTTAATAGGTATCTGGGCATAAATGTGTAACTACAAAATGTGAATCAAAGCAATATGCATCAGATCAGTTATATATACTAAGTTAAGAAACATGTTTTTCAAAACAATTTCAAATTTATATTTCTCTCTATTTCTCCCCCATTTTTGTCATCAAACAAAAAGGTAAAAGGAGTTGGACCATCATAGTTAGTTTTGACACGAAGGATAACAGAGAGTAAAAAAGAGAAAAAAGTTTAAGATGATGGAAGAGGAGGTGGAGGTGGGGTAGGAGGGCCTTGATTTTACTGAAAACCCATGGTAGAGAGCATTTGAAACATTTGTTGGAGTATTGCATTGGTAAGTTGAATATCCCACTGAACACTTCTCTCAACTTGTTCTTCAACCTTCGTGGCAATGATTTCTTCAAGATCTGGAGGAATGGTAGTGCTGGAACTCTTAGCAGTGGCATCCAGATGACCTTGTTCAGGTCTTCTACTTAGAGCAAGAGATTGTTGTGGTGCTTTTGGATGTATAACTGAAAGGGAACATGTTGTGAAGCTTGTTTTCTCTCGCCTTTCTGCCACATTCTCAGACTC
Source organism: Echinosophora koreensis (assembly GCA_035048595.1). Classification (NCBI taxonomy): domain Eukaryota; kingdom Viridiplantae; phylum Streptophyta; class Magnoliopsida; order Fabales; family Fabaceae; genus Echinosophora; species Echinosophora koreensis. Next base: position 10,842 of record JAPCYP010000096.1, read on the forward strand.
ATCCATATGTTCTCCTTGTTGTTCTGCTTGCTCAGGGCCTTCAACAACAATTTCTTCAATCTCTTCATACTGATCTACAGCTTCATGAACAGAGAGCCCTGGCTCAGGTTCAGGTACAGATTCCATTGAATGGACTTGATCCTCATAAATGTAGGAGCTCCTAAGAGGGATGCCAAGGGTGTCATTGTGAATGAAGAACCTGACTTCAGAGAAGCCATATTCTCCTCTCACTACTGGAGTTTCTTCTTTCTTTTCAGCAGAGAGACCAGAGGAAGAAGCTTCCTTTGAGCAGATCTTGATGTGGTTTTACCAGTAGCCTCTTGCTTCATTGTCAAAATTCTTTTCCTCTCCCGTAAGAAGAACATTTATGATGTCCTGATCAATCCTTTCATCCTGACTGACTTCTAACAGAACTATATCTGGAATTGGAGAGGTCTTCTTAGGAGGTCTAAATTTGCCATTCTTGTCCTTGTTGAGATCAATCATAGACAGTCCTGGGTATATCTTAGGAGGGACCATGCCAACTCTGGTTTTGTGAGAGTGATACAACCAAGTGGGAGGCACAAAGTTAGCAGCTCTGAAGTACCTTGGCATGGAGAACTCAGCTGTTAGATGACCATAGATCAAATAGTTACCAACATCAGATAGAGTACCATACTCTCTTGGATGCACAAATTGTTTCCACTTGACCTCTCTGCTTAGAAAAAATCTTATGTAGCCATAATTCCTTGACCTTCTATACTCAATATTGTCTTCCTTGACTTTGGAAGGTACACTCCACCAGATAGGAATGATATCCCTATCAACACTATCAGTATGGGGGGGTAAAGGGTTCCATCTTAATGAGGTTGGGATAGATTTTCTTAGGTGGGAGTTTTTGTTGAGGTAGGTGAGTTAGAAGAGGGCCGTTGGCAGTGCAGTGTTTTGAAGGAACTGGTTCAGAGGGTTCATATGGAATGCCATTGTAGGACCATGGCACATGAGTATCAGGTTTACTCATCTTCTGGCAGGGGGTAGAAAGGTCTTGGTTTAGGGGTAGGAGAGAAGGTGTGGTACAGGATTCTCCAATTTCTCTTTACTTTGGCCCAAATTTTAGCTTGGCCATCATAAATGGTAGAGGGGTCAGTGTAAAGGAATTGGACTTTGGGTAGGTCAGGAAAGGGTACTCCAAGAATAATCCCATTATCTGGTTTATTAAACCAGGGATCATCAGCATGAATGATGGATAGAAATTGTGGTCTTTGTGGAGAAGTGTGAATTGGTGAGTGCTCATAATGGTATTGGGGTGAGTATTGTGGTTGTTCATGTATGGATGATAGTAGTTGTTTTTGTGATGGTGATATGGTGTTGATAGGAACATCAATACTATCTACAACAGCAGCAACAACATTCTTAATCATAGAGTGAGTTGGTGGAGTTATCTCAATAGAAAGAAAAGGTTTGGCCTTTCTGGTAGGTTGCCTTGCTCTTGTAGGGACAGTAACAGAGGCAACAACTTGCTTCTGCTTCTTCAAAGCAAGTCCAATGGGCTGAACATCTTCATCATCCTTATTGTGAGAAAGAATGATCTTTCTTGCCCTTTTCTTCTTTTGAGTAGCTTGGGGTTCATCTGTCCTTGGTTCCCTGAAGACAATCCCAGCAGAAGGCTTCCTTGTCCCTGATGGATGAGTTGTCTGAGCAGGTCGTCTAGCCGTTTTCCTCTGCATGGCTTGACCCTCAGCTTGGTTCATCTCTATTCGCTCTTCCTTAACTTTCTTTACTTTTTCCTTCTTAGCCAATTCAACTTGCATCATTGGATCAAGTTTCATAATTACTAAGTTCATCCTACCAAAAATAGCAGGGGACATGCCGTGAGTCTTCAGATAAGTAGCTTGCTCCTATGGAGTTCCAACTTCCAGCTTGGCATTGATTTGGTGAGATTTCAGAACCTTGGAGAGCATATGGCAGTTAAGGTATGGTGTAACACCCTGTTTTTCAGAATTTATTGTTTAAGCTGGTTGTATTAAGTTGGATTTATTGTTTAGTGGGATTTTTGGCTAAAAGTCCCTTTCTGGTATATGAACACACCCGTGCTCATTAGCCAGCAAGCCCGTGCTTAAAGTCAGAAGCGAGTTTCTGATTTTAATTTGAGCACGACCGTGCTCAACAGTGAGCACGCCCGTGCTCAATGCGTGGACCGCGTCTCGTGACGCTAAGTGGAGCACGACCGTGCTCAAGGGTAAGCACGACCGTGCTCAGGTCCGGAAGTTATATACGTGAGCAGAATCGAGGGTTTAACGTTTTAACCCTATTTTGGTGAGTGCAGCAGCCTTGAGTGCGGCCAGGGCAGAATTCCTTCCGTCTTTCTGTCCCTTGATCAGTTTAGAAGCGTTGGGAGATTGTTAGTGCAGCATTGGTAGTGGTTTAGGTAAGGTTCCTTTCCCTCTCTTGGTTTCCTTGTCCGTTATTGTGAATAGGGAACTAACCTGTGGTTTTCTGTTGATCCAAGGTTTGTTTCGGTGTAAGTCGCTGTAAAGGGAGAAGCCGGTTCGTTGCTTAGGACACCGAAAGAGCTACCTTCAATCCAGGTATGGGGAGAAGGGTAGTATGATCATAGGCTCGGAGTTAGGGTAGAGTAAAGGGGTTCCCATAACCCCGGTTTGATTTGTATGATTATATGTTTGATGACTATATGATTTAAGGATGTGTTTAATGTATGTTTCTGGTCGTTATGTTGATGGTGTTACGTTGCATGTGGTTATGGTTGTTGTTGGTAATCACTGTTATTAACATGATGATATTATTGCTGGGTTGATGCCATGTTTGAGTTGGTTGATGTATGTTGATGAGTTTAAATCTGGAAACGTACTGATAATTGATGTTAGGAATAATTGAGTAAAAACCTGATAAAATTGGTTAAGTTTCGGCATCTGTCGCGCGTTGAGCAAGACCGTGCTGAACAGGGAGCACGACCGTGCTCCCAGTTGAATTCTGGGGAGATGGCCGCGCTGTTGAGCACGGCCGTACAGGACAAAGAGCATGATCGTACTGCTGAGCACGACCGTGCTCATTAAGAAGCACGACCGTGCTTCACTTACAGGGGAGCACGCCCCTCACGTGCTTAAGCACGACCGTGCTGGGTTACGAGCACGACCGTGCTCAACCCACTGTGACAGAACAAGATTAAAGGACTTAAGGGGTTTTAAACCCCACTTCCCTATGATGTTAACTGATTAGACAACTTGGTAAATGTTACTAAAGATAAATAAAGATGATGAGAGGGTGAGATGTTAAGTCGATACCCCTTTTGGGTGCCGCAAGCTGATGAGTTGTGCCTTGATGCTTTTTGGCCAAGGAGGCCTTGACCCCACGGTTTGGGTCTAAGGTGTTGTTGTTACGTACCTTGGTGGCCGAGAGTTTGCCCCAGGTACTGCGGTTGATTCCGCTTAAGTCCTCAGGTAGATTCCGCGAGGCAAGTTGGTGCGGTTGATCCCGCTGTTACCTTCGGTCGATTCCGTTGGAGTTTTGGAGGTGGTGTTGCCGTTGTTGTTGTGTTGCATACGCATTGCATCGGAGATGTTGTTTAGGGATGTTCGACATAGGGGAGATCGTCCTAGAGTACGGCGATCCTGCCATCCACGGTTGGAGTAGATTCTCCTAGCGCCCCCGTGATGAGGCATTCGTTGGTTTGATGCGTTGGCTATCAAAGGAGTAGATTCTCCGACGTTGAGTAGATTCTCAATGTGGATGTGTAACTCCAAAGTCGTTCATCCCGAGTTTAGTGGATCCACATGCATTGATGGTTTAGCGGAGTAGGACTGGATTGCACTGCATAGCATAATGATGATGTTGATGTTTGATGTGATGCTGCTATGCTTGCTGTTTACTTTACTGCCTATCTCCATGCTAATATGTTTATACGATTCTTACTCCCTATATATGTTTGTTGTTTGTGTTTGGCCTGATTGGCACATTGCAGAGGATGACGAGCAGCCCGGAGAGGAGTGACTCTGAGGAGCCGCCACTCATCATAGGGCTAGTTTATGTTTCGTAGTCGTTAGTTTCAGTTGTAATTCCGTGGATTTTATTCCGGAACGGTTATACCAGCTCTGTATGTGACATCGGGGTTGGGTTACATTTTTTGGGTTGGTTATGTTTTTATTGTTTAAAAACTTATTTTATTTCCGCGTTGTAAACGGTTCATGTGGGACTTTTCTACCCATGGACAATTGTTTATTTTATCCAGTAATTGCATGTTTTCCTTTAAATGTTTTTAATTTAAATGGCTTTTAACATGCGGGGTAGAAGGGTGTCACATATGGTAGTGCTTTTCTCCTTGTTTAAAACATAATTTTTGAACCTTGTGAAGAGAAGGTTGGGTAGATTTACAGCAATCTCAGTCATGAGTTGGCAGAGACAGAACTTATGAACAGAAGAGATGTTATCCTTCGACCAAGTCTTGTGAAGGATAGCCTTGTTGAGGATTTGCTGAAGAATCCTAGGATGATCCTTCATATGAACTGATTTCCACTCAGCAATAACATTCTCTAGTCGTATGAGAAGAGCCCGCATGACTTCCTCACCACCTATTTCTTGTTCCCAATCGTTAGTTGGGGTTAATCCGGTTTGGGGACAGTTAATCGCAATTGCGATTATAGCTTCAGATACTATCACCTGGGTGCCAATAACACAAGTTTTCACCTCAGTAGCAGTTATTGTAGGGTTTCTACAGAATGCTTTGATTAGGTCTGCGAAGAAGGAGACTTTCTAAGCAAAGAAATTTTCCCAACCAGTAGCTTTGAGATACTAACTCATATCCACGTTGTACTCCTTGAGGATGTTGAGATCAAAGTAGTGATCCATTCCCATTTCCAACCAGTTCACGTCAATGGTAGCATTTGCAGAAGATGAGGCCATTGTTGAAGGTTTGAATGTGAGAGATAGATAGTTCTTTTGCAAAGAGGGCTTGAGTTTCAGAGAAGTGAAAGGTTTTCTAAAGAAGAGGGAAACTTTAAAAAGGTTACGAATGTGAACAAGTTTTCTCTGAAAATAATTTTTTGATAAAAAGAAAATACAGGTAGTGGTGATACGACATGCATTTAATGTTGACACGGTGCAGGTTTCATGAAACCGTAAAAAGCAGTTTTTCCAAATGATGGATTTAACTGATTCAGCAGAGAGAATTTGAAATTAATCTGTCTTGAGACATAATAAATGCAAATAATAACTGAAATGCATAGACGAGACAGATTTATAAAAGCATACAAGCATTGGACTACTTGTGCAATGGACGAGCACTTAGCACACATTGGTCGACCTTTGCTGGACGACATATCAATCAACACAAATAATGTTAAGATGCTTTCAAATAAAGATGAATTTGTCCTCGGCTAGAGGTTTAGTAAAGATATATGTCCATTGATGGTTAGTATCCACAAATTGAATATCAAACACACCTTTTAGCACATAATCTCTAATGAAATGATGTTTAATATCTATGTGCTTAGCTCTTGAATGCAAAATTGGATTCTTAGATAGATTGATTGCAGTAGTGTTATCCATATAAGTAGAATACTACTTACAAACACATTGTAGTCCTCTAATTGATGTTTGATCCATAAAAGTTGTAAGCAACAGCTTGCAGCAGATATATACTCAGCTTTAGCAGTTGATAAGGCAATGGTGTTTTGTCTCTTACTTGACCATGAGTCTACATTGGCTCCAATGAAATGACATCCTCCACTGGTGCTTTTTCTTTCTATGTGATCTCCAGCATAGTCAGCATCACAAAAACCAACTAGTTTGTAATCATCATTTTTCTTAAAGCACAAACCCAGATTAGTAGTACATTTCGAGTACCTAAAAATCTCTTAAGTGCTGATAAATGAGATTCTCTAGGATCAGATTGAAAACAAACACATAAACAAACACTGAACATGATATCAGATCCAGACACAGTAAGATATAGAAGAGATCCTATCATACCTCTGTATACCTTTTGGTCTACCTTTTTATCTTTATCATCTTTGTTTAGTATGGACGTGGAGATGCATTGGTGTATTCATTGGTTTGCAGTCATTCTTCTTGAACTTCTTTAAGAATTCCTTTGTGTACTTGGTTTGATGGATGTACACCTCGTCCACTGTTTGTTTCACTTAAAGTTCAAGGAAGAACTTGAGTTCTTCTAACATGCTCATTTCGAATTCTTTTTGCATTAGCTTAGAAAATTCCTTGCACAGAGATTCATTAGTAGCTCCAAAGATTATGTCATCAACATAAATTTCCACAATTATAAAGTTGTACTTGTTGGATTTTCTAAATAAAGTTGTATCAACCTTTCCTCTACTAAATCCATTGTCCATTAGAAAGGAATTTAGCCTTTCATACGAAGTAGAGCTGGGTATGCTGACCAGTCCGATCTGTTTAAGTCCGGTCCTCATTGGTCCGCACTAAAACGGACCGGGCCGAAAAGACCGGATGATAAATAGACTTTAAAAAAGAGTCCACGCCCAGTCCGTGAGCTAAACTGACTGTCCACGGACTCATCAACAATTTTTTAATTTTCGATAAAATCAAAAAAATAATGACTTTTTTTTTTGATAAATCAAAAGTGTATTAAAAAGGGTATTAGCCTATTAGGAATGCTCAACCAGTTACAACCCAGAGTTGGGATCACCAAGCATATACATCAAGTATACCAAAAAAAAAAAGAACAAATATATGTCATGAATCCATCACCCTAACTATTAGAACAACTCCTATACAAAAAAAAAAAAAAAAAAGAACAACACCTATACAAAATCCATAAACCCCCACAAAAGAACTACAGAAAAAAAAAAGAAGCCACACACAGAGCTTTAGCTATTCAAAGCTCACATGCATTGTCATAGGAAATTTACCCAGGTGCTACCATTGCAGTAAGAAAGCGATAGCAATTCGTCCAGCGAAAGCTTACGGATTCCCAGAGTAACAACCATCATAAAAATAGCACACCAAACCAAACCAAATCTAGGGAGACACACAACAAAGAATGTTAACCTGACCAAAAAGAGAAGCCTAGACCCAACGAGATCACACTTCCTTCTCTTACGGCGACCAATGCTTGTGTGTTGTGACCTAGAGCCAAAGATCGGATCGAGAAGATCCACCACAGTGGCTGGACAAGCAGGGCACTCGATAAGAGAGATCCACACACGAGGAAGGGGAGAGCTTGTTGAAAAGAAGAGGTCAAGGATTACTATTAGGATTAGGTCACTTAGGTTGAAAGTGAGTTAAAAAAAATAAGATGGGTAGCGTGTGGGGCTGATTCAAAAATTTTGGCTTAAAATTTGGCTGATCCAAAAATGAGATAGGTCACTTAGCTATATTTTTAAAAAAAAAAAAAATTAGCAGTCCGCGGACTAGTCTGCAAATCCGTGAACCAAGTCTGTTTAACCCACAGGTTAAATGGACCGGATTCAAAAAGCCCGCGATTAAATGGACCCATATTTTATCTAGTCCAAGTTCGCACAGACTGCGGGTTAAGCGGACTATCCGCAGATGCAAGTCCATATATCCAGCTCTAATACCAAGCTCTTGGAGCTTGTTTAAGACCCGTATAAAGCCTTCTTTAGCTTATATACAAGTTCAGGATGGGTTTCACTTTCAAAACCCGGAGGTTGCATGACATACACTTCTTCATTTATGAAAACTTTCAAAAAAGCACGTGATGACAACCAAATGGGTAGTTGCCTTGTAAAGATCTATTTGGTTGAATTCTTTAACAAATGTAGCGCAAAAACACCTTTGTAGAACAAAACAAACTTGAATCAATTTGAAACAAAATCAACAAGTGAAGAAACAAAAGAAAATGGAAGAGATTAGAGATGGTGTAGGCGCCACAAACAAGATTGTTTGATAAGCCTTGTGAGGTTCGCCATAAGAATCTTGGATTCTTGATAAGAACAAGTTTGGTTCAACCAAGAACCTAGGAGAACACAAGTCTCACTCAATGGATTCAATCCAAATGAACATCAAAGTTGTATTTCTGAATGAAAGGAACAAATTACATAGGGTGGGCAGCCAACTCTTGGTTGCCAAACTCAAACCATAACCCCCACTAATGATATCACTAATTATAATACTAAAACCCACTTAAACAATTATCCTAATCAGCTATCACTCCCCATTATCACGCCTACCATCTTTCCATTATGGGTGGTTACACTTTGCTTCTCAAATTAAAAAGTGTAACCCCCACAATTAACATTACAAAGGAATCTCAACATAAACCCACATGTAGAAATAGGAAAAGGTGGGCTGCCATAAAGGAACCACTTTCATAATTCCACACTTATTGAATTAAAACAAATAAAAGACTACAAATAATCTTCATGAACTCGCCACTCCTTCTTCTTGGATGAGCCAAGTCATTAACTTGGGCTCATTATCTTCTTGTTTTGCACTTGGGCTTGAGTCCATTAAGAAAGCCACCAATTGAGTTAGAGCTTCTTGGGCTTTCTTTGCTCTTGCTCTTGTCATTGGGCCACCAAGACCTTGGATGGCTTCTTGGTCCAAGTTGGTCTCCATTGGGCTTACATCAGCACGTTTTACATCCATTTGATAAAGCATGATGTTATGATGTGTAACAAATGATAGTAGCTTCTAGTCTAGTTATTGGAGCAAAGGTTTTCCGTGTAGTCAATACCTTCTTCTTGAGAATAGCCTTGAGCAACTAATCTCGCTTTGTTTCTTACCACCTTACCATTTTCATCAAGCTTATTTCTGTAGACCCATTTGGTTCATCTTACTGATTTGTCCTTGGGAAGAGGTACAAGAGTCAAGACTTCACTTCTTTCGAATTGATTTAGCTCCTCTTGCATGGCTAGAATCCAACCCTCGTCTCATAGAGCCTCGTCTACTGTCTTTGGTTCCAACTCAGAGACAAAAGCATAATCAGCTTGCTCTCTGAAGGTTGATCTTGTCCTTGTAACACCCTCCTCGGGCGCTACATTTCCTATGACATTTTAAGGCTGAAAAGTAGTTTAATTAAATTTTGCTGTAATAAATGGGGTAATTTTTTTTGTTTCTTTTTCACAAGGCATGACTATAAATACTTGGAATCAAGTGAATGTGATGTAAAATATTTCATAATCATAATTAAGGTTATAAGTTCAAAAATTATTTACATAAAACCCAGCCCGACTCATAATCTGAAAACATAAAGATACATAGACTCAACATAAAGCTAGGGAGACGCAGCTCCTAAAATATAAGATACTTGGAGTCGCAGCTCCATAAACAGTAACATTTACTCCCAGACATCCCAAGCTGGACAAACTAAAATATAAAAAACCATCCTCTCTCATACATCGTGAGAAGGACAAACCCAACTGACAAGATCTAGTGGAAACTCTATTTGAGTCCACTACCGACGTCATCACAAAAGACACTACTAGAGCCACTACAAAAGTAGCTCTCGGACTAAGCCCTTTCCCTTTCTAAGGAGAAAGTCATAGCCTACAAACCAATGACAATCATGCCTGTCTCAAGAAAAGAAAGGACAGGCATGACAGAAAACATAAAGACCATCATCTTGGACCATCTGAAAGTTGGAAGACGTCCGCTAGAAAACTCCAACATATCATCCGCATGCTCGGACCTCAACCTCTAAGATGAATCAGCCGAGTGACATCTTGACCTCTCAGTCTTATTAGAAGAACACAGAAGGCACATAGCCAGCCGACATAAGCAATATAAAATAAGGAGGTGAGATTCCCAAACATCACAACATATGGCAGATATGAAAATAGCATGACACAGCATATCATACATTCATATCCATGTAAATATATATCTCAGTTAAACAATCCAGTATATACAAGTAACAGATAACACATGCACGTATAGCCAATAATACACAATATCAATGTATCCATAATCTCATCAAGCATGACTGGACACTATTAGTTCATAGAAACACGAAAACAGAGGTAATTGATTGAAACTGCATAGTCCCATACCTACACAGCCTCAAAGGAGATTTGATCCTAACTCCGGAGCTAACAGAACATTTCTGAAGGAGTGATTAGAGCACATGTTTCACAACTGCCATTATTAGGCATCTTGTGCGTTCAATAGTAACAGCCACATAGTGGTACTATAATTGATTGTGAAACACTCTCGATAAACTTGACCGGCTAGCATCTAGTCGTTGATGATAGTGTATTGCATGGAACACCATGACCAAGAAGAATCACCAACTGGCCATTCATGACCCTCCTACCCTGACCATCCCCAAGACCATTTAAGATCGTCACTAGCACGTCCTTATGCGCACATGCATGTCGGCTCAACTTCCTAGGCACAAAGGCCTTACGGAACATAGTATCAACTATGTGTTTAGGAAATAATGTCGTTGATGGCGTGTGCGTTCATATTCATCCACCGGATAAATTTTGGGGTTCCTTATAGAAACCAAGAGCCATTCTAGAGGCAAAGTAAATAGTACCAACCTATTGGGAATCACCCCTCATTGGACTATTCATGTTTCAATGCTTTAGTACATTATGAAGGTTGGTCATTCGTCACCAACACGATTATGCCTTTTTAAGTCCATTCCCAAACAGGATTACTTGTCAAGCAAGCAACCTTAAAATACTCTTTGTCATTAAGTATTATGGAGGTAAGGATAAGTGAATCATCCTTACTTTATGACATATGGTCTTGCTCCACCATGAGTCATAATCATTAAGTCTTTGTTTTCACTAAGTCATCCTCGACTTAGGTTTTCCATTTAACTTGAAATACTAGTCGTAACGATTAAATCTTTGGTTCAAAATCAACACTCATTGGTTACAAACAAACCATTAGGAAATAAGATTGACAAATATGTATATTGATACCGAATCTTTCAAAATAGTATTTCAAATCCCATAAAATTATTGAAAGATGATTTTCCCCTTTTTACTTGATTTAGGGTCGAAACCCCTAAACTTTAAAAATAAGCTTCCTTTACTCAAAATCATCAATTATCTAGGACTCATTTTAAGGTATTAAAATACTAAATTAATGTCTTGAATAACATTTCACTCAAAAGTCCTAAAACTTGACCGAAAGCTTCAAAGTTTGAAAATTGGGAAATTCCTTTCCATAAACCCTTTTATTATAAAGGTTAATAATTCACTTTGGAACCTTAGGACACTTAGTTAAGTGTCAAAAACAGTTTCCAACTCCCAAAAATAGTGTTAGTCAAATTATTTACTTTTGGTCCATTTTACCATTTTGAACTCTTTAAAAACTCAATTTCATTACCTCTTGAATCATGATTTTATTCCCTTATGACCTAAACAATCATCAAAGTCATTTTTGAAATCAATTGAACACTTTAAGATGGTTTTAAACACTGTAAAAATAGTTTTGGAAAAATAACACTTTCTTCTTGTTTTCATTTATCCTTAAAACACTTATTTCCTTAGTTTCTAAAGCATCATTTTGGTAATTCAAAATATAACGTACGATCAAAATATTTCTCATACCATTTCTAAAACCTTAACCAAAAAACAAAAGTTCCAAAATCATTGCTCAAAACTAATCCTTTTTCCTTTATGGATTTGAAACATTCATTTTCTCACTTAAGGATATTAATGTCGCTTAAGTTTCAAGGATTGGAGTTAAACTCCCATTTCCATTCACACTTGGCCAAAAGCCAATCACAACCAAAGTGATGGTTACGCTTCACCAAATAATCTCACAATTATACATACGCATCAATATATCAAGTTATATCGAATAATCACAATAATCAAGTTATTTGCAATAACCAAGTTTTTTTTTTTTAAGCAAAGAAGGAAGAATGCTTAAGCATCACTATAGGAAAGGACATCCCAACTAGGTTGGCACCTCAATTCCTATCAATCACTTGCAGCATACTTCTGAATTTATTAATAAAAGGAAAAATAATAAAGAATTACAAAGAACCATGGGGGGCATGAACCATACCCATGAAAACAATTTATAGGAATCTATAGAAAGGAAGATCTAATCTATTTCTATTAAAGTCCTCCATAATGAAAGTAGGAATAGTGTCGCACCAAATAAAATCACCAATATTTAACCTGTGAGATGCCAACCTATCCGCACAAGAATTGCCTTCCCTAAAAATGCGTGTAACTATAAAGTTCATGTTACTAATTAAGGCTAGGCAATTAGACCATATATTTCTAAGCTTCCAAGGAACATCAATCTTCCTTCTAAAGGCCCTCACAACCAATTGCGAATCACTTTCAAGCCATAAATTGCTCCAACCCTTTAAGCTGGCTTGCTCAACAGCTATGATAGCTCCCATTAACTCAGCATAAAGAGAGGAATTAACACCAAGATTAGAAGCAAAAGAACCAAGAGATGCACCTCTATATCCTCTGAAGATACCACCACAAGAAAACCAACCCGGATTGCCTTTAGAAGCACCATTCGAGTTACATTTTACCCAATTGTAAGAAGGAGAGATCCAAATAATTTCTGTTATTCTTGGGGCTTTGCAAGCATGAACTGCTATGTTGAAAGCCTTCAGGATATAAAACTCCTTAATTGAAGATGAAATGTGACCTTTAGATATGGACCCTATGAGATGAACAACAGGAACAATGTTATTAATGCAAGTTCTGAAATTGAAGAACTTGTTTTCAAATCTGATTTTGTTCCTGTAGCACCATATCATACAAAGACAATTTGTAATAGCAGCAAGGATAACATCCCTCACTTGACTGCTCCAACCTTTGTCACAAACAGAAATAACTATTTTAACAGAAGACAGATCAATGTCACAACCAATCAATCCTTTAAGCCAATTCCAGATTTCACAAGCAAAAGGGCAAGCAAGAAATAGATGCTCTACTGTTTCTATATTGCAGCTACACAAACTGTACATAGACACACCTATGCAACCTCGGGCTTGAAGTAAATCATCAGTAGGAAGCTTCTTGTGTAGCATTCTCTAAAGCAGGAAGGATTTCAAAGGTGGAATGCAAGGCTGCCAAATCAGCTTACACTAATTCTGCACTTGAGATTTAGGCCTCAAAAACAGATAAGCATCCTTGAAAGATAAGACTCCAGTATCTGTTTTTGATCACATCAAAGTATCATCATCCAGATTACTAGGGACAGTCACTTGCTTAATAGCATGGATCAGAGCAGGGCATTGAGCAGACAATTTAAGAGGTATAAACCATGAATTATCTCTGATGAAACTGCTGACAGTAGACTTGAAAAGATGAAGCAATGCCACAGGGACTTGCAACATGTCCACAACAGGATTTGGAACCCAATTGTCTAACAAAAAATTTACACTTTTGCCATCACCAAGCAGCCAAGAGGCATTTTCTATCACAGTCTGAATATAAGGCTTAACTGTACCCCAGATAGCAGAACTGATGTGATGAGAAATAGGAACTCCATCCCTGAAATATCTAGCCTTAAGAATTGAGACCACTGACAGTATGAGGATAAAAGATTCAATCCTCACTTTGATCCAATAATCAAAGTAATGGATTTCAACATGCTAGAAATCATTTTCCAACCAATCAATCACACTAATAAACATAAATCCAACAACAATTAACCACTACAATAATGTCCTCATAAGGGACTAAATAAACAAAGTGGATAATCCTTGATTTAGGATTTTCTGACAACCAGATAAATAAAGTCATCTTCACATCCATCAATATGGTGTGATGTGGTTCATTCTCCCCTTACCTCTTGTAGACAAAGGAAGATCATTTCATTGGTGCTTCAACAGTTAGCTTCCTTCAAAGTGAAACTGCACAAGGCTAAACCCCAACTCGACGTTCCAGTTTCCTCTAAACACCTTGCAACATGTTTCAGTTTCCTCTAAACAGCTTCTGACAACTCCCGAAAAATATAAAACCTGCTTCCCCAAGCAAACACAACCACGACAACATCCCGGAGAGGGAGTCAAAGCATTTTCAACAATCAGACAATTCATACAATCAGGTACTAATCATCAACTACTCACTCTAAGTTGATTTAAATACTTAATTTCACAAAATAGAACCAATTTCAATAAAATTCAGATTTATGAAAATAAGATTCATCATCAAAATTGGGGAAAATGAGCTTTGATCATAGGAACATGAAATTAAGCTTAGAAATCATTAATTAACAGTCTCAATTGCATAAAGACATAATTAATTTTATAATTACAAAACTAATTTCAAGAGAAACATATTTGGGGCTTTAGGGTTCATAACATAATTTTGGGGGTACTCGTTCTAACCAAAGAATGATAAAATTAGTTTAGGGAATCACTAATTCACTGCCTCAATTGCATAAAACAAGGTTCAATTTCAAGATTGAAAATTGAATTCAAAAGCTAGGGTTTAGGGTTTGAAATTTGATTTGGGGCTTTTACAACTAGAAGAGATTAGGATTAAAACACTCACCCAAGGTGAAGAAGAAGATGGCGTGGTAGCTGACGGTGTCGACTAGCGTGACGGCAGTGGCGAAGGACGGCGGCAGCAATGTTCCGCGGTGTTGGATGGCGTCGAACGACGGAATGAATGGCCAGAATACATGGGATGATAAACGACAGTGCAAGGTCGTCCCCACCCTACCAGATGCGATAGAACGGCAACCTGACGGTACACCTACGACGGCGGCGCGAGACCAGAAGAAGAAGATAAAAGAGAGAAAAAAAGGGGGAGGGGTCGTGGAATTTTCTGATCCAGGGAGAGAGAGTTCTCTTTTTTTTTTTTTTTTTTTTTCTTTGTCTTTATCTTTTAGTTAGTGTAGATAAAAATAAAAATGAGTGGTTAAGATTGAGTCTAGAAAAAAGAAATAAGATTGGCCCTTGGATCTAAAAACAATGAGTGACAAATATATAATTTCAAAATTCAAATTAGAGTAAAGATTGATGGTTGAATTTATCAACCAAGGAAACCAATGATCCAAAATAAATCTCCAATTAATACCAAACCAATTTATTTTCTAATTTAAAATTAAATAGAATAAAATCTGAAATAAATTTCTTTGAATCATATTATTTAAAACAATTTCCTAAAAAGATAATAATAGTGACAATAGCGTAATATTATTGCCCTGCAAGCGTGCATGCACTGCAGTAACGCAGTGTTAACGCACCCAATAAAATAATTTTAAATGAGTAAATAAAATTACTCAAACTAAACCACATAAAAATAAACAAAAATAAACATCCAGATAATTAATCACTCCAATAAAATAATTAAACATATACTTGAAAACTGGGATGTTACAGTCCTTATCTTATCACTGGGACTTCCAATGATTTGCTCTTGAGAATGATAATTCTTGAAGTGCTATGACCTTTGAGCTTCATCTAGATTTGATAATTTCTAATAAGGCTGGTTGTCATCAAATCTAACATGTACACTTTCCTCTACAATAAGAGTTCTAGAATTATAGACTCTAAATCCTTTGGACGACTCAGAATACCCTAATAATATTCCATTTTCTACTTGAGCATCAAATTTACCAAGTTGATCTGTAGTATTTAATATAAAACATTTACAAGCAATATGATGAAAATAAGATATGTTAGGTTTTCGTCCTTTCCACAATTCATAAGGAGTCTTTTTCAGAAATGGTCTAATATATATTCTGTTGTGAATGTAGCAGACAATGTTAACAGCTTCAGCCCAGAAGTGTCCAGAGACAGATTTGTCATTGACATTGTTCTAGCCATCTCTTGAAAAGATATGTTCTTTCTCTCTACCACACCATTTTGCTGTGGTGTTCTAGGTATTGAGAAGTTATGAAGAATAACACTTTCTTCATAGATCCTTTCAAATAGCTCATTTTCAAACTCTCTCCCATGGTCACTTCTGATTGAAGTGATGCACATACCTTTTTCATTCTGTACACGTTCGCAGAATATAGAGAAAACCTTGAATGACTCATCCTTGTGAGCTAAGAACATAACCCATGTCCATCTAGTGTAGTCGTCAACTATGACTAGACCATATTTCTTACCATTTACAGAAGCAGTCCTTGTTCAACCAAAGATATCAAGCTGTAGCAGCTCTAGTGGTCTTGAGGTACTAACAATGTTCTTGGATTCAAAAGAACCTTTAACTTGTTTTCCCTTTTGACATACATCACAAAGAGCATCAGATTTGTACTTAAGTTTTGGTAATCCTCTCACTAGGTTATGCTTATTCAGCTTTGAGATTAACCTCAAGCTTGCATGACCAAGCCTCTTGTGCCAAATCCATTACTCAGCTTCAATAGACACTATACATGAGACACTCTGATTTCTGAGGTCCTCCAAGTCAATCTTATACAGCTTGTTTTGCCTCTTTGTAGTGAACAGGATAGATCCATCAGTTTTCTTGATACTACACATATCTTTGTCAAAGGAAACAGCATACCCATTATCGAACAATTGACTTATGCTTAGCAAGTTGTGTTTTAACCCTTCAACTAACAAAACATTATCAATAGAGGGAAAGGGATGTTTATCAATTTTTCCTACTCCTATGATCTTTCCCTTCTGATTACCTCCAAAGGTAACCCAGCCACAATCTTTGTGTCTAAGGTCTTGGAACATATACTTTTCTCCTGTCATGTGAGGTGAACATCCACTGTCCTAGTACCAAGTTGCGCGTTTCTTTCCTGTTGTTAAGAAATCTGCAACATGTATGGTCTTGTTTTTAGGTAACCATATTGACTTGGGTCCTTTCTTGTTAGTAGTCACTGGAAGAGCATGGTTAACATGTTTATTATGTATGCACTTAGAAGGAACATGACCACTTTTACCACATACATTACAGTATGTATTGGACCAACTGTATTTTGTTGTTTTATGTGGTGCATGTGTTTTTGAAACTCTGTGTTGTGCATGTGGTTTTGATACATTGTGAGATGCATCCTGCTTCTCTTTGTCAAAGTCTAAGCCAGACTTGTCATGAGGTGATCTTGAATACCTCAGTATCAGATTCAACTTTTCTAAGCCCCCAACAAATTTAGATAGACTTTCTGTCAGATATATCACATCTTGTTTCAATTTTGAAACTTCACAAGGGATATCAGGCTCAACTTTGAGTTTATCAGTTCTGACATTGTCTGACCTCAGCTTCTTGTTTTCATCAACAAGAGCTTGCTTTTCAATGCAGACTCCATCATACTCTTTAGTTAACTTAGAAAATTTCTTCCTAAGACTTTTATATTCCTGAGACAGAATGGACGAGTTACTTAATAACTCATTAAATGCTTCTTGAAGAGTATATGAGTCAGAATCTATTACCTCAGCATCATCATATTCACTATCAGAGGAAGTGCTTGCCATGAGACAGATGTTTGCCTCTTCCTCAGCTTCTTCTTCCTCATCAGAAGATGACAGATCCAGTTCTTCCCATGTTGCCATTAGACCTTTCTTCTTCTTGAAGAATTTCTTTTTGTCCTTCAGCTCTGGGCAGTTTGCTTTGAAATGTATAGGCTTTTTGCACTCGAAGCACAAGGGTGGACCTTTGTCTTTGGAGTCTGATTTATCCTTGGTGATCTTTTTGTTGAACTGCTTCCTTCTTAAGCTACCTTTCTTTCTCTACATGTGTTGAATCTTTTTGCAAATGAAAGATGGTTCATCCTTATCAGATCCTTCATCACTGTCAGAAGGGGCTTCATTATAAGATTCCTCAGCTTTGAAGACTTGGATGAGCTGGCCTTTTTTGTAACATCCCGAAAAATGCTTTATCTGTTTATTAATTAATTCTGTGATTAAATTGTTTGAGAAATATAATTTAACAATTATAAATAAAGTTTATGGCTTATACCCGAGAATTCAATAGAATTTGAGATAAAAACTCAGATTAGAACCAGACTGTGTTTTGACACCGGTATGAATTTACACTGTAAATTGTGGATTCCTTGAGCCGGTATATGTCTGAGGAAAATAAATAATTAAATAATTTTTTGAGTATCTCTGAATTATTTTAGGTGGAACTGGTGAAAATATTATTATTTTAATCAGGTTAGCTAAGTTTAAATTCGGAACTGACGGCAGAGCAGTAGAGGAAGTAGAACACTTGGAAGTATAAGACTTAGAGCCAATGATGTGACCCTGGTGTGACAAGTTCTCATACTTTATATAAAAGTCTAGAGTACTTTTTCTCCCTAATTACTAATCTACTATTGAACCATGATTACTCCCTAAGGTTAATAGCTAAAATAACAAAAATAATTTCCTCCACTCATTTCCCTCCTACACGGCTCACTCTCACATCACACACTCCCTCCCCTCTTTTTTTCACTTACATGGTTCCCACCTTACACCCACACACTCACTTTTCATTTTATTTCAAACTTCATCCCCTTCAAAGCTTCCTTCCTCCTCCATCCATGATGAAATTCGGCCAACACCATAGCTCCCTCATCCTTTCTTTTTTTTGAAAAACCAATACCATATTCACACTCCTCTACCTCATTTAGGCCTATGTTCTTCTCACTATTTTCATTTTAGAGCAAGTTTCAAAATGGGTCATTTCTAGCCATCTCCATAACTTCATCATCCACATGCTTACTTGAGAAACTAACACCATATCTACACTCTGTAACACCCTTCTCGGGCGCTACATTGTCTGTGACATTTCCATTTTTCTAAGACCGAGTAAAGCGGAAAATAATTATTTTGTCAAAAATACGGGTTTATTTTTTTTTTTCTTTTCTCTTTAACAAATAATACCATACATACCCTTTAACATATAACATAAACTTATGCATCCATATTATACAACCAAGTTCCAAGTACCATCAGTCATACATGTTCAGAAAGAAGGCGGAAATACCAACGCCAGTAAATAACAACAGACTGAAAATATGTTTATAATAATAATATCTTTAGAGACATAACTCCACAAAATAAAACATAGACACGAGACTGGCCAGACACAAAATACTGACAAAAGTCCATTATACTAAAGCCCTCGAGACTGTGTCCATGTCTCCCAACACTCTCAAACTCCAGCAGGGTGTGATGGCGAAACGGTGTTGTCGTCATCTTTGATCAACGCAAGATAGAAAACAACAAACCAGAAAATACAGAAATGAGGTGAGATTTCAATTCATCTTACACTTAACGCAGACATGCAATGGTACGACACACAGGTACGTACAAAAATCAACAAACAGTTATATCATCCATCACAACAGAAATAATAATATTTCACAACAACATAATCACAGGGCACCGTTTTCCCTAGATAGAAGACATCTAAGACTCGAGGAATGACCTCTGATTCCCTATACCATGGTTTTAACAAACAGTCGGAGAGAGTGGTTCGGAGGATTGTTCCGGAGTACGCCAGCCTTGGGCAATAAAATGCGTCAACAGTCATCATGGTGCACATAGGCTTTTTCGGGAACATCCTACACTACCAGAAAATACATAGTGTCTAGTAGAGTATGTCGGTGTATTGCAAGATCACCATACCACAGAAGAGCAACCAACTGGGCCTATATGAGTATTTCATACCCCGACACCCCCAAGCATCAATAGATCGTCACTATGAAATTCGCACCCGCATTAAAGTGTTAGCTCGATCTCCTAGGCACAACGGCCTTACAGAACATAGTTTCACTATGTGTTTAGGCAAACTTTGCAGGAAATGCGTTCTTCTCGTCCATCCAACGGATGACATCGTGATTCCTTCGGAATTCTTTCAACGTACCGTAACAGATGCTAGATGTCCTTAAGTCCGAATCACTGGTACTTAATCATCAAGCTAAAGTTCTCAAGTAACCTTTCATCTTTGTGCAATGTTTTCTTTAAAATATTTGTTTACAATCCTAGCACATTATGAGATTGGAACATAGGTCCAATTTATTTATTTCTCTGTACTTTTCTAGTTGAGCCTTTTTCTTTGGCTTTCAATAAAACAAATCATTCTGAGTCCATTAAATCTTATGGAATATGGATAACGAATTATCCATACTTTATGACATAAGGTCGTGTTTCACCCCACATCATAATTTATTACGTTCGTATTTTCACTAGGTCATTCTTGACTTAGGTTTTTACACTTTACAGTAAAACCTCGTCTTTGAAGACAGAAATCCTTTTGGCTTAAAACCAAAACCTTTAGATAAAATCAAATCCATTTTCAAGAATAATTCCCCTCAAAGGTACTTAGGTATCAATTTCTCCAAAACATTTTCTCAAAAATCCTTAAAACGTTTAACGACGGTTTCGCCGCTTTTTACTGAAATTAGGCCCAAAAATTCTACTTTTTGAAGATATGGTTCTTCACCTCAAATGTCTTATTCTCCTTTTATGAAGATGTTGAAATGCTAATTTTCCATCAAAATTTCCCTTTATACACAATTGCTTAGAATTTGACCGAACATCGTTTATTTTGTAAATCGCGTAAATTCTTTTTCAATGATTTTACACTCTAATAATCCAAAACTCATTTTGGAGTTTTAGAACAGTTTTGTAAGCATGAAAAACAGTTTCTAACTGTCCAATTGCTTTAATTTTAAAAAAATTGCATTTTAGTCCCTAAACTTTCATGAATTACAAAATAGTCCTTTTTCACTTAAAACCTTATAACTTTTTAGTTATAACTCCAAATCAAACCAAACCAACTTCTTTAGAAATATTTTTCAGTTGCCCTCAAATTTCCAGAAATTTCGCTTCTGCCTCAAATAATTTTCAGTAATTGCAAAAAGGTCCTTTTTCACCAAAAAGCTTATAACTTTTTATGTATTAATCCATTTAACACCAAACCAATTCCTATGGTTTTGTCTCATCAAGGACTACAATATTAACATACAAGCACATGAATTTCGGTGCAGCCCGGAAATTCTCAGAATTTGCAATTTAGTCCCTAAGGACTCATAAATCCATAACTTTCAATATACACATCCAAATCAATCCAAACCAATTTCTACATTCTTATATATTCATCTACTTCTCATAAAAATTATTCAAACAATTTAACACATCATGGAACCCCTCAACCCAGTCATGGCCGAATGGCCTTAATTATTCATGTTAAGCATATTTGTTTTAACAAAACAATCAACAATGATCAAGGTCTTGATTAAAGATCAACAACACCAAAACCACATATATCATAACCAACATATATCAAACCAAATCCTCCAAGAGGATCACACACATATGCAAATAAATATACAAAGTCATACTTAAGAATTACAAAACCACATAAACACTAATAAACCATCACATATCTACCCTAAGGTAGGATGATAGTAATCTCCCCCATACCTTTGTTGACCACTTGATACTCAAGCAAGAAGAGGATGATGTTCACCTAAAGCTCAAGGTTTGAACCAACAAAACCTAGCCATGAATCATCAACAAGGAAACAAGTTAAAAATGAAAGAAATCCACCAAACCCATTTAATGAGTAAGGTTTGGCCTTGTTATGAAAAGTAGGCTAGAGGTCACGAAATTTTAAAAGCTCTTGGATAATGAAAGTAGAAGTCATGTGAAGATCATAGAAATTGGAATCACATTAAAAGGATTTTTCTATGATTTTCTAGAGATTTTTGAAGTTCTAGATCTAAGAATTTGAAATTTGTAAAAACTTGAGATATGAAGAAAAGTTGTGAAAGGAAAGGAAGGTATGATCATGGATTAGAAGAATCTACCTTTGGAATTTGAAGAAACCAACAAGAACTTAGACTTCCTTTGTAAATCAAGTGTAAGACTTAAGAGTTTTTTGGTGAGAAAATGAAGAACATGAACCAAGTGAACAAAATGAATGGCCAAGTGTGGTTTTGAAGGGCTTGGCCGTGAGTTTCAAGGGACAAAAGGGTCCAAGGAGTAATTTGGCATCATGGCAAACTTGTAGTTAAAATGAAGGATTAGGGTAATTTGGGGTTTTCACTTAAAAATTCATCATTACATGCATTTAATGCATGGTGACTCACTCTATGGCTCAATCCCTTATGACTCACCAATGAGTCATTGTTCTTATCCGTCCGGGGTCGGGTTTTGTCTCTGCACCTCCGTTCTTGATTCCGTCAATCCCCGATCGTCGAGTATTTGCCCAAATAACGTATAATAACCTATTTATTTTGGAAATTTTCAAAATAACCACTATGGTTGGAAATAAAATATAAACCTTAACTGTTTCGTTCACGGGTCAAAATTAGGTTTTCTGACCAGTAAAATCTTACTGTCAGTGAAAACGCAGATCGGGTTTCGTCTGAGTTTTAAACCCAAATTTTTATCGGAAGCTTCTACCATAAGGTAGAGTATAATTATGATTTTATTTTATTAAAAATCATTTTCTAGATCTCATATAGAAATTACGAACAATTAAAATCCTACCGACAATTGAAAAACAGTAAAAATAGTAAAACAGTAAAAATCGTAAAAACAGTAAAAACAGGGTGTTACAATACTACCCCTCTAAAAATAATTTCGTCCGCGAAATTAAAGTTACCTTAAAACAAATGCGGATATTGCTCCTTCATTTTATCCTCCAACTCCCATGTAGCATCTCCTGTCGTTGCATTCCAGATCACTTTAACCAATGAAATTGTCTTCCCTCTTAGTTGTTTCACTCTTTGATCCTCGATCCTCACAGGTAATGCCTCATAGGTTAAGTTATCTTTCAATTGTACTGTATCCGGTACTATGACATGACTAGGATCAGGAATATACTTTCGCAATTGAGACACATGAAAAACACTATGAAGATTTGAAAGAAAAGGTGGTAAGGCAATTTGGTAGGCTACAGGACCTACTCGACGAAGAATTTGGTAGGGTCCAATGAATTTAGGAGTAAGTTTCCTGGATTTAATTACCCTGCCAACCCCAGTCATAGGCGTGACTCTCAAAAACACATGATCGCCTTCCTCAAATTCAAGAGGTCGTCGTCTCTTGTCCGCATAACTTTTCTGTCGACTCTGAGTTGTCCGCATTTTCTCCTGAATCATTTTCACCTTTTCTGTTGTCTGTTGCACGATGTCTGGTCCCAACACTAAACTTTCTCCATCTTGGTACCAACACAAAGGTGTTCTACATCGTCGACCATATAAAGCTTCATAGGGTGCCATTCCTATGCTCGAGTGGAAACTGTTGTTGTAGGTGAATTCTATCAATGGTAAAAATTCATCCCAACTTCCAGTATGCTCTAACACACAAGCTCTCAACAAGTCTTCAAGTGATTGGATTGTCCTCTCAGATTGTCCGTCCGTCTGTGGATGATACGCAGAACTCAATCTAAGTTTTGTTCCTAGTGATTCTTGTAGACTTTGCCAGAATCTTGACGTAAACCTCGGATCTCGATCCGAAATAATACTCGAAGGTACACCATGTAATCTGACAATCTCCCCGATGTATAACTGAGTCAATTTCTCCATTGAATACTTTATGTTGATAGGTAAGAAGTGAGCCGACTTGGTTAGTCGATCAACTATTACCCATATCGCATCATGTCCCTTTCGTGTCTTTGGAAAACTTGTCACAAAATCCATTGAAATACCATCCCATTTCCATTCTGGAATGTTCAAAGGTTGTAGCATTCCCGATGGTCTTTGATGTTCCGCCTTAGCTTTTTGACAAACTAGACAGGAAGCGACATATTCTATCACGTCTCTCTTCATCCCATACCACCAATACAATCGCTTGAGATCTTGATACATCTTTGTTGCTCCTGGATGTAAACTTAGTTTACTCTTGTGAGCTTCCTCCAGAATCAACTTTATGAGCTCAGAATCGTCCGGTATACAAATCCTTTCTCCGAATCTTAGGATTCCATCGGTTCCTTCTTTGAATTCTGATATTGCTCCTTGTCGCACCAATTCTCTTTCTTCTTGTAGGTACTGATCACTTTCTTGTTTCTCTCGTATCCGTTCCATCAATTCATTTGAAACAGTAATCATACCTAAGCAAAGTTTTCCTGGTGACATTTCAATTGTCAACTGCATATCTCGGAATTGCTCTAACAACTCTTGCTCTTTGACCATCATTGTAGATGCATGCATTGATTTTCTACTCAAGGCATCCGCTACCACATTTGCTTTTCCAGGATGATACTGTAGTTGGAAATCATAATCCTTCAGAAATTCCAACCAACGTCGCTGTCGCATGTTGAGCTCCTTTTGATCGAACAAGTACTTCAAACTTTTGTGATCACTGAAAACGTTGAACGTTGCTCCATACAAATAATGCCTCCAGATTTTCAGTGCAAAAACTACGGCCGCTAGCTCCAAGTCATGCGTTGGGTAGTTCCTCTCATGAATCTTCAATTGTCTTGAAGCATAAGCTACCACTTTCCGGTTTTGCATTAGCACACAACCTAACCCTTGATGCGAAGCATCACAGTATACCTCGAAAGGTTCCTTAGGATCAGGTAACACTAACACAGGTGAAGTAGTCAACCTTTTCTTCAACTCTTGGAAACTTTCCTCGCATGCTTCAGTCCACGCAAAAGCTTGATCTTTCCGCGTTAGTTGGGTAAGAGGTCCTACTATTTTGGAGAATCCCTCGATGAATCTCCTATAGTATCCAGCTAAACCCACGAAACTACGAATTTCTGTTACCGTCTTTGGTCTCTCCCATGTTAGAACAGCTTCAACTTTTGACGGATCCACTGCGATACCTTTATTCAAATAACGTGTCCTAAAAATTGAACTTCATCTAACCAAAATTCGCACTTTTCGGGTTTCGCGTATAACTGTTTCTCTTTTAAGATTTGGAGAACCATACTGAGATGTTCAGCATGCTTCTCTGGATTAGGAGAATAGATTAGAATGTCGTCTATAAAGACAACGACAAACTGATCTAGATAAGGACAAAAAATCCTGTTCATGTAATCCATGAATATAGCAGGTGCATTCGTCACTCCGAATGGCATCACAAGGTACTCATAATGCCCATAGCGTGTTCGAAACGCTGTCTTCGGAATATCTTCCGCCTTCACACGAATCTGATGATAACCAGATCGTAAATCTATCTTTGAGAAAACTGCTGCTCCACGTAACTGATCCATCAAATCGTCTATCCTCGGAAGTGGATATTTGTTCTTGATCGTCACTTTGTTTAACTGACGAAAATCTACACATAAACGAGAAGTTCCATCCTTCTTCTTCACAAGCAGAACTGGAGCTCCCCAGGGTGATACACTAGGTCTTATGAATTCTTTCCTCATCAGCTCCACTATTTGCTCCTTCAAGTCCTCTAGCTCCGATGGCGACATACGGTATGGTGCCATGGATATCGGTCCAGTGCCCGGTACCAGATCAATCGCAAACTCAATGTCTCGAACAGGCGGTAGTCCAGGTACATCTTCAGGAAAAACTTCTAGAAACTCATTGACGACAGGTATGGACTGTAAGTCAATCTCACTCTTGACGTCTAAGGAAAACAGTAACATGTATCCTTGAGCTCCCTCTCTCAAAGAAGCTTTTACTTGGTTAGCAGACAAAAATCCAGAAATCTCATCCTTAGGAAAAATTAGGGATTTATTTGCACAGTCTAACAGGATATGGTTAGAACATAACCAATCCATTCCTAGTATCACATCTATTTGCGAAAGAGTCAAACAGATTAAATTAACCAAAAATTTCCTATCTTCTACAAAGATAACACAATTCAAACAAGCTGTAGTAGTCAAAACAGGTTCAGCAGTAGGAGTAGATATAGTCAAGTCAAAAGGTAAAGAAGACACAGATAATCCTAACGATTTAGCACAGTCATATGCAATGAACGAATGCGTTGCACCAGAATCAAACAGTACAGTTAAAGATTTACCTCCTATGACACACTGTCCCTGAATCAGATCATCATTGTGAGAGGCCTCAGTACCACTCATTGTATAAACTCTTCCTCCAGCTCTAGGCCTTGCAGCTCGCACATTGTTCACAGAAGGTTCCGTGTTAGATCGTCCACAATTCCTAGCGAGATGTCCAGGCTGTCCACACTTAAAGCAAATGATTCCCGTAATCTTGCAGTCTTTGGTTGCGTGACCCATGCCACACTTCATGCATTTCTGTGGAACATTCCTAGATGAACCAGTACCTCCACTGCTTCCACCAAAAGATCGTTGTTGGAACTGCTGTTGACCTTGTGGCTTATTGTATGGTTTCCTCTGGAATCGATTGTTATTCTTGTAGTTTCCCCTATTGAACCTAGACGGTCCATAACCCTGTTGATTAGCATCACGACTCGCCTTCAACTCCTCTATCTGTCTACACTTATCCATCAGCCTCGGAAATACAGATATTTCCATTGGAACTACTACCTCCTTCAGTTCATATCGCAATCCTCCTTCGAATCTGCGACACTTCCACCCCTCATGTGGATTGTCAGTCAGATAGGCAGAAAACTTTGACAGACTTTCAAATCTGGCGCCATATTCAGCTACAGTCATATTGCCTTGCTTCAGCTGCAGAAATTCCATTTCCTTAGCATCTCTGGCACTTGCCGGAAAATACTTCTCCAGAAACTTCCTACGAAAAGCTTCCCAGTTCACCGCTTGTTGATCATGCTCCAGCACTTGGCGAGCTCCTCTCCACCAATTTTCAGCATCGCCCACCAGCATGTAGGCAGCATAAGTAACCTTGTCATTATCAGTACACCTCATAGCAGCAAAAATCTTCTCCAACGATTGAATCCACAGCTCAGCTTTCTCAGGCTTAAACTCTCCCTTGAATTCCGTCGGATTTCTACGCAGAAATTCATCCAGTCCTCTGCTTTCAGCTCCTCTTTCCTCGCGTCGAATAAACGCGGCAATCATTTGTGACATTGCTCTCACAGCTGCATTCATAGCTGTAGTTCCTCCGCCACGAGCCATTATAATCCTGCAAGACCAAAATCAATTAGTCATGCAGATTACAATAAACTCACCCCAAACAATATCATTTCCTCCAGAAATAATACCAAAAGCACACAGAGAACACACAGCACAAACAAAGACAGACCTAAACCACAAACCCTAACAGACTCAGCCAGCTCTGATACCAAATAATGTAACACCCTTCTCGGGCGCTACATTGTCTGTGACATTTCCATTTTTCTAAGACCGAGTAAAGCGGAAAATAATTATTTTGTCAAAAATACGGGTTTATTTTTTTTTTCTTTTCTCTTTAACAAATAATACCATACATACCCTTTAACATATAACATAAACTTATGCATCCATATTATACAACCAAGTTCCAAGTACCATCAGTCATACATGTTCAGAAAGAAGGCGGAAATACCAATGCCAGTAAATAACAACAGACTGAAAATATGTTTATAATAATAATATCTTTAGAGACATAACTCCACAAAATAAAACATAGACACGAGACTGGCCAGACACAAAATACTGACAAAAGTCCATTATACTAAAGCCCTCGAGACTGTGTCCATGTCTCCCAACACTCTCAAACTCCAGCAGGGTGTGATGGCGAAACGGTGTTGTCGTCATCTTTGATCAACGCAAGATAGAAAACAACAAACCAGAAAATACAGAAATGAGGTGAGATTTCAATTCATCTTACACTTAACGCAGACATGCAATGGTACGACACACAGGTACGTACAAAAATCAACAAACAGTTATATCATCCATCACAACAGAAATAATAATATTTCACAACAACATAATCACAGGGCACCGTTTTCCCTAGATAGAAGACATCTAAGACTCGAGGAATGACCTCTGATTCCCTATACCATGGTTTTAACAAACAGTCGGAGAGAGTGGTTCGGAGGATTGTTCCGGAGTACGCCAGCCTTGGGCAATAAAATGCGTCAACAGTCATCATGGTGCACATAGGCTTTTTCGGGAACATCCTACACTACCAGAAAATACATAGTGTCTAGTAGAGTATGTCGGTGTATTGCAAGATCACCATACCACAGAAGAGCAACCAACTGGGCCTATATGAGTATTTCATACCCCGACACCCCCAAGCATCAATAGATCGTCACTATGAAATTCGCACCCGCATTAAAGTGTTAGCTCGATCTCCTAGGCACAACGGCCTTACAGAACATAGTTTCACTATGTGTTTAGGCAAACTTTGCCGGAAATGCGTTCTTCTCGTCCATCCAACGGATGACATCGTGATTCCTTCGGAATTCTTTCAACGTACCGTAACAGATGCTAGATGTCCTTAAGTCCGAATCACTGGTACTTAATCATCAAGCTAAAGTTCTCAAGTAACCTTTCATCTTTGTGCAATGTTTTCTTTAAAATATTTGTTTACAATCCTAGCACATTATGAGATTGGAACATAGGTCCAATTTATTTATTTCTCTGTACTTTTCTAGTTGAGCCTTTTTCTTTGGCTTTCAATAAAACAAATCATTCTGAGTCCATTAAATCTTATGGAATATGGATAACGAATTATCCATACTTTATGACATAAGGTCGTGTTTCACCCCACATCATAATTTATTACGTTCGTATTTTCACTAGGTCATTCTTGACTTAGGTTTTTTACACTTTACAGTAAAACCTCGTCTTTGAAGACAAAAATCCTTTTGGCTTAAAACCAAAACCTTTAGATAAAATCAAATCCATTTTCAAGAATAATTCCCCTCAAAGGTACTTAGGTATCAATTTCTCCAAAACATTTTCTCAAAAATCCTTAAAACGTTTAACGACGGTTTCGCCGCTTTTTACTGAAATTAGGCCCAAAAATTCTACTTTTTGAAGATATGGTTCTTCACCTCAAATGTCTTATTCTCCTTTTATGAAGATGTTGAAATGCTAATTTTCCATCAAAATTTCCCTTTATACACAATTGCTTAGAATTTGACCGAACATCATTTATTTTGTAAATCGCGTAAATTCTTTTTCAATGATTTTACACTCTAATAATCCAAAACTCATTTTGGAGTTTTAGAACAGTTTTGTAAGCATGAAAAACAGTTTCTAACTGTCCAATTGCTTTAATTTTCGAAAATTGCATTTTAGTCCCTAAACTTTCATGAATTACAAAATAGTCCTTTTTCACTTAAAACCTTATAACTTTTTAGTTATAACTCCAAATCAAACCAAACCAACTTCTTTAGAAATATTTTTCAGTTGCCCTCAAATTTCCAGAAATTTCGCTTCTGCCTCAAATAATTTTCAGTAATTGCAAAAAGGTCCTTTTTCACCAAAAAGCTTATAACTTTTTATGTATTAATCCATTTAACACCAAACCAATTCCTATGGTTTTGTCTCATCAAGGACTACAATCTTAACATACAAGCACATGAATTTCGGTGCAGCCACTGAAATTCTCAGAATTTGCAATTTAGTCCCTAAGGACTCATAAATCCATAACTTTCAATATACACATCCAAATCAATCCAAACCAATTTCTACATTCTTATATATTCATCTACTTCTCATAAAAATTATTCAAACAATTTAACACATCATGGAACCCCTCAACCCAGTCATGGCCGAATGGCCTTAATTATTCATGTTAAGCATATTTGTTTTAACAAAACAATCAACAATGATCAAGGTCTTGATTAAAGATCAACAACACCAAAACCACATATATCATAACCAACATATATCAAACCAAATCCTCCAAGAGGATCACACACATATGCAAATAAATATACAAAGTCATACTTAAGAATTACAAAACCACATAATCACTAATAAACCATCACATATCTACCCTAAGGTAGGATGATAGTAATCTCCCCCATACCTTTGTTGACCACTTGATACTCAAGCAAGAAGAGGATGATGTTCACCTAAAGCTCAAGGTTTGAACCAACAAAACCTAGCCATGAATCATCAACAAGGAAACAAGTTAAAAATGAAAGAAATCCACCAAACCCATTTAATGAGTAAGGTTTGGCCTTGTTATGAAAAGTAGGCTAGAGGTCACGAAATTTTAAAAACTCTTGGATAATGAAAGTAGAAGTCATGTGAAGATCATAGAAATTGGAATCACATTAAAAGGATTTTTCTATGATTTTCTAGAGATTTTTGAAGTTCTAGATCTAAGAATTTGAAATTTGTAAAAACTTGAGATATGAAGAAAAGTTGTGAAAGGAAAGGAAGGTATGATCATGGATTAGAAGAATCTACCTTTGGAATTTGAAGAAACCAACAAGAACTTAGACTTCCTTTGTAAATCAAGTGTAAGACTTAAGAGTTTTTTTTGGTGAGAAAATGAAGAACATGAACCAAGTGAACAAAATGAATGGCCAAGTGTGGTTTTGAAGGGCTTGGCCGTGAGTTTCAAGGGACAAAAGGGTCCAAGGAGTAATTTGGCATCATGGCAAACTTGTAGTTAAAATGAAGGATTAGGGTAATTTAGGGTTTTCACTTAAAAATTCATCATTACATGCATTTAATGCATGGTGACTCACTCTATGGCTCAATCCCTTATGACTCACCAATGAGTCATTGTTCTTATCCGTCCGGGGTCGGGTTTTGTCTCTGCACCTCCGTTCTTGATTCCGTCAATCCCCGATCGTCGAGTATTTGCCCGAATAACGTATAATAACCTATTTATTTTGGAAATTTTCAAAATAACCACTATGGTTGGAAATAAAATATAAACCTTAACTGTTTCGTTCACGGGTCAAAATTAGGTTTTCTGACCAGTAAAATCTTACTGTCAGTGAAAACGCAGACCGGGTTTCGTCTGAGTTTTAAACCCAAATTTTTATCGGAAGCTTCTACCATAAGGTAGAGTATAATTATGATTTTATTTTATTAAAAATCATTTTCTAGATCTCATATAGAAATTACGAACAATTAAAATCCTACCGACAATTGAAAAACAGTAAAAATAGCAAAACAGTAAAATCGTAAAACAGTAAAAACAGGGTGTTACACACTCCCCTCAACCATTTGAACACAAGTTATTTCACACCCTTTTGAATTTAGAGGCTTCTAGAAAAAGTGGGTATTCTAACCCAAGAGCTCCAAACCCTTGCCTCACCATTTTCCTCATTTCAAGTAAGGTACTATCTTAATCCTTCCTTCTTATTCATAACTAGATTCATGTAGATAACTTTTGTTGAATGAATTTTTGTCTTACTAGGTTTTGACCCCTCAAAAACGTGACCTCATAGAGGGAAAACCATCATCATTTTGCTTGATACTAAGTGAGCTACAAGAGGTATGGGGGAGACTAACCAACATCATAACTTAGAGTAGATGTGTTGTGCTCTATTTAAATTGTGGTTGTCTTGAAAACCCTAGAGTTAAAGGGTATTCAAATTTATATGGTTCTCTTGATATTGATTGATTGTATAATTGAGTTTGATGGTTGAATGAGATTGTTGATGTATTGATTACTTGAAGATATGCTTGGTTGAGAAAAATAATTTATTGTTTCCCTTGATTGTTGATGAGAGTTTTTATGTCCTAACTTGTGGAATCAAATGGATCCATGTTGATGGTTGTTATGTTGAATTATGTGTGTGAATGTGAGTTTGATTTTGTGAAGTGGAAACATTCACTTGATGCTTGCCAAGTTTCGGCCAAGCTTAGAAAAGAGAATAAGGATCAATTAATGTTAATAACACATCAATTATATGCTTTGTGAAGTGTTTTAAAGAGTAATGAAACCATGAAGGAAATTAAACCTTTAAAAACTGTTTTAGTGGCATTATGGGCTGTTTTGTATGGTTTTATTGGTTCTAAAATGGGCTTAATCCGAGCTTAGGACCTAAGGGAACAAAAAACATGTTTTAAGGGATGTAAAAATGGGATTGTCTAGAGTTAGTATGCTTTTGAATGGACTTAGGGGTAAATTTCGGCCAACCCTGTTTTCTTTGGGTTAGCAAATGTTTTTGGATGCATAACTAAGTATCTTAAGACTCTAAAATAAGTCATAGGCCTTTGGGTTAAAGAATCATGAAAACAGGAATTACCCGATTTTCGAACTTAGGGACTTTCGGTCAAGTTTTGGAATTTTACGTAAACTGTATTGAGAAGTTTGTTTTGGTGTTTTAGATACCTTATAATGATTGTTATAATGTGGGAAATTGATGATTTTGATGAAAGGAGTCACAATTTTGAAATATTGGGCTTTTGGCCAAAATCAGGCAAAAAGGGGAAAAACTGTTTTTGTAAGCGTTGAAGTATTTCCTCTAAGGGTTATTTTGAATGACTCGGTACTCATGAACTACCTAAAAACCTTTAGTAAACTATGTTGTCTTTGGTAAAAAGGTTTTGATTTTGATAAAAAAGGAATTTAGCCTTCAAGGCTCATGTTTCAAAACCAAACGGTAAAAACCTAAGTCAAAGTGACTTAGAGGGAAGATGCGAACTTAATAAATTATGACTTATGGTAAATCAAGACCATATGTCATAAAGTACGGATGATTTAATCATCCATACCTCCATAAGACTTAATGGAACAAAGATGTGTTTTGTTTCTTATAAGCCAAGCAAAAAGGGCTTAATGTAGAAAAGTGCAAAGAGAAAGATAGTTGGTAATAGAATATATGGTTAGTGAGTTGGTTAGGAGTTAGTTACATATGGTTAGCCTAATCTAGCCTATAAATAACACACCAATGTACACAATTAATCATCTTTTCAATATGATTCCTTATGAGAAACTTTTCTCACTTGCAAGCTTTCATGCTTCCAAGAACTATTTCAACTATGAAGCTAGTCTTCACCTCTATGATCCTGTGATTGGTAACATGGTATCAGAGCGATACCGTGCTTCAGCCACAGATGAGAGTGACGAAGATTATGGCGACTCTGATTCGGAGGAGGAAGTTTCAGAGGAGGAAGAACCAAGTCTCACCTCTGTTCTTGATTGTGGATTCACGGAGTTCGGAAGTTTCCACTCCAATGTTATTCCGATCAAACCATTGAAGCCAATCAAGCCAGAGATCAGAGGTTCAGCGATCAAGTTTGGAGAAATCACATGTTATCTCGTCGCTGTCAACAATGATGCTGCACCACCGTTCTTGGATCCTCAATCAGCCGATGTGAGCAACTCTTCTGCCGTCGCCGATCTGTTGAGTCCGGAACTGGTGAGTCCAGAACTAGTGACTTCGGTACCGGATGATTCTCCTATCTTCAACCGTCATCGCGCCGATGTCGGCATCATTTCTATAGATCGCGTTATCTCCTCCTTCGTCGACTCCTGCAATCTGAATCTGGTTTTGCCATGTTTGGCTTCGGTCCACCGCAATCTTGGCCGCATCACCATTGTAGTCGAGCCGTCACCGGAGAAGATGGTTGGGCTCACCATCTCCGCAATGCCGCCGCACCACTCAGTGTTTGCGTTCGATCCTGGTGGAGCAGCTTCTGTGATTTCGTCATCGCCTCCACAACGCTCTGTTTTCGTCTTCGATCCCGGTGGAATAGCCACGATTCCATCGAGTCTCCGTCCAGCAACACACGGTGGACAAAACCGTCAGCTCCTCCGCTTCCCACTCCAAGCTTCTCGTCAACACTGTCAGCCACCTCTGCAACTCGAAAACCACCAATGTTCGCCATCGTTTTCATCGCAGCGTTTAGGATTCGTCTTCGATCCCGGCGGAAATCGCCACCGTTTGCACCTTGCGCGCCACCATATCTCTGTTTTTTCTCATGACACTTCGAAAGCTGCTTTTGGATCTCAGATCTCAGCATCGTTTGTGTCACCGTCTTTGACCCCGGAGCTCTCACCGCCGTCCACAACACCGTTGTTCGCTGTTGATCTTCGCTGCCGTTCGCCGCTGATCTCGCCGCCATTCTCTCTGCTAGGGTTCAACTTGAAAGGGAAGAATGGAATTGGTGTCTGGAAGTTTCTGGATTTCCTCTCTCTTCTTGGGCCTGGCCCGTTCTGGTCATAGCTTGGGCCATGTTGTGTAGCTGTTTTTGTTTTAGTTGTTTTGCAATTTTTTTGTTGTTTTTTTTTAGATGCTTGGGATTCAAGCTTAGTAATATTTTTTTTCCTTTTGCTGCTTGTATGTTCAAGCTGATTGTGGTGTTACCACTTATCAGCTTGCGGGAGGGTAATAGAATATATGGTTAGTGAGTTGGTTAGGAGTTAGTTACATATGGTTAGCCTAATCTAGCCTATAAGTAACACACCAATGTACACAATTAATCATCTTTTCAATATGATTCCTTATGAGAAACTTTTCTCACTTGCAAGCTTTCATGCTTCCAAGAACTATTTCTCCTATGAAGCTAGTCTTCACCTCTATGATCCTGTGACACCTCTATGATCCTGTGATTGGTAACAGTTGGACTTATGGTCTGACTTCCATAATATGTTAGGTTTGGAAATGAGAACCTCAATATACTTGTACACAAAGATGAAACAATTGTGTGTGAACTTTAGCTCGGTGTAAAGGGAGCTGGTGATTCGGACCCGAGTACATCAAGCATCTGAAATGCACATCGAATCGATTCTTGCGAAATCATGAGTTTAACCGGTGGATAGACAAAGTTAAATGCATTGGCATTACTACCTAAACACATAGTTGATACTATGTTCCATAGGGCCTTTGTGCCTAGGAAGTTGAGCCGACATGCATGTGCGCATGAGGACGTGCTAGTGACGATCTTAAATGGTCTTGGGGATGGTCAGGGTAGTAAGGTTTCAAATGGTCTGTTGGTGATTCTTCTTGGTCATGGCTTTCCATGCAATACATTGTCATCAATGACTAGCGCTAGCCGTTCATGGTTATTGAGAGTGTTTCACAATCAGTTGTAGTACCACAATGTGGCTGTTACTATTGAACATAGTACCACAAATGTGGCTGTTCCTATTGAACACATGAGATGCCAATTATCGGCAGTTGTGAGACATTTACTCCAATCACTCCTTCCGAATGTTCTTAATCACCATGGTGTAGGGATCAGAGTCTTCCTCGAGTCTTAGATGTCTCCTATCTAGGTGAATCTTTGCTCTGTGATTGTGATTGTGAATTATTATTGTTATACTAACCTGCTAATGGTATAACAGCATGTTAATACTATCTGTATGATTGAGAGTCGCATCACTAAATATTTGCTTTATGTTATATGATGAATGGGGATCTCACCTCATTTCTTGTGTTGTCTGGCTTCTGTGTTACTTTTGATTTGTGAAGACAATGGCAACACTATCCCATTATCACGTCCAGCTTGAGATGGGGATAGCCTGGTTACCTAGACGCATCTACAGTGGCCATTATATGTAGAAGACGGGAGGAGTACCCATGGTGTGATGATGTGTCTTCCTTAGTTGTTTATTTTTGTATGAGGATGGCACCTCATCATAGTTTTGAGTAGGTCAGTTTGATGAGTCTATCTGTTTATAGATAGTTTTGAGGAGCTGCGTCTCCAATATTAGTATATGTATTTCTTTCAATTTTGTTATAGTATTGGCATTGCTATTTCCGCCACTTTTATTATGACTATGTTAATGACTGTTATCTTCTGAGGAACTCTGGACTGTACTATCTATATATTTGATGACGTTAGATGTTTTATTTGCTTACTGTCTCTCTTGAGAAAAAGAAACAGACTGGATGTTATAAACTGTTTTATTAGATATTCCGACTTCGTCCAAAAACTCTTTTTTCAAAGGGGACATTTCGAAATGTTTTCTTTCAAACTTGGAAAATTCTTACCTTGATCCATTCTATTGATCTTAATTAAATTAAAATAAAAACTAGGTGTTGCAAAAAAAAGTAAACCCGTATTTTCAGATAATATTTATTTTTCCGCTTTACTCAGTCTTATAGAATGTCACAGACAATATAGTGCCCAAGGAGGGTGTTACATTTTTGGCCTTTAGGGCAATAGACTTCCCTTTTCTGGTACTCTCTTATTCATTAAGCTCAAGCACATGAACTATGAGAAATCCAAGTAGCTCTTCTTGAGTGAGAGTGTTGAGGTTCTTTTCTTCCTAAATAGCAGTGACCTTAGGTCTCCACTTCTTGTGTAGACTACTCAGGATTTTTGTAGCATGATCTTTATTCTCATAGGTCTTTCCAAGAGATCTCAACCCATTTGTGATAGTTTGGAATCTTCCAAACATTTGATCTATGGTTTCATGTGCATCCATCTTGATTCACAGTGGTGAACCAGCATGCTTATCTTTGACTCATTCACTTGGGATGACCCTTCATGAGCTAGGACTAGAGTATCCCATATTTCCTTAGCGGTGTTGCAGCTATGGACTTTATCATGCTCAGATCTGGTGATAGCACACATCAGATAGTGCTTGGCTTTAAGATCGAGTTGATGTTGAGTTTTCTGCTCAGGGGTCCATTGAGCTCTAGGAATAGTAGCTCCATTGCCACCACTTTGCTCAATATAGCCAGTTTCAATCAACTCCCAGATATCCACATTCTATGCATCAAGAAACGTCATCATTCTCTTTTTCAAGTAGTCATAATCACTACCATCAAAGAGAGGAGGTCTGTTGATTGCTTGTCCTTCTGTATCCAAGCTTGCTGGATCGTATTCCCTCATCACTTGTTAGATGCTTAACCCTTTCGAGGCTGAGCTCTGATACCAACTGAAGTTGACACAGGGAAACACAAGAAGGGGGTTGAATTGTGTTTGTTAACAGATTTTTCAAAATCCTTTTGAAAACTAATTTGCAAGCAAGCTATGAAATAAAAACACAATAAAAACCTTTTTCAAAGAGCTAACAAACTCAAAATTATATCCCCACAGTTAGTATAAACGAAAACTGTAAAGAGATAGGGATAGAAGATTCACACAAGTGATTTTATCCTAGTTCACTCTCTTCCAACCAAGAGCTACGTCCAGTCCCTTATAATTGAAGGTTTTCTCCACTATAATCCAATAGCTTACAAGTATTCTTTCACTTGCCTCTTCAGGCTTACAATCTCACAAGTATTCAACACCTCTCCAGGCACTCAAGTATTCTTTTCCAGTCAAGCCTCTTCAGTCTCTCTCTAAACAAGAGATAAAAGATTTGATCTAAGAACTTACTATGTGTGAGGGTATGAAAGTTTAAGATCAAAGATTACAAAGTAACCGGGAGAAGATTTTAACAGAGTTTTGACACTTTCAAATATCAGAGCTTGTTATGGTTTCTATAACCTTCTTCACTGGGGTTGTCCAGTATTTATAGAAGGCGTTCAACTTCAGCTCTTTCTTCCTCAATGGTCTTTAAGAAATCCGTTTAGAGATAGCATTAAATGTTAGAATCCGTTGATTCCGAAACTTGATATGTGATCTTCAGAAACACACTCTTGATTATCAGGAATTTTAAATGTGGTACTGTCACTTCTCTGCTGTACCCGAATGTTGCCTTTTGTCTTTCCTTCTTTGTACAGGGTCAACTTTGCAGCAGCTCGTGTTAGAGTACAAAGTATTTGTGTAATAGATGGTACTATATTTCTCTTACCAAGAAACAAAGTGTAAACAATTGAAACAATACATGTAAAGACATGGAAACATTCGAATTAAATAGACAATCATTTGAAATAAATTAGCTAACTAGACAGGTTCAAAACCAATACGTCTTTGGATGTGCAATTTGAACATTGAACTTAGAGTAACTAGGTAGTCTACTGATATCTCGTCTAGTAGTTTTACCGGGTAGACTAGTATAACTTAACTTTGCTTTTACCGGGTAGTCTACATAGCTGCTCGTCTAGCTTCTATCGGGTAGTCCACTTATAAGATCGTTTATGTAACACCCTGAGTTTTTCTGTTTTCTAATATCAGAAATTTATATAAATATGTTTATATTTTTATCTGAGACTTAGAAAATTTAATTAATTAAACCAAAACCTTATTTACACAATACTTAATGGTAGAGAGTTACGATTAAAATTTAGGTTGAAAAGTTGGGTGAAACACGGTCTGCTAATTTCACTGACAGTATAATTATACTGATCAGAAGACCTAATTTTAATTCATGAACGAAAAACTTAAGGTTTTTATTTAATTTCCTGCGATTGTGGATTTTCAGAATTATTTTATTAAAAGTGAAATAATATATTATATTCGGGCGTTATGTTCAATCGGGCCAACGACGGAGCCGAATACGGGGTTTTCGGGACTTGATAGGTGGATAAACCCTATATTCTCTTAGGAATATGTCATCCATGTAAGAGGTTTAACGTGGCTTAAGGTTATGTTAGCAATTTTTAATAATTGCATTTTGATCCTTAAACTATCTTTTAATTTCATTTTGGTCCCTAAACTAGTTTCCATGATACACTAAGTGAAGTGGATCAATTTGTGGCTCTTCCAAACCATGTTGGGCTGCGGTTTTTGAGGCCCAATATCATGGTCATGAATTCATTTTGCATGAGGCAAATTTCTACTCTTAACTTTCCTATGCCTTTGTTATGTTTTCAACATTTTTATGTTGAAAATCAAGTGTATGAATTGGACTTCCCCAAGCCCATTTGCGCAAGGCCCAAGGCGTCTTTGCCTTGCTCATAAAATTAATGAGGCAACTAGAGTCTTCCACAACTCTCTTGAGCTTACTATCATCTTCTCCAAGCTTCTTTATTCTTACTTTCTCTCTAAACTCCATAGCCTTAGTTTGTGAAAGAACTTGGAGATTCTTGCACTTTTCTTCAATTCCAAGAGGTAATTCATGATTCTCATCATCATTTAGCTATATGTTCTTCGATAAGTTTTTCATTTCAATGCCATGATCATCATCTTAAATTCCTAGATCTAGAAACTTTGAAATTGTCTAGAAAATCATAGGAAAATCCTAAAAATATGAAACCAATTTCTATGAGTTAGTTATCATCTCTATAATCATAATCCAAGAAATTGATGCAAAAAAAATTTTCCTTCGAACCTTTGCTCATTTTGTTTGAAAATAATCATGGATTCCATCTTTCTATTGAATATGTATGTTGAATCCAAATTGTTGTGTTCAAATACAATCCCTAGCTCATATTTTCATGTATGGTTGAAATTGAGTTTTGGAGGATTTGGAATATTTGATTTCAATTCCTTATGTTAAATTATTAATCCTATGTCTTAAGTACTTAAGGATCACTAATCCAAAGACTTAAGAATTTTAGAAATTTTTAACCACAAAAAACTATCATGGCCGTGACCTATCATTAGGGAATATGTGATTTTATTTGCTTGTTTTTGATTGGTTGATTGTAGTTGTTGAAGGATAAAGAATCGTATCGTGTACGTGCGTTGACGGTTTCCGGGTTCGCGATAAAGTTTTAATCGGAGGCTAATTTAAATTCTTCAAGAGGTAAGGGGAGAATACCTGAGGAGTTTTTCCTATAATCATGTGTTATCTAGTTGATGTCTGTATTATTTACCTGTGGTGTTTGTTTTAGTTGTGTTATTTTTATCTGTGATTGTTTATCTCCATTTAAATTGATTATCTGCAGTTATATATTATGATGTTGTGATGCTTGGAATATTGATATGATGTTGTTGTTGATTGTTGTTTGAGAAACCTGACAGTGGTCAGTGCTCAATTAATTAAACGAGATAAAAGCTTTAAGAAGCTTCACGAGTAATGTTCAGTATTTAATTGAGAAATATTGGAATATATTATGATTTAATTAATATTTGAGAAAATAAGAAATTTTCGAAAATATCATTATTTTAATGATTTATCGGTGTAAGAGTGAACTATGAGTCACAATGAGGACGTAACTGTGAAATTATTTTTGTACCACTAATTTTTACGTAAGAAATTTCGGAATATTATAAAATGTTATTTTATGAAATTATTTTTCGAAAATAACTTAATTATGATTTTAGAAAATGATTTAAGTGAAAAAAAAAGCTAATTTTGGCTTAAATGCCTTGAAAAAGGCTAAACGACGGCAATTTGAAAAAGTATCGACGGCAAATATTTCTAAAGCGGCAGTACATATTTTAAACAAGTTTGAGCCTCAAGTGAATCTCATTTCTGAAAACTAAATTTTTAGCAACCGATGATTTTATAAAGGAATTTTCAATTAGAAATGATTTTCTTTAAAGGAATTTTTACTCAACAATGTTATTCCGTCAACTTAGATAAGTTACGAAGATTTTGTTTTGAATTTGTGTTTCACAAACAAAAGACGGTGTTCACGTTGAAGTATAAACCTAGTAGCCAAGATGTCGTGATACCAGTGTTCTATAATAAAAACACGAAGATCTTTGATCCGTGTGACGATGAGAATATCAAGACGTTGAAAATGATGAGACGATAAGAATTTTAGACGTTGAAGATGATGAATAGTCGTAAGCCACTTTGAGCTTCGACAAGAATATAATGAATGAAAAGAAAATGATGAGACCAAAATGTTTTACATTTGCATTTATGGCAGACGTGCCCGACATTGTTTAACGTGAAACCTCAATGTCTCATTATGCTTGAATGGATAATGAGACTATGCATATATCATTGTGCTTAAATGGACAATGAGACGATGTATATATCATTGTGCTTAAATGGACAATGAGACGATGTATTATTGTTGTGCTTAGCTAGCCAATGAGACGATGTATCAGGTTTGATCAACTCATTTTGAAGACGTTGGGATCTTCGGAGAATAGGTGTGAATGTTAGACGATGAACGTTGAAGTGCCATGCATATTTTTACAATGATGATGATCGGGTATGAGACCCAGTGATAAACTACTTGTTTAGTTATGAGAATCTTATGTTGTTATGGTGATATATGTCTATGTGCTAATTTTGTATGTCGTGCATGTGATTATTGTTATAAACTTATATATTGGCATCTCACCCTTATAATATATCAGGTTTTTGAGTTTGGCTTTTGTGTCTTGATACATGAAAGTAGATGGTGCAGAAAAGTTCTTAGCCTCACTCAGGAAAATGGGTTCCGATACTTGAAGAGAGGTTTGAGTGTGGGAATGACCACAGGGTCTTTCTAGTAGATGTCTTGTAAGGTGACCAGCTTAGGATTTTCTTTAGGTTATGTATTTTTGGGAAAGTTGTTATAAATGGTTTGAAACACCTTGTAAGGTATATGAAAAACAAATTCAGAAAAGCTTATATGTTGCGATGTTTTGGTTTACGAATAAATTCAGTTTGTATGTAAGTATAATGTAATTATACTATTGTGATGTATATATCTTTTTATGAAATATTTCGCAGAAAGAAAAATTTTACCCCAGTTTTGGACTTATTAAAAATTATAGAGGTTATTT
This sequence comes from Echinosophora koreensis, assembly GCA_035048595.1. Classification (NCBI taxonomy): domain Eukaryota; kingdom Viridiplantae; phylum Streptophyta; class Magnoliopsida; order Fabales; family Fabaceae; genus Echinosophora; species Echinosophora koreensis. The sequence goes on from JAPCYP010000096.1 coordinate 51,872, forward strand.
TCTGAAAGCTACCAGCGAATTACTTAAATTTTATTTTCCGCATTTGGGTAACTATGTGATAAACCCAAGAAGGGGTGTTGCATTTGTGGTATCAGAGCTGGTCGATTCTTTCGGGAACCTTGGGGAATAGGTCTGTTAAGTTTTTGTTGTGTGTTCTCTGATTAAGTCTTGTTTGAATTACTTCTTTGAAGTAATGTGTGTTAATACATAAGTATGCGTTTCGTTTTCTGGTTGCGGTCTAACTGATTCTTTTTATAGGTCAGTTATGGAACTAGCGCCAGAAGGTAGACGTGGATGAGGACGTGGACGCCGTCGTGGAAGGGGTCGTCGAGGTGGTCCCATTGGCGGCCGTGGCAACATGAATGATTATGATGATGGAGTAGATTATGCGGCTCAGGCGATGGAACATGTGGCAGCTGTGATTGCAAATCAAACTGCATCTATGAATGCCCATAATTTGCAAGCTGCGGAAGGCAAGGCTCTGATTGCGTTTCGAAGCCAAAATCCTTCACAGTTTGGTGGGGATGCTGACCATGAGAAAGTTGATTTATGGATTCAGGAACTGGAGAAAATCTTTGAACTGATGGTCACCCTGGCAGAGGTTAGGGTTACCTATGCTGCTTTCCTACTGATAGGAGATGCTGAGTACTGGTGGAAAGGTGCCAAACAACTTCTGGAAGCTGATCATCAGGAGATTACCTAGAACGTTTTCCGAACTGCATTCATGGACAAGTATTTTCCAAAGAGCGTTAGGATCGAGAAAGAACAAGAATTTCTGGGGTTACAACAGTGAGACTTATCTGTGGGGGAGTATGCGGCGAAGTTTGAATCGCTTGCCAAATACTTCCATTTCTTTCAAGCACAACCCAATGAGAGCTGGAAGTGTGAGAGGTTTGAGGCAGGACTAAGATTTGAGATTAAGGAGTCTGTCTTACCTTTACAACTCAGAACTTTTCAAGCTTTAGTTGAGATGAGTCAGAAGATTGAGCAGACGAGGAAAGGAAGAGATGATAAGGGGAATGTTGGAGGACCATCTAGATCCAAGGATCAATTTCAGAATTAGGGAGAAAAGCAAGTGCAGAGAAGACCTTACTCCCGACCAGCAGGAAATGACCAGAATCAACAACAATATCTTCCTCATTCTTCTGCATCGAGAAATGGAGGCCAAAGGAACCAAAACCAAGGTCAAGTTAGGAGATGTTACAAGTGTGGAGATCCAAATCACATGGCTGATGTTTGCCCACTTAAAGTAATGAAGTGTTTCAATATGAAACCAATTTATATGAGTTCGTTATCATCTCTATAATCATAACCCAAGAGATTGATGCAAAAAAATTTCCTTCCCATTTATCTTGTTGAGGCCGAAACCTCACTTTGTGGGTGGAGGAACCTTTGCTCATTTTGTTTGAAAATAATCATAGATTCCATCTTTCTATTGAATATGTATGTTGAATCCAAGTTGTTGTGTTCAAATACAATCCCTAGCTCATATTTTCATGTACGGTCGAAATTGAGTTTTGGAGGAATTGGAATATTTGATTTCAATTCCTTATGTTAAATTATCAATCCTATGTCTTAAGTACTTAAGGATCACTAATCCAAAGACTTAAGAATTTTAGAAATTTTTAGCCACAAAAAACTATCATGGCCGTGACCTATCATAGGTAATAGGTGATTTTATTTGCTTGTTTTTTGTTGGTTGATTGTGGTTGTTGAAGGATAAAGAATCGTATCGTGTACGTGCGTTGACGGTTTCCGGATTCACGATAAAGTTTTAATCGGAGGCTAATTTAAATTCTTCAAGAGGTAAGGGAAGAATACCTGAGGAATTTTTCCTATAATCATGTGTTATCTAGTTGATGTCTGCATTATTTACCTGTGGTGTTTGTTTTAGTTGTGTTATTTTTATTTGTGATGGTTTATCTCCATTTAAATTGTTTATTTGCAGTTATATATTATGATGTTGTGATGCATGATCTGCCTTGGAATATTGATATGATGTTGTTGTTGATTGTTGTTTGAGAAGCCTGACAGTGGTCAGTGCTCAATTAATTAAACGAGATAAAAGCTTTAAGAAGCTTCACGAGTAATATTCAATATTTAATTGAGAAATATTGGAATATATTATTATTTAATTTATATTTGAGAAAATAATAAATTTTCGAAAATATCATTATTTTAATGATTTATTGGTGTAAGAGTGAACTATGAGTCACAGTGAGGACGTAACCGTGAAATTATTCTTGTACCGCTAATTTTTACGTAAGAAATTCTGGAATATTATAAAAAGTTATTGTATGAAATTATTTTTCGAAAATAACTTAATTATGATTTTAGAAAATGATTTAAGTGAAAAAAAAAGCTAATATTTGGCTTAAATACCTTGAAAAAGGCTAAACGACGACAATTTGGAAAAGTATCGATGGCAAGTATTTCTAAAGCGGCAGTACATATTTTAAACAAGTTTGAGCCTCAAGTGACTCTCTTTTCTGAAAACTAAATTTTTAGTAACCGATGATTTTATAAAGGAATTTTCAATTAGAAATGATTTTCTATAAACTAATTTTTACTCAACGATTTTATTCCGTCAATTTAGATAAGTTACGGAGATTTTGTTTTGAATTTGTGTTTCACAAACAAAAGACGGTGTTCACGTTGAAATATAAACCTAGTATCCGAGATGTCGTGATACCAGTGTTCTATAATAAAAACACGAAGATCTTTGATCTGTGTGATGATGAGAATTTTAAGACGTTGAAAATGATGAGACGATGAGAATTTTAGACGTTGAAGATGATGAATAGTCGTAAGCCACTTTGAGCTTCGACAAGAATATAATGAACGAAAAGAAAATGACGAGAACAAAATGTCTTACATTTGCATTTACGACAGACGTGCCCGACGTTGTTTAACGTGAGACCTTAATGGAAAAGGTATCATGTGACGGTGTATCATTATGCTTGAATGGATAATGAGGCGATGTATATATCATTATGTTTGAGTGGATAATGAGATGATGTATATGTATCATTGTGCTTAAATGGACAATGAGACGATGTATATATCATTGTGCTTAAATGGATAATGAGACAATGTATTATTGTTGTGCTTAGCTAGCCAATGAGACGATGTGTTGAGTTTAATCAACTCAATTTGAAGACGTTGGGATCTCCGATGGTTAGGTGTGAATGTTAGACGATGAACGTTGAAGTGTCATGCATATTTTTACAATGACGATGATCAGGTATGAGACCCAGTGATAAACTACTTGTTTATTTATGAGAATCTTATGTTGTTATGGTGATATATGTCTCTGTGCTAATTTTGTATGTCGTGCATGTGATTATCGTTATAAACTCATATATTGGCATCTCACCCTTATAATATATCAGGTTTTTGAGTTTGGCTTTTGTGTCTTGATACATGAAAGGAGATGGTGCAGAAAAGTTCTTAGCCTCACTCAAGAACATGGGTTCCGATACCTGAAGAGAGGTTTGAGTGTGGGAATGACCACAGGGTCTTTCCAGTAGATGTCTTGTAAGGCGACCAACTTAGGATTTTCTTTAGGTTGTGTATTTTTGGGAAAGTTGTTATAAATGGTTTGAAACACCTTGTAAGATGTATGAAAAACAATTTCAGAAAAGCTTATATGTTGCGATGTTTTGGTTTATGAATAAATTCAGTTTGTATGTAAGTATAATGTAATTATACTATTGTGATGTATATATCCCTTTCTGAATTACTTAAATTTTATTTTCCGCATTTGGGTAAATATGTGATAACCCAAGAAGGGGTGTTGCAGTTTAATCTTTTCTTGGGTGGACTACAAGTCTTTGGACTTGTTTTATTTCCTGAAAGACTTAGTGACTCGTCTAGCTCTTGTTAGACTTAGTTATTTTTAACTGCTCGTCTAGCGATTCTCTTTTAGACTAGTTCTTTACTACATGAGTTTGAAGGCTCGTCTAGCGAACATTGTTTAGACCCGCGATGCTTTTGGACTTTCTCAAAGGAACTTTAGACTAGTTCCCTCGTCTAGCGATATTTAAAACAATCCTGCACAGTTAGAATAGACGAGTTAGATCATGACTTAACTTTGTTATACAAGTTTAATCTTTTTGTTAACATCAAAACATAAGAGATTATTTAACCATAACCACTTTGGTTCCAACATAGCGAGGGACAGAGGCCATCGAAATGGGCCTAAGGCCATCGGTAAATCGAGAGTGTCAACCGACCGCCTTACGAAGTGTCATGGCCGAAGAAATGTGACATTTACTGATGACTTTTTGTCCTTTGGTAATAGACACTATTCTTATAGTGGGTCCTGGGTAAAAAGTTGCAGAAATTTGCAGAAGCCATGAAGGGAAGGAATAGAAGAGAAGAGTAGTAGTGGGTAGTTTTAATCTCATTTTTAGTATTTTTTTTTAAATAAGATTATATAAAATAATCTTATTCATTAAAAATATTTAAGAGTTAAGATAAGTTTACTTTACCCTCTAAAGTAAGTGGTTCTAAAACTAATATGAACATTTTATTTCAGGGACTTATAAATAAATATCATAGTTTGTAGCAACTTATCCATAAATAACTCTTAACTAGTTGCATTAGCTAGTTTGACAATTCTAGGTATACATGTGATAACCATTGATTCAATTTTAGATAAGATCCAATGATTAGAAATTATGAGTGCACCGGTGCACATGTAAGTTACGTGTGCACCATAAAAGTCGCCCACCAAAAAACGAGACTCATTGTCTAAAAGTTATAGTTGGAAAATGACACAAGTTCCATCCATACCTTTTGGTCTATAAATGTGTTTTTAGTCCTTAGAAAATGAGCTGATTTTAGTTTTGGTCCCTGTAAAACTTTTCTTTGGTTTTCATCCCTCTAAAATACGAAATCACTATTTTGGTCTCTATAAAACAAGCAAATTTTGGTTTTGGTCCATGTAATTGTTTTTGTTTTTTATTTTCATCCCTCTAAAACTTGATATCATCGGTTTTAGTCCCTAATATTCATCTTAGGACAGATAAATATAATTCATTTTAGGGTTCAAGGGAAATTTTAGGAGAAGTATAGATGCTAACATGATATCATGTAATATTAATGTGACTTGGGATGACCATATGACCTTATGTTAGACACATAAATAGTTAATGGAGATGTCTTATGATAGTAAAGACAAAAATTAGTGATTTCAAATTTTAGAGAGATAAAATCTAAAGAATATTTTATACAGAAAACAAAATTAAAATTCGCTCATTTTACTGGAAAAAAAAAAACATATTTAACCAAAAACTTTTTGATCCACGATCAAATTCTCTGGAATGTTATCTTCCGGCACGAAACGCACTTCCAATCTTTGTTTGAATTTGTGCCAGATTAACGATGTTAAAGATGTAACATTTTGGAACATTGTGCTGGCATGGAGTTTTTGGCCCTATCCGCCTTGAGCATCTCAATTGATTTGCTTAATATATTTATTTCTTGGTCGCAATTGACTTGATCTTTATTATACACAGCAGCTACCAATGTTTCAACAGGATGTATAATTAAGTTAATGCAATATGTGCATTTGAAACATATTTTGTCTCTTTCTTGTTACTGCACGTTATTGAATAAAATATAGACCAAGAGCAAGTCTCGTTTATTGCATGACTTATAATAATTTTTTGACTTTATTGTTGAATTATTTGACTCTGCAATTATAATAGAGTTATATGATGTTACTAAGTAGCTACTTACTCCGTAGCGTATAATACCATCCTACTAATAATCCTAATAAAAAAGAAACCCTTTGTGACTCGCGTGGTAGATTCAAGCCTCCGTTCCTACCAATCAGTCATAATAATCTTATATTTTCTCTAAACTAATTTTTGTTTTCTAATTGAAAAATCATTTCAATGCTGATAAATCATAAAGGGTTTATTGTTGCATCCAACAATGACATTTTGGTGAGACTTATGTATTTATCACCAAATGATTTAAACTGTTAAGGAAATATGTTTATTTGATAGATCAACGGTTGAAAATTGAAACAATTTAATTTTAAGATTCAATTCCAGATAGAAGAAAGTAATATATGTAAGCTTGATAATCGTACTTTAGGATATCATTTCTGGGAAATTATAAACCAACAAGTATAGATAATTCAAACAAAACATGTAGAAGACTCGCAACAGACTCATACCACGTCCGGACAGGGCCGAACTACTCTGATACCACTAAATGTGACACCCTTCTACCCCGCATGTTAATATAAAACATTTACTTAAAAGAGGTAATATAACCAAAATCCGGATACATCACGGAAACAAATTGAAATAATTAAAAACAACTGACAACTATAACTAAGCATCCTAACTAGAGTCGTGGCTAGGGGTGGGAATAGGCCGGGCTGCCCGACAGGGGCCTACGGCCTGGCCTACGTAAGGCCTGGCCTGGCCTGTTTAGCAAAAAAGCCAGATTTAGGCCTTTTAAAAAGCCTTTTTAATTAGCCTAGGCCTATTGAAAAGCCTTTCTAGGCCGGCCTGTTAGGCCGGCCTGTTTTATATATATATATATATATATATTAAGAATATTAATATTAAAATAAAATAATTTATACAATTTGACTATTTGTAAAAGCCTATTTAAAGCTAGAGGCCTATTAACCTATTTAATGGCCTATTAGCCTATTTAGAGATGGCCTATTTGAAGTCTTTAATACGAAGCAGGCTTTTAAAAAGGCTAACAGGCCAGGCCAGGCTTTTAAAAAGGCCAGGCCAAGCTCCAAATAAAGCCTTTAACAGGTAATAGGCCAGCCTTAGGCTTTAAAATTTTTAAACAGGCCAGGCCTATTTAAGCAATGCCTGGCCTGGCCTGGCCTATTCCCACCCCTAGTCGCGGCTCCTCAGAGTCACTCCTCCACTGGCTGCTCACCGTCCTCTGCATAAAGAGATACATACAACAACAGAAACAAGAAAATAGGGAGTAAGAAATCATGTAAACACAGCGACATGGGAATAGGGAACAAGATGATCATACATCATATCAGGCATAGCATCAACGTCATATAACATCATTTACATAATACAAGTCAACAGTCAAAAAAATGCTATGCGATGCAATACTACTCGACTACTCCGTTATGTATGTGGATCCAACTATCTGAGGAAGTCAACTTTGGAGTTGCATATCCACATTGGCCATAAAAGCACCAACGCCGGCAGTTCACCAAACCATGGGTGAACTCCTTGGATAGCCGACGTACCATAACGGAGTAAGCCACCTCGGGGGCACACGGTTCACCAAACCATGGGTGAACCACCCGAGACTTAGGCCAAATCATCATAACAGGACGACCTCCCTTATGTTGAACATCCCCCACTAATCAACTCAACATACGAATGCTAGAGCACAACAACACACAAGTCCATCACCTCCTTTGCTTGAGCCAAAAAGCACTCAAGACTTATCACCAACATCAACATCAACACCTTAGACCCAAACCGTGGGGTCAAGGCCCCCTTGGCAAAAAAGCACCAAGGTCCAACTTAACAACACCTCGACCAAAAAGCATCGAGGTGACTTTGGCCAAAAAGCACCAAAGCGTAACAACGTGCGGCAACCTATCAGGTACCGGCTTAACCAGCTTATTACTCTTTAACATCTTAATTAGTCTTTAATTAAGTTATCTAACTTGTTATCATTGTTCGATTGGTGTTTTATCATAATATTGGGGACATTTGGGGTGAAACACCCCTTAGTTCCTTTAATCTCCGATTCTGACCAGCAAGGGGAGCACGAGCATGCTCACTCCAGCACGGTCATGCTGCCACTTAAGTGGAGCACGGTCGTGCTCACTACCCTGCATGGCCGTGCTCAATGCGCGGCCTGCCTTCCAGAATGCAACTGGGAGCACGGTCGTGCTCCCTGTTCAGTACGACCGTGCTCCTGGAGCGGGTCGTACTGTTCTGGGCAGAAATCAAACATGTTCTTGGGGTTAAAACTCCCTAATACTATCAAATCAGATCCTAGAGTCCTTGGACTAACCCAGTTAGCATCAACCTTACCTCACACTAACAGTTCATGTCTTATGAAACTTAATGGGAATTAACCCATTAATTCTGATGTTAATTAAGAGTCATAATTAAACCAACTAGAGTCTTATTAACGTATTGAACGTATTAACAACATCAGCCACTCAACATTCAACATAACAACAACCAATAGAAATCTCATAACAACATCAACATAACAGTCATATTCATATCATGAACAGATTCAACCATTTATATATCATTGGCATATAACATGTAATTAGAAATCATAGGCATACCATTAACCAATTAGCAATTATAGTAATTAATTCATACAACCCAAATAGATCATGGCATCAACAACAGTTAGACGTAACAGTTATAACCACAATAAAACGGGGCTATGGGAACCCCTCATCTTACGCTACTCCCTAGCCTAGTGTATACACTATTCTTCTCCCATACCTGGTATGAAGAATCAACTGCAACACAACCACGACAAACTGGACTCGTTCCCTCAACCGGCTTGAACAGCTTCCAAGCCTTGGCCAAACAACAGGGACAACTATCAGTTTCCAAATCAACAGGGAAAGGAAACCAAGAGGGAAGGGATCATTACCTTACAACGATTGGCACCGACTAACTAGACGCTCTCAAGGGTCTCCACTGCTCCAAGAACGGAAGGAGTTTAGAGAAAATAGGGAACGAAAGGGTTGCAGCCGCACTGGGGAAGCCGCTAGTGCCAAAAAGGGTTCTGACATAACCCTCGGTCACGCTCTGCTTATAAAGACTAGCACTTGAGCACGGTCGTGCTCTATGTTGAGCACGGGTGTGCTCAACTCAGCGTCAGTGAGACGCTCACTAACAATGAGCACGGTCGTGCTCCTTAATAAGCACGGCCATGCTTGTGACTCAGAAAGTCACAAGACACAAGCCTAAGAGGAGGGATTTCTAGCCTAGAAGTCCCACTTAGCCCTCAAGCTAAGTCTTAATGCTTAACCAACCAAACAACCATACAAAAGCACTTAACGGAAAAACATGGTGGTACAGTGGGGACAGTCGTCACTCCATAAAGCAGCCAGGGATATTACAAATGGTATCAAAGCGGCACCTCTCCTAGTACGGTGTGGTTCGGGGACGAACCAAGCGGAAGCTGGTGGGCATGTGACACCCGGGGCTGACGAGGGCAGGGAGTGGTCCCGCACCGGTGCAAGAAGGCACAAACAAGGAGCGGCTCCAGGCAGACTTCTAGGCTGAGGGACATATGAATGAACCGATTACACATCGGAATGAGAGGGATCTTGAGACTGTGTAGGTATGGGACTATACAGTTGAGGATGGCTTATATAAATTGATTGGTACTACCTATACTAACAAGATGCATCTTCTTTTCGGGAGCCCATCACTTAAGAACTCCACAGCTAAGCGTGCTTGACTTGGAACAATTCTGGGATGGGTGACCTCCTTGGAAGTTTTCCCGGGAAGCGTGTGAGTGAGGACAAAAGCACGCCGAAAAAGACTCGTGTTGGTTTGTGAGGACAGTCGTCAATCCATAAAGTAGCCAGGGATGTTACAACTAAATGTGACACCCTCTACCTCACATGTATTCAAAAGCGATAACACAGATATAAAGAGAGAGGGAGAACACATACAAATATATATAATATTAAAAACTGGGCAGAGATTGCTGCATTGTAACATAACGCAGAAGTAACCAAAACATATTTATAAAGAAAACATAACATAAACATATAAACGAAACCCAACCCCAATGTCACATTATAGAGCTGGTATAACCAATCCGATAAACAACTTGGATAACAAACTAAACTAAACATAAACTAACTACTAGAAGCGGCTCCTTAGAGTCACTCCTCAGCAAGCTGCTCATCGTCCTCTGCATAACACAAAAAGGGTACATGCAAAGCAACAACAAAAGACGGGGAGTAAGAACCATATATATAAACATAACGGCAACATGATAGTTGGCAAGATGAACATACAACACAAAGAAACATAGCAACATAGCATTTATAACATAGTCATCATACATACACAACAACACATCATAGTATAACAATATAATCATCAATCATATAATGTAATGCGAAGTACTACTCCGAATGCATGTGGATCCATCTACACCAGGTGTACGACTTTTGAGTTACATTTCCACGTTGGCTAAAAAGCACCAACGCCGGGGCAATCCACCAATCCTTGGGTGGGACCCCTAGGACAGCCGACGCAACTTACTCTCAGATGCGCCACCATGGGAGGCCAAATCACTTAGATACCGCGGATGGCCAGATAGCCTTACTCTCGGATGACCTCCCCTATGTCAATACCTCCCCCTATTAACTTCATGCATGATGCATGCACACCAACAACTGTTTATCCACCACCTCCAATAACACCATTTATGGCTTAACGTCTTTGGCCAGCAAGCACCAAAGATAATATCATACAATAATATATAACAACAGTTAGACAATTAGCATGTAAAACGGGTCATGGGTTAACCCTCATCTTATGCTACCCCATAGCCTACATGTTTATACTAGTCCTTCTCCCCATACCTAGTATGAAGATTCCCAAAATGATAACGTTGGCAAACTAGACACGCTCCCTCGAGCGGCTCGACGAGTTCCCCAAGCCTTGGCCAAACATGAAGAGAATAACCCATTAGTCTCTAGATCTAATAATAGAAAAGAGACTAAGAGAGAGGGAAGATAATGTTACCTCAAACTACACTATCGCGCTACTCCTCTCCCAAAACTATAGCAAGAACACCAAGAACTTCAAGGAGTTCAAGGGAACGAAGAGAGAAGAGGTTTCTACCACACTAGGATTGCCCAATGTGCCAAAATAGGGTTTAACACGGTAACCTTCGTGCTATTTTTCTCTTTTTAAAGACCCAGACCTGAGAACGGTCATGCTACCTATTGAGCACGGGCGTGCTCGTCAATCCCTTGCACGACCGTGCTTCCTATTGAGCACGGCCGTGCTTGTGATCCAAAGGGTCACAAGACACAGCCTTGAGCACGGGTGTGCTGGAAATGAGCATGGTCATGCTCATGTACCAGGAAGGGATTTTAAGCCTAGAAATCCCACTTAGCCCTTAACAACAGCTCTAAGTTAAGCCCTAAGGCTTAACGAAACAAACAAGGCACATATAGAAGCACTTAACGAAAAACGGGGTGTTATAGGCTAATTGGTCTAATAGGCCCAATCATACTAAGCCCAAAAGTCTAAATTCCTAAGTGCTTTTTGAATAAGCACTTTTATTGCAAAAGTTCTATTCTATACATAGGTTCTAATCCCACTTTTATTTCAAAGGTTTCTAACTAGGTGGTCAATAACTCTATACATAAGAGGTTCAAAGTGTTGCCCTCTTAATATGGTTGCCTATGAGTCAAATGGTTGACCACCACCTTTTTTAGTGTATCTTGGACTCTTCTTAGCCTTGACCTTGTCATGGGTCCATATAAGTCTTCAATGCTAGGTCCTTGGCTTTGTGCATCCATGATCACATCATCCCCTCCTTCTTGAGGTACATTCGTCCACGAATTATGTTGATCATTATCTGTGTCATTTTCAAAGAGACTTATATCAAACACATTAAACGTGGCACTTACATTATAATCACCAGGGAGATAAATTTTATATGCATTATCATTTATCTTTTCCAATACATGAAAAGGTCCATCACCCCTTGGTAGGAGTTTGGACTTCCTTTGTAAAGGAAATCTTTCTTTTCTTAAGTGCACCCATACCCAATCACCCGATTTGAGTAACACTTGTTTTCTTCCTTTATTAACTTGTCTTGCATTGTGCTCCCCTTGTTTTTCAATGTTAATTTTTATTTGTCATGGAGCTTTTTAACAAATTCGGCCTTGGCAAGCCCATCTTGATGCAATAATGGTTGTTTAATTTGTATTGGAAGCAAATCAACTGGGGTTTGTGGATTAAATCCATAGACTACTTCAAAGGGAGAATGCTTGGTAGTGGAATGTTGCACACGGTTGTATGCAAGCTCAATGAAAGGCAAGCATTCTTCCCAAGACTTTAGGTTTTTCTTGAGGATGGTGCGTAGGATAGTAGAAAGAGTTCTATTCATCACCTCGGTTTGCCCATCCGTTTGTGGGTGGCAAGTAGTCGAAAAGAAAAATTTAATTCCAAGCTTGCCCCCCATAGTTCTCCAAAAGTGACTTAGAAACTTTGTATCTCTATCGGATACAAAATGCTTCTAGGAATCCCATGTAGTCTAACTATTTCCCTAAAGAAAAGGTTGGCTACATGGCAAGCATTATTACTTTTGTTACATGGTATAAAATGGGCCACTGAGACACCCCGTTGTGCCCCGTTGTGCCATTAATTATTTATTAATCTTAATCGCATACTATGTAACACCCCAATTTCTTGATTAGGGTCTAAGGAAGAGATTAAGGATAATTAAAGACTTAATCATTTTCCTTAGGTATTAGTTAGCTTGCGTTTCAAGTTTGAGGAAAATCGGAGCTGAAAAGAGTCAGAAACCCAAACAATCACAAGCCGAGCAATTAATTGTTCAGTTAGTTAATTAATTGAGAATTGGAATATTAAAATTAGGTTGGGCTTGAGCATAATATTTTTTTTTTTTACGTAGTAGCCTAAAATAATTAAGAAAAATATTCCCACCGTAGGTTATGCAGGAAGATGCGGAAGAAAATCCCTGATTGTACCGATGGAGTAACACCCAATGACATGTGTCTCCACATCAAGATGCCACATCAAACTCCACTCACATTCCTACCTATGCCTAAAAGATGACACCTAGTTACTTAAGCCACCTAACCTACACTAAAAACATGACACATGGCTAACATGCAAACTAATAATTTAATGAAAGACATCATGCTTTTGATGGGACTGAATGAAAGTGAAGTCTCCATACTACTTCACTCACACATGCAGAGAGGACCAGGGGAGAAGCTGAAAAAAATAGAAGAAGAGAAGGCAGCCATGGTGGTTGCACTTTGAAGCTTGGTTGGTGGTTGTAGCACTTTGAAGCTTGGTTGAAGCAGTCGCAATGAAATCAACACAATATATTCTTTAACCGTTGGATCGTTCTTAGATTTGATAAGGAGGTTTGACACCTGTGTTTCTTCATATCCAACGATCAGAATTTCGAAATCATGTCCATAGTTAGAGATATTCAGCCCACAATGTGAACTTGAATGGTGAGAAACTCAACCCGTGTAGCTTCTAACCTGTCACCATAGAACGGCCATCCGAGGTTCGTTCACCGTTGGACCGGGCTGAAACTTTTTGAGGAGGTTAAGGACAAGTAGTTCCTCGCCGAGTAGTCGACGATGGTTAAACCCCACTTGAAAATGATTTGAAATGATACTTCGGTTTTAATTATCGTAGACTTGTCAACATTAAGGCAAAATGGTATTTTAAGTTTATTTGCTTGAGGATGCATGTGATATCTGCTTTATGTGTTTATGGATGTTGTGATTTTTGACCTTTGATCTATGATAACATGCTTAATATGTTGTGTAGATATATTTATTATTGATATTTATGTATGTCATGGTTGTTGAGGATGATTGTCTAGTTGTGATGAGGTTAGAACCCTAGATGACACCCTAAGGGTACTCTGTTTGGTTGGATGTTGGATAATGGTATATGGGTACCGTTTTGAGCTATCGATGCGTTGGTATCATGAAGAATGTAGGAATGAGTTTGGTATCGGTGGCAACTTAGGATGTTTGTGCATTGCTTAAGTTTCCATAGTGGCGGGCCATGTGACTGGGAGTCACGCGAGGTTGGTGTACCTGGGTGGGGGTACGGAATATGGAGAGGGACAGTTTTGGGAACCTTGGGGATATAGTCCGGTCTAGAATAGTTTTCAAGAGGCCAGTGATTTGCACCCACTGTGTCGAGACCGCCGTGGAGGCTTGGCTATCCCAACGTCTGGCCCTGAGTATTCTAGTCGCAAGTGGACCTTCTGAGGCGACCAAGATACCCCAATTGGAGTTGTAGCCCATAGGGGGAAGCACCCTTATTGGTCACGGTGAGCGGAAAGGTACCCTGGACAAACCAATTGAGATTCTCTGGGCAAAGGAGCCCCGAGTGTGAGAAAGAAAGAGAATGTTCGGGAATCAGAGTTCCCTGTGAGTGTGATCGACCGACATGCATAGGAGTGTGACTCCTTAGAGGATTTTGACCCTAGATGTGGACCGAGGATGCTTTGTAAATAGTTGACTCGTGAGATGTTTGTGATCTGTGCCAATCTCTGTTGTATGTTAACATGTTGCATTGTGCCCCGACCCCTTTTATAGTGTTATAGTAGCTTATCTCCCTTCTCTATCTCTTTTTCTCTGTTTGTACCGTAAGTTTGGTAGATGAGCAGCAGCAGCTGTACAACGATGGTGATAGGATCAGAGCACAGACTAATGCACTACTTGATGACAACCTAATTGGAGGGTTGCCTTTGCATGATCGTTTTGGTTGAATTCTTTAACATAAAAGTGGCGCAAATCATAATCAAGAACAAGAATAAATTGTAAACACTTTAGTAACCAAAATAAAGTGAAGAAAAGATGAAAATGGAATAAGAAAGAGATGATCAATGGCGCCACAAACAAGATTGTTTGATAAGCCTATGAGGTTCGCCACAAGAATCTTGGATTCTTGATAAGAACAAGTATTGGTTCATCCAAGAACCCAAGAGAACAATCTCTCACAATGGATATCAATCCAAAATTCAACTTCCAAGTTACCATTACATGTTTTTGGACGAAATACATATAGCCCCAAGGCTGCCTACTTTGGCTTGACTCTTTGCCTCCTTAGTTATTCCATAACCCCTCATAACTAGCCTAATAATTCACTTAAATCTAATACTAAAGACTCAATTAAGCTAAGCTCTACTCAGCCACCAAAATGACTATTACTCTTCCTATCATTATGTGGTGGTTACACTTACTTCTCATATTAAAAGTGTAACCAACCCATAATTTACACAAATTATTAACACACTAATTAGGAGTTTCTTTTAGCATGCAAGCTAAAGATCCCTCCCACAAGACTCTAAGAATTTCGTGTGCATCATGAAATTAAGTGGGCTTGACCCATTTGCAACACTAGCAAATTTGGTCACACTCACATAACTCATTACAATTATTGGATTAAATAAAAACAGCTAATAAAGGCCTCCTCTTCATGAATTTGCCCTTCTTTGTCATGGATCCTTCAATTGGATAATGTAAGTTAACAATTTGGGTTCCATTCCATTCATCCTTGATCTTGGGCTTGCTTCCATCAAATACTTGTTGTGCTTTCTTTGCTTTTGCTCTTGCCATAGGCCCATCAAGTCCTTGTATTGCTTCTTGGACCATGCTCCTTGTTGGGCTCTTTTCATCCTTGAGGAAATCTTGACTTGCCCCCCATTGGCTTACATCACTACTTGCAGAGGATTCTGCCGGAGGGTCTTGAGGAGCAGCGACGAGTCTCTGAGGACTTAGGCATAGAGGCGTCATTACATCAAGGGCGAGGGTAGTTCCAGACGCCCATATCGTCGTTGATATGGTATGTCGGTAGCGTCTGCTAGGGAGAGCCTCTGAGAGGTATTTTGGATTTTGATGTATTTTGTGTGAGGCAGGGTGGGTAGATGCTGTCAGTATAGGTTTTTATATCTTTTCTGAAACTATTGTTTTGTGACTTGTTTACCAGCTCTTTTACTTTATCAGTTGTACAGTTGGTCTAGGATTATGATCCCTCGGTTGGGATCAACTGTAGTTTGGAGACTTGTTGTACATATTATGTATATATGTCGTTCTGTTTTTATTCCGTTGTGCATGTTTTATAAGTTTTAATTTTCCAGCTTCTGCAAAGTATAATATTTTTGTATGTAATAATCGTTCTAACACTAATAAACGGATTAAGGATTAGTTACTTAGGATTGTTCTATAATGAGACATCGGGGTGTCTCATTTGGTGGTATTAGAGCAGTTTGGTTCTAAACCGGACTATGGGATTATGTCTGATTAGGAGTGAGGACTCTCTGGGGTAGGATGAATACCGACACTGTTAGTTGGATCCTCATCGGATGTCAGCTATGCTTAGAATGGGTAGAGTGTCCGATACACGAGTTATTCTTACATTATTAGAATGAAAGTTTACTGTATTTGTAAGACATATAGTGGATATATCTGTATATACAATGAATTGTATGTCTTACAAATGAGAGCTAATGAATTCTTTTTTAGGAAGTCGAAATGGCATACTGAAATGGACGCCGAGGAGGAGGCAGAAATGGAGGTGGTGGATCCACTGATGTTCCCGGAAGTTCATCGGGGACTAATAAAGGTGGTGATATAAACGAGACTATGAGGGTGATGAGAGAGTTGGCTACTGCAATGCTGGAGCAAACCCAGCAAAATGCTCAGTTCATGAAGCGACAAGAGGCTAGAAAAGAACGGTTACAACAAGTAAATGTGGCTAGCGATGAGGAAATCATGGAGGATGGCTTGAATGCTTTCATGAAGGGAAATCCACCCCAGTTTCACGGCCAGTACGATCCTGAGGTAGCAGAGAAGTGGCTGCAAGAAGTAGAGAAAGTCTTTGTCGCTATGCATTGTCGTGAGGAGCGGAAGGTTGCTTATGTTGCTTTCATGCTGGTAGGAGCAGCAGAGTCATGGTGGCAAATTAAGCAACGTTTGTTAGAAGCGGAAGAACAAGCAGTAACATGGAATCTGTTCAAAGAATGTTTTCTGGAGAAATACTTCCCTAAGAGTGTCCGACAGGAGATGGAAAAAGAATTTATGAGTTTACAGCAAGGGAATATGTCAGTGGGAGAGTATGCCGCCCGTTTCGAGGCATTGCTGAAATTCTCCCAATTCTATCAAGTCCATCCAGATGAAGAATGGGTTTGTCAGAGATTTGAAGATGGTCTGAGGCCAGAATTGAAAAGGATGATGCTGCCATTCGAATTCAACCATTTCCCGGCTTTGGTTATTGGAGAGCCATGATCGTTCTAGGCCAATGCATCCACAGTAGCGGAGTGGCGGACCGATTAGAGGTGGCAGCGGTCAAAGAGGTTGTGGGGGAAGATTCCAGCAATGGGCTAGACCTTACAATCGTCCTAGTCAGCAAACAACCAGTGCGGGTAGCGGAGGTCCTAGTTAGACATCATCAGGGATACTGACTTGTTTCAAGTGCGGAGGACCACACTTTATCAAAAATCGCCCTCAGATGCAGAATGTAGTGTGTTACCAATGTGGTTAGATGGGACACATGTCCAGATCGTGTCCCTAGAGCAATATAATCAGAAATCCGGTGCAACAGCAAAGTAGAGGAGCTCATAGAAGTGGATCAAGAGCTCAGACAATAAATTAGTAAGGAGGTAGATCCCAAGCCAGTGGGAGGGTGTTCGCCGTTAGAGGTTCCGAGACTACTAGAGATCCTGATCTCATACAGGGTAAGTGTCTCATTTTCGGAGAACTCTTATCTGTATTATTTGATTCAGGCGCTACGCATTCGTTTATTTCTCTTGAGTGCATGGATCATTTGAAACTGCCTGTTACTGCTTTACCCTATGATCTGAATGTTTCTATGCCTATGGGAGATACATTAACTACTTTGTTTGTTTGTCGAGCCTGTCCAGTTGTTTTAGAAAATCAGACTTTTGTTATTGACCTTATCTGTCTGCGTATGGAGCAGATTGATATTATATTGGGCATGGATTGGCTTTCGGCTAAACATGTAGTTTTGGATTGTTCAAATAAATCTGTTCATTTTATGGAGCCTTCTCGATTATTGCCTACCAATGACGGTGGTACGGGGAGAAGGACAATCAAGGAGCTGCGTGGTGTTGTTTTCTTTGGAAGCCAAGGAGTCTCCTAAGATGGAAGCGCTGCATGTCGTAAGCGAGTTTCTTGAAGTTTTTCCGGATGACCTGCCAGGACTACCACCTAAGCGGGAGACTGAGTTTGCGATAGATCTCATACCAGGGACGGGACCGATATCGATAGCCCCCTATAGAATGTCCCTGACAGAGTTGGCAGAGCTTAAGAAGCAGTTGGATGACATGCTGAAGAAGGAGTTTATCCGACCAAGTGTTTCACCGTGGGGAGCGTCGGTGTTGTTTGTAAGGAAGAAGGATGGAAGTTCAAGGTTGTGTGTCGATTATCGACACCTGAACAAGGTAACAATCAAGAACAAGTACCCGTTGCCTAGGATTGACGACCTGATTGATCAGTTGTGGGGAGCAACTGTGTTTTCTAAAATAGATTTGAGGTCTGGATACTATCAGATCCGAGTGAAGGAAGATGATATACTGAAGACTGCTTTTAGAAGTCGGTATGGTCATTACGAGTATCTGGTTATGCCGTTTGGCGTGACTAATGCTCCAGCCGTGTTCATGGACTACATGAATCGGATCTTCAGACCGTACTTAGACAAGTTTGTCATTGTGTTTATTGATGATATTCTAATCTACTCTTCGAGTAAAGAAGAAAATGCAGAGCATATTCGGGTTGTACTTTAAGTGCTTAAGGACAGACAACTCTATGCCAAGTTATCTTAGTGTGAGTTCTGGTTGGATGAAGTACAATTTCTAGGGCATGTGATAAACAAGGAAGGGATAGCTGTGGATCCTGCCAAAGTGGAAGCAGTGGTTAATTGGGAACGCCCTAAGACAGTGGGCGAAGTTAGGAGTTTCCTTGGACTAGCAGGTTACTACAAACGGTTCATCGAAGGATTCTCAAAGATTACGTTACCGATGACGCAACTAACAAGAAAAGGAAAAGCGTATGAGTGGACTGATGAGTGTGAGACTAGTTTTCAAGAGTTGAAAAGGAGGTTTACAACATCTCCTATGCTAGTCTTACCAGATCTGTTAGTACGGTTTGATGTGTACTGCGATGCATCACATCAAGGACTGGGTTGCGTTCTCATGCAAAATAGAAAAGTGGTGGCGTATGCCTCTAGATAGTTAAGAGTACATGAGAGGAATTACCCAACCCATGACTTAGAGTTGGCTGCAATAGTGTTTGTGTTGAAGATATGGAGACACTATCTGTATGGTGCTCAGTTCACAGTGTACAGTGATCACAAGAGTCCAAAGTATTTGTTTGATCAGAAGGAGTTGAACATTAGACAAAGGAGATGGATGTAGTTCATCAAGGATTATGAGTTCGATCTCTAATACCATCCTGGAAAGGCGAACGTCGTAGCAGATGCATTAAGTCGGAAATCATTGCAAGTGTCTGCTATAATGATCAAGGAGTTACAACTGATTGAGCAATTCAGAGACCTGAATCTAGGAATAACAAGATTATCCCAGAATAAGATAAGTTCGGGAATGGTCACTATTACTAGTGGATTCCTAGACTTAGTTTGGAAGAAGCAATCGGAAGACCAGTACCTCCAAAAGGTCAATCAGAAGATAGAAGCAAGAGAATCTGTGGAGTTTAAACGAGGTACTAATGGAATCTTAAGGTTTGGTGATAGAGTATGTGTGCCAGGGGATAGGGAAGTTAAGGACTTGATCTTGGAAGAAGCGCACAAAAATAAATTGAGTTTCCATCTAGGTGCCACTATGATGTATCAGGATTTGAAAAAGACATTATGGTGGCCTGGAATGAAGATGAAAATAGCAGAGTATGTCCAGTCCTGCTTGGTGTGTCAGAAGGTGAAGATTGAACACCAGAAGCCAGCAGTACTATTGCAATCTCTGGATGTCCCAGAATGGAAATAGGACAGTATTGCAATGGACTTTGTGTCGGGTTTGCCTAAGACACAAAAGAAGCATGATGCAATTTGGGTAATAATTGATAGGCTGAAGAAAAATGCTCACTTCCTGCCTATCAATCAAAGGTTCTCTTTAGAAAAGTTAACCCAGTTGTACATCAATGAGATAGTGAGGCTGCATGGTGTGCCAGCGAGTATAATCTCGGATAGAGATCCGAGATTTACTTCGAGGTTTTGGCAAAGTTTAAATAGTACGTTGGGAACTAAATTACGGATGAGTTTGACTTATCATCCTCAGACGGATGGTCAGTCAGAAAGGACGATTCAGTCTTTGGAAGATTTGTTGAGAGCACGTGTGCTGGAACACATAGGGAGTTGGGATAAATTTCTTCCACTGATTGAAAGTACAACAATAGTTTCCACTCGAGTATTGGCATGGCGCCGTATGAAGCACTGTATGGAAGAAAGTGCAGGACACGTCAATGTTGGTATGAGACAGGTGAGAATCAATTGATTGGACCAGAGGTGGTACAACAAACAACAGAGCAAGTCTGCAAGATCAGGGAAAAGATGAAAGCAGCGAGCGATAGGCAGAAGAGCTACAGTGATAAGAGGAGAAGACTTTTGGAATTCCAAGAAGGCGACCATGTGTTCATGAGAGTCACTCCAAGGACTGGAATCGGCAGAGCAATAAAATCCAGGAAGGTTACCACTCGTTTTATCGGACCATTTCAATTTCTTCACCTAATTGGTCCTGTAGCCTATCAGATAGCCTTACCACCCAACCTATCCAATATCCATGATGTCTTTCACATCTCTCGACTTCGTAAATATCATCCTGATCCATCGCACGTCATAGAGCCTGAATCAATCCAGATAAGAGAAAACCTTGAGCAAGAAGCTTTGCCTGTACGAATTGAGGATCGGCAGGTCAAGGAACTTCGCAGAAAGCAAATTGCCCTGGTGAAGGTCATATAGAATGCTGTTACTGGAGATGCCACATGGGAAAGAGAGGCGGACATGCAACAACAGTATCCTCATCTGTTCGTCTGAGGTAACTTAATTTAAATTTCGAGGACGAAATTTATTTTAAGAGGGGTAGCAATGTAACACACCGATTTCCGATTAGGGTTTAAGGAAGAGATTAAGGATAATTAAAGACTTAATCATTTTCCTTAGGTATTAGTTAGCTTGCATTTCAAGTTTGAGGAAAATCGGAGCTGAAACGAGCCGGAAAACACCCGATTGTACCGATGGAGCAACACACAATGACATGTGTCTCCACATCAAGATGCCACCTCAAACTCCACTACCCATCCCTAAACACCTACACTTGACATATGTTCTCCACTCACATTTCTACCTATGCCTAAAAGATGACACCTAGTTACTTAAGCCACCTAACCTACACTAAAACATGACACATGCCTAACATGCAAACTAATAATTTAATGAAAGACATCAAGCTTTTGATGGAATTGAATGAAAGTGAAGAATCCATCCTAATTCACTTACACATGCTGAGAGCACCAGGGGAGAAGCTGAAAAAAATAGAAGAAGAGAAGGCAGCCATGGTGGTTGCACTTTGAAGCATGGTTAGTGGTTGTAGCACTTTGCAGATTGGTTGAAGCAGTCGCAATGAAATTAGCACTATATATTCTTTAACCGTTGGATTGTTCTCAGATTTGATAAGGAGGTTTGGAACTTGTGTTTCTTCATATCCAACGGTCAGAATTTCGAAATCATGTCCATAGTTGGAGATATTCAGCTCGCAATTTGAACCTGAATGGTGAGAAACTCAACCAGTGTAACTTCTAACCTGTCACCATAGAATGGCCATCTGAGGTTCGTTCACCGTTGGAACGGGCTGAAAATTTTGGAGGATGTTAAGGACAATTAGTTCCTCGTTGTCACCGTTCAATTTTGGGGACGTTGTTGGAAAGCATGCCGAGGCTCATTTCAGTCGAGTGGACGCATTCGAAGCTTTTACAGGAAAGCGTGCAAGTAAGTAAGATGGGGAGAAAGTGACTATCACGCCGGGGAGGCAAGCTCGATATAGTATGTTATTTTGTCTGCGTAGGGTGCCCCAGACCCTATTAGTCGTCGAGCAGTCGACGATGGTTAAACCCCACTTGAAAATGATTTGAAATGATACTTTGGGTTTAATTATCGTAGACTTGTCGACATTAAGGCAAAATGGTATTTTAAGTTTATCTGCTTGAGGATGCATGTGATATCTGGTTTATGTGTTTATGGATGTTGTGATGTTTGACGTTTGACCTATGATAACATGCTTAATATGTTGTGTAGATATATTTATTATTGATATTTATGTATGTCATGGTTGTTGAGGATGATTGCCTGGTTGTGATGATGTTAGAACCCTAGTTGACACCCTAAGGGTACTCTATTTGGTTGGGTGTTGGATAACGGTAAATGGGTACCGTGTTGAGCTGTGGATGCGTTGGTATCGTGAAAAATGTAGGAATGAGTTTGTTACCGGTGTCAACTTAGGATGTTTGTGCATTGATTAAGTTGCCAAAGTGGTAGGCCGTGTGACTGGGAGTCACACGAGGGTAGTGTTCCCGGGTGCGGGTACGGAATATGGAGAGGGACGGTTCTGGGAACCTTGGGGATGTAGTCCGGTCTGGAACAGTTTTCAAGAGACAAGTGATTTGGACCCACTGTGTCGAGACCGCCGTGGAGGCTTTGCTATCCCAACGTCTGGCCCTGAGTATTCCAGTCGCAGGTGGACTTTCCGAGGCGACCAAGATACCCCTATTGGAGTTGTAGCCCATAGGGGGAAGCAGGTCACGGTGAGCGGAATGGTACCTTGGACAAACCAACTGACATTCTCTAAGCAAAGGAAGCTCGAGTGTGAGAAAGAAAGAGAATGGTCGGGAATCAGAGTCCTCTGTGAGAGTGATCGACCGACATGCATAGGAGTGTGATTCCTTAGAGGATTTTGACCCTAGATGTGGACCGAGGATGGTTTGTAAATGGTTGACTCGCGAGATGTTTGTGATTTGTGCCAATCTCTGTCGTATGTTAACATGTTGTATTGTGCCCCGACCCCTTTTATGGTGTTATAGTAGCTTATATCCCTTCTCTATCTCTTTTTCT
Organism: Echinosophora koreensis; assembly: GCA_035048595.1. NCBI lineage: Eukaryota > Viridiplantae > Streptophyta > Magnoliopsida > Fabales > Fabaceae > Echinosophora > Echinosophora koreensis. The sequence goes on from JAPCYP010000096.1 coordinate 74,755, forward strand.
CTGTATGTACTGTACGTTCGATAGATGAGCAGCAGCAGCTGTACAACGATGGTGATAGGATCGGAGCACAGATAGATGCACTACTTGTAGAGGATTCTGCCAGAGGGTCTTGAGGACCAGCGACGAGTCTCTGAGGACTTAGGGATAGAGGCGTCGTTACGTCAAGGGCGAGGGTAGTTCCAGATGCCCATATCATTGTTGATATGGTATGTTGGTAGCGTCTGCTAGGGTGAGCCTGTGAGAGTTATTTTGGATTTTGATGTATTTTGTGTGAGGCAAGGCGGGTAGATGCTGTCTGTATAGGTTTTTATATCTTTCCTTAAACCAGTGTTTTGTGACTTGTTTACTAGTTCTTTTACTTTATCAGTTGTACAGTTGTTCTAGGATTATGATCTCTCTGTTGGGATCGAATGTACTTTGGAGACTTGTTGTACATATTATGTATATACGTCGTTCTGTTTTTATCCCGCTGTGCATGTTTTATAAGTTTTAATTTTCCAGCTTCTACAAAGTATAATATTTTTGTATCTAATAATCGCGCTAACGCTAATAAACGGATTTAGGATTAGTTACTTAGGATTGTTCTTTAATGGGACATCGGGGTGTCTCATTTGGTGGTATCAGAGCAGTTTGGTTCTAAACCGGACTATGGGATTATGTCTGATTAGGAGTGAGGACTCTGGGCCGGTAGGATGAATATCGACACTGTTAGTTGGATCCTCATCGGATGTCAGCTATGCTTAGAATGGGTAGAGTGTACATGAGTTATTCTTACAGTATGAGAATGACTGTTTACTGCATTTGTAAGATATATAGTGGATATATCTGTATATATATTGAATTGTATGTCTTACAAATGAGAGCTAATGAATTCTTTTTCAGGAAGTTGAAATGGCACGCGGAAATGGACGCCGAGGAGGAGGCAGAAATAGAGGTGATGGATCAAATGATGTTCCCGGAAGTTCATCGGGGACGAATAATGGTGGTGATATAAACGAGACTATGAGGGTGATGAGAGAGTTGGCTACTGCAATGCTGTAGCAAACCCAGCAAAATGCTCAGTTCATGTAGTGACAATTGAGAGACGTGAAAAACGTCATGAAGGTTAGCAAGGTTAGGTGGTAAAGCAATATGATAAGCTACTGGACCAATCCGTCAAAGAATCTGGAAAGGTCCGATGAATCTATGATGACAACCAAATGGAAGGTTGCCTTAGAATGATCTTTTTGGTTAAATTTAAAAACAAGTAATTTGTGTCATACTTAAGTTCAATTCATAGGATGAAGAAAATGTAAAAATGGAAGAAGAAAGAGATGGAGGTGGCGCCACAAACAAGGTTGTTTGATATGCCAAATGATGTTCGCCACAAGAATCTTGGATTCTTGATAAGAACTTAGTTTGGTTCAACCAAGAACCTAGGAGAACAATATTCTCACAAATAAGGATTTGATGTAAAATAACATCAAAGTTCTATTTCATGTTGTGATGGTCGAAATACATATAGAGTTGGGCAGCCAACTTTTGGTTGCCAAAAACAAACCATAACCCCTACATAATTAGCCTAATCATGACTCACTAAAACAACACTTAACTAGCCACCAACTAATTATTACCCTCTTTCTATAATTATGTAGCAGCCACACTTATTTCACATATTAAAAGTGTAACTCCTACACAATTAACAAAACAATAAAAAGCTAATAACTTATAGGAGTTACTATTGGCATGCAAACCAAAGATTCCTCCCCCTAAACTACTAAAATATTTGTGTACATCGTGGGAAAGATTGGGCTTGACCCCAAAAACAACACTTAGTAATTGGACTAATTCTCTTAACCCACTACACTTATTGAGCATAAAAGAAAACAAATAATTGGGCCTTCTCTTTACTTGTGCACGCCCCCAATCTGCTCCAATCCTATGGATCCTCTAATTGGATGAGATATGTCACCAACTTGGGCTCCATTCCATCCATTCTTGCATTTGGCCTTGCTTCCATTATAAGAACCACCATGTGAATTAAAACTTGTTGGGCTTTCTTGGTTCTAGCTCTTGTCTTGGGCTCACCATGTCCTTGATTAGCTTCTTGATCCATGGTCTTTATTGGGCTCATATCATTCTTGTTGCAAGGTTGACTTGCCCCCTTCCTTGGCTGATATCATCCCTTCCTTCTTTGAGTGAATTCGTCCTCGAATTGAAACAATCTTCATCACCAAAATTAGATGTTGGTGGTCCATCCAAAGTGTTCCTCAAAATCACATTGGGTGCTTCAGATTTAAGTTCAAAATATATTTCAAGAGGAGGTATAGCATGAGTGGGTGCTTTATTGAGCTTTTTGGAATCCATGCAAGTTTCCAAAACATGTTGTACTTCCTTTGGGATGAAATCTCCTAATTTCTGTAAAAGAGTTACAACACCACAAGACAAAAAGAGATCATTAGAAGTGTTAGCAACCAAATAAAAATTCTTGTAATAAAATATGCATTGGGGCTGCCTTGAAATTAAAGCCCTCTTCTCTTCGCTTTCTGTTGCCAAATAACTCTCTTTTTTCTGACTAATTTCCACACTATTTTTCTCACTAATTTTCACACTATGTTTCTCTTTATCATTTCTATTCTTTTCAATCTTTTTTTCACTCTCTATTTCATTCTTTTTCTCAATCTCTTTTTTGCTCTCTTTTTCTTTTCTCTCATGCTCTCTCTTTTCTCTAATTTTCACTTGATCCTCACTAACTTGCTTTGGAGATAAGGGAGAAAGTATGACCTTTCGGTCTTGATACCAGAAAGTAAACTTATTTAAGAACCCCTTATGGATGGCCTTCTTGTCATATTGCCAAGGCCTTCCCAACAACATATAGCTTGCCTCCATAGGCACCAGATCACAGAGTACACAATCTTCATACTTCCCAATGGAGAATAGGACCTCCACTTGTCTGTTCACCACCATCTCTCCTACCTCACTTAACCATTGAAGCCTATATGGTCTTGGATGTGCCTTAGTTACAAGATTTAATTTGGACACCAATCTAGTACTCACAACATTGGCACAACTTCCACCATCAATGATTAGAGAACACACCTTCCCTAGAATTAGACATCTAGAATGAAAGATATTCTCCCTTTGGCTTACTTCATGATCTTTCACTTGACTCCCCAAAACCCTCCTCACCATAAGTAAATCACTATCCGGCATGAACACATCTTCTTCACTTTCCTCCTTGCTTGAAGCCTTGGATTGTGATACCACTTCACCATTCATGGTCACCATGGTTCTTTTTGTTGGACATTGGGATGCAATGTGTCCATGGCCTAGGCATTTGAAGCACTTCACATCACGGCTCCTAGAACTTGTTTCCAATGGGCTTTTTCCTTCAGATGTTGACACAACTTCCTTAGAAGATGAATTGCCCTCCTTCTTCGAGTCTTCCTTCCAACTTGAAGATGACAACTTTGAAGGAGAACGAAATTTGGACTTTCTCCTCTTGAGTTGTTGTTCCACTTTGACAGCTTGTTGGACCAAATCTTCTACCTCCACATAGTGTTATAATTCCACTACATCTTGAACATCTTGATTCAATCCATGTAAGAACCTTGCCATGGTAGCCTCCCTATCTTCTTGAAGATTTGACCTAAATAAGGCCAATTTCATCTCCTTGAAATACTCATCAACGCTTTTGGTCCCTTGGGTAAGCCTTTGTGATTTGTTGGGAATTTCCCTTTGATAATGATTTGGGACAAACCTCTTCCTCATGACAATTTTCATTTCTTCCTAAGTATCAATAGGCTCCCCTCCACCTCTTCTCCTCTCTTTTTGGAATTGGTCCCACCACACAAGGGCATATTCTTTGAATTCAAGGGCTGCCACCTTCACCTTCTTTCTTTCGTTGTAAGAATTACAATCAAAGACTTGTTCTATTTTTAACTCCCACTCCAAGTAAGCCTCCGGATCATTCTTCCCAATAAAGGGAGGAACTTTGATTTTGACCCCTTCAAGCCTATCACCACGCCACCTTCCCCTATGTGCTCCTCCTCTATGTCTTCCTCTTCCACTATCATAGTCACTTGAATCATCATGGTTTTGAAGGTTGGCAAGTTTTCTATCATAATTTACTTGCATTTGCTCCATTTGTCTTTGCAGAGCTTGGACTTGATTGGCCATCCTAGCTTGAAGAGTTGCTGACCTTGGAGATAATGGTGGACTATCCTCATTGTTGGCCATGATTGAGTAGAAGAATATATATGTTTCCTCACTACACTCCCTCACTAGTTCACACAATGGAAATTTTCACTCTTTTGGCTTTTTCCACACAAAATGTATTTTGGACACTCTTGCCTTTTTCCTCTCAAATGTTCTCCTTGAGTTCTTAGAGGAATCAAACACGAAAACAAAAATTCCAAAATTCAAGTAACAAAAATCGCAAAACTTATCAAAAACAAAGGAAACACGAAAGAAAGGCTAGAAAGGAAAAGCTTTGGAATTAAAGAAACAAGGGAAGAAGGGAAATATTTTCAAGAACACAAGTTGCTCAAATAGAACTTTGTTTTTTTTTTTTAATTGTCACGGGCGTGATGGGTATCACGGCTTGCCCATGATCTCTTCTGGAATCACAATTTGTTTTTGTCACGGTCGTGATGAGTATCACAGCTTACCCGTGATCGCTTCTGGAATTCACAAAGAAAAATCACACTTGAAAACTTGTTTAGAGCAAGAACACAATTTCGAAATTTCCCTTCAAAAACAGAATATATTTTTTTGATTTTGGGTTTTGGAAGAAAAGAAAGAAAAGTAGAAAGATGAAGAACACAAAATACAAAATTCAACCAAATCCTAAGCTTTGATACCACTTGATGACAACCAAATGGAAAGCTGCCTTGGAATGATCTTTTTGGTTCAATTTAAAAACAAGTAATTTGTGTCATACTTAAGTTCAATTCAAAGGATGAAGAAAATGTAAAAATGGAAGAAGAAAGAGATGGAGGTGGCGCCACAAACAAGGTTGTTTGATAAGCCAAACGATGTTCGCCACAAGAACCTTGGATTCTTGATAAGAACTTAGTTTGGTTCAACCAAGAACCTAGGAGAACAATATTCTCACAAATAAGGATTTGATCCAAAATAACATCAAAGTTCTATTTCATGTTGTGATGGTCGAAATACATATAGAGTTGGGTAGCCAACTTTTGGTTGCCAAAAACAAACCATAACCCCTACATAATTAGCCTAATCATGACTCACTAAGACAACACTTAACTAGTCACCAACTAATTATTACCCTCTTTCTATAATTATGTAGCAGCCACACTTATTTCACATATTAAAAGTGTAACTCCTACACAATTAACAAAACAATAAAAGGCTAATAACTTATAGGAGTTACTATTGGCATGCAAACCAAAGATTCCTCCCCCTAAACTACTAAAATATTCGTGTACATCATGGGAAAGATTGGGCTTGACCCCAAAAACAACACTTAGTAATTGGACTAACTCTCTTAACCCACTACACTTATTGAGCATAAAAGAAAACAACCGGTTGGGCCTTCTCTTTACTTGTGCACGCCCCCAATCTGCTCCAATCCTATGGATCCTCTAATTGGATGAGATATGTCTCCAGCTTGGGCTCCATTCCATCCATTCTTGCATTTGGGCTTGCTTCCATTATAAGAACCACCATGTGAATTAAAACTTGTTGGGCTTTCTTGGTTCTAGCTCTTGTCATGGGCCCACCATGTCCTTGATTAGCTTCTTGATCCATGGTCTTTATTGGCCTCATATCATTCTTGTTGCAAGGTTGACTTGCCCCCCCCTGGCTCATATCATCCCCTCCATCTTTGAGTGAATTCGACCTCGAATTGAAACAATCTTCATCACCAAAATTAGATGTTGGTGGTCCATCCAAAGTGTTCCTCAAAATCACATTGGGCGCTTCAGTTTTAAGTTCAAAATATATTTCAAGAGGAGCTATAGCATGAGTGGGTGCTTTATTGAGCTTTTTGGAATCCATGCAAGTTTCCAAAACATGTTGTACTTCCTTTGGGATGAAATCTCCAAATTTCTGTAAAAGTGTTGCAACACCACCAAACAAAAAGAGATCATTAGAAGTGGTAGCAACCAAATAAAAATTCTTGTAATAAAATATGCATTGGGGTTGCCTTGAAATTAAAGCCCTCTTCTCTTCACTTTCTGTTGCCAAGTAACTCTCTTTTTTCTCACTAATTTCCACACTATTTTTCTCACTAATTTTCACACTATGTTTCTCTTTATCATTACTCTTCTTTTCAGTCTTTTCTACACTCTCTTTTTCAATCTTTTTCTCAATCTCTTTTTCGCTCTCTTTTTCTTTTCTCCCTTGCTCTCTCTTTTCTCTCATTTTCACTTGATCCTCACACTAGTATAGGAAACACATTTTACATCAGTTAAAAATGCTTTTTTACGTCTGAAAAAAGTTTGACGTTATTCCAGCAGACGTTAAAAGTGCAACTTTTAACGTCTGTTGTTTAACTGACGTTAAATATGATACTTTTAACGCCAGTTATTGAAGTTAACTGACATTAAAAAGTAATACTTATAACGTCTGTTATTTAAACAGCAGACATTATAAGTATTTTTTTTATTTAATAAATTACTTTTAACGTTGGATTCGGACGGTCAGTGGGTGGCTTGGGTCGGTTTCAGACCAAACTCAAATAAAACGAACACAGAACAAGAACGAAAAATAAGCATTGTAAATCAAACTTTAAAATGACAAACGAGAAGCTTCATACATCATACAGAAGCTTCAAAATTGAAGCAGAACCAAGAACAAGAAGGGGATTAAGAATATAACCCAAAAAGATTCAAACTTTTTACATAAAAATTCAAACTTTTTACATAAAAATTCAAACTTTTTACAAAAAGATGAAACTTTCAACAAAAAACACCTATTCTATGTAGATCTTCTTTGTTTGCACAACAGATCTGGCACTGAAGAAGAGATCGAAGATGCCACAAGACCAACAAATGCAAGGTTGAAATGATCGAAGATGCTTCACGACCGAAGATGAACAGATTGAAGATGCCGCATAACAGATCTGGGACTCGTCGAGGTAGAGAGGGACCCGATCTTCATTCATTCGACTCGAGCTTCATCATCCGATCAAGCAAATACCCACCGCGCGCCGCCACCCATTTCACCTCTGACCACCGCGATGCCGTCGGCCTTCCAGAACAACGTGCGCGTCTCACGATGCCATCAGCCGCGAGCCGCCGCAGGTCCAGGTGCATCGCCTCCTCCCCAAGAATCAGTGTAGGCAGTGATCAAAGCATCGAAAACAAGAAAGGGGTGACCAGAACAATTGTGGGTTTGGAGAATGGCGGAGAATAAGGAAGAAGCAGAGTCGTTTGGAGAAAGGGGAGAATAAGGAACAACTGTGGTTTGTGGGAGCATTCGATGTGAGTTTCATCAAAGAGAATAGGAGAGATGAGAGAGGTAGAGAGGGACGAGTGAGAGAGTGAGGGACAAGATCCGGGTCAAACACAAACTTGTGTAATCTCAGCCGTCTATTAGGTGCTTGATTCGGGTCATTATTAATCCAACTGTGTATATAAACCTCAACGTAAAAGAGGAACGTTAAAAGTCATCTTTTAACGTCAGCTGTGTCAATAACTGACGTAAAAGAAACACTTTTAACGTCAGCCGTTTAAACAACTGACGTTAAAAGTGATCCCAACGTCAGTTGTTTAAAGTGATTTAAATGACTCTGATAATTACAGTTCTGCCACCGCCTCCTTTTTAAAGTCTAAATTTTGGTTAACAGATGTTAATCTTTCCCGTTTATTACATATTTTCCACTAGATCACTAACTTGCTTTGGAGATAAGGGAGAAAGTATGACTTTTCGGTCTTGATACATGAAAGTAAACTTATTTGAGAACCCCTCATGGATAGCCTTCTTGTCATATTGCCAAGGCCTTCCCAACAACATATGGCTTGCCTCCATAGGCACCACATCACAAAGTACACAATCTTCATACTTCCTAATTGAGAATGGGACCTCCACTTGTTTGTTCACCACCATCTCTCCTACCTCACTTAACCATTGAAGCCTATATGGTCTTGGATGTGCCTTAGTTACAAGATTTAATTTGGACACCAATCTAGTACTCACAACATTGGCACAACTTCCACCATCAATGATTAGAGAACATACCTTCCCTTGAATTAGACATCTAGAATGAAAGATATTCTCCCTTTGGCTTGCTTCATGAACTTTCACTTGACTCCCCAAAAACCCTCCTCACCATAAGTAAATTACCATCCGGCATAAACACATCTTCTTCACTTTCCTCCTTGCTTGAAGCCTCGGATTGTGATACCACTTCACCATTCATGGTCACCATGGTTCTCTTTGTTGGACATTAGGCTGCAATGTGTCCATGGCCTAGGCATTTGAAGCACTTCACATCACGGCTCCTAGAACTTGTTTCCAATGGCCTTTTTCTTTGAGATGTAGACACAACCTCCTTAGAAGATTAATTGCCCTCCTTCTTTGAGTCTTCCTTCCAACTTGAAGATGACAACTTTGAAGGAGAATGAAATTTGGACTTTCTCCTCTTGAGTTGTTGTTCCACTTTGATAGCTTGTTGGACCAAATCTTCTACCTCCACATAGTGTTGTAATTCCACTACATCTTGAATATCTTGATTCAATCCATGGAAGAACCTTGCCATGGTAGCCTCCCTATCTTCTTAAAGATTTGACCTAAGTAAGGCCAATTCCATCTCCTTGAAATACTCATCAACGCTTTTGGTCCCTTGGGTAAGCCTTTGTAATTTGTTGTGAATGTCCCTTTGATAATGATTTGGGACAAACCTCTTCCTCATGACAATTTTCATTTCTTCCTAAGTATTAATAGGCTCCCCTCCAACTCTTCTCCTCTCTTTTTGGAATTGGTCCCACCACACAAGGGCATATTCTTTGAATTCAAGGGCTGCCACCTTCACCTTCTTTCTTTCGTTGTAAGAATTACAATCAAAGACTTGTTCTATTTTTAACTCCCACTCCAAGTAAGCCTCCGGATCATTCTTCCCAATAAAGGGGGGAACTTTGATTTTGACCCCTTCAAGCCTATCACCATGCCTCCTTCCCCTATGTCCTCCTCCTCTATGTCTTCCTCTTCCAATATCATAGTCACTTGAATCATCATGGCTTTGAAGGTTGGCAAGTTGTCTATCATAATTTACTTGCATTTGCTCCATTTGTCATTGCAGAGCTTGGACTTGATTGGCCATCCTAGTTTGAAGAGTGGCTGACCATGGAGATAATGGTTGACTATCCTCATTGTTGGTCATGATTGAGTAGAAGAATGTATGTGTTTCCTCACTACACTCCCTCACTAGTTCACACAATGGAAATTTTCACTCTTTTGGCTTTTTCCACACAAAATGTATTTTGGACTCTCTTGCCTTTTCCTCTCAAATGTTCTCCTCGAGTTCTTAGAGGAATCAAACACGAAAACAAAAATTCCAAAATTCAAGAAACAAAAAATGCAAAACTTATCAAAAACAAAGGAAACAAGAAAGAAAGGCTAGAAAGGAAAAGGTTTGGAATTAAAGAAACAAGGGAAGAAGGGAAATATTTTCAAGAACACAAGTTGCTCAAATAGAACTTTGTTTTTTTTTTTAATTGTCACGAGCGTGATGGGTATCACGGCTTGCCCGTGATCTCTTCTGGAATCACAATTTTTTTTTGTCACGGTCATGATGAGTATCACGGCTTGCCCGTGATCGTTTCTGGAATTCACAATTTTGTTGTCACGACCGTGATGAGTATCACGGCTTGCCCGTGATCGCTTCTGGAATTCACAAAGAAAATGCACACTTGAAAACTTGTTTAGAGCAAGAACACAATTTCGAAATTTCCCTTCAAAAACAGAATATATTTTTTTGATTTTGGGTTTTGGAAGAAAAGAAAGAAAAGTAGAAAGATGAAGAACACAAAATACAAAATTCAACAAAAGCCTAAGCTTTGATACCACTTGATGACAACCAAATGGAAGGTTGCTTTGGAATGATCTTTTTGGTTGAATTTAAAAACAAGTAATTTGTGTCATACTTAAGTTCAATTCAAAGGATGAAGAAAATGTAAAAATGGAAGAAGAAAGAGATGGAGGTGGCGCCACAAACAAGGTTCTTCGATAAGCCAAATGATGTTCGCCACAAGAATCTTGGATTCTTGATAAGAACTTAGTTTGGTTCAACCAAGAACCTAGGAGAACAATATTCTCACAAATAAGGATTTGATCCAAAATAACATCAAAGTTCTATTTCATGTTGTGATGGTCGAAATACATATAGAGTTGGGCAGCCAACTTTTGGTTGCCAAAAACAAACCATAACCCCTACATAATTAGCCTAATCATGACTCACTAAAACAACACATAACTAGCCACCAACTAATTATTACCCTCTTTCTATAATTATGTAGCAGCCACACTTATTTCACATATTAAAAGTGTAACTCCTACACAATTAACAAAACAATAAAAAGCTAATAACTTATAGGAGTTACTATTGGCATGCAAACCAAAGATTCCTCCCCCTAAACTACTAAAATATTCGTGTACATCATGGGAAAGATTGGGCTTGACCCAAAAAACAACACTTAGTAATTGGACTAACTCTCTTAACCCACTACACTTATTGAGCATAAAAGAAAACAACCAATTGGGCCTTCTCTTTACTTGTGCACGCCCCCAATCTGCTCCAATCCTATGGATCCTCTAATTAGATGAGATATGTCACCAGCTTGGGCTCCATTCCATCCATTATTGCATTTGGGCTTGCTTCCATTATAAGAACCACCATGTGAGTTAAAACTTTTTGGGTTTCTTGGTTCTAGCTCTTGTCATCGGCCCGCCATGTCCTTGATTAGCTTCTTGATCCATGGTCTTTATTGGGCTCATATCATTCTTGTTGCAAGGTTGACTTGCCCCCCCTTGGCTTATATCAATCTAGGGGTAAGTTTTCTAGACTTGATAGCCCTGCCAATTCCGGTCTTCAGAGTGACTCTCAAAAACACGTGATCACCTTCCTGGAATTCTAAGGGTCTCCTCTTCTTGTTATTATAGCTACTCTGCCTATCCTGTGCTTCCTTCGTGTTTTCCCTTATCTTCCTAAATTGTTCCGTAGTCTGCTGCACCACATTTGGACCCAAAACTTGGTTTTCACCCATCTCATACCAACATAACGGGGTCCTACACTTCCTGCCATACAAAGCCCCATATGGTGCCATTTCGATACTACTATGAAAACGGTTGTTATAAGTAAACTCAATCAATGGCAAGAACTCATCCCAACTGCTAATGTGCTCCATATAACACCCTCCTTGGGCATTACATTGTCTGTGATATTCTATAAGACCAAGTAAAGCGGAAAATAAATATTATATGAAAATATGGTTTTTTTTTTCTATTTCATTAAGATTAATAAAATGGATCAAGGTAAGAATTCTCCAAGTTTGAAAGAAAACATTTCGAAATGTCCCCTTTGAAAAATGGAGTTTGGATGAAGTCGGAAAACCTGATAAAACAGTTTATAACATCCAATCTGTTTCTTTTTCTCAAGAGAGACAGTAAGCAAATAAAATATCCAACGTCATCAAATATATACATAATACAGTCCAGAGTTCCTCGGAAGATAACAGTCATAAACATAGTCATAATAGAAAGTGGCGGAAATACCGTCGCCAATAACATAATAGAACTGAAAGAAATACATATAATAATATTGGAGACGCAGCTCCACAAAACTAGCTATAAACATAAGGACTCATCAAGAAACAACTAAGGAAGACACATCGTCACGCCGTGGGTACTCCTCACATCTTCTACATACATTGGCCACTAGATGCGACCAAGTAACCGGGCTATCCCCATCACAAGCTGGACATGATGAGGGGATAGTGCTGCCATCATCTTCACAGATCATAAAGGTAACACAGAATCCAGACAACACAAGAGATGGGGTGAGATCCTCATTCATCATATAACATAAAGCAGATATGCAGTGCTGCGACTCTCAATCATATAGATAATATCAACATGCAGTTATATCATCAACAGATCAGTATAACAACAATAATCCACAAACACAATCACAGAGCAAAGATTCACCAAGCATGGAGACATCTAAGACTCGAGGAAGAACTTTGATCCCTACACCATGGTGATTAAGAACATTTGGAAGGAGTGATTAGAGTAAATGTCTCACAACTGACGATAGTTGGCATCTTGTGCGTTCAATAGTAACAGCCACATTTGTGGTACTACATTTAATAGTAACAGCCACATTGTGGTACTACAACTGATTGTGAAACAATCTCAATAACCATGACCGGCTAGCGTCTACTCGTTGATGACAGTGTATTGCATGGAATGCCACGAATAAGAAGAATCACCAACTGGCCATTTGTGACCCTCCTACCTTGACCATCCCCAAGACCATTTAAGATCGTCACTAGCACATCCTCATGTGCACATGCATGTCGGCTCCACTTCCTAGGCACAAAGGCCCTATTGAACATAGTACCAACTATGTGTTTAGGCAATAATGCCGATGCGTTTAAATTTGTCTATCCACCGGATAAACCTCGTGATTCAGCTTTTGAAAACTCTGCTCACACTTGTCTGTCCATACAAAAGCTGTATCTTTGCTCATCAACTGCGTCATAGGCAATGCAATCTTCGAGAAACCCTCTATAAACCTCCAATAATATCTAGCTAACCCTAGAAAACTCTGTACCTCACTCACTGACTTAGGTCGTTCCCACTTAAGAGCTGCCTTAACCTTAGCTAGATCTACTGCTATTCCTTCCTTGTTGATCACATGTCCAAGAAACTGAACTTCCTCCATCCAAAACTCACACTTGGAAAGCTTAGCATAAATCTGTCTATCCTTCAAAACCTGCAACACCACTCTCAAATGTTCCTCATGATCTTCCCGAGTACGGGAATAGATAAGGATATCGTCAATGAACACTACAACAAACTTATCGTGGAATGGTCTAAAGATTTTGTTCATGTAATCCATGAACACTGCTAGAGCATTAGTCACACCAAAAGGCATAACTAAGTAGTCGTAATGCTTGTACCTCGTCCTAAAAGCTATTTTAAGTATATATTCCTTCCTTACTCTAATCTGATGGTATCCAGACCTCAAATCAATCTTAGAAAACATTGTTGCTCCCTTCAGCTGATCCATCAAACCATATATTCTAGGCAACATATACTTGTTCTTCATTGTCACCTTGTTCAATTGTCTGTAATCTGTGCACAACCTAGCACTTCTATCCTTCTTCTTGACAAACAACACCGGAGCTCCCCATGGCGAAACACTCAATCTGATGAACTCTTTCCCCAACATGTCATCCAATTGTTTCTTTAACTCCGCCAACTCTATGGGTGACATCTGATAGGGTGCTTTAGATATAGGTCATGTCCATGGTACGAGATCTATGGTGAATTCCACCTCTCTCTGATGGCAAACCTAGAATGTCTGGAGGGAAAATTTCAGGAAACTCTCTCACAATAGGCATAGAATCTATACTAGGAGTCTCATTAGCTTCCACTGTGAACAGCATCACGTACTGCAGAGAATCATCACTCCTCATAGATACTCCTTCATTGGCAGATACTATGCTAAAAGACTCAAGAAATGATAAGGTCTTACTAGAACAATCTAGCATTACATGGTTAGCTGAAAGCCAATCCATGCCAAGGATAACATCTATCTATTGTATAGGCAAACAGACAAGGTCTAAAATAAATGTCCTATTCTCAACAACTACAGGACACTGTAAACAAACTGACATAGTAGTCAAAGAATCACTAGTCGGAGTAGATACGGTAAGGGTCTAAGGTAATTTAGAAACAAGTAATTGTGAAAGATCCACACACTCATGCGAAATAAAGGAATGTGTAGCACCTGAGTCAAACAACACAGACGAGAGTCTACCATCTATCAAACACATACCTTCTATAAGATCTGCAGATTGAGAGAATTCAACTCCCCTCACAGTAAACACTCTTCCAATGGCATGAGATCTGGCCAACTGTTGTCCTTGCTGCTGGGACTCCTTTCCCAGCTCCACCTCTATACCCTCATGCTCCTCTACCAGCAGCTACTGGCTACTGCATAGCCCGTTGTCTGCAATCTCGAGCCATATGAACCTGGTTTCCCACAGTGGAAACAACTAGGTCTCTCCAAGCAATCTCTAACATGATGCGGTCCTTTGCATCTAAAACAAACAAAGCCTAGCTGTTGCTGGCCCGTTCCAACCACTGGTGCTATAGCAACTGGTGCTGGTGCAACTGCCTGCACTGATCTGGTATATGGTCCCTGTCTCCACCGGGAACCACTACCTACTCTCCTCTGAAAACTTGATTGAATAGGGCCTCCACTCCTCTGTGGTCTCTACTCAGCAGCCTGCCTCTGATCTATGCTTTCTATGGCATTGCATCTCTCAACCAGCTTAGGGAAACTTTGAATATCAAGAGAAACTATTGCTCTCTGTAGCTCATGTCGCAGGCCCTCCTCAAACCTTCTCCACTGCCAATTCTCATCAGGAAATCTCTGGTAGAACTCTGAAAACTGAATCAGAGCCTCAAAGCGTGACGCATAATCACCAATAGTCATGTTGCCCTGTTTAAGATTCATAAACTCGATCTCTTTCTCGCGTCGGACTAATCACGAAAAATACTTCTCAAGGAAACATTCACAGAAAACTGCCATTTGATGAGTTTGCCCTCTGCCTCCAGTATTCTTCTCTTGCTTCTCCACCAAGCCTCTGCTCCTCCTGTCAACATGAAGGCAGCATAAGTAACCTTCCTATCCTCGCTACAGTACATGGTACCCACCACTCTGCGTTCTCTGGGTCATAATCTCCTCGAAACTGTGGTGGCTTCCCTTTCAGGAAGGTAGTCATCCCTGCATTCTCATCTTCTGTAGCTTTCCTCTGATTCTGCAGTTCCTGCTGCTCTTTGTTCATCTGCAGCATCTGTGTGTTCTGTTGTGTCTACTGTAATATAGCAGTAGCTATATCTCTCATGGTCTTGAGAGTCTCAGCTGACTCTCCTCCACCTCCGGTATGATCAGTTTTAGCATTGCTACCTCCGGCAATTCTCTCGGGTGTTCCATCACCACCACTTGTACCACGTCCCCTACCTCAAGCCATGATCCTGTAAAAGAAATCATCAGCTCCCATCCGTATGACATATAATACCACATAAACAAGTATATAAATACTATATGCGATACCAATGTTAGTTATCGCGTTCGGACTCATTACCCAACTTCTAAGCATAGTCAATATCCGATGTGGATTCAACTAGACACGGCCAGTAACAACATCCTAAACCTCACAGTCTGATCAGAATCAAACTGCTCTGATACCACCAAATGAGGCACCCCGTTGTGCCCCGTTATGCCATACTTTATTTATTTAAACTTACTCGCTTTCTTAACTTTAAATGTAACCCGGAAATACGAAAATATTAAAACTTAATTATAAACACATCCAACTTCGGAAAGTTGACACACCACACTATAATAATATTATACATATACACATATCTTTAACCATCATAATACAAAACATTGTTTAAGGTATCCTATCAGTAGGATTCCTTACAGGTACATACTTATACAAACTGTTATAATCAGCGGAAAATAAAATGTCTAACAAGACGCACTAGCCATACTCCCTAAACTCTACCACTCAGATCCACAGCTCTTCCTCCAGCATCTAGTTCATACAGAGTTACGTCTAGATCCTCGGTAGCTGGCTCCTCCATAGAGTCTTCTCATCAGATCACATAACCAAAAACAAGTACAATACAACAAAATAGGAGATAAGAAACAGTTCTATCATCACAAGCGGAAAAGGAATTATAGCATATAATATAATAACAGTCAAAGACATATAGCACACCTTGTTCGATCTCAAGGATGCTCATGAACATCAGTGACACTATAGCTGCACAATTCATCCGGTGCAAACCTTCGTTCGCTCTCGATGGTGCTCATGCATAGCAATGACACTATAGCTGCACAGTGTAGATCTAAATTGGGACGGTACCATAAGAACTTCTGACCACGTGTGTTCCTAAACACAAGAAACACTCGCAGGCTTCTTGGATCGTTCAAGACAAACCACCAATTGCAGTAGGTCAAACCAAAACCAAGCTATAGATACTTAGTACCACGTAACATTGTCTATATAAATATAGACAATTCAAACAAGAGCACACAGAAGACTCACAATAAACTTATACAATGGCCTGATAGGAAAGACCGTCTCTAATACCACTAAATGTGACACCCTCTACCCCGCATGTATTCATAAAGCGTAAAAAAACTATAAAAGAAAGGAACACATGCATATTATATCATAATAAAAATTGGGCAGAGGTTGTCGCATTTCAAACGCGGAAAAATCAAACATGTTTATAAAAAAAAAAAAAAACATAACATAACTGAAACATAAACGAAACCCAACCCCGATGTCACATTACAGAGCTGGTATAACCATAATCCAAAACACCTCAGATAGACAACATAACTAAACAAATCCTAAACTACGAGTAGCGGCTCCTCAGAGTCACTCCTCAGCAAGCTGCTCACCGTCCTCTGCAAAACCAAAATAATACATGCAAAGCACACAACAAAAGATGGGGAGTAAGAAACATTTATATCAACATAATGGCATAGAAGCAGTTAGTAAGACGATCATGCATCATATAAACATAGCATATCAAACATCATAACATCATCCAACATATTACATTCATATCATATTCATCATTTCAAAATGTCAACTTTGGACATTGACCAATAAGCACCAACGCCGAGGCAATCCACCAAACCATGGGTGGACCTCTTGGATAGCCGACGCACCTTAGTCTCGGATACGCCACCACGGGGGACCATATCACTTAGATCACCGTGAACGGCCAGATCACCTTACTGTCAGATGACCCCCCCAATGTTGATCATCCCCCACTAACATCTCCGATGAGTGAATGCATGAACAACACAACACACAACAACAATCACCACCTCCGCTTCGGCCACTTGGCTACCTAAGTTTTATTACCATCAACACCTCGACCACTTGGCTATCGAGGCTCAACGTTATCATTAATCTTTAATCTTTTAACACTCTGCCCAATAAGCACCGGAGCTCAACACCTCGACCACTAGGCTATCGACGCCCCCTTGGTCACTCGGCTACCAAGGTACAACATTAAAAACAACACCTCGACCACTCGGCTATCGAGGTCCCCTTGGCCACTCGGCTACCAAGGTACAACATCATCTTTTCACTTTAATTATTAACATTCTAGCCGATCAGCTCCAGAGCTCAATACCTTGGCCATTAAGCATCAAGGCCCCTTGGCCACTCGGCTACCAAGGTACATTATTATCTCTAAGTTGTCTAACTTGTCTTTACTTCGTTTGGTGTCTTCTTTCATTATTAGGAACAGCTGGGGTGAACCACCCCTGTTCTGCTTTCTGTGTTCTCTGTTCTGGACAGGTGAGCATGGACGTGCTCTCCCTCAACATGGACGTGCTGAAATTTAAGTTGAGCACGGGTGTGCTGCCTAACAAGCACGGCCGTGCTCGTTGGAGCATGGCTGTACTGATCTGGGCGCCAAAGGTTGGAAACCCTTACTATGTTTCCTAGGGCATTCAAAGATCAAACCTATTGGCTTAAACTACACCATCAATCCTCAGTTTCATTATTCTTAATCAATTTCCATGTCTTATCATTATGGGGAATTAATCCTTTAATTCCAGCTTCATTATTAACGTCCTTAAAACACTCACGAATCAATCCTAGTGTCTTTAACTAAACCTTTTAACATAATCTTGCCTCTCATACTATATTCATGTCTTATGAACAAACTGAGAAAACATCCATTAATTCTCTTTCATCATCGTTAACATCTTTTAATGTCTTAACATCATTAATAAGCCATATTAATTGGTTAGAGTCTTATTAACATTATTGTTGCCATTAACATCCTCAATAAGCAAATACTCATTCAGAGCACGACATCATCATCATCATAACAGCATCATCATCATAACAACATCATCATAACAACATCATCATCATCATGAAAACATTCATTCATCACGTCATCAATCCAAACATAATCATGGCATAAACATCATTATCAATTATAACAATAGGCATACCAATCATCAACCACAAATCACTAAAAGGCATACCAATCATCAATTAAGCATATATCATCATAAACATGATAGCAAACAAATAAACAATTAACAAACAACAAGGTCATAGGTTAACCCTTCATCTTACGCTACCCTCAACGCCTACATGTTAATATTATTCCTTCTCCCCATATCTGGTATGAAGATTCCCTCTATGACCACGCAACCAAACTATCCTAGTTCCCTCGAGCGGCTCGACGAGTTCCTCAAGCGTCGGTCAAACATCAAACGGATAACCAATTAAACTTCAATTTAAGAAAAAGGAAAGGAGATTAAAGAGAGGGATAACCATTTTACCTTTAGAGACACTAGCACGCATGACTTCTCTCCCAAACGGACTCACAAACTCCAAGGACTTCAAAGGGTTCAAGGGAAGGGAAAGAGAAGAGGTTTCTGTCACACTAGGATTGCCCAGAGTGCCAAAACAGGGTTTTGCTTGCAACCCTCATGTAATTGTTCTATTTATAGACTCTGTGACCTGAGCACGACCATTCTCCCTTTAAGCATGGCCGTGCTCAATTCCTGTGCACGGGGTGCACAAAGATTTCAGTGCGTGGCTAACTAAAAGATCGAATTGGCCAAAACACATAAAATAATATTTGTAGATAATTCTCTTAGCTTTCCAACGCAATAAATATCACCTCATTCGGACATCTATAACTCAAGATATGGCCAAAACGGTGAAATAGGTTACTAGGACTCTAACAGGATTGAACTTTTCTATGGCTAAACTTCCCCAAATATAAACTTAAAAATCAAAAACAAACATAACAAGCAAATAAAAACATATATATAACATATATAAACACATTATGCCTAATTACCGAAAATGGGATGTTACAATTCCACCCCTTATAAAAAATTATGTCCTCGAAATTTCCATCATCTTGGTCTCATCACTCAACCAACACCAGTTGTTGGAGCAACTTGTGACACCCTTCTACCCCGCACGTTAAAATAAAACATTTACTTAAAAGATGAATTATAAAAAAATGCATTTATTAGATAAATTAAAAACTTGGATAAAAAGGTTTCACATCTTAATGAAAACAACGCTGAAATAACATAGTTTTAAAATAATAAAACATAAACGAAACAACTAATAAATGCATGTTTTTATAATTCATCTTTTAAGTAAATATTTTATTTTAACGTGCGGGGTAGAAGGGTGTCACAAGTTGCTCCAACAACTGGTGTTGGTTGAGTGATGAGATCAAGATGATGGAAATTTCGAGGACATAATTTTTTATAAGGGGTGGAATTGTAACATCCTGTTTTTCGTAAATAAGCATAATGTGTTTTATATGTTATATATATGTTTTTATTTGCTTGTTATGTTTGTTTTTTATTTTTAAGTTTATATTTGGGGAAGTTTAGCCATAGAAAGGTTCAATCCTGTTAGAGTCCTAGTAACCTGTTTCACCGTTTTGGCCATATCTTGAGTTATAGATGTCCGAATGAGGTGATATTTGTTGCGTTGGAAAGCTAAGAGATTATCTACAAATATTATTTTATGTGATAAATTAAAAACTTGGATAAAAAGGTTTCACATCTTAATGAAAACAACGCGGAAATAACATACTTTTAAAATAATAAAACATAAACGAAACAACTAAAACATAACCCAACCCCGATGTCACATACAGAGCTGGTATAACCAAAATCCGGATACATCACGGAAACAAACTGAGATAACTAAAAACAACTAACAACTATAACTAAGCATCCTAACTAGAGTCGCGGCTCCTCAGAGTCACTCCTCCACTGGCTGCTCACCGTCCTCTGCATAAAGAACATTCAATGACAGAAACAAGAAAACAGGGAGTAAGAAATCATGTAAACACAACGGCATGGGAATAGGGAATAAGATGAACATACATCATATCAAGCATAGCATCAATGTCATATAACATCATTTACGTAATACAAGTCAACAGTCAAAAGATGCTATGCGATGCAACACTACTCCACTACTCTGTTATGCATGTGGATCCAACTATCTCAGAAAGTCAACTTTGGAGTTACATATCCACATTGGCCATAAAAGCACCAACGCCGGTAGTTCACCAAACCATGGGTGAACCCCTTGGATAGCCGACGTACCATAAGGGGGTACGCCACCTCGGGGGCACACAGTTCACCAAACCATGGGTGAACCACCCGAGACTTGGGCCAGATCATCATAACAGGACAGCCTCCCCTATGTTGAACATCCCCCACTAATCAACTTCAATGTATGAATGCGTGAGCACAAAACACACAAATCAACCACCTCCTTTGCTTGGGCCAAAAAGCACCCAAGACTTATCACCAACATCAACACCTTAGACCCAAACCGTGGGGTCAAGGCCCCCTTGGCCAAAAAGCACCAAGGTCCAACTTAACAACACCTCGACCAAAAAGCATCGAGGGTACTTTGGCCAAAAAGTACCAAAGCGTAACAACGTGCGGTAACCCATCAGGTACCGGCTTAACCAACTAATTTCTCTTTGACATGTTAATTATCCTTTAATTAAGTTATCTAACTCGTTATTATTCGATTAGTGTTTTATCACATTATTGGGGACATTTTGGGTGAAACACCCCTTAATTCCTTTAATCTCAGGTTCTGACCAGCACGGGGAGCACGGGCGTGCTCACCCCAGCACGGTCGTGCTGCCATTTAAGTGGAGCACGGTCGTGCTCACTGTACTGAATAGCCTTGCTCAATGTGTGGCCTACCTTCCAGAATGCAACTGGGAGCACGGTCGTGCTCCCTATTCAGCACAGCCGTGCTCCTGGGCAGGGCCATACTGTTTTGGGTAGAAATCAAACGTGTGCTTGGAGTTAAAACTCCCTAATGCTCACAAATCAGATCCTAGGGTCCTTGGACTAATCCAGTTGGCATCAACCTTACCTCACACTAACAGCTCATGTCTTATGAAACTTAATGGGAATTAACCCATTAATTCTAATGTTAATTAAGAGTCCTAATTAAACCAATTAGAGTCTTATTAACGTATTTAACGTAACAACAACATCATCATCAACCACATATCCAGCCAACATAATCCATGTCATACAATAACATTCATAACATAGGTATTCATACCAATTCAACCCAAAACTCATGTCACAAGACAATTAATAGGCATACCACATCATGAACAACTCAACAATTATAATAAATGAGAATACCAATTAACCCAATTAAACGTATAAACAACAAAATCATACATCCAAACAGATCATGGCATCAATGACAATATAACAACAATAAACGGGGCTATGGGAACCCCTCATCTTATGCTACTCCCAAGCCTAGTGCATACACTATTCTTCTCCCATACCTGGTATGAAGAATCAACTACAACACAACCACGACAAACTAGACTCGTTCCCTCAACCGACTCGAACAGCTTCCAAGCCTTGGCCAAACAACAGGGACAACTATCAGTTTCCAGTTCAATAGGAAAGGAAACCAAGAGGGAAGAAATCGTTACCTTACAACGATTGCCACTGACTAACTAGACCCTCCCAAGAGTCTCCACTGCTCCAAGAATAGAAGGAGTTTAGAGAAAATAGGGAACGAAAGGGTTGCAGTCACACTGGGGAAGCTGCTAGTGCCAAAAAAGGTTCTGACGTAACCCTCGGTCACGCTTTGCTTACAAAGACTCGCACTTGAGCACCGTCGTGCTCACTGTTGAGCACGGGCGTGCTCAACTCAGCGTCTACGAGACGTGATTCACACTTGAGCACGGGCGTGCTCACTGTTGAGCACGGGCGTGCTCAACTCAGCGTCAACGAGACGCTCACTAACAACGAGCACGATCGTGCTCCTTAACAAGCACGACCGTGCTTGTGACTCAGAAAGTCACAAGACACAAGCCTAAGAGAAGGGATTTCTAACCTAGAAGTCCCACTTAGCCCTCAAGTTAGGTCTTAAGGCATAACCAACCAAACAAGCATACAAAAGCACTAAACGGAAAAACAAGGTGTTACACAACTCGCAAGAACACATGATTACCTTCCTGGAATTCGAGAGCCTTCCTCATCTTGTCGTGATCACTCCTTTTTGCCTACTTTGTGTCACTCTCATATTTTTCCTGGATCATTCTCACTTACTCTGTGGTTTCCTGCACTTTCTCAGGTCCTAGCACAACATCCTCGCCGGGTTCATTCTAACACAAAGGTGTCCTTTTGGCACACTAAGCAGGCATAAACAAACTCAGCCACATCCTTTTTCATCCTAGACCACCAAAACATATGTTTTAAGTCCTGATACACCTCAGTGGCACCTGGGTGCACACTCAGTCCATTCCTATGTCCTTTCTTCAAGGATCAACTTCCTAAGCTTCGGAACATCTGTATGCAAACTCTATTTTGGAACCTCAAGATTCCGTCACTTCCTTCCTTAAACTATGGTTTCTACCTTGAGCAAGCAGCTCTTTTTGACTTAAGAAGTAAACATCTATCCTCTGACCTTCACTAATCTTATCCATCAAACTGTTTGTAACCTCCAAAGATCCAAGCCTAATACTCTTTGGAACTTCTCATGCTAAGCTCAGGTTTCTAAAACTCCTCGATTAAAACCATCCCCTAACCATCAAAGCAGAGACATGCAAGGTTTTTCTACTTAAGGTATCTCCCACTATGTTTTGATTAATGACTAAACTTAATGATCAAATGTTTTAAATGATTACTTTGATTCACTAACAACTTGCAAAGCTTGAGCTTTTCAATAAGAAAGAATATTAGAGAAATGCAAAGGACCATGGAGAAAGGATTTGAAGAATGACATGAAAAATGAGCATCATGGGCAAGGAAATTGAAGAAGAACATTAGGAGTTTATGTAATGAAAATGTTTAAATTAATTCTTAGTTAAGCTCTCTATAAAGATTGAAAATCATTTTAAAAAATAAACAAGTTTTTAAAATGAACTTAGAATGAAAAATATTTATTGATGAATCTGTACATCTATGTGTACATTGATGTACTTTCAGTTAAATAACTAACTTTTAATGAAAACCTAAGTGTTCATCTATGTATAAGTGTTATACATCTATGTACACATCGATTGATTCTTGACTTACTTGAGCATAAAACATTTTTGACACTATACATCGATTAATACATCTATGTGTGAGCCAAAACAGAACCAATGAGTTTTTAAGATAGCAACATAATAGATTGGACAATCGATGTATGTGGTTCTGAGCTTCAATACAAGTGTTTTTCAAGAACAACATCAATATACTATACTAATGTGTGTATCACTCAAGATCAAGAACTTCCAAGAACATAATCGATTGAGCAATCGATGTAAACATGTTATAAAAGAGAAATTTGGTTTAATACATCTGTGTACTAATCGATTGACTGATAACAAAATTTTTCAATTCAATCTGTTTTGTTCTTGACTGACTTGTACGTATCGATTTTGAAATATAACTATATAAGGACATTAGTAAACACTTTTTCAAGATCTAAAACTTATAATACGAGATCAATCACTGAAATTTGAGAGAGCTTAGCATTGAGAAAATATGAAGTATTTTCAATAGTCTTCAATTTGTAAAATCTGATTTTTCTAGAGTCTAATTTCAATCTTTTGAATTGTAAAAGTTGTGATAAGAGAGAAGGTTCTCTCGCTGGTTGATTCAAGAGTAGAAGGGACTCTTGGTGCTGTGCAAGAGTAGAAGGAACTCTTGCGGGTTTGCAAGATTGCTTTCGGAAAAGCTATCATTTGGGTAGAAGGAACCTAAAACTGAAGCTTGTGTAAAGAATCTTGTAAACTGATTTTGATAGTGGACAAAACTCACAGTGGTGTGGGGATTGGATGTAGGTTACAAGAGGAGGTAGCTGAACCAGGATAAAATTGGTTTGCATTTTCTTTTTCCCTAAACTCTTTACATACTTTATTGTTAAATGCATGAGTTAGCAATATGTTAGGGATGCTTGTATGATTTAATGTGTTTCTGATCTTGTTCATATCTGAAATCAATAAGTCTTGATAATCTTTCTTTTATAAGTAACAAGTATTGTGAAAATTACATCTTGCAAAAAGACATTTTGGTTTGTTGGTTGACAAAAATTTTTCAAAGTAAGAAAAGCAATCGGTTTTTGCAAAGAGGGGAAAAGTTTCAAAAAGATAACATACTCAATTCAAACCCCCTTTCTTGAGTAATGAGAAGCCACAGCCAACAAAAACTACCACATATACAAACCATCACTCAAGTCACACCAACACAATTCATACTTAAGACATTAATATTCAGATCAATCCTCTAAATAGTCACACTCCTATGCATGTCGGTTGATACCTCTCATGGGGCTCACTCCCCAGGACATTCTCCCTCACGAGCCTCACTTGCTCAAAGAACGTCAATTAGTTTGTCCAGGTAACCGTTCCGCTCATCGTGACCAATAAGAGTGCATCCCTCTATGAGCTCTACTCCATTAGAAGTGTCTTGGTCGCCTCGGAACATCCACCTACGACGTGGATAGTCAGGGTATAGTCGCGAAAACTAGGCTACATAGGATAATACGACACAATAGGAGCTACCTATTGGTCATTATGAACATCTCAAGTCCGGTTCGAATATCCCCAAGGTCTCACAAAACAACCCTTCCATGATCCGTACTCGCATTCGAGTACAACTAACCTCGTGTGACTCCCAGTCAAACGACCTGTCACTTAGCAAATATACAATACAACAAACATCGCTAGTTAACATTGGAACCTTCTTTCTCATCCATAACCTTACACACAGGATGCATATACATCCATGGCCTCAAAGCCACATTCTCAAGGCATTACCACAGTGTTAACCCTAATCTCATTAACACATCGGTACATCCAACAGATCATTAATAGCCGATAATAATAATCATATCATCATCACAACCATACTAAACAACATTTATCATCATGGATCAACAAGACAATATCACATCATGCATATCAAAGAACCTCAATCACACAGTTCACCTAACCTAGGGTTTCAGTCCTAAAGGTTATAAATCAACAACAACTAAACTCTAAGCAGTATCATTAAATCATTTTCAATAGGATTTAGCCATATTCAATTATTCGACCGCTAGTGGGTCTGGGGCACCCTACGCACACACAAAATACACTACATTATGCTTGCCACCCCAACGATGTCGATTACTTTCTCCCCCCTTGGCTATTCTCATGAAGCTTCCTCGACACCTCGAAGATCACATTCCCCATTCTTTCCTCTGCTGCCATGCCTCCTAATAAGCTCTTCAGAGCTCCAAAATTTTCCCTAACACATAGAGTCATAGACAACATCAAAACATCGTCATAAACCCTAATCTTGCTCGAAATCCATATCAAAGCAAGAAACAATGAAAGAAATTGGGAAAATGACAAAGAATGACAATTTCAATAATATCGATAGGCCAATGTGTTAGGGATTTGAGCATTACCCCAGCTTAATCGATCAATCGAGCACATATCTTTGAAGTACTCATCATCCTAATCACACTAGCATAGTCGTACTCTCTCGTAACCTCACTTCTCTCTCTATTCCTCTCTGTTTTCAAAGGTGAAGAAATGAAGATGATGAGCCAGGAGAAAAATTAAGTGAAAACTTAAGTTGGCTTGCTACACTGAGCACTCTTGAGCGTGCACCCTTGCTATGCTTGAGCGTGCCCACGCTCTAGCATTGGTCCTTCCCATGCTAGACCGTTGCCCTCTTTTGTCATGTGTTTCATGCAACTGATGCGTGTACGCTACGTATCTCAGTCCCTCCAACATTTAAGCATCCAACAACCCATATTTGGGCCTTTCCACGTCCAAACGTGGAGCATCCTGCCGATACCCGACTTTCAGGTGTTTTGATGCGTTATGAGTTCGTTTCAACTCCAATTCTTCCCAAATTTGAAACATAAGCTCAACAACAAATAAGGAACATGATTAAGCCCTTAAAAATGTTTAATCCTTATCCCACACACTAATCAAGAAAACGGGGTGTTAGAAATGTCATTTCTCCTCTGTTAGCGGCAATTACGTTTCTTTTTGGTTTTTTTTTTAATTTAAAGTAATTAATTGAAAACAATAAAATCTAGGCCCTTGATTTTTTTTTTTCAGGGACAATTGTCAACAACAAAAGATAGGAAATGAAGATCTCCATTTCTCTCCTAAATGGAGAAGAACCTGACACTTTTTTTTTTGGTAAACAATCGGTAAGACATTTTTATCGGGGTTTGAGTTAATAACTGAATTAAATATCACAAAATAAATCTAGATGAAAAAATGTATGAAATGTATAAAATAATATTGAGTACATTTCTAAAAAATATTAATAATTAGTTGGTTAAACTCATGCAATGTAAATGATTTTTACAAATACATCCAATAATATCTTGAAAAATCAGTATCACTGTTATTTCTCTCTCATAGTTATTAATATAAAAGAACATATGTCAAAATGTTAGTGAATGTCAATGTAAAACTTTTTACACTAATAATACATACTATTTTAATCCTTAAACTAATCGTTTGTACCAGATTTTGATTAGCTTTTTAAATTTTAATTTATTCTAAGTGTATGTATGATTCAACTTAATCAGAAATAATTGCTAATTATTAAAAGATCTCCCATAAATGTTTTAATTATAAGTTACTTTTAATAAGGGCAAAATTTGTCTTTTTGATCCCATTTTTAATTATTTTGCTTAATTTAGCCCTCTAACTTTAATGTGTAAGAGATTTAAACCCATGCGTTGCATCGGCATTTTAACTATAAGTAAAAAAAAAATAGCACTTTTAGATTACAGTGCATTTTTTGTTACCAAAAATTGATGAGTCAATTATGAATGTGGGAAAGCAATTTTGTTATTACTTGATATATTATATGAAGTTATTTTAATACTTATTTCAATTTATTTTTCTATTGTTGTTTCATATTATACAATGTTTTTTGTTTTTTTGGCACATTTTTTTCATATTTTTCACAATTCAGTTTTCTTTTATTTCTCTTTTTCTATATCATACAACAACAAAAAATATTAAATAATCCGTATAAGTTATTTTACACTAGTGTATAACCCGACTGTAACACCCTTCTTGAGTGCTACATTGTACATGATATTTTAAGGCCGAAAAGTAGGTTAATTAAAATTCGCTGTAATATAATGGGGTAATTTTTCTTTTTCGTAAGTAGTAAATATAAATACTTGGACTCAAATAACGGTGCAATAAAATATTGCGTAATCATAATTAATATTATAAGTTCGAAAGTCACTTACATAAAAACCCAACCCGACTCATAAACAAAAATCATAAGGTTATATAGTCCCAACATAAAGATATGGAGACGTAGCTCCTAAAATACAAGATACTTGGAGTCGCCGCTCCATTAACGATAAGACTAATTCCCAGACATCTCAAGCTGGTCAAACTAAAATATAAAAGACTATCCTCTCTCGTACATCGTGAGAAGGACAAACCTAACTGACAAGATCTAGTGGAAACTCTATGTGAGTCCACTATCGATGTCGTCACAAACGACACTACTATAGCCACTACAAAAGTAACTCTCGGACTAAGCCCTTTCCAAGAGAAAAATCATAACCTACTGACCAACGACAGTTGTGCCTATCTCAAGAAAAGAAAGGTTAGGCATGACAAAAACACAAACACCATCGCCTTGAACCCTCTAAAGTCTGGAAGACGTCCCCTGGAAACTCCACCATAACGTTTGCATACTCGAACCTCAACCTCTACGATGAATCAGCCGAGTGACATCTTGACATCTCAATCTTCTCAAAGGAACATAGAAAGCACATAGCCAACCGACATGGGCAATATAAAATAAGGATGTGAGATTCCATTCATCATACAATAGAAGGCAGACATGCAGTGGTACGACACACATACATGTCACAGCAGACATATATTCTTTTTATCTTCCATTCAAATTCTATAGCTCAAAACTCCAATAATATACTATATCAAACTCAACGGTAATCTTATCAAGTATACCGATATCAAACTCAACGGTAAGCTTATCAAGCATACCGGACACAGTTTGTCCATCGAAGGACAAGAATAGAGAGAAACTGACTGAAACTGCATAGTCCCATACCTACACAGCTTCAAAGAATATTTGATCCTAACTCCAGAGCTAATTGACATTTTGGAAAGGAATGGGTAGTATAGGTTTCATCTACGCCCACCTCAGGCACCATGTGTGGCTATAATGGCACACAAGGCTCAAATCATAATGTACATACAATCATAATCACATTGATCTCAAACTCTCTGGGAAATATTGGGCTCTTTATGAAACCTCTACAATTGGGAAGCTCGGCTTACTGGGCACAACAGCCTTTCTATACATAGTATCAACTATGTATTTGGTTAAAATTGCCGGAATACGTCCACTTGGTCTATCCACCGGAATCCATTTGATGTCAATCTCTGACGGACGATATTCTCGGGTCCGAGTCACTAGCCCTTCGCTGAACCACAGTTCTCAATAAAACTTTCCATGTTTGTGTAAAGATGTGTTAAGGCACTTGTTTACATGTCCTAACACATTATGAAATTGGATCAACAATCCAATCATTTATTTCTTTACACTTTTCTAATGGAGCCTTTTTCTTGGCTTCCAAGAAATCAAATAACTCTTAGTCCATTAAATTTTATGGAGGTATGAATATTGAATTATCCACACTTTACGACAAATGGCCTTGCTTCACCATAAGTCATAAATCATTAAGTTCATATTTTCACCAAGTCCTCTATGACTTAGGTTTTGCTCTTTAATGTAAATACTAATCTTTAAAGACTAAAATCCTCTTTGGCTTAAAACCAAAACCTTTAGATAAAATCAAATCATTTTGATCATAAGTCAATCAATGGCTACATAAGTATTAAATTTCTCGAAACATTTTCTCGAAAATCTTTAAAAACGGTTTCGCCGCTTTTTACTAGTTTTAGGCCCAAAAGCCATATTTTTGAAAATATGGTTCTTCACCTCAAATCTATCACTCTCCTAGGTTATAATACTCATATTGAGATGTTGAAACACTGGTTTGACATTTTTCTTTCCATTTATACGAATTTCCTAAAAACTTGGCCGAACACCGCTAATTTCGAAGATCGCATAAGTCCTTTTTCGATGATTTTTAATCCTAATGGTCTAAAACTTATTTTGGAATCTTAGAACACTTGGTTAGGTATGAAAACAGTCTCTAACTGTCCAACCAACATATATTTTCGAAAATTACAGTTTAGCCCCTAAACTTTCATTGTTTGCAAAACGATCCATATTTACTTAAGATCACTTAAAACCTTATAACTTTTTGTCTATAACTTCAAATCACACCAAACCAATTTCTATGGAAATATTTTCCAGTCACCATAAAATTCCAGAAATCACGTTTCTGCCCCATATTTTACAATATTTACAAAAAGGTCCTTGTTTAGTAAAAAGCTTATATCTTTTTATGTATTAGTCCAAATAACATCAAACCAATTTCTACGGTCTTATATCATCAAGGGCTACAATCACAATACTTAAAAATATAATTTTCAGAACACCCCTGGAATTCTCAGAATTTGCAAATTAGTCCTTTTATCTTCAAAAATTCATAACTTTCAATATATTCAACTAATTCAATTCAAACCAATTTCTATACTTTCATATACTCATTCAATCCCTAAAAAAATTATCCAAACAAATTAAATCCACATGGAACCCACTCAATCAGTTATGGCTAAATGGCCAACAAATAATCATATTAGGCAATTTTTTTATATCAAACCAAATGAACAACAATTAAGGTTCCAACTTGAGATCATTGGAACCAAAACAACCATATGGCATACCATACCACAACTAAGAATCAAATCAATTCCTCCAAGAGGATCACAAACATATATTCATAAATACATAACCTTAACACTTAGGGTTTCAAGACTACACAAAACAATCACTAGTGCGAAATATGCTTTTAACATCGGGGTTTTAACATCGGTTTATTGAAAACCGATGTGAAAAAAGAGGCGGTGGCATTTTTGAAATTAAATTGAAGACTTTTAACATCGGTTCTAAAATAAACCGATGTTATAAACATTTTAACATCGGTTTTTATAAACCCGATGTTGAAAATTGAACCAAAAATAAAATTTTAAAAATGCATAATTTTAACACATCGGTTTTTTTTTAACCGATGTTAAAAGTTTTATGTATTGTGTAACACCCCGACTTTTCACTACTTTCTAAATTTGGAAATTATATAAATACGTTTATATTTTTATCTGAAACTTAGAAAATGATTTTGGGAAAACCAAAGTCATATTCATGTCATACTTATTTTTATGAGTATACGGTGAAATTTTGGGTTTAAAACTCAGACGAAAACCGGTCTGCGTTTTTACTGACAGTATAATTTTATACCGCAGAAAACCCTAATTTGATCCAAAACTGAATTTTTAGATTTTTTATATTTTATCCGTGAGGAATTCTACTTTCCAAATATCTGATCAGAAATGAAATATTATGTTCAGTCGGATGAATTTTGGTAAAAGTTCAGACAGAAAACAGTTGGTAATTTCACTGACAGTAAGATTTTAATGATCAGAAAACCTAATTTTGACTCGTGAACGAAATGGATTATGTTTAAAACATATTTCCAACGAGTTTGGTTAATTTGAGAATTTTCGATCGAAAATCAGACGGAAACCCTAACCGGGTAATCGACGGAGCCGAAAACGGACGTGCAGAGACAAAATCCGACATTCAATGGATGGAGACAAGTGATGACTCACAAGGGGTGAGTCATATGGGTGACTCACCTTAGTAATGATGGCTTTTGAGGGGAATTTACCATTTTGTCCTTAAGTTGCCATTTAATCACAAAATTGCCTTAAGTGAAATTACATCTTTGTCCTTAAATTTTTATGCCATGGACCCTTTTTCCCCTAAGAGGCCATGACCCTAGGCAGCCAAGAGGCCCATTTTCACTTCTATTTAAGGCATTCATCATCTTCATCATGAAGCTTTCCTCCATTTTTACAAAAAACTCTAAGTTTCCATAAGCTTATTTTGTGAAACAACTTGGTGATTCCTTGCTCCTTTTTCATTTCCAAGAGGTATACCATGCTCTCCTCACTTAATTATCATCATGTTCTTCATTTGTTTTCATGTTTTAAAGCCTTGTTCATGATTTTCAATTTCTAGATCTAGAAACTTTGAAAATTCATAGTAAATCATAGAAAAATCCTAAAAATGTGAAACCAATTTCTATGATCCTATTATCCTCTCTATATTTAAGATCCAAGAGGATACATCAAACAAAAATTTCGTGCCTATTTATTTTGTTGAGGCCGAACCCTAACTTGTTGTCGGGGAAGGATTTGTTTATTTTTTTAAGACTAGTCTTGCTTGATTCAATCTTATGGCTCATATAGGTATTGAATCCATGCTTGTTTAATCAAATGAAAATCTCTAAGCCATATTTGTACTCATGGCCGAAATTATGTTCTTGAGGAGTTGAAAGATTTTGTTTCATTTTTCAACTTATGATCATTTATCTTAACTCAACACTACTCTAAGGTCATGGATCTAAGAGTATGTGAAATTTTGAAATCCCTAGCTAATTTTAATGGTCTTGGCCGAAACCCTAACTATGTGGGTTAGGAGAATTTGATTCAAAACCCTTGTCAAATAATCATGGTTTATGTCTTAAGTACTTAAGGATCATTAATCCAAAGGCTTAAACAATTTTAGGAAATTTTTAGTCACAAAACCCTAGTGAGGCCGTGACCTATCTTTAGTGTCTAGGTGATTGTATTTGTTTGATTTTGATTGGTTGAGTTGTGAATGTTGAAGGATAAAGACGTGTGCCTTGTACGTGTGTCGCCGTTTCTGGATTCGTGTCAACGTTTTAATCGAAAGCTTGAGTCTTCAAGAGGTAAGAGGGGATTGCCTGAGGGATTTATCCGATGGCTATGTGCTATTTGTGGTTGGTCTATATATTTATCTGTGGTTGTGGTGTTTTGATTGACTGGTTTTAAGTTGTGATATTTATATCCATGTTTATTTATTTGAGGATTAAGTGTTTAATTACAGTTATATAATAATGTTGTGATGCATGATCTGCCTGGGAATATTGTTATGAAATGTTTGTTTGAGATTTGAGAAGCCTGACATTGGTCAGTGCACAATCAATTAACCAGATAAAAGCTTTAAGAAGCTTAAATTTATATTAAATGTTTAATGGAAAATATTGATGTTTAGAAAACGTTTCTTAAAAACAGCAGTAATCATTCACACATGGGTCTTTCTAAAAGAGTAGAGTGTCTAGGAAAAAGATTTTCAGAAGAAAATGAGTTTAAAGTGATTTTGATGATTTTGTAAAACGAATTTCCAACTTAAACGTATTTTCTGTAAACTAGTTTTATACAACGGGTCATTTCTGACAACTTGGATAAGTTTCGGAAGTTTTGTTTTGATTTTGTGTTTCACCGAACGAAAACAGTGTTAACGTAAACCTAGTATCTGAGACGTCGTGATACTGGTGTTCTTAATTATAAGCACGAAGATCTTTGATCCGTGTTACGTAGTTGCACGTTGTACCGTTGTTGCACGTTGTGATGAATGTTGTTAATAGAGAATATTGTTTTTATTACCACGAACCCATGACTGATTGCAAGGTCTAAGGTTTTGTGATTGAGCACTCGGACTTCGTGTCCTGTGTTAACGATAAAAAGTCTAAAACGTTGAAATTTATGAATGGTCGTAAGCCATTTTGAGCTTCGGCAAACGAAGAATGAACACAAAGAAAAGAATGAGAACAAAATGTTTTATCTGCATGCATTGGCAGACGTGCCCACGTCCTATGTCTAATACCTTAATGATAGGGTATTCGGGCTACGTTGTTGTTCTATGTCTGGTACCTTAATGGTAGGGTATTCGGGCTACGTTGTTGTTACGTCCTATGTCTGATACATTCGGGCTACGTTGTGCCTAATATACCTGGCAATTGAGCGTGATCAACTCATTTAGTTGGTGTTGGGATCTCCGGAGATTAAGTGAAAAGTTAGACGTTGAAAGTTGAAGTGTTCATGCATTGTTTTCCAACAGAATGTGATCGGGTATGAAACCCAGTGATAGAGTACTTGTTTACTTATGGAAATGCATGAATGTAGATGTGTCTGTGGTGTCGTGCATGTAGTTGTCGTGTTAAATCCAGTTATTGGAATCTCACTCTTGCATGTTTTATTGTTGTTTTCTCTACTTGTGTTATATCTGAGTCCAGATGAACCACTCAAGGGATGTGATGACTATCCGAAGAAATTTGCTTAGCTCGGAGTATGTCGACGTTTACTTACTACCGTTATGTCTGTAGTTAGGTGTGACCAGCTTAAGTTTTGTTTCTAGTATGTTGTTGATTTTCAATAAGGGGACCTATACTTATAAAGGTCTAGGTGTGAAAACAGTATGACGCAATATAGTTGTAAGATGTTATATACATATTTACTCCTATACGGTTATATTTACGTTGTTGATGTGGTTGTCGAAAAAGAAAAGATAAGGAAAAATTTGTATCACCATTTTGCAACAAGATTATAACTTAAGAAAATATTATTTTCCGAAAGCAACCAGCGAATTAATGTTTTGATTTATCCGCACGTGTTACAAAGTAATGCCCAAGGGGGGTGTTACATATTGCTTGTTATAGAAGTAAAATGTAAATGGTTGTGTGTTTCTCACAATTAAAAATAATCACACACACACTTAAAATATGTTTTGAAAAAGGTATTTAAAAGGTCTTTATTTAATATTTTATCATAATATCTTTTGATCTTTAAAGCTTTTCAAAAACCATTTTATAGACCCTTAATTTATTATTTTTGTTGTCTTAAAAGACCAATTTGTCACTCGAACATAACTTAAGGGTCTAGTTTGTCAAAAAAAAAAAAACTTAAGGGAACAATTTGAAATCCAAACCTAATTTATGGGACCTATTTATCACAAAATAAACTTAAGGGACCAATTTGAACAAAACAAATAACTTAAGGGATCAAAAGTGCAATTTTGCCTTAAATGATTGAGCTGTTAGGTTTTTGAAATTCAAATTTCAAAGCGCAATAATCAATTATGGTAATCGATTATTACTATTTTAACACCTTTTAAACTCATATTTTTAACAGGCTTAATTACGTCTTAATGGAGCTTTAATGTGGTTGAACGGTTGAGTTTAAAATTTCAAATAATAATCGATTCTGGTTTTTAGGTAATCGATTATTGTTGTTTAGACCAAAATTCAGAGGCTTCATAATTGATTATGCATTTTGACTCAGTATGTGCTTTCAAACAGAGACCAAGTAATCGATTATGACCTTACTATTTTAAAATGCGCCTTTTGTTTTAGCCTAAAATAATCGATTATGCTTTTTAAATAATCGATTATGGCTCGAGAAAAATGTGTTTTCAAGAGTTTTGACCTAAGTTTCAAAGCTATATTATAAGGTTCATTTCAGAGAAAACATACAGAACACAAACACAAAATT
The DNA here is from genome assembly GCA_035048595.1 of Echinosophora koreensis. NCBI lineage: Eukaryota > Viridiplantae > Streptophyta > Magnoliopsida > Fabales > Fabaceae > Echinosophora > Echinosophora koreensis. The sequence goes on from JAPCYP010000096.1 coordinate 109,567, forward strand.
GAGCTATCATTCTCTGACTTTTTACTCTTGAAATCATTCTCTCTATTTCTCTCATTTTCTCTTACACTTGCATATTCTATATTTGAGACACATACACACCATATAGGTGTTTGTAATTGTGCTTCAAGTTGTGATTCTTATCTGCACTTTTGAGTACTAATTATTGTAATTTCATTTCTGATTTTTTAAGTGAGTGTGATCTCACGAAACTGTTTTTGAGGCTCTTACACAAGGGATAGTACGTCCTATGATTTGAATTAAGAGTGCTCTGTTTTGTAAAAGATTCTAGTTTATCCGGTTTAAAAACTAGAGTTGTTTTGAAATCCTTTTGTCGTATTGCCTTGGGGACTGGACGTAGGCCACCAAGTAGTTTATGGCCGAACCAGGATACATCGCTTGTGTTCATCTTCTCAAACCTTAATCTTTTTACTTTCGCTTTACTTTCTGCAAAACGTTTTTTTAATCGCATGCGTTTCTAACAAAGTTAATTTATCAAGTTTTAAAAAGGAAAATTTTTTATTATTTGTCAAAGTTTTTGAAAAACACAATTTACCCCCCTCTTGTGTTTGGAGTCACTTGTCAACAACTGGCATCAGAGCTTAACTCCTGGATATAAAGGACGAAACCGTCTCAAGAGGAAAGATGACTTCAAATGGTTTTCATAACGAGGACAGTTCCGTAAACAGACCCCCATCGTTCAATGGTGAAGGGTATGGATATTGGAAAGAAAGAATGCAAATCCTTTTAGAAGCTTCTGATATTGATATTTGGGATGCTGTGGAAAATGGTCCATTTGTCCTTCGGTGGATAAACGAAAAACCCTTTGGACCGACGATGAAAAGAAAAAGGTCCAATACAATTTGAAAGCTAGGAACATCATCACTTCAGCTTTAAGCTATGATGAGTTCTATAGGGTCTCAAATTGCAAGACCGCGAAAGAAATGTGGGACACCCTTCAATTGACCCATAAAGGTACTACCGAGGTCAAAAGGGCTAGGATGAACATATTAACCTATGAGTATGAGCTATTTAGGATGAAACAGGGTGAAAGCATACAAGATATGCAAAAACGTTTCACTCATATTATAAATCATCTTAGGGCTCTTGGGAAAACGTTTTTAAATGAAGATTTAATCAACAAAGTACTTAGATGTTTGAATAGGAGTTGGCAACCAAAAGTAACTGCCATATCTGAATCAAAAGATTTATCTTCTATGTCTTTGGCTACGTTATTTGGAAAATTGCAGGAACATGAGCTTAAGTTGAACCGCCTCTTTGAAAACGAGGAAAGTGACAAGAAAAAGAAAGGCCTTGCTCTTAAGGCCAGTATGAATGAGACAGTTGAGGAAGACAGTGATTGTTATGAACTTGAAGGACTCGCTGAAGGAGATGAGAACATGAGCTTGATGGTCCGTCAGTTCAAAAGTTTCCAAAGAAACAAAGGAAGATCTCGTCAAAATTTCACTCCTCAAAAGAAGGTTGAAGGATAAGCAACCTCCTATGTACCTACACGCTTCAATTGCAAAAAGAAGGGCCACATTCGTCCCGAGTGTCCTCAAGTCCAAAAGAAGAATGATAAGATGGAAAAGAGGCCACAAAAGTATATAAAAGGAACGAGAGCATACATTGCCTGGGAAAAAAATGACATGGACTCCTCCGATGAATCCGATGACGAAGAAGCCAACCTTTGTCTCATGGAAAATCATGAGGACATTGATGATGAGGTAATCGATGAAGAAATAATTGTTGAATTATCTTATGATGAATTACTTGTTGTATGTGAAGAGTTAAATGATGAAAGTATGAGTCTTAGAAAAACTATACATGCATCTAAGAAAACCATTTCTAGTCTTGAATTGAAAATCGATTCTTTAAATAAAGAAATGGAAGAAATAAAGAAAAAGCAAACTTTGTTGAAAACTTCATCATGCCTATCTTGTGAAACAAAGTTTCAAATTGTAGTGAATGCAAGGTTTTGAAAGTTAAAATTGAAGACCTATACAACACACTTGCTAAGTTCACTAGTGGAAGGGATAATTTAAATGTTTTATTAGGAAATCAAAAAGGAACCTATGATAAAGCCGATTTAGGCTATCACCCTAAATTGCATGAAAAACGTTTTAAGAGGTTCTTTAGTCCAACAAACACTTCTAGTAGTCCTTTTGTAAAATGTTTTTATTGTGGTAGAAAAGGACACACTGCTTCTATTTGCAATGCTAGAAAGAACAAAATTTTAAACGGCAAGAAAGTATGGGTACAAAAGGGCAATGTGCCCAAGGCTAACTCCTATGGACCCAACATGATTTGGGTACCAAAGGTTAAAATCTGGATCTGTTTTGTAGGTGTGCTTGAAAGCAAAGAACTCAAACTGGTATCTTGATAGCGGTTGCTCCAAGCACATGACGGGAGACAAAAATAAGTTCTCCTCCCTCACACCCAAAAAGGGTGATTTCGTCTTCTATGGTGACAACAATAAAGCTAGAATTTTGGGAATTGGGACTGTTGGTAAGAGTCCTAACCCCACCATAGAAAATTTCTATATGTTGAGGGTTTGAAACACAATTTGTTAAGTATAAGCCAACTGTGTGATAAAAGATTTAATGTTGTGTTTGATAACTCTAAATGCATGGTCATGGATTCTAACAAACAAACTAAATAAATTGGACAAAGAATTAGAAAAGATTTATTATATATATGACACACCCTAAAATATATTAAAGTCTGTCATTTAAAGTTAAATAAAAGATTTATTATATGACACACCCTAAAATATATTAAAGTCTGTCATTTAAAGATTTTTTTTTTTGAAAGACTGTCATTTAAAGTTAAAATCCAAGAAATAATAAAAATTTCAATGTATAAAATTTTGAAACATGAATTGATTCTCACATCAACCATAATCTTTGTATATCAAAGGTTCTTCATCAAAGTATATTATTATTAACCTTGCTGTTACCAAGGGTCTAATCCTCTTATCCAGAGCTGTGTGCTATTTTATTTGATTAATTAATTCATTTCATTTAATTGTTATTTTTATTTTCTGATTAGTGGTGTGCCTGAAGATGCACGTATCAGATTTGAAACTACACATGACAAAAACAAGTCGAAAAAATTGATAGAAAGGAACTAATTTGTATATCACTTTTTTTCTTATGAATGTTCTGTATAACATCTCTAGCTACGCTGAAATATTGCTGGTAAATGGGAGCCTAGCCAAGAGATATGTGCTAATTCTATCTAGAAGTTTTCTTCTTATGAAAGTTCTGTATAAACATCTCTAGGCTGAAATATTGCTGGTAAATGGGAGCAAAGGCAAGAGATCTGTGCTAATTCTATCAAGAAGCTTTTTTTTTTCCCCTTAAGTTCTGTATAAACATCTCTAGGCTGAAATATTGCTGGCAAATGGGAGCCTAGCCATGAGATCTGTGCTAATTCTACCAACTACCAAGAATGTGATTGAAAGTAACTTAACATCAAGATGCTGCATTGCTTTAACTTGCAGCCTCCATCCTCATAGGACTTAATTTCCCTCCCAGCAGGATTCTTCTGAGTTCACTAGCAATTACTTGCAACAAAACTGGTTTTCGGATAACTCCGTTAAAGCCAATTTGCATACATCTTTCCCACAAATCATCTTCTGTGCTAGCAGTCAAAGCAACGATCATAGGCCAATCTCGGCTTCTAAACTTCCTTATCCTTGTGGCAACTTCAAATCCATCTAATTCAGGCATGTGAAGATCCAAAAGAATGACCTGGATAGAAGATCCAGCAGGTCCAATAGCAGTAAGGCATTCAAATCCTGAAGAAACAGATGTTACAACACAACCTAGTTTCTGAAGCAACTTTTGGGTCACTGCTCTATTTACAGCATCATTGTCAGCCAACAAGACTTGCAGACCTCTGAAGAGAGAATTTGAATTGGAAGGCTCTGAACTTTCTCCAGGTTCAGGCATGGATATGGCAATGGATCTCCGTAATTGAAATCGAAGTACAAGGGCCATCATTTGAGGTAAACCTTGACTATTTGGTACAAACCATATGTTCCCTTGCATCGACTTCCAATGACATAGCAGACAGAAAAAAGTACAAAATCAATGGACAGAAAAATAATTTACATAACACAGTAACAAGTTACAACTATTTAACAGTTCCAACTATGTATAAATATAGCATAACCAGTCATTGGCATTTAAAGGGCCTTGGAACATTGGGGGAACTATGTCTGGATCCCTACCATGAAACGAATAAATTAACCAAGCACTTGAATTGAATATGCTATCTAATCTAATATATTTTGCATGCATAACCTACACTTCCATAAAATTTTGAGGGTCACAGGTTAGTAAAGTAGAATATCTTCCATGAATCGAGTTCTTGAAACAAATTCCAAAATGCTCAAGCAAGATAAAAGAGAAAATATGGCTTGCAAACAAGAGAACCAATTCAGTGAGTTTGTCGTACATGAGCGAAAAAGTTACATGCAAACATCCATCTCTGGTGAAACATGTAGAGGCTAGCATAGAGAAAATTGGGTGTTTGCTACTGTAAAAAGGCATAAAACAGTCTTCAACTAAAATTTGTTTAAGGTATTATGTATAGCATATGAATCACCTGAAACACAGTCTTAATGAACTTACTATCCACAACACACACAAAACCAATGTTACAAAACTAACCTGGACTATCCTCTGGCAAATGCTGAAGCTCAGTCTGCCCTCAACCCGATCACTGGTATACTTCCTACCCCCAAGCTGCCCTGAAGAAACTGAGCTCTCAAATTCAGAATCACTACTATTGATCCCTATCTCAAATCTAATATATACCTCCCCACTAGATGAGTTTGGTCTCCAGCTTGCCCGTCCTGGATCATTCCATCCTTGACTTCCAGTTTCTGCAAAAACTCGAAATACAAGAATACCTCCACCATGGTTACTATCTAATAGGTTCCCAACCATATGCAAAATCACCTGAAAAACCCTCCGTTCATCACCCATGACATTGTCAGGCAAAGACCTATCAACCTCAACCATGAAACCCAAGCCCCTATAAACACACATGCACTTGGCAAGGCAAGCTGCATCTTTTATCATGGCATGTAACCCAAAAGACCTTATCTCCAGAGGAAATCTTCCATCATTCTTTGCTGAATTGTCCATGGCATCATTTAACAAATTCGATAGGACATTGCTGGTCCTTAGCATTGAATCCACAATAAGTTTCTGTTCACTGTTCATATTATCATCTTTTATCATTGAAAGCAAACCCAGAATTGAGTGCATTGGCTTTCTTGTTCCATCACTCATGACCTTCTGGAATGAGGCTCTAGCCTGGCTTGCCATCATAGCATTCATCTTTGCCTGCTGCAAAGCTCGATTTTGCTCCACCAGCTTCTCTCTCATAAGTTGGGACTCTTCAAGAATTGCAGCATGAGACAGAGCCACAGCCACCTGATCAGCAACCACCTTAATAATCTCCAACTCCTGATTGCTCCAAGATCTAGTCTCTCCACTAGGAAGAATCAAAACCAATATTGCATACCATGCCTGTGTTAGCTCAGGTGTTCCCCCTTTGAAATTGCATACCAGAAGCATTGGCATTCGGATGGCCGCAACTGGTCCTGCCTCACCAGAAACTCCACTACTAGCAGCAGCAATTGCCGAGTCTGCATCAAGTATGTTCACTCCATCACTTCCCTTAATTCTTACAACATCTGGATCAGTAATAGGTATAGAATAATTAATATTTCTCCCATTCAATTCATGGGTGAGATTCATCGCTGTCTTATCAACATTAGGCATCCACACTGCACAATTTTGCAAACCAAGAGTTTTAGACAGCTCCACCAAGGTGGTGTACAGAATTGTATGCCTATCCAGTGACTTGCGAATCTCTTGAGTAAGCATTCTTACATGCATTGCAGCCTCCTTTTGTCTCATTATAATACCAACCTCCCTCCCGAGGTCCCAGGTCTTTTTCTTCAGCATGAATTCTCTGACCTTCACCTTAAGAAGCAAAGGGATTAGAGTGACGAGGGTTATGGCGGTGGCGCAAGATACCAAAGCAGTGAGGATTTTGAAGATAGTGAGTGCCACCATAAGTTGGAAAGTGTGAGGACCATAAGTCCATCCATTCAGCAAATGTGTCATTCCACATAGTACAATGAAGGCAACAAACTGAACAAGGACCCATTTGAATGGAAGGTTTGAGCAACTCAAAAAATAAAGCAGCTCAATGGGGATGGAGAAATAAGCCACAGCAATCAAGAAATCACCAACTCTCTGGCACTCCAGAATGGCCTCAATACTCCACAAGCTAGTCTCATCATCACAGTTACATCTGGGGAGTCCATTATCTGTTGCAGATACACATAGGAGGAGCCAGGAAATCAAAAGTCCAAATGCTACTAATTTCAACATTGATTGATCCAAAATGTTGCTTCTTCACTCAGTCTACATAAACAAATCAATGGTCCACACCACAGTAAATAAGGAAGCTTGGAAACTAGAAAATGCCTTCAGCAATGTCTACCTGTAACTCCCAAACTTCAATGGTCATGCGGCCTGTCACAATTTTTCAACAATAAAATAAAACTCGGTTAGATCCAAACCAGAGAAAACAGAACAGTATGAGATCCCATAATTCATTACCGAAATTAAATGATCCAACACTATTCAACTCTTGTAATTTCAGTTTTAACCTTCTTCCAATCCACACACCCCTTTGGGGGGAGTGGTGTAAATCAAATGAATAAAACAATGCCAAACAGTAAAAAGGACATTTTGATCAACAAATTGAAAGAACTATATATTTAATAAGGGAATTAAAAAAAATATAGAATTAAAAACAAAGGCAAGCTATGTTAAGAATCCCCAAAACCATTTAAAAAAAAAACAGTCCAACAGCATTTACTACCCGAAAAGAAATTAAAAACAGAAAAGTCGAACTCCCAGTAATGAAGGCCCATTTTTTTTCTAAATAAATAAGTAGCTGCAGAAACAGACCCTAATAGCATTTTTTATATAAAATAATTAAATAAACAAATAAAACCCAGATTGCAATCATATATTCCAACCTTCATTAGATCTTAATAATCTTGTCCATACCCTGGAGATACCAAAACCAAGTTAAAAACACATTACTAGAAGCCATTCACCAAACTCCTCAACCTTCCACCACCCATTACTTTATACATTAAACAACTCCAACCCCCTACCCACCATCAACCCCTCTTCCATTTGGAATAACAGCAAAAAGAAAAAAAAAATGCAACAAATCCCAACACATAAAGAAAATAAGAAAACCTGGATTACAGTGCAGAAATTGGGAGAAACAGAAAGTGGGGTGTGGCCATTAGTGTGAAAGAATGATTCTTTACATAGAAAAAAGAGGGTAACTCACACTGTGCACTAGGACACACAGAAGCAGGCAGAGAAGAAGGAGAAAAAATGAAGTGTTTTTCTTTTGTGTAAGAAATGAAAGAGAGTATAAAGCGAGAGGGTATATATGTATGTGTTGTGTGTATGTATCTATATGTACGTGTAATGTGATGTTTGGAATGAATGGCAAACCACAAACCATAAATGGAAAGAGTAGCGCCGTTGTTTCCTAGAGGGAAGAGTGAGAAAGAAAGAGAAAGTGGGTCCACGCTCTTACATGAAGTGAACTTGGACGCACTTTTTTGAATAAAATAAGACTTTCTCCTCACACCCAAAAAGATTTGTTTGTTTTATTTATTTCATTTTTTTTATTCGAATTCACCGTAATTAGTCATTCGAACCCGTTTTGAAACTAAGATGAGTATCAGCGTTACATTCTCTAACACACTTTTTTTGACATACTTTCTCTCTTATTGGTTGAAATTCATGTGGGTCTTACAAAATTTTAGTGTGACCCACATGAATTAATGTGACCTATTTCCAAAATAGTGGGATCTATATGAATTTCAACCACTATGAGAAAGTATGTTAGAAAGAATGTATTATAGAGTGTGTTGCAAGCATTTCTTTATGACGACTAATTTTTTATTTGATTGATTGAGTAAGATTTTATCCATTAATTTTTCTCCTTCCAGGGACTAGTTATTTTCACTAGGCCACTACTTCACTGGTCTTTATTTATTTCATTTTAACCCCTTCTTCTTTCTTCATGTTTTCAATGCTATTCTCTTTCCTCACTAAATTCAAAAGAAAAATAAATATATTTCCATGCTTTCTCTCTTTCCTTTCTGTTTCAGTTTAAAATTTTAATTTTAAATACTTGTAATTATTTATTTTTGTCTGATTGTAATTGATTATACCTAAAATTAATGAAATTAATTTATGTACATGGAAAAAGCGCATTAGTTGCATAGAATTAATATTGGTGTTAAAATAAATTCGGTAATAAACTTGGAAAAGTAAATTGCCAAATCTATTTAATACTTGTTAAAGAATTAAAAATAAAAGATTAAATATGGAATTAAAACTAGTTAAATATATTGTCAAATCTATTTAAATTGTCAATTTGTTTCATTTATTTCAGTCATGTTTTCAATACCCCTCTCAAACTCACTAAATTTGAGTGAAAAATAATACTAATATCCTTAATATAAGAAATAAATGAATATTTTTTTTTTCTAAAATATAAGAAACAAATTGGTCATTCACAACCACTGATGAAGAATACCTCGAAAAGTTAAGAATTAATAATCCTTTTAAATTTAGTTAAAAGTTAAAGAAAAAAAGAAAAGCATCCATTGTCTAATGGATAGGACAGTGGTCTTCTAAACCTTTGATATAGGTTCAAATCCTATTGGACGCAAGTAATTTATTTGCATATATATATATATATATAAAATTGAATTTCTCTTTGAACACAGTCTCAGGTAATCTTATCTTTTTTGATAAGAATCAATACGATCTTTATAAGGCTCCTCTTGCGAATGAAATTCAATGGGGTCCAGAGAGACCATGTCTTCATCCATATGATTCAAAGTACCTAAATCCCTTATTTATAATAGGAGTGAGTTTGTTTATTAATTAGAAGTGGTAAATCTTGAAATTTATATGAATATTAATTAAAATCAGCTCATTTCAATGCATTTCCTTGATCTGTGTGTTTTAAGGTTTTGTTTAAAACAAAAAAAATTTGTTTTGTTTCTTATATTAAGGATCGGAGGTATATATTCTATGCTCTCTCTCTCTTTCCGTATTTTAAATACTTGTAATTATTTATTTTTGTCTCATTTTAATGTCTAAAATCAATGAAATTAATTTTTGTACCTGGCACTACTAGAAACTCATTGATTTCCTGCAAATTTTCCTGCAAATTTTTTTCGCAGTAATTTCTTGCAAATTTTGTTGCAAATTTTTCAAAATTAAGATTTTTTCCTATAGATTTAAATTCGTAGGAAAATTTGTAGGAAAATTTGACATTTCTTACGAATTTTTCTACGGATTAAAATTTGCATGAAATGTTAGATGTTTCCTACAGATTTTCCTGCGAAATTTAATCTACAGAAAAAATGCGCAAGAAAATTCGCAGAAAAAACATGTTAATGAAAATCTGTAGGAAATTTTGTAGGTAACCTTGCTGCGAATTTATTTGCAGGGCATTTACCTGCAAATTTATTTAAATACTTGATAGAAATAAAATATATATTTTTTTTCAATTTAAAATAAAAAATCTGTACGTAATTCAAAAAAAATTGACACAAAAAAATATTTAAAATTCAAATTATAACCCATAGAGTGAGCGTCACTGCATCACTCATTATTTTCGTTTTTCTTTTTTTATCATAACTCTTATTAATTTCTTATTAATAATAATAATAATAATAATAATAATAAATAATAATAATAATAATAATAGTTAGATGCAAAGCATTCACGCCACTTTTCACTCTCCATCTTTGATCACACTCTCTTGCAGTGGTGAAGTGAGAAACGATTTCTTCCATTTGTGCCTCAGATCCATAACAATTCAGGTATTCTTCTTCTTCTTCTTCTTCTTCTTCTTCTTCTTCTTCTTCTTCTTCTTTCTTCTTCTTCTTCTTCTTCTTCTTCTTCTTCTTCTGCTTCATCTTCTGTTTCGTTTCTTTAGATCTACAATTTCGTTACTGTTTCGAACAATATAAGATCCTGATTTTGTTCTTCAACACTGAGTTGCGCCTCAACAAGGTTTGAACTGAAACCTAATGTCTGTGATTTTGTTCATATTATTGAGATTTTTGAGTTCATATTTTGAGTTCTATGATTTTGATTCCTTTTGCTTCACTAAAATTCTCAATTACTTAATTCAATTTTGCTGTATCCAAAGCCTTTAATGCTAATTGGTTGTGAACCTGTTTTATGGTATGGATTTGTTACTGTTTGGGGTCTTCAATGACTATTGTCTATCTCTGTTTTGATTGGATTTCTAACACTTGATTATTTTGTTCAAGTTTGGGTTGTTAATGTTAATGTTACGCTTGAATTAAGCCTACATGTGAAATGTTAAACTTATTCTAGTAGTATTCTATACTGAGAGAACCTACCAATTCGTTGGCTTTTATTGTTTGTTAGGTTCTATATTGAATTAATTTTCTCCAGATGTTAATGAAATACTATCACTGTGTCTTAACTTACAGTTCTAACTTTAACTCCACTATATACCCGTGCTTTATAGTTATTTTCAAATTCTGTTGCTGGAATTTTCAGCTTCTGTCTATTTTAAAAACTAGTTATCATATAGTATTTTTGGAGCAGAGAGCTGAAAATGGAATGTCTGCACATCGAATGTGGATGTATAATAGGCTGCTTCCTCATCGAAGGGGATATACAACAGAATTTTTAAAAGGCATCGAAGAGTTTCTTGATTTTGCTTGTCAGCAACCGAAGTATTTGGTTGAAGGCATAATATAAGGACATGGTGTTTGATGCTGTCGGCCTTAATCCTGCATTCTTTGACTCTATGGAGCACTTACCAATCCATTTGCCCTATGAAGCTAAGATGGGTGGACCAGTTCAATATCGTTGGATATATCCATTTGAAAGGTAACTATCTTTTTTTTTTTGTGTGTTAATATCATTGTATATTGTACCTAATAATTGATTTATAATTTTTGTACTCAGGTTTCTAAATAAGATTAAAAAAACTATGAAAAACAAAAAAAGTGTGGAAGGGTGTATATGTGAAGCATATTTGCTTTTCAAGTGCAAGAGTCACAGGCTAATGCAACAATTGAGGATGACCCAATCGATCACCTACAAGATGATGAAGTTGATGGCGAAGAGGTTGATTTGCTTAGGATGCAAGAAAATGATTTCATGGACGATGAGCAAGTTGAAGAGCAAGAGGAATATGATTTCATTGACGATAATGAAGTTGAAGAGCAAGAGGAAGATGATTTAATTGAGCAAGCATGGAGACTTCACAGTGAAGTTCAGCTATTTTCTATACATGTCTTGATTGAATAATGTAGTTGTTCTGAGACAGGAAGGGCAGTGGTACCTCATTTGGCAACTACATATTCCTTCTAAGATCAAGTTTTTCTTTGGAAGGCTTGTAGGGATTGCTTACCTATGTGGTGTGTTCTGCAGAGTTGGAGCAGAATTGGCACTTATTCTTTACTTGTTCTAAATCTGTGGAATGTTGGAAGCAAGGCTCTTTATGGAATTATTATATAGAACCTTTGTTCTAGATCCTCAGACTGATATGCAACTGTGGTGGCAGACTCCACCTGTAGGATTTGCGAAATGTTGATGCAGCATTTTTTACACAGGAGCATAAGTGTGGCATTGGTGTTTGTTTGAGGGATGATTCGGGGTGCTTTTATGCAGAGAAGCTAAAGCTTATGCACTCCTGTTGGCTATCAAATGGACTCAGTCCCTTGGTCTGCAGCAAGTCATCTATGACTATGAGACTGATTACAAGACAATTGCAAATTGTTTCAATTCTGCTGTAGATGATGCATCAGAGTTTGGAGCTCTTATAAGGCACTACCAGGATCTACTGCTGCACTACCCGAATAGTAGAGTCCAATTTTCTAGTAGAAGTGTTAATGTCCATGCTCATTATACTTAGCTAGAAACTCTACTTGTTATCCCAAGCATTATGTTTTCACGTATTTCCCTTCATGTAACTCTCTTTCAGCTGATATGTTAATGATATATGTTGATTGGGTTTAAAAAAAAATTGGGGTTAGTGTCATGTGTCACTCACATGAGATTTTTTTCCTTTGAACTTTTTTTTTCTCTATAGAATCAGTTCTATAGGCTGCTATGAAAAAAATGTCCTTAGTTGAGGAGCTGATTGAGGAGGTATTGGCTGAATTTGCAGATGTGCTGGCTGAATGGATAGTAATTTATATGTATTTTATGCTATGTGCTCTGAATCTTAGGTTTGATATTTGATATTTGATATTGATATACTATATTTGTTTGTACTAAAAATACAGTACATGCATTCTTTATGCTTTATTGTTGGAATTTTTATGTGCAGGATGGTGTGTGTATATTATTAGATTAGAAGTGTGTATATATGTTAAATATTAGAAGTAATTATTTTATATATAGTATATAATAATACAATCTTCTGATAAAAAAAATATAATAATACAATCTATAATCTATAATTAAAAAATATTTTTTTAAAATTTTTCTTGATTTTTCCTGCGGATTTTCCTAGGGAACAATTCGCAGGAAAATTTCATGCGAATTTTCTTGCAAAATTTTCCTGCAAATTTTCCTGCGAATTTTGTTGTTGCGAATTTACTTACAAAATCTCATGTGAAATCAGCTGCGAATTATTTTGCAGGAAAATTACCTGCGAATTTTTTCCCAAGAAAACTTGTAGGAAATTTCTTGCGAATTTAAAATTCGTAGGAAAAAATTACCCACGAAGATATTACCTATGGACAAAAATTCGTAGGAAAATATGTAGGAAACCTGTTTCCTGCGAATTTTTGAGCAAAATTCGCAGGAAAATCCGCAGGTAATAAGACAATTTCTAGTAGTGTGGGAAAAGCGCATTAGTTGCATAGGATTAATATTAGTGTTAACATTGATTCAGTAATCAATTAAATAATAAAAAATAAAAAAGATTAAATGGAATTAAAATTTTTAAATATACTTAATCTAAGTGCTAACATTATTCGTAAAATCTTGTAAAGGTAAATTGCCAAATCTTTACAAAATAAGGAAATATCCTTTTTTGAAACGTAAGGCATTTTCTTGGCTCATTTGAATCACTCATGAACACGAAGGTTGCAGAAACAGAAGGATTACGGGTCTCTACGCAAGAGTTTCTTGTCTTTTTGTCTTTTTTTTTTTTTTTATGAATAAAAAGGGGTCAAACCCTAAACAACAACAAACTAAAATCCTCTAGGAAAGCAAATAGTGCTAGCATCCGCCCTAATGGCATTAGCAATAAAAGGAGGGGGGCAATAAATTTTTTTAATAGGATCATCAAGCTGGAGAGCAGATTTGGCAAAAGCATCTGCTTAGCTTCTCAATAAATATGCTCCCAAGAAATGTCACCATTCCCTTTATGGATATCATGAATGGCCTTCACAAGATTATGGATGTCTGAGATTAAAATTATACGAGTTTATGTCCCAATGGTTGAGATTGCTTATCACCTGAATTCATCATTTATATATGTTAAAATAAACGTTTTACTAACATGTTTCTTTAGAGTACTTGTAAAAGATTTAAAATGGAAAATATTATATAAAATAAAAAGCTTGTTGTATCCTCCTATAAAAAAAAAAATTGTTGTATCCTCCAATTATTTCTCCTAATATTAATGAGAAAAATATTAAACTTTTCTGTTCTCAAACATAAATGCATTCCACATCTTAAAAGGGTAAAAAGAATTTAATATTATTTTTAACAATCACAAAGAATATTAGAAAAATTAATTAGCTGGATTTAATATATATTTTCAAAAGAATATGTTGCTTATAATTCTATGTATATTTTCCTAATAAAATGTTCTCGGGTCACCCATTTAAATTTGTTTGTTTTATTTTACCCTTGTGTTCTTTCTCCATTTTTCAATGCTCCTCTCTTTCCTTATTAAATTATGGATAAATTGCACTAACCCCATTGAGTTTTGATGAAATGACAATCAACCCCATTTTTGAGTAAAATAACACTCCACCCCATTTGACCCTTTGAATAATGGGAGAGTTAAATTATGCTAACAGAATATTCCTTAAATTAAATATGGTTAGCTTAAAAAAAAGTAAGTTATACACTCCACCAACTTTAAGTTTTTTTAAAACTAGAGTAACTCACCCGTGCCATGCACGGGGAATATGCTAATTTTTTCGTATTTTATTGAAAAATATGTAATTGTATATTTCACACTTTTAGTTTAAAAATTTTTGTTGGGGAATTATATACCACAAATTATTGAATTATGAGGTTAATTATGCAGAAATAATTTAAAAAAAAATTGATATGTACAATATAAAAGATAAATCCTCATATAAGTTTAATTATAATATTTTTTTCAATCTATTTGATTTATAAACTTTCTCTCTTAAAATTGTTTTTTATTCTTTTCCCCTGCAAGTTAACTATTATTAGAAAATATATTTATCTGTCAATTTTTTTTTTTTGCTGAAAAATACTTACCTATCATGTTTTATCTCCTCTCTTCAAAATCTATTTGATTTATTTATCCTCTTATCCCCATACAAGTGAACTATTTCTAGAAAATATATTTATATATCATATTATTAATTTTATTTTCTCTTAAAAATCTATTTGATTTATTTATCTTTTTTTCCAGTGCAAGTTAACTATTTATAGAACATATATTTATTTATCATTTTTATCTTCTCTCTTTAAAATCTATTGGATTTATTTCTCCTCTTTTCTCCATGAAAGTTAACCAATTTTAGAAATATATTTATCTATTATAATATATTTCTTCATCTCACATGAAAATCTATTTGATTTGTTTCTCCTCTTTGTCTGGTACAAATTAACCATTTATTAAAAATTATATTTATCTATCATATTTTTTTATTTTCTCTTGAAAATCTATTTGATTTATTTATCTTGAAAATAAAAGCAGAACATAGAGGCAGGGAGTGAGGGAGACGAATTACACGTATACGAATGGGAGTATAAATGTTAGGATGATTGTAACACCTCGTTTTTTCGTAAATAAGCTTAATGCGTTTGTATATGTTATATATATGTTTGTATATACTTCTTATGTTTGTTTTTTATGCCTAAGTTCATGTTTGGGGAAGTTTAGACTTAGAAAGGTTCGATCCTTTTAGAGTCCAAGTAATCGGTTTCACCATATTGGCCATATCTTGAGTTCTAGATGTCCGATCGAGATGATCTTTGTTGCGTTGGAAATATAAGAGAATTATCTACAGGTCTTATTTTATGTGTTTTGGCTAATTCGGTCGTTTAGATGGTCTCACAGTGCAATCATTGAGCGCCCCGTGCTCAGGAATTGAGCACGGCCGTGCTCAACAGGGAGCAAGGCCGTGCTCAGGTCTTAGAGTCTATAAATAGAGCAGTTCCGTGAGGGTTTCGATCCAAACCCTCTTTTTGGCATTTTGGACAATCCTAGTGCGACATAAACCTCTTCCCTTCCCTCCCCTTGAACCCCTTGAAGTTCTTAGTGTTCTTTCTCTAGTTGTGGGAGAGAAGTAGCGCGGTAGTGTCGTTTAAGGTAACGTTGTCTTCCCTCTCTCTTAGTCTCTTTTCTATTATTAGATCTAGAGACTAATTGGTTATCCTCTTCTTGTTTGGCCAAGGCTTGGGGAACTTGTCGAGTCGCTCGAGGGAACGTGTCTAGTTTGTCAACGTTATCGTTTTGGGAATCTTCATACCAGGTATGGGGAGAAGAAGTAGTACGAGTATGTAGGCTTGGGGGTAGCGTAAGACGAAGGGTTACCCATGACCCTTTCCTTGTTAACATGTTTATATGTTTATATGATTAATTGTTATTTGATGATTATCTGTTGTGATATAATATTGATATTAATGTTCTTAATATTAATTGATGTTGTCTGTTATGAATATGTTAATGTTGTGATGCCATGATTATGATGGGTATGATGCCATTGATTGTTGTTTGTGTTGTACTCTTATGAGTGTTGATTGTTGAGGATGTTAATGCCAATAATGATGTTAAGACATTAAAATACGTTAATGATAATAATGAGAATTAAGGGATGTTCCTCCCAGTTGTTCATAAGACATGAATATAGTGTGAGAGGTAAGGTTATGTTCATAGGGCTTAGTTAAAGACCCTAGGATTGATTAGTGAGTGTTCTAGGAACATTAATAACGACGCTATGATTAAAGGATTAATTCCCCTTGATGATAAGACATGAATATTAATGAAGAACAATTAAGATTAATAAAGTTGATGATCAATGGATTAGTAAAGGCCAATAGGTTGATTCTGTGAATTGCCCCAAGGATTTGGGAAAGGGTTTCTGACCCATTCTGCCCAAATCCGTATGGCCATGCTCCATTGAGCATGACCGTGCTTAATAAGGAGCACGCCCGTGC
The DNA here is from genome assembly GCA_035048595.1 of Echinosophora koreensis. Taxonomy (NCBI): domain Eukaryota; kingdom Viridiplantae; phylum Streptophyta; class Magnoliopsida; order Fabales; family Fabaceae; genus Echinosophora; species Echinosophora koreensis. Next base: position 126,075 of record JAPCYP010000096.1, read on the forward strand.
TCCAGTTTGAAACCCAAAGCAGGGCACGCATTTAAGCACGCCCGTGCTCAGCAGGCAGCACGGCCTTGCTTGCCTGCAGGTCCAGCACGCCCGTGCTGAGGGTGAGCACGCCCGTGCTCACTTGACCAGATTAGAACCAAAATGCATGAAATAGGGGTTTTCCCTCCAAACGCTTAAAAGACTTAATAAGATACCAACGGAACATGAAGACCAAAGACAAGTGTTAAGATGTTGTACCTTGGTAGCCCAGTGTCCGCTTCAAGTGCTAAGGTGTTATACCTTGGTAGCCTAGTGTCCGGTCCAAAGGGGCCTTGATGCTTGATGGTTAAGGTGTTGAGCTCTGGTGCTTAATAGCCATAGTGTTGTTGATGCTTAAAAGACTTAACGATGAAATGTTAAACGATAATCCTCGATAGCCTAGTGGTCGAGGTGTTGATGGTGATAAAACTTGGGTAGCCTATGGGCCCAAGCCGAGGTGGTGGTTGTGTGTTGTTTGCCGTGCATTCACGCATCGGAGATGTTGATGGGAGGTTATGCAACATAGGGGAGGTTGTCTGAGAGTAAGACGATCTGGCCATCCGCAACGATTCATCCGGGACTATGGGGTCATGTACAACCGCGGTGGCACACCCGCGAGCAAGGTGCTTTAGCTATCCTAGGGGTCCACCCATGGTTGGTGAATTGGCCCGGCGTTGGTGCTTCTATGGCCAATGTGGAGATGTAACCCCTAAGTTGGCATCCTGAGTTAGTTTGCTTCTTCCTGTCCTTGTCCTTGTTCAGATCTATCATTGGAAGTTTTGGACAAAGCATGTAGGGCTTGATTCCAATCTTTATGTCCTTTAAGGTATGTCTCAGCCATGTTAGAGGCACAAAGTTAGCAGCCCGGACAACCCGGAAGAGCTCAAATTCTGACTTCAGCATGGCATACATAATGTGATCAATGATGTCAGATGCTTTGTGAGACACCCTGATGTCCCATTAAATAAAATCCTAATTAACTTAGTCTTAATCCATAATTAGCGTTAACGCGATTAATACATTCGAAAATATATGTAAAATAAAAATTGAAGTTATTTTAAAATAGTTTAAACATACGCAAGCGATGTCATCCACACATATATACAATATATACACCATATCTATCAGAGTATGCCAAGTCCCCTCCATGGGACCATTACAACTTACAACCATCTATACAGACTCAAAGTATAAACATATATAGACTAACCAAAGAGACACAGAAGAAGTCCTAGAGATACCCGGCCCGCCTCTCAAAATACATCAAAATACAAAACAATCTCGTAGAGGTTCACTACCTACAGACGCATCCGACATATCCACATCATCAGTGATGTGGGCGTCTAGAACTACCCTTGCCTTCGCCTCAACGACGCACTTATACCCATGGTGGAATCTTCTGTAGATAGCGTTGTGGCCGGTAATCTTTCCAAGTTGTCGTTCCCATCTTGCCATTGTTGTTTATCTATCATACCGATAACATACAAGAAAGATATAGAAAGAAGGGAGATAAGCAACAGAACATAGTCATAAAAATAGGGATGGGGACACATAGATCAACAGTCACATATACATCATACAACAAACAAACAATCATTCATCCAGTCACACCAACACAATCATCTTCAAGAGTCACACTCTCAGATCATTCCTCTAAGGAGTCTCACTCCTATGCATGTCGGTCGATATATCTCATCCGGGTCTTAACCCCAAGACATTCCCTTATCAAGCCTATCTGCTTATGAAACGTCAGTTAGTTTTTTTAGGTAACTTTTCCGCTCATCATGACCCATAAGAGTTTATCTCTCTGTGAGCTCAGCTCCATCAGAGGTATCTGGGTCGCCTCAGATAGTCAACCTTAGACATGGATACTCAGGGTAAAGTCGGGACAATTAGGCTATATCGGGGTACACGACGCACTAGGAGCTACCTAATGGTCACTGTGAGCCTCCCGAGTCCAGTTCGTACATCCCCAAGGTCTCTCCCTAGACCGACCCTTCCGTAATCCGTACTCGCACTCGAGTACAACTAACCTCGTATGACTCCCTGTCATACGGCTCGCCACCTTGGCAATATGCAATGCAACAACCATCCTTAAGTTAACACCGGAACCTTCTCTCACAATCCAAATCTCAAAATCACAGTCTCAGATTGGATGGCAATACATCCCTGGCCTTAAAGCCACAGTCTCAAGGCATTACCACGGTGTCAACTCTCAATATAATCAAATCACACTATTAGTCATTCCCATTCATCCAACAATCATCAACAATATATTATAATAATAAAATATCAGGCTATCACATCAATCGTCACAACTAAGTATGTTATAGCAGTCATCACAGTAGCAGACATAGCAAACAACCCCAATCATTATCAGTTATCTAGCTTAGGGTTTCAAGCCTAACATTGATAAATCTACAATAACTAAACCCAATACCATATTTAAAAATATTATTATATTACAGTTTAGTTATTGTTGATTATTCAATATACTAGTAGAGTCTGGGGCACCCTACACATATGGATAAATGACTGTTACTCTATGCTTGCCTCCCCGACAATGTTGGTTACTTTCTCCCCACCTTGGATTATCCGGTATCGTTGTCCAAACTTCTCTTCCTCTCTAACCAGCTACTGCCTTGCGCCCCAGGGAGTTCCTCGATGCTCCAAAATTTGCCCTAACACATGGACAGAGTCCTAGCAATGTCATAAACTCTAATCTTGCGACAGTTTCTCAAATAGGACTCAGATTGAAGCAAGAACCCAAGAGAGAAGTAAATGATAATGCTAAGTTAGGGATTTGAGTATTACCTCAGTTGTATCGAATAAACATTAGCTGATACTCATAGTATTCACTGTGCTGATCATAGATTCGAAGTCGGAATTACGATCGGACGGACGGATTTTCCTCAGAATCAATTTTTCTCTTCAAAACCCACTTTCTCCCTCTCACTCTTGAGCTCTCTCCTGGTCCCTCTCAAAAATTCTAAAATTTTCTACAACTTTCCAGCATTTTAAAGACTAAGGGGGTGAGTCAGCACTGATTACACCCGGCTCAAGTTTTCTATGCCCAGCTCAGCCTCTTACGCCCGACTCAAATTTTATACGCCCGGCCCAAATGCGTAGATCACCACCTTTGTGTTGGGCCCGGCCTAACAAACCTGCGCCCAGCCTAATTTCTGAGCCCGGCTCAACACACTTGAGCTCGGCCTAACCCGCATTGACCAGTTTGACCAGAAACTCTGATTCACACGTTTCGTCGCGTTCTGAACTCGTTTTAAGTCTGATTGACCCCAAATTTGAAACACATACTAATTAGCACCTAACGAACAAAATTAAGCTCTCACACCAACTTAATTGCTGTCTGATTCCTTAATCAAGAAAATGGGTGTTACACTTTGCCATATTCCCTTGGATGGACGAAAGTTTTCCACTTTGTCTTGTTATCCATAATGATGGGAACATGTCTGTAGGATCTAGACCTTTTGTATATTACATCTTGAAGGTCTTTCTTAGCTGGATCCTTAGACCAGTCGGAAATTATATGCCTTTCTACACCATCAGTGAAGGGTTTGAAGGGAGGGTATTTAACAAGGTTTGGATAATTTTTTCTGTGGGGAAATTTCTATTGTGGTAGGTAAGTAATGAGAGGTCCTAATCTATTGTACATTTTGGATGGTGGAGGGCCACGGGGAATGTCAGGATGGGGTTTATACCAGGGTTTAACAACTATTTCTGGTTCATACTCATATTCTGGCAAAGGGTACCAGGGTTTGTTTGAAACAGGTGCTGGTTCATGAGTATGGTATAAACTCCAATCCCTCTTTACTTTGGCTAATGATTCAAACTTGCCATCATAAAGTTCAGAGGGGGGAGTGTATGGAAAGGGTATCTTTTTCATCTTAGGGAAGGGGGCACCAAGGATAATGTCATCATTTGGTTGGTTGAACCAGGGATCATCCTCAGATATCAGAGGTGGGAATTTTGGTTGTTGTGGTGAGGCTATTTGTGGTTGGTCAAGGGAAGTGTTTTGTAGTGAAGGTGGTGAGGGTACATATACATCATCAAAACTATCATGTTGATTTACAGACACATCAGGTGCAGAGACTATATCCATTTTATCTTCAAGGCTAGAAACTAAGGCATCTACTGCTAATTGAATAGGATCATTAGCAGGAAGAGTTACCTGAGAGGTCATAGCAGCTTTGGTTTTCCTTTGAGGTTGCTGTCTCCTTGTTGGAATGGCAGCACTAACAGCCTTTTTTTTCTTCAAGATTGCACTTATAGGGACATTGTCCTCATCATCTTCATCTTCATTATGAGATAGGACTAGGTTCCCTGTCCTTTTTTGAGTTCTGGTAGGTTGAGGGACCTCAGCAGTAGGTTCCCTAATCACAATGCCACCAGTAGGCTTCTTAGGGACTCTTGTCCTGAAAGCCACAATTTTTCTCTTGAAAGTTCTCTTCACACCTAGAACTTCAGCATTGTTCTGCTCTATTTGTTCCTCTTTGACTTTGAGCAATTCTTCTTGCTTGGCTAGGGCAATTGCAGTGTAAGTACTTAAGTTCATGTTGGCAATGTTCATTTTGCCAAATATAGCAGTTGACATGCCCTTCTCTGGTAGAATTCTTTCTTGTTCTTCACTCGGCTTAGAAGAAATAAAATCATACAGCTTTTGTGACTTGAAGATTTTTGATAAAAGATGACAGTAAGGAATTCCAGAAATCTTCTTCCTCGTGACCACAACATCCTTGAATCTCCCAAATAGAATTCTGGGAAGGTTGATTTTTGTCTCTGTAATGAGATGACAGAGGTAAAACTTGTGTAGGGCAGACAAATTATCCTTTGACCCTACTTTATGAAGAATAACCTTATTCAACATTTGATGAAGAACACGGACATCATCCTTCATTTCTACAGATTTTCATGCATGATTTCTCACTGTGTCTTATCTCATTAGCAAGGCGGCTATTACTTCTGATCCACCAAGATCCTTCTCCCAAGTTTCAGTGATGACCTCTCCTTCTTGAGAGCAATTTATTGCATCAGAGATGGTCTTTTCAGAGACTACTATTCTTCTCCCAACAACAGTACCGGAGATTTCAGTAACTGTTACCCGAGGGTTCCTCTAGAAAGCCCTAATCAGGTCTGGGTAAATAGAAACCCTTTCTACGAACATGCCTTCCCAACCAGCGGCAGTGATAAACTTGCTTACATCCAAGTTGTAATCTTTCGATATCCCTAAATCAAAATGATGTTCAATGGCAAGTTTCAGTTTTTCAACTTTGAAATTCTCAGATGAGGAGGCCATTGTTGATGAAAGAAGGTTAGGGTTTTGCATGTTAGAAAATAGAGAGTTGCAGTGAGAGTTTGAAGACGAAGGATAACGTAAAGTTTCCTCAGAGGAAAGGGGCTTGCTTTAAAGGTTTTGAAAAACAAAGGGTTTTCTTTTGGAAATAAATTAAAAAGAAAATGTTTGACGAGACATGTCATAAAAGATAACACGACTTTGTTATTTTTAAAAAAATAAAAAGGTTTAGATGTGATTAGTAGAAATTACTGACTCAGCAGAGAGAAAATAAGAAAATTTTGTCTTAGAGACAAAATAAATGCAGTTAATAAATAATGTATAGACGAGATCAAGCACAAAGCAGGCATGGATGTGACATGCAGTGGACGTGGCACAAAAACAATGGACGCGGTATGCAATGGACGCGCATTAAAACCATGTAATAAACTTATAATGCATACATACATAAATAACAAAATTTCTCAAGGCTGAATAACACAATCAATCCACACATAGCATGTTGAGATGTTTTCTAATAAAAATAAATCTATCCTCTGCAAGAGGTTTAGTAAAGATATCTGCCCATTGATGGTCAGTATCTACAAATTGTATATCAATAACACCTTTTTGCACATAATCTCTTATAAAATGGTGTTTAATATTTATATGCTTAGCTCTAGAATGCAGTATTGGATTTTTAGATAAGTTAATTACAGCAGTATTATCACACATAAGTGGAATACTACTTACAAACACATTGTAGTCCTCCAATTGATGTTTAATCCATAGAAGTTGTGAGCAGGAACTAGCAGCTGATATATACTCAGCTTCAACAGTTGATAATGCACTGGTACTTTGTCTTTTGCTTGACCATGAGACAAGGTTAGCTCCAATGAAGTGACATCCTCCACTGGTACTTTTTCTTTCAATTCTGTCTCCAACATAGTCAGCATCACAAAAGCCAACTAATCTGTAATCTTCATTTTTCTTAAAGCACAAACCCAGATTAGTAGTACCTTTCAAATATCTAAATATTCTTTTAACTGCTGATAAGTGAGATTCTCTAGGATCAGATTGAAATCGAGCACATAAGCATACATTGAACATTATATCAGGTCTAGACGCGGTAAGATATAGAAGAGATCCTATCATACCTCTATATACGTTTTAGTCTACCTTTTTCTCTTTATCATCTTTGTTCAGTATGGACGTGGGATGCATAGGAGTATTCATTGGTTTGCAATCATCCATTTTGAACTTCTTAAGGAGTTCCTTTGTATACTTGGTTTGATGGATGTACACCTCGTCCATAGCTTGTTTAACTTGAAGTCCAAGAAAGAACTTGAGTTCTCCCATCATGCTCATTTCAAATTCTTTCTTCTTCTTGAGAAACCTTGTGCAACCAGTCTTGCTTTGTTTCTTACAACCTTACCATTCTCATCAAGCTTGTTTCTATAGACCCATTTTGTTCCTATAACAGATTTGTTTTTTTGGCAAGGGCATCAGAGTCCAGACATCACTTCTCTTAAACTGGTTTAGTTATTTTTGCATAGCTAGAATCCATCTATTATCCAGCAGAGCCTCATTTACTGTCTTTAGTTCCAACTCAGAGACTAGTGCAGTATCTTCCTGCTCTCTGAAAGTTGATCTGGTTCTCAGCTTATCACTAGGGTTTCCAATGATTTGATCTGGTGGATGATAATTCTTGAAATGCCAAGATCTCTGAACATTGTCTTGTTGAGAGGTGGATGTTTCTGGTTGATGAGGAGGGTCTTCCACTTGATCATCAGCTTTTACCTTTGTTGTTTCTTCTGAGATGTTTAAATCAAGATCTGCAAAAGCTTCATCTAGCTCTGATAATTTCTTATCAGGCTGCTTGTCATCAAAATTGACATGTATACATTCTTCTACTACTAGAGTTCTAGAATTATATACTCTAAAACCTTTTGAAGTTTCAGAATATCCTAACAGGATTCCACTGTCTACTTTTGCATCAAACTTACCAAGTTGATCTTTAGTATTTAAAATATAGCATTTACAACCAAAAGGATGAAAATATGAAATGTTGAGTTTTCGTCCCTTCCACAATTCATAAGGAATCTTGTTCAAGATTGGTCTAATGTATATTCTGTTCTGAATGTAGCAGGCAGTATTAACAGCTTCAGCCCAGAAGTGTCTAGGGATAGAGTTGTCATTGAGCATAGTTCTAGCCATCTCTTGAAGAGATCTGTTCTTTCTCTCTACCACACCATTTTGCTGTGGTGTTCTAGGTATTGAGAAATTGTGAAGAATACCACTTTCTTCACAGAACTTATGAAATAGCTCATTTTCAAACTCTCCCCCATGGTCACTTATGATTGAAGTTATACTCATGCCTTTTTCATTCTGTACATGTTTGCAGAATATAGAAAAGACCTTGAAGGACTCATCCTTATGAGCTAGGAACATAACCCATGTCCATCTAGTGTAGTCATCTATAATAACTAGACCATATTTCTTACCACTGATAGAAGCAGTCCTTCTTGGACCAAAAAGATCAAGGTGTAGCAGTTCTAGTGGTCTATTAGTACTAACAACATTCTTAGATTCAAAAGAACCTTTGGCTTGTTTTCCCTTTTGACATGCATCACAGAGAGCATCAGATTTGTACTTAAGGTTTGGTAGCCCTCTCACGAGGTTATGCTTATTTAGCTTTGAGATTAGTCTCAAGCTTGCATGACCTAGCATTTTATTCCAAATCAGCGCTCATCTTCAATGGACACTAAACATGAGACACTTTGATTTGAAAGATCCTCCAAGTCAATTTTATACAAATTGTTTTGCCTCTTAGCAGTGAATAAAAGTGATCCATCATTTTTCTAGACATTACGCATGTTCTTATTAAAAGAAACATCATAGCCACTATCACATAATGGACTTATGCTCAGCAGATTATGTTTTAAACCATTCACTAAAAAGAACATTATCAATGGAGGGAAAAGGATGTTTACCAATTTTACCTATACCAGTGATTTTCCCTTTCTGGTTTCCTCCAAATGTCACCCAGCCACCATCTTTATGTCTCAGGTCTTGGAAACATACACCTTTCTCCCGTCATATGACGTGAGCACCCATTGTCCAAGTACCAGGATGTTTGTTTCTTTCCTGTTGTTAAGAAGATCTGCAACAGGTATTATCTTATCCTTAGGTACCCAAACTGGCTTGGGTCCTTTCTTATTAGTTTTCATTGGACGCGAATGTTTAACATGCTTATTATGTATGCATCTATATGTAGCATGCCCACTTTTTCCACACACTTTGCAAAAGGTGTTGGACGGGCTTGATTTAGCTTTAACATTTTTAGCTGGAGCTTTTGAAGCTCTATGTGGTATATATGGTTTTGACTTATCATGAGATGCCTCATGCTTCTCCTTGTCATAACCAAGGCCAGATCATATGGTGACCTAGAGTACCTTAGAATAAGACTGAGCTTATCTGAGCCACCTACAAACTTTGACAGAGTGTCTGTCAAATATGTTACATCTTGTTTCAGTTTTGCAACTTCACAAGAATTGTCAGGCTCACATTCTAGTTTGTCAGTTAGACTGACATTATCTGATTTTAGCTTATCATTTTCTTGTGCTAAGCTTTGTTTTTAATGCAAATTCTATCATATTCTTTTGTTAATTTTGCAAACTTCTTTTTAAGACTTTTGTATTCATGAGACAGTATGGATGATTCATGCAATAATTCATTAAAAGCATTTTTAAGAGTGGACGGGTCAGAATCCATTACGTCATCATCATCTATGTATTCACTCTCTGATGATGTGTCAGCTCACTAGTGCAGGAAGCACTTTTTACGTCAATTAAAAATGCTTTTTAACGTCTGAAAAAAGTCTGACGTTATTTGGGCAGACGTTAAAAGTGTAACTTTTAACGTCTGTTAACAACTGACGTAAAAGTTCACTTTTAACGTCAGTTAATTTAAATAACTGACGTTAAAAGTAATACTTTTAACGTTAGTTATTTAATTTAACTGACGTTAAAAGTATTATTTTTAAAAAAAAAAAATTTATATCTATCTTAAATTCCAGTAATTCTTCCCTCAGCCATCACTGAGAAGGGAAACTGAGGAAACAATGATTCATTCGCATGTCTTCTTATTAGGAAGAAAGTTTGGAACTTTCAAGAAAAAGTAGGAAGTTTCTTAACAAATCTTCATTCGCATGTCTTCTTATTAGCAGATCTAGTCCTTTCTTCGAAGATCAGACCCCTTCGCTCGCAGATCTGGTCCCTTCGTTCACAATCTTCTTTTTCGCAGATCTGGTCACTTCTTTGAGGAAGGGGCGGAGAGACTAAGGAAGAGACTTGAGGGTTTCAGAATGAAATGAATAAGGTTTGAGACTTGAATAAGGGAGGATTAGGAAAAGAAGGAACGAAAGAGGGAGAGAGGCACTGCTACGGCTGCGCTAGGGTTTCAGAAGTGAAGGGTGAAACTTGAATGAAATGAGAGTGAGTTGGTTGGGCCGGTTTTAAAATAACTTAAAATTCATCACTTTTAACATCAGTTGTTTAAACAACTGACGTAAAAGATGCTCCCATCACTTTTTACTTCAATTGTTTAAACAACTGACGTTAAAAGTGATTTAAGTGAACCTGATAATTACGGTTTTGCCACCGCCTCTTTTGTTACGTCTCATTTTTGTTTAACAGACCTGTACCTTTCTCGTTTATTGCATATTTTCCACTAGTGGCTATGAGACAGATATTTGCCTCTTCCTCAGCTTCATCTTCCTCATCAGATGACGATAGGTCTAAATCCTCCCAAGTTGCCATTAAGCCCTTCTTTTTCTTGAAGAACTTCTTTTTATCTTTCAAATCAGGGCAGTCAGCTTTGAAATGACCAGGCTTCTTGCATTCAAAGCATAAGGGTGGACCTTTTTCCTTGGAGTCTGATTTCTCCCTGGAAAACTTCTTGTTAAACAGCTTCCTTCTGAAGTTGCCCTTCTTTCTCCACATGTGTTGAATTTTTCTGGAGATGAAAGATAATTCATCTTCACCTGATCCTTCATCACTATCTGAAGGTTCAGCATCATCTGAAGATTCAACAGCTTTGAGGACTTTTGATGAACTGGCTTTCTTTGCCTTTAAGGCAATAGACTTTCCTTTTCTGGAATTGTCTTCTTAATTTAGTTCAAGTTCATGAACCTTGAGGGACCCGAGAAGCTCTTCCAGAGAAAGAGTATTCAGATTTTTAGCTTCCTGAATAGCAGTAACCTTTGGTCTCCATTGCTTGGAAATATTTCTCCAAATCTTTCTAATATGATCTCTATTTTCATAGATCTTTCCAAGAGATCTGAGACTTTTGGTGATTGTTTGAAATCTTCCAAACATCTGATCTATAGTCTCATGATCAGCCATTTTAAAAAGCTCATACTGGTGAACCAGCATGCTTATTTTTGACTCCTTCACTTGAGATGAACCTTCATGAGCAAGAGCCAGAGTATCCCAGATTTCTTTAGCTGTATTGCAGCTATGAACTTTGTCATGTTCTGATATGGTGATGGCACACATCAAATAATGTTTTGCCTTGAGATTAAGTTGATGTTTAGCCTTTTGATCTGCAGTCCAATCTGCTCTAGCAATGACTGCTCCATTTTCACCACTTGGTCAGTATAGCCATTCTCGATCAGTTCCTAGATGTCTAAATTTTTTGCATCCAAGAAGGCCATCATCCTCTTTGTCCGGTAATCATAATTAGTTCCATCGAAGAGAGGAGGTCTGTTGATAGCTTGTCCTTCTGCATCCATGGTTGTTGGATCGTACTCCCTCAGTACTTGTTAGATGCTCAACCCTTTCGTGGTTGAGCTCTGATACCAACTGAAGTTGACACAGGAAATACAAGAAGGGGGGTTGAATTGTGTTTGTTAATAATTTTTGAAAACAAACTTTTTCAAAACAGTTTTCTCAAAAGAGGATAAAAGGCAGAAGCACACACACAGAGAAAGATCCTTTTTAAAGACTTAACAAAAAACAAGTTCAATTCCCCACAGTTAGTATAAACAAATAAAACTGAAGAGATAAGGGATTAGAAGATTCACGCAAGTCATTTTAACCTGGTTCACTCTCTTCCAACCAAGAGCTACGTCCAGTCCCTTCTACTTGAAGGTTTTTCTCTACTATTTTCCAAATAGATTACAACAAGTATTCAACACCTCTCCAGGCTACAAGTATTCCTTTCTTACCAAGCCTCTTCAGGCTCTAACTCTAACAAAGAGATTTGGTTTCTTTTGATCTTCTAACTCACTATGTGTGAGGGTATGAAATTTTAAGATCAGTCGAATATTATAGCAATATTCAAGCTAAGGTATTACAGACTTTTGCTTTTGAATGAATAGATAATACTGAGCTCTTAAATGGCAAATGTTTTTCTAGCAAGATTTCAGTATATGCAAAAGTTTTTCCTTCAGATGTTGAGGTCTTCTATTTATAGTGACCTCTCTTCTCTTGAAATCCTTCAACGGTTGTTTTTGAATTTTTCCCGTTTGGGGATGAGATTAAATGCATAATATCCGTTCTGACTCAGCTTGCTCGTGGCCATTGTAAAATGTACTATAGGTGATCATTCTTGCACAAAACAGGCACACCTCTAAGCAATTGCAACTTGAAAACTGTCTTGCCTCCCTTGTACAAATTCCACCTATTCCAGTGTTAAAGGTGACAGGGTACATGACGTTTTGCATTGTACTATTTTGCTTTTGCATTTTCTCATTTGTACTATGTCTCTCTCAAAGAAACAAGGCAATAAAACAGTTAAATCAAATGGAACAGACCAACATATACTTGAAATAAATATCAATCATTTGAAATAAATACTTCTATGTAGTCAAGATAGTTTTTCTAATCATATGAAGGATTCACAGTGAAGAAGAGCTCGTCTACTTAATATAGTGCGTCTATTCTCTCATAGATAGAAACTCTCTTAGCTCGTCTAGTGACGTGGCAAATTCTGCTCGTCTACTAGCAAGTCTTTGGACTTGCTATTTATGACTAGGGTCATTTATGGTCATTCGTTTACGGGCCGAAATTAGGGTTTTCGGGCAGTACAGAATTGCACTGTTTGTAAAAATGCAGACTGGTTTCCGTATGAGTTTTAAACCCAAAATTTAACCGTAACTTCCCACAATATGATAGTTTCCAACTATGATTTTGTTTTCCTCAAAATCATTTTCTAGGTCTCGGATAAAAATATAAACAGTTATGTATATATATTTACTGATATCGAAAAACAGTAAAAACCGGCGTGTTACATGAACTATTTCTAGAAAATATATTTATATATCATATTATTAATTTTATTTTCTCTTAAAAATATATTTGATTTATTTATCATTTTTTCCATGCCAGTTAACTATATATAGAACATTTATTTATTTATCATTTTTATCTTCTCTCTTTAAAATCTATTGGATTTATTTCTCCTCTTTTCTCCATGGAAGTTAACCAATTTTACAAAATATATTTATCTATCATAATATATTTCTTCATCTCACATGAAAATCTATTTGATTTATTTCTCCTCTTTGTCCGGTGCAAATCAACCATTTTAAAAAAAAAAAATTTATCTATCATATTTTTGTTATTTTCTCTTGAAAATCTGTTTGATTTATTTCTCTTGAAAATAAAAGCAGAACATAGAGGTAGGGAGTGAGGGAGACGAATTACACGTATACGAATGGGAGTATAAATGTTAGGATGAATTGTGCTGAAATAGGTTTTTTTTTTTTTTTTTTTTAATAATTTGATTGAAGATCAAATTTGAATACAAATTAATGTAGTTAATCCTAAAATCATTGACCCATAGGGAATTGGCATGATTGCGCTAATAAAAAGCTGGACATAAAAACCTCCGATAATAATTATGCAAAAAAGTCATTAGGTGTATAAATGCTTTCTACGTAATAAAGCATTAAATGTGGAATGCCTGAGGAGGTGATACTTGGAAGGGCATTCAATAAGTTTTATTCGTAAATGTATATAGTATAGATATAGTATAGATGGGAGTATAAATGTTAGTATGAATTTTGTGAAATAGGTATTTTTTTAATAATTTGATTGAAGATTTAAATTTGAATACAAATTATTGTAGTTAATCCTAAAATCATTGACCCATTGGGAATTGGCATGATTGCGCTAATTAAAAGCTGGACATAAAAACCTTCCATAATAATTATGCAAAAAAATCGTTAGGTGTATAAATGCTTTCTACGTAATAATGCATTAAATGTGAAATGCCTGAGGAGATGACACTTGGAAGAACATTCAATGAGTTTTATTCGTAAATGTATATAGTATAAATATAATATAAATTTAAACATTAATACTAAATACGCCCCAGTGATCTTTGTAATGATTTGAATTTTTATAAAATAATATATATATTTATGTATCATATTTCTATTTTTCTTTTACCTAAAAAATGTATTTGATTTAGTTATCCTCTTTTCTCGTGCAAGTCAACATTTTTTATAAAATATATTTATCAATCATATTAATTTTTCTTCTCTCTTTAAAATCTATTTGGTTTATTTCTCCTATTTTGCCCATGCAAATTAACCACTTTTACGGAATATATTTATATATCATGTTAATCTTCTTCTTCTATCTCGAAAATCTACTTGATTTTTTTTCTCTTTGCACGGTGCAAGTTAACAATTGTTAGAAAATCTATTTATCTATCATATAATTCTTTTATTCTCTCTTAAGAATTTATTTGATTTATTTCTCCCCTCTTTCCAGTGCATGTTAACCATTTTTAAAAAATACATTTATCTACCATATTAATTTTATTCTTCTCTTTTGAATATAAATTTGATTTATTTCTTCACTTTGCCCAGTGGAAGTTAACCATCTTTAGAAAATATATTTATCTATCGTATTATTATTTTTTATTTTCTCTTTAAAATATTTTTGAGAAAATTCTCACATTTTTCTCGTGCAAGACAATCATTTTTAGAAAATATATTTATCTACCTTATTATTATTTTTCTTCTCTCTTGAAAATCTATTTGATTTATTTCTTTTCTTTTCTCGTTCAAGTTAACCATTTATAGAAAATATATTTATCTATCATGTTATTTTTCTCTCCTCTCTTGAAAATCTATTTGATTTATAAACATTCTCTTTAATTATAAGATTTTTTGTAATCTATTTGATTTATAAACCTTCTCTCTAAAAATTATCTGATTTATTATTATTCCTTTCCTCTCCATGTTAATCATTTTTAAAAATATATTTATCTATCATTTTTTTATTGTCTCTTAAAAATCTATTTGATTTATTTCTCCTCTTTTCCCTGTGTAAGTTGACATATGATATGGTACAAAATTGATATTTGAATTGAACATATCGCAAGCTGTAACTTTGGAGTAGATTTGTATTTAATGTGAGTCAGAGATGTAAATTCATTTAGCATTATATGATTATTGTTTCCTTGGGGACATATAGTGTAATATAAAAATTTAAATTGACACTAATCACACATTTATTTGCTAAAGGGCATATAGGTTTTTTTTTTTACCGGGCTAAAGGGGATATAGTTTATGATAATTCATAGGCAAATAATTGAAAATCTAGAATACTCATTGTAGCACTTGCTTTTAGAATGTTTCATTTGTAACACCCCGTTTTTTCCGCATCTAGACCGATAATTATATTTTATATTATTACCGGTGATCTAAAAAATGATTTTGAAGGAAAAAAATTCATAGTTGAGACCTTCTATATCGAAGGAAGTTATGGTGAAATTTTAGGTTTGGAATTCCAGCGGAACCCGGTCTGTGTTTTTCACTGACAGTAAAAGTTTACTAATTAGAAAACCTAATTTGGACTTGTGAACGAAACGATTTAGGTTTATATTATTTTTCCAACCATATTGGTTATTTTGAAAATTCTCAAAATAAATAAGTTAGTATACTTTATTTGGGTGCATCATCAACAAACGGGTAATCGACAAAGTCGAGAACGGATGTGCAGAGACAAAACCTGACATCAGATAATGGGATATCTTGCCACCTAGGGTGGTGAGTCACATAGGTGACTCACCTAGCATTTATAAGGCATAATGATGACACCAAATATCATGATATTTATTCTAGTGAAAAGACCAAAATGACCTTGGACTTTAAGTGAAATTCCAAGAGCGTCCCTAAGTGAATTTTGACCAAAATACCCTCCCACCTACTTAATTTCGTGCAACCCCTCCACTAAACCAAACTCATTTCATTTTGCTTTCATTTCATCATTTTCCTCTCAAAAACCCTAATCGGGTAAACAACAGAACCAGGCACGAATGTGCAGGGATATATCGGGGGGACAGAACGACGAGTCATCCATGATGACTCAAGAGGAATGAGTCACCGTGTTGAGTCATGGTGGTGACTCACCCTAGCCATCATGACAACAAAGAAATATCAAGATGTTTTGAGCTTTAACCTAACATATCCTAGTTAAATGACAACTATGGTTAAGGCAAGACATTATCAAATTTGCTTCTTCATCCTTCTTATGGTCACAAATCAGCCACATACTCCTACTCACCATCACCACTCATTTTTCATGACGACTTTAAGTGAAATGACCAAATTACCCCTAAGTTAACCTAACTTATATTTGCTTAATTCAACCATGGTTCACATGGCAATTTCAAGACGACTTCTCCTCCTCATTTGTGGTGCAAACTGCAGCCACATCACCCTAGATACACCACTACCACACATTCATTTCCTAGCTTCATGATTCATCAACTAGCTAGGTTATTATACTATATTTTCTAACCAAGCTTTGGTTAATACTCACCATATTTACCATTTACCATTAAACAATCAATTTCTTCTCCTCATTTTGGTCCAATTTCGTGCAGCCTTCCCCCTATAAAAAGACCACATCCATTTCATTTTTGCTCTTTCACAAGTTTCATCTTCATTCTTCACTTTCCTACTCACAAAAAACGAAAAAAAAAACCCTAAGTTCTTAATCAATATTTTCAAAGGAACTCTAAGTTCTTGATTGTTTCTTCAATTTCTAAAGGTATAGCCTTATGATCCATGATCATACCTTCATCTCTCTTCACAAAATTTCTTCCAATCTCAAGTTTTCTTCAAGTTCCAATTTCTAGATCTAGTTTTTCAAAAATTTATAGAAATTTATAGAAAAATCATTTTAATGTGAGATCAATTTCTATGATCTCCATATGACTTCTATTTTCATCATCCAAGAGCTTGAAAAATTTAGAGATCCCTAGCTAATTTTCCTATACTTGGCCGAACCTAGCTCTTAAGTGGGTTAGATGGTTTTTCCATTCTTTAACTTGTTTTCTTGTTGATTGATCATGGCTATGTTTTGGTGGACAAAACCGTGGCCTTGCTTGGTTTAGCTTGTTTTTGTTTGATCTTCAAGTGATCTACAAGAGGTATGGGGGAGATTACCACTATCCTACCTTAATGTAGATATGTTGATGGTTTATTTAGTGTATATGGTCTTGTAACTCATAAGTGTATAAGTTTTGTAAATTATTGATTTATATGTGTGTGATCCTCTTGGAGGATTTGGTTGATGCTTGGTTGTGATATATGTTGGTTTTGATCCTAATGATTCCTAATGATTTAAGACCATTCGGCCATGACTGTTTAAATGGGTTCCATGATGATTTAATTTTGTTGGATAATTATTATAAGGATTGAATGAATATATAAGAGCATAGAAATTGGTTTGGATTGATTTGGATGTGTATATTGAAAGATATGAATTTATGAGTCCTTAGGGACTAATATGCAATTTCTGAGAATTTCAGTGGCTGTTATGAAATTCATATTATTGGGTTTTAATATTTTATTCCTTGATGAGATAAAACCATAGAAATTGGTTTGGTGTTAATTGGATTAATACATAAAAAGATATAAGCTTTTTAATAAACAAGGACCTTTTTGCAAATATTGTAAAATATGTGGGTAGAAATGTAATTTCTGGAAATTTGATGTTCATTGAAAAATATTTCTATAGAAGTTGGTTTGGTATGATTTGAAGTTATAAATAAAAAGTTATAAGGTTTTAAGTGAATAAGGACCTTTTTGTAATTAATGAAAGTTTAGGGACTCAACTGCAATTTTCGAAAATTTATGTAACTGGATAGTTAGAAACTGTTTTTCATAGGTATCTAACTGTTATAAAACTCCAAAATGAGTTTTGGACTATTAGAGTTTAAAATCGTTGAAAAAGGATTTACGTAATTTATAAACTTAACGACTTTCGGTCAAATATTTAGGAATTTCGTATAAATGGAGAGTAAGATGTAAAATCAGTGTTTCAATATTTTCATATGAGTATTATAACCTAGGATAGTAATATGTTTGAGGTTAAGAACCATGTTTTATAAAAGTATGGCTTTTGAGCCTAAATTCAGTAAAAAGCGACGAAACCGTCATTAGGCGTTTTTCAGGATTTTCGAGAAATTGTTTTGAGAAACTGATACCTATGTATCTTTCATAGAAATTATTCTTGAAAATTGATTTGATTTTATCTAAAGGTTTTGATTTTAAGCCAAAAGGATTTTAGTCTTCAAAGACGAGCTTTTACGGTAAAATGTGTAACACCCCAATTTTTACTACTTTCTAATATCGGTAATAAATATATAAATTTTTATATTTTATCCGAGAATTGGAAAATGATTTTGGAAAAAACCAAAATCATACTTATATTATACTTATTTTTATAAGGTTACGGTAAAATTTTGGGTTGAAAATTCAGACCGAACCTATTTAGCGTTTTTGCTGACAGTAAAATTTTACTAATTAGATAACCTAATTTTGACTCGAGAACAAAATGGTTAGATTTTAAATCCCATTTCCAACGATATTGATTATTTTGAAAATTTTCAAAATAAATTGGTTATTATACCTTATTCGGGCGTAAAACCTAAATCGGGTAATCGACGGAGTCAAGAACGGATGTGCAGAGACAAAAACCCGACATTGGATGATGAGACATCTTGCCACCTAGGGTGGTGAGTCATAGGGGTGACTCACCTAGTATTTAATTCATGTAATGATGAGTTTAAGTGTGAAAAGACCAAAATACCCTTAACCTAACATATCCTAGTTAAATGATAACCATGGTTAAGGCAAGACAACTTCAGTTTTGCTTATTCATCTTGTTTTTGTGGTGCAAAATCAGTCACATCTCCTTCAACCATGACCACAAGTTTGTCATGATTACTTTAGGCTTGAAATTACTAAAATGTCCTTAAGTCTTAATTAAATAACAAATTAGCCCTAAGTGAAATTACACTTTTGCCCTCAAATGAAAAACCACTTGGACCTCCCTAACCTCCATTTCCACGGCCAAAACACCACACATGGCCATTTCACTCTCATTTTCATCAACTTCATCTTCTTGCTTAAGTTTTCTTTCAAATTCTGTAAGTTTCCATAACCAATAATTGTGAAGCAACTAGTAGATTTCTTGCTATTTTTCTATTTCCAAGAGGTATATCTTACTCCTCATCATCAATAAACTCTATGTTCTTAATTTATTTTCATGATTCAAGGCGATGATCATCATTTTCCATTATAGAGTTTTCATGTTCAAAAATCTCTAGAAAATCATAGAAAAATCCTATGATCATGAATCCAATTTCTATCAACTTGTTATCATCTCTATGTTTATAATCCAAGAGTATGAATCAAACAAAAAATTCTTTCCTTTTCTTCCTCCCATGGCCGAAACCCTAAATTTTTGGGTGGAGGAGTTTTGTTCAATTTTTTTAGAAAGTGATGCTTGATTCCATCTTTCGAGTTCGTATAAGTGTTGAATCCAAAAGATTGAATAAAAATGAAATCTCTAGCCAATTTTACCATGGAATGCCGAATCCATGTTCTTGAGAACTTGGATGATTTTGTTTTATTTTTCAACTTATGAAAAATGTTCTGAACTCTATACTACTCTAAGGTCATGGATCTAAGAGTATGTGAAATTTTGAGATCACTAGCTAATTTAGCTAGCCATGGCCGAACCTACACCATAGGAGTTAGTAGGTTTTTCTTCAAAAATTTAACTTGTTTTATGTTATGGTTGTTAAAGGATAATCATTTGTGTGAATCGTGTATGAGTTTTATGGAGATCGGACTTTCGGCGAAGTTTATTTTCGGGAGGAAAATCAGTCAGAGGTAAGGGGAGTACCTGAGGGATTTTTTTTTATAGCTATATTCTATCAGTGTGTGATCTGTATAATTTATTTGAGCTTGTGTGTGGTGGTTTAACTTATTTTAAGTGGTTAATTTGCCTGTTGTTAATTATTTGCTTTTAATTGATTATCTGCAGTTATATTTTTTTAGTATTTCAATGCATGTTATAAACTGTATTATATGCTATAATGTTGACGTGGTATTTTATTGATGTTGATTGTGGTTTGATAAGCCTGACAGTGGTCAGTGCTCAATTAATTACGGAGATAAAAGCGTTAAAATGCTTGATGAGAGATATCAATTATTTAATTGATGAAATATTGGAAAATGATATTATTTAATTATTTAATTTATTTAAAATGAGGAATAGTTGAAAATACTATTATTTTAATGATTTATCGGTGTAAGAGTGATCTATGAGTCGCAGAAGGCGTAACCGTGAAAATATTTTAGTACTGCTAAATTTTACGTAAGAAATTGCAAAATAATATGAAAGGTTATAATAAAAACTTATTTTTCAAAAATAACTTTTTTTTGATGTTGGGAAAATTATTTTAAGAGAAAAGTCAAATTTTTACTTAAAACGGTTTTTAAAATACTGAACGACGGTTAATTCCGAAAATATTAACGGAAAGCATTCTTAAAAACAACAGTATTTGTTAGAACAGAGAATTAGTCTCAAAACAATATTTTTTTAGAACTAAACTTTCGAATAAAGATTTTCAGAGGAAAATGAGTTTTTGGTGATTTAATGGTTTTATAAACGAATTTCCCAAAAAGGATTTTCTGCAAATTAGTTTTACACAACGGTGTTATTTCCGACAACTTGGATAAATTGAGGAGATTTTGTTTTTGATTTGTGTTTCACAGAACGAAAATAATTTTAAAGTTGAAAAGCGAACCTAGTAGCCGAGACGTCGGGATTCTAGTGTTCTATGGTGTGGACTGTGTGTCCTAAAGATTAAGTTGTGGACTATGTGTCCTATAAAAGTTATGTTGATTTTTGTGCGCTAAAATCTACAGAACCTAAGACTGGTGCATCGGTCTAGACCTTCGTGATTTGTACATTCCGACTTTGTGTCCTATTGTTGAAATTGAAAGACAAACTTAAATGTTAAAAGTTGAGATGGTAGTGAGCCTTTGAGCTTCGACAAGGAAAGAATAAACAAAAAGTAAAGTGACTAGAAACAAAATGTTTTACCTGCATTTTTTTTGGCAGATGTGCCTATGAGGTTAATTTGGATATCTTGATGGCAAGGTATGCAAGATGTTGTATCATTGTGCCTTGATGGACAATGAAACCATAGACGGTGACCACTGTGCCTAGTTTTGGACAGTGCTATGGTTAAATCCGGTGTGCCTTATTTGGCAAAGAGAGCTTGATCAGCTTATTTATACGGTGTTGGGATCTCCGGAGATTAAGTACAAAATTTTAGACGATGAATATTGAAGTGTCATACAATTGTTTTACAAATGACGCTGATTGTCGGGTATGAAACCCTTTGATAAACTACTTGTTTATTCATGAGTATTTTATGTTGTTATAACTATATATGTTATACGTTGTTTTGTGTGTCGCGCATGTAGTTATCGTTTTAAAATCCATATATTGGTTCTCACCCTTGCATATATCTGTGTTTCTGGTTTTGCTGTTGTACCTTGGTACACGAGTACAGATGGTGCAGAGGAGTTCTTAGCTTCACTTGAGGATATTATTCCCGATCCTTGGAGAAGTTAGTGATAATGGTGAGAATTATGGAGGTCTTTCCAGTAGATGTCTATTAGAGCGACCAGCTTAGGATTTTTCTTTGGGTGATGTGTTTCTGAGAAAGTCGGTGTTTGTGGTTTGAAAACCTTTATATGGTTTAAAATTCAGTCATGAATAATGAAGTATTTTCAGGAGAAATCCGTACGTTGTAGAAGATTTCGTTTTTGAATAAAATCAGTCTATGTATGTTGGTGAGTATAATATAGTTTTACTATTGTGATGTGATTACCACTTTTTCGAAGTATTAAGAAGAATAATTTTTACACCCAGATTTTTATGACTTAAATTAAATAAATTTCCGAAAGCAACCAGCAAATTTCTTTGTGATTTATTTTCGCACGTGTTCATAAGGTAATGCCCAAGGGGGTGTTGAAACCTCATAAGTCTAAAACACATTCAAAGTGTAAATCCTCTATGTTTTGATGATTCCAAATAGTTCAAGTATGGTAATATTGAACCAAATGAAATTACTGATATATTTGATAAGTGTGCAGGAAAATAGACTTGAAGTCACTCGTCTAAATTTCACCCGTCTACTTTTTAGTAGAAGCTCAGCAGTGACTCGTCTAAGTTTCACTCGTCTAAAAAGTTAGTCAAAGAAAGTCAACGCTCAAGAAAGACTAAGCTTAGTTGATGACGTGGCAAGAAGCATGCGTCTAAGTTTGGCTCAGCTGACCACCCGTCTAACTTTTGGAACAAGCTTTCACCCGTCTAAGTTTCTGAACAAGCTTTCACCCGTCTAAGTTTCTGAACAAACTTTCACCCGTCTAAGTTTCTGAACAAGCTTTCACTCGTCTAAGTTTTTGGATGACTTTTCACCCGTCTAAAAACTCTCATTACTGACACCAAGTCAGTATGTCAGAAATCAAGTCCAAGTCACCATATTCAAAATTATAGGCCATCCTTATGGACCTCGAAGACCTCTGGACAATAGCTCGAAGGACAAAGAATAAAAGAACGTTGTTTCAAGGTTTTAAGGAATAAACACGCTATCTCTGCACCACTGCAGTAACCTTTTGCCTATTCCAGTACAAAGTGAAAGTACTTTATGGAAAAGTAAACTGATGTTGCACTGAAAGAGGAAAGCTCTCTGCAACAAGTACAAGAAGCCTGCTGCCATATACTCTGAAAGAACAGCTGCTCAGTTTAAAGTGTACTCTTGGACACTCTTGACAATGCCCAATGTTTTCAAGCATTTAATGAATACTCAGAACGACTCTTTGGCATTAAATGGTGTCTCAGAAAGCTCAAGTCAGATGAACACACTTTCTGAAGCTGTGTCAAACGGATCTCTTGATTGAAGCCTTTAAATAGATCAAACAATGAAGATGAAGATAAGAAGTTGAATATCAAAAGAACTCTGCACAGAAGCATTTACTCTCTTCATTAACTTCTTCATTCCTTCATTGAATACATACTCAATCATTAGATATAAATTCGCAGTCTTTCATACTTCATATTTATTCCACTCTCTGAGTGTGATCTGAAAGACTTGCAAGTTGTATTAACTATACAAACCTTCTATCTCTTACTGTTTTTGAGCCTGAAGAGGCTAGGTGAGAAAAGAATACTTGTTTGAGTGTTGAGCCTGAAGAGGCTAGGTGTGCAAAGAATACTTGTACTGTAATTTACTCAGTTATAGTGGAAACTTGGTGCTGCCAAGAAACTGGACGTAGCCCTGTGGATTTTGGGGTGAACCAGTATAAATCTCTTGAGTGATATTTCTTCTCCCTTATCTTTTAATTTGTTTGAGTATTGTTTCAGTCTTAGCTTTTTAACTTGGGGAGTTAATACTGTGGTTATCAAACTCTTTTTAACCTTCTTGATTTGTGTGTGCTATTCTGTTTTAATATTAGACGTTTCACTCGTCTAATCCTCTCTTAATCAAACCTTCTTGCTGTGCCTGCGAAAATCTTTTTTTAAGTAACCGAAAAAGTTGGTAAACACAATTCAACCCCCCTTCTTGTGTTCACTTTGGTTATTTCAGTTGGTATCAGAGCTCAGCCTCTGGGTTGAGCACTTAACAGTGTAGAGGAAAAGATCTTGGAGATGGCAGGAGAAACCAGTGGAAGCAAGAACCATGCTGGAGAAGGATCCTCAATGTCGAGACCTCCTTTCTTCAGTGGAGAGGACTACATCTACTGGAAAGAAAAGATGAAGTGGTTTTTACAATCCACTAACTCTGATCTTTGGGATATTATCGATGAAGGTCCTTTTATCCCTAAAGATGACAAAGGAGAGGAAGTTCCTAAAGCAAACATGACCACTGATCAAAGAACAAAGTGGCAGCTTAATGCCAAAGCTAGATATGCAATCATGTGTGCTCTGAGCAGAGAAGAATTTGAAAAAGTCTGTGCTTGTGAGTCTGCAAAAGAAATGTGGGACTCACTAGCCATTGCTCATGAAGGAACTAGCAAAGTAAAAGAAACAAAAGTCAGCATGCTTGTCAGAAAGTATGAGCTGTTCAAAATGGAGGAAGGTGAAAACTATTGGCCAAATGTATGGAAGGTTTCAGACCATAACCAATGGATTGAAATCTCTGGGAAAAATTTACAAGACTGAGGAACACATTCAAAAGATTCTCAGAAGTCTTCCAAAACAATGGAGACCACTTGTAACTGCTGTGTCTCAGGCCAAGGATCTAACAACAATGAAGCTTGATGAGCTTCTTGGGACTCTTCAGATTCATGAACAAGAACTGATTGAAGAGATCAATGGAAAGAAAAACAAGTCCATTGCACTCAAAGCTGACAAGAAGTCATCTAAGGGAGCAAGTTCAAAAGCTCTCAAAGCAGATGAATCTTCAGAAGAATCTGGAGAATCAAATGAGGATGACTCAGATGATGAAGATGATGAACTGTCTCTCTTCACCAGAAAAATGAAGAAGCTCTGGAAGAAAAGAAACTTCAGAAAAGACAAACCCTTCAGGCGCTTCAACAAAGACAAGCATAACAAGGATAGTGGATCTAATGACAGAAATGTCATTGTATGCTATGAATGTAAAAAGCCTGGTCACATCAAGGCAGAATGCCCTCAAATCAAAAAGCAATCTTCCAAGAAATTCTTCAACAAGAAAAAGAAAGGTATGATGGCTACTTGGGAAGATCTTGATGAAAGCTCCACTGAAAGTGAAGGAGAGGAGCTTGAAGCAAACCTCTGTCTTATGGCTGATACAGATTCAGAATCAGAAACTGAGGTACATTCTGAACTTGAAAAATTGAATGATGCCTATGATGAACTTTTGGAAGAATCCAACTATATATCTAAAGCTTTTAGATCCCTCAAGAGACAGTATGCTAAACTCTCTAATGAGTACACACAGAAATCTCTAGAGTGCGAAAAGTTAGCTGAAGAGAATAGTAAACTTAAGACTGAAAAGTCTGAAGTTGAGATCTCAGTTGAAACTCTACCATCTGAAGAAGTAACTAAACTTCAACAGAAAGTAGAAGAGCTCACCTCAGATCTTGCCAAGTTTGTTAATGGTAGAGATAATCTGACTAAACTCTTAGGAAGTCAGAGGCACTCCCTTAACAAAGAAGGTATTGGATATTCCAATCAAGAACATCATAAAGGATCAACAAAGTTTTCAAATGTAGCTGCTAAATCTATATGTTCCTACTGTGGAAAAGCTGGACATATCATGTCTAAGTGTATTCACAAAAAGAGAAGGAAGTCTTTACAGACTCCTCACACTAACAAAAAAGGACCCAAGAAAATATGGGTACCTAAGGTCATGATCATTCCTGTTGCAGACATTCTCAACAGAACAAAGCAAACACCTGTCATGGTATCTGGACAGTGGATGCTCGCGACACATGACAGGCGAAAGGTCTATGTTCCTAGACCTCCAACCTAAGAAAGGTGGACATGTAACTTTTGGTGGCA
Source organism: Echinosophora koreensis (assembly GCA_035048595.1). Taxonomy (NCBI): domain Eukaryota; kingdom Viridiplantae; phylum Streptophyta; class Magnoliopsida; order Fabales; family Fabaceae; genus Echinosophora; species Echinosophora koreensis. The sequence goes on from JAPCYP010000096.1 coordinate 151,260, forward strand.
ACCAGAAAGGAAAAGTTGTTGGTTTAGGTAAAATTGGTGGTAAACCTCCCTTACCTGTTATTAATGATGTGTTATTTGTGAAAGGATTAAAACATAATCTTCTTAGCATAAGTCAATTATGTGACAGTGGACTCTCTGTATCTTTTTCTAAGGATGCATGCATAGTCAATGACTGTAATGGAAAAACCCTCTTTTCTGCTAAAAGGCAAAACAATCTGTATAAGATTGACATGACTGAACTTTCAGATCAAAGTGTAACATGCTTTATGTCTAAAGAGGATGAAAAATGGCTGTGGCATAAGAAATTAGGACATGTTAGTATGAAGCAAATTTCAAAATTGAAAAAGCATAACCTTGTGAGAGGATTGCCTGATATTTCTTTTAAGAAAGATATTCTGTGTGATGCATGTCAGAGAGGTAAACAAGTAAAATCAAGTTTCAAATCTAAGAAAGAAGTCACATCCTCTAGACCTTTGCAACTGTTACACATGGATCTGTTTGGACCAGTTAGTGTAGCTAGCCTAGGTGGAAAGAAATATGGTTTTGTCATAGTTGATGACTATTCTAGATTTACATGGGTACTCTTCTTAACCCACAAGGATGAATCTTATAAGGCATTTTCAGTATTCAGTAAAAGAGTACAAAATGAGCAAGGTTTCTGTATCTCTGCTATAAGAAGTGATCATGGAGGAGAATTTGAAAATGTGCAGTTCAAACTGTTCTGTGAGGAAAATGGTATTTCTCACAATTTCTCTGCACCTAGAACTCCACAACAAAATGGAGTAGTTGAGAGAAAGAACAGATCTCTTCAAGAGATGGGAAGAACAATGCTAAATGAAAATAATCTTCCTAAGTACTTCTGGGAAGAAGCCATTAACACTGCTTGTTATGTACAAAACAGAATACTGATCAGGCCTATTCTAAATAAGACTCCTTATGAATTGTGGAAAGACAGAAAACCCAACATATCATATTTTCATGCATTTGGTTGTGAATGTTATATTCTCAACACAAAAGATCATCTTGGTAAATTTGATTCTAAAGTAGATAAAGGAATATTTATTGGTTATTCTGAAATGTCTAAAGCTTTTAGAATTTACAATTCTAGAACTTCTGTTGTAGAAGAATCAATTCATGTAAAGTTTAATGATGGTTTGAAGACTGATAGGGAACTATCAGATCTAGAAGATGATGTTGCAGGTATTGAACTCAATCCTACAGTAGAAGAATCTTCAGACAAGTCAAAAGTAGACGTATCTGAAATACAGACTGATGCTGATAAGTCTGAAACTCAGACTCTAAAGAAAGATTGGAAATTCAAGACCTATCATCCAGAAGATCTCATCATTGGAAGTCCATCTCAAGGAGTTAGAACCAGATCTGCCTTCAATGAAAACAACAACATGGCCTTCATATCAGATTTGGAACCTAAAAAGATTGAAGAAGCTCTGCAAGATGAAAGCTGGATTCTAGCCATGCAAGAAGAGCTAAATCAGTTCAAAAGGAATGATGTCTGGTCACTAGTTTCTAAACCCAAAGAGAAAACCATTATTGGAACCAGATGGGTGTTTAGAAACAAACTAGATGAAGATGGAAAAGTGGTAAGGAACAAGGCAAGACTAGTTGCTCAAGGTTACAATCAACAGGAAGGTATTGATTTCACTGAAACTTTTGCTCCTGTAGCTAGACTAGAAGCAATTAGGATTCTCATGTCATATGCTGCACAACATGATATAACTCTTTATCAAATGCATGTTAAAAGTGCTTTTCTAAATGGAATAATTGAGGAGGAAGTTTATGTCAAGCAACCTCCAGGTTTTGAGGACTCTGAAAATCCTCACCATGTCTATAAGCTTAAGAAAGCTCTATATGGACTCAAACAAGCTCCTAGAGCTTGGTATGATAGATTAAGCACATATCTAATGGAAAATAACTTCATTAGAGGAAAAGTAGACACTACACTTTTCAAGAAATGTTCAAGAAAAGACTTTATAGTAGTACAGATCTATGTTGATGATATTATATTTGGTGCTACTAATGAAAAGCTCTGTAAAGAGTTCCCTGAGCTGATGCAGAATGAATTTGAAATGAGCATGATGGAAGAGTTGAAGTTCTTCCTTGGTCTTCAAATAAAACAGTCAAATGATGGAATCTATATCCATCAACAGAAGTACACCAAGGAGCTTCTGAAAAAGTACAAAATGGAAAATTCAAAGCCTATGAGTACTCCTATGCATCCAACCGTTGTTCTAAACAAGGATGAGGAAGGTAGAAAGGTAGATCAAACTGTCTACCGAGGTATGATTGGTTCTCTGCTATATTTAACTGCTAGCAGACCTGATATTCAATTCAGTGTCTGTCTCTGTGCTAGATTTCAATCTGACCCTAAGGAATCTCATTATAAGGCTGTCAAAAGAATTTTCAGATATTTAATTGGAACCACTAACCTTGGTCTATTATATAAGAAATCTGAAGATTTCAGGTTAGCTGGATTTTGTGATGCTGATTTTGCTGGAGACAGAATTGATAGGAAAAGCACCAGTGGAGGATGTCACTTCATTGGAACAAATATAATCTCTTGGTCAAGCAAAAGGCAAAGCACCATTGCTCTATCAACTGCAGAAGCTGAATATATATCTGCAGCTGGTTGTTGTTCACAACTACTCTGGGTAAAATATCAACTTGAAGATTATTCAATGTTTGAGCATAATATACCTGTTTGGTGTGATAATACTAGTGCCATTAATCTGTCTAAAAATCCAATACAGCATTCTAGAGCAAAGCATATAGAAATAAAGCATCATTTCATTAGAGACTATGTTCAAAAAGGTGTTTTTGAAATTAAGTTTGTAAACACTGATTATCAGTGGGCAGACATTTTTACCAAACCCTTAAGTGAAGACAGATTTGTTTTTATAAGAAGAAATCTTAACATGCATAATGTACCTGATTAAATGTTTTGCTGTGTTGTCAGAAAAATTACTTGTCTATATTTTCTATGATTACTTGACTCGTCTAATTTAGCCAAGCGTCTAATGACGTGGCTAAAAGCACTCAGTGCTAATTTCTGACTGAGACACACGTACATTGCTTTTTCCCTCCTTTTCTAAAATATTTTATTTTATTTGAATTTGATTATCTGTCATTTATGGCAACACTCTCTTTCCTCTTTCCCAATGCAAAAAGCACTCAAACGTTTTTAGCATAAACCCGTGTCTTTTCAAAAACTACCCACTCAAAAAAGTTTCTTGCTTACAAAACTCTCTCTCTAAGCTCTCTTCGTCTTCACCTTCACGAAACCTTCTCTGTCAAACCCTAATCTCTTCTCTCAAATCAATGGCACCCAAAAGCCTCCTTGAGACGCTATCTGAGAAGACTAAGGTATCTGTTACTGAGTTGAAGAAGGTGCTCCCTGGAAGAGTTCCAAACTTTGATGAACTCAGAACCAAAGGTTTAGACGTACTCCCAGAACTTAACCATGCTGGATGGTTACCTTTCTTTCAACTGCAAGAACTTGTCTTCCCTGCTCTTGTTAGGGATTTCTGGACTACAGCGAAGATCACCAAGGACTCCACCACCAACATGATTTCTGGGGATGTTGGTGAGGATCATATCTTCATCACTCACGAGTTACTCGCTGAAGTAACAAGATGCCCTAGGGAAGGAGCTGGGCACTACAAAGACTGGATGAAGGATCAAGGGGAAGCCAATGTAAATTTGGTACTCTATGGGACTGCAAACCCTGGCAACATGGACTCCAAGTATCTGACCCCCAAGGCAAGGTTTTTACATGTTCTGCTTATAAACTGTGTAATGCCTAGGACTGGGTCTAGAAACCATGTCAATCTATTGGAAAAGTTTGCCCTATTCCATCTTATCCAAAGAATAAAGATAGACATAACTGATCTAATCTTTATTCATATGGAGAAAGCTGTAAAGGGAAAAGATAAAGATTATCCCTTTGGAATGGTTATGACTAGGATCTTCAGGGCCTGTAAGTTGGACTTAAGAAGGGCTGTTTCTGCTGATCTCTGTACTGAGATTACCACAAAAACCCTGGCCCTAATGAAAATGAACCTGAATCCTACTCTGGATGGCAATGCTGAAGCCTCTGCTCAGATGGAAGCAACTGTTTCCATTCCTGGTGTTAAATCTGAAGTGGTTGAGGAACCAGCTGAGGAAATTACTGATCAGCTTCAGAGGAAGAAGAGGAAGATTACAAAAACCACTGCTGAAACTGTTGGGACAGAACAGTCTACTCAGGTTGTTGAACCTGCTGCTGCTGAGGAAGTTACTGCCTCTGTACCTAAGATCACCAAGGTATTCAAGAGAAAGAGGACAGTACAAGCTGAGGGGGAGTCTCAATCAGAAGAGACTGTGATCCCTAAGAAGAAGAGGACAACTGTTACAAAGAGGAAACTTGTCTTGCCTCCCTCTCCATCACCATCACCCTCACCCTCACCTCAGAAGGATTCAACCCCCTCCACCTCAGGAAACATCACCTTTCTATCACCACAGTTCCAAAACTCCACAACCTTCACCTCAAAGAATGCCTACACCACCACACAGATCACCTACACCCAACACCACCTCCATCACCAAAAATTCCAACACCACCTCTATCACCAAGAATTCCCACTCCACATACTTCACCACAAATCCAAACTCCACCACATACATCACCTAACCAACACTCACCTGAACCTAACCCTACCACATCAGAACCTCATATGTCTGATACTCACTCACCTGCTCCACCCTCACCACAAATATCTCACCATTCTGATATTCCTCAAACTGAGGATATCAATGATTTTGAGTACTTTGACAACCCTATTTCACCACCCTCACCACAATCACCAATTCCTGACCATATCTCAAACCAATGCCAAGTGCCTCTGAGAATAGCCTTTCCAGACTTATCCTCTGAAACCAGACACAACCCTCTCCCCTTAGCCACTTTACCACCCTACAACTCATCCTCCAGAACCACACCCTTCTCTGTAACAGATGATCTTTGTCCCTCTTACCTTGATGGCAAGACTCTGGACATGATTGCTTCTCTGGAAGCTGAAAGGCAGGTTGTGAGGTTGGAAAGGTTGCAGAAGCCAGTAGGAAAATGGCTATTTAATCCTCACATCTTCATGAAGCCCTCCACTGCCATAAAAGTAATGCCTGACTCAATGGTGTTGAAAGGGAAGCAGAAGACAATATCCCTGGCAGTAGAGCAGAAATTTTCCCTTATCCAGAGAACTGATCAGAAGCTGAAATTCAAAGAGAAGATGTTCTCTAAGGGTGGCTGCAGTTCTGGGTTGACAGAAGAAGAGAAGGCAGACATTCCCATTAGAGGTAGCCAAGCCTATGCTCTCTACCCCGTCTCACCCTCTATTTACTTTATCCCTCCCTTCTTCATGGTATTCCCTTTCTCTGTCATAAACTTTCCTGAAAATGCTCCTTTTACTCACATAAATCTCATTAGGAGATCTTATGAGTTCCTTCTTTCTATCATAAATTCCCCTCTACATCATGACAGAATTCATGCCTTTTTAAGGGAATTCCACCCTAACAATGATTTTGAAACCACTCTGTCAACAAATGTGTTTCTAGATCCTCACCCTGAGGATGATATTGTTGTTGAAGAGTTACCTCCTACCCCTCCTCCTTGTCCATCAGCTTCTGGAACTTCTCTGGCCACTACAGATTCTACTGCTCCAGTTGTTGCATTTGATCCTGCTGCTCATCAGAGACTGGATGAAATGGCTGCAAGTTTGCAGACTGTCATTCAAAGACAGGATGAAGCAATTGCTCAACAGACTGCATTTCAAGCTCAGATGTTGGCTCAGCAGCAAGCAATGCAGCAGATGATGGAAGCTTTCTTCAAAAGCCAAGGAGGCCCTAGCTCTTAGTGCTTAGAAATTTTTTTCTCTTTGTTGAGTCATGCAATGTACTAAGTCAGTGATGTCTATCACTTGTAATCCTTCATGACTTTGATTAAATGAAATGAGCTTTTCTTTTGGCAATTTATCTTCTATGTTTATTTTTTTCTGTTTGATTGATGCCAAAAGGGGGAGGAAATATAATTAAGTTTTCATGATTTTATATTGGTATGTTATTCTTTCTAATATCATGATGACCTCTTTTTTGTCCTTACTTAGTGCATAAACTAAGGGGGAGCCTAACATACTATGATCATTTATATCTGTTTCGAAATTTCTACTGTTTCTTTTTTATGTTCAATAAAATCAGAAAAGATATTTGTCATCATCAAAAAGGGGGAGAATGTTGAGACCTCATAAGTCTAAAACACATTCAAAGTGTAAATCCTCTATGTTTTGATGATTCCAAATAGTTCAAGTATGGTAATATTGAACCAAATGAAATTATTGATATATTTGATAAGTGTGCAGGAAAATAGACTTGAAGTCACTCGTCTAAATTTCACACGTCTACTTTTTTAGTAGAAGCTCAGCAGTGACTCGTCTAAGTTTCACTCGTCTAAAAAGTTAGTCAAAGAAAGTCAACGCACAAGAAAGACTAAGCTCAGTTGATGACGTGGCAAGAAGCATGCGTCTAAGTTTGGCTCAGCTGACCACCCGTCTAACTTTTTGGAACAAGCTTTCACCCGTCTAAGTTTCTGAACAAACTTTCACCCGTCTAAGTTTCTGAACAAGCTTTCACCCGTCTAAGTTTTGGATGACTTTCACCCGTCTAAAAACTCTCATTACTGACACCAAGTCAGTATGTCAGAAATCAAGTCCAAGTCACCATATTCAAAATTATAGGCCATCCTTATGGACCTCGAAGACCTCTGGACAATAGCTCAAAGGACAAAGAATAAAAGAACGTTGTTTCAAGGTTTTAAGGAATAAACACGCTATCTCTGCACCACTGCAGTAACCTTTTGCCTATTCCAGTACAAAGTAAAAGTACTTTATGGAAAAGTAAACTGATGTTGCACTGAAAGAGGAAAGCTCTCTGCAACAAGTACAAGAAGCCTGCTGCCATATACTCTGAAAGAACAGCTGCTCAGCTTAAAGTGTACTCTTGGACACTCTTGACAATGCCCAATGTTTTCAAGCATTTAATGAATACTCAGAACGACTCTTTGGCATTAAATGGTGTCTCAGAAAGCTCAAGTCAGATGAACACACTTTCTGAAGCTGTGTCAAACGGATCTCTTGATTGAAGCCTTTAAATAGATCAAACAATGAAGATGAAGATAAGAAGTTGAATATCAAAAGAACTCTGCACAGAAGCATTTACTCTCTTCATTAACTTCTTCATTCCTTCATTGAATATATACTCAATCATTAGATATAAATTCGCAGTCTTTCATACTTCATATTTATTCCACTCTCTGAGTGTGATCTGAAAGACTTGCAAGTTGTATTAAATATACAAACCTTCTATCTCTTACTGTTTTTTGAGCCTCAAGAGGCTAGGTGAGAAAAGAATACTTGTTTGAGTGTTGAGCCTGAAGAGGCTAGGTGTGCAAAGAATACTTGTACTGTAATTTACTCAGTTATAGTGGAAACTTGGTGCTGCCAAGAAACTGGACGTAGCCCTGTGGATTTTGGGGTGAACCAGTATAAATCTCTTGAGTGATATTTCTTCTCCCTTATCTTTTAATTTGTTTGAGTATTGTTTCAGTCTTAGCTTTTTAACTTGGGGAGTTAATACTGTGGTTATCAAACTCTTTTTAACCTTCTTGATTTGTGTGTGCTATTCTGTTTTAATATTAGACGTTTCACTCGTCTAATCCTCTCTTAATCAAACCTTCTTGCTGTGCCTGCGAAAATCTTTTTAAGTAACCGAAAAAAAGTTGGTAAACACAATTCAACCCCCCTTCTTGTGTTCACTTTTGTTATTTCAGTTTTGTCATTTAGGACTATATGACAGCTCTTGCATGCATAAGAAGTTGAAACAGGTTTATTTGTGGGTGTAGACACAAGCAAATCAAACTCAAGAAAAGTAACAGGCAATTTAAGACTCTTGACCCTATCATGTGATATAAATGAGTGAGTAGCACCCGAATCATACAATACAGTCAATTGAGTTCCATCAATGAAACATGTACCTTGGATCAAGTCGTCAGACTCGGAGGAGGTCACCTATCCCATCACTTAAGAACTTCCTTAGTTAAGCGTGTTTAATTGGAGCAATTCTGGCATAGGTGACCTCTTGGGAAGTTTTCCTAGGAAGTGTGTGAGTGAGGACAAAACACGCTGAAAAAGACCCGTGTTGGTTTGTGGAGACAGTCATCACTCCATAGAACAGTCAGGGATGTTATAGAAGGCATTCATGCATGTGGGGTGATTGGGGTCTGAGAGAGTGAGAGTTACAAAACTTACTAAGTTAAGTTTACAGAATAAAGATATAAAATGTAAAATAAAATAAAAATAATATATATAAAAAAATAATAAAATATTATAGCTTGGTTCGGTTTGGATTTAAAATCCCTGAATTCGAAGACCAAACCAAACATCATCGGTTCCCCATCGGCTCGGTTCGGATCTGACTCGAACACTCAAAAAATCTGAATCAATTTAATTGGTTCGGTTCGAGTTATCGGGTTGGTCGAGTCAATCCGAACCAATGAACACCCCTACATCAAGATATGGACAGGGGTCATATTAATATCGTTGGATATACAGATGCGGATTGGGCAGGTGATGATACTGATAGGAGGTCCACTTCAGGCTACTGTGTCCTTATTGGAGGTTACCTAATTTCATGGAAAAGCAAGAAGAAATTTATTGTTGCAAGATCGAGCACCGAAGAAGGGTATCGTGCTTTGGCCAATGCTACTTGTGAACTCTTATTGCTAAAACATCTGCTCCAAGAATTGAAGTTTTGTGAGATAGGTCCTATGGAACTTCCCTATGATAATCAATCAGCGTTGTATCTCTCTTCGAATCCAATCTTTCATGAACGGACTAAACATACAGAAGTTGATTGTCACTTCATCCGAGAAAAAATCCTCTCGGGCATCATTAAGACTTTCTTTGTGGGTACTAAAGATGATTAAGTCCTTACAAGGTCTTATGATAGCATACATATGTGACAAGCTGGTTGCATCACACATATATGCTCCAGCTTTAGGGAGAGTATTGATTATAATTAAAATAAGTGGACAGTGTGGACGACAGAGTCGTATTCGTTATATTTTCACTTCTAGGACTTAGCATAGTCAATTAATGTTCTAGGAACTAGCTTCCACTATCTACTAATCAATTATATATATATATATATATATTGTACTCTCTATTGCAATGAAATACAGTGAACATATTCAGTTCATATTCAAGTGCTCTTATATCCCTTATGAGACAACTTGAGCTTCATTTTCAATTTTTCCTTCTACTCACACATGGAGATTAAGTATAGCCACAAGTCGAATACTTGAGCAATAAATCTTTCAACATTTCCATTAAGAAATTTTCAATCCCCTTGGACCCCCTGGTGAGACTCCGACAAGTGTACCGGATCGATGCAAGTAATAAAACACGGCAAGTAATTATCGAGGTCGAACTCAGGGATTGGAAGACCAATTATACCAAAATTCGGATTCAAAACAGTTTGACCAAGTCAACAAGAGCAGTTGGTTGAGAAGAGAGATAATTATCCAATAACAATCAATTATCAAATAACAATTATCTAATACTAATAGATGACGACAAGATTCAAATTTAGCTAAAGCTCTAAGGTCACAAATCCACCTACCCAATCATGCAAGTTACCCAAATGATTATTCTCTTATTCATATGTTCAATTTCTTTGCCAATCGGAACCCTCAATTATCCTAATGTCTCTTCCGATGTTCAAAAGGACATACCTAAACATGCAAATTACCTATCTTTCGATCCGATAACCCAGAGTTAGATTCGATTAAGTTCTTGGCTCCTTATCGTGATTGCACCGATCTCCTACATTATTCCTAGTCATACTCAATCGGTGTTCCTAACCCAAGTCCTAAGCACGAATCTCCTTCTAGTCTCAACGCACTAGACGAGTTAACCAAGGGCCGTTTTGATTAACACAAACAAAGCAGAATTAAGAAACAAGAATTGAGATGAGGGAATAAGAAAACATCACATTGGTTATAACTATGCCATCAAGGGTGGCTTCATCGTTCACTCAGAAAAGAGGATTAGTTCCTCATGAAAATAGTAACAATGCAAGAGAAGATAGAAATCATCCTACACAAGAGAGAAACCAAAGAAAAACTCTGTAATACAGCACGAGACGCAGCTCCAAAGAAACTAGGATTCGATCCCTTAAATTCGCACAGTTACAAGCTATATATAGTGGGTTGGGTCTACGCTCACTCACGAGGCGAGCAGCTCGCAAGCCCTTAGTTTTGGCTCCAGTCTGATTTTGAATTCTCGCGAGGCGAGACCTTGCCCGCGAGGCGAGCCTGAATGATCTTCAGTTTCCTATGTCTGCCTCGCGAGGCGAGGCTGAATGTCGGCTTTTTCCTGCTCAGTTTGCTCCTCTAGCTCGCGAGGCGAGAGTTGATTCGCGAGGCGAATTTGCCTTTAAGCTTGTTTTTCTTCAAGTTTCCTAGCTTTCTCAAGCTTCACTTTTAACCTGAAAAATAAAAGTAGCATCAAAATGTTTTATTGACTCAAAATTAACCAAAAAATCCTAAAAATTATCTACGTGACTCAAAATGTTGCTTAGGGACAAAAGAAGCTAAATTTGGGTAATTAGCGAGGTTAAATCGTACAAATGGCATAGAAACCTTAGCCTTTCTAGCTGTAAAACAAGATAAGCTAGAGGCTTATCACCCCCTCATCTCAATATTGTCCTAAATGAATAAATAGAAATCCTTACCAAGTCAAACCTGAAATAAATTTTAGTATGAACTCTAATGATTCTATAGATGTGCGAACTCAACGATTCTACCCAAGTTCTGATTAAATATTCATACCTGATTTGATTTCAACAACCAGTGTAACAATGTAGCATCATTTGTACCGAAAAAATGTTACAGTATTTATATAATGTAACCATTTATGCTTCTATCCTATATTTTTATTTTTGTTTTTACATCATGTAAGTCTTTCTGTTAAGTGGTGGAAAGTTTGTTACAACTCTTTCATCCCTTAGCTCTTGTAACCACTTTCTGCTTATAGGTATAGCCGTGTGGGTATATGACGACACACTGAATATTCATAACAAACTTCTCTCTCTTAAAACCTCACTACTTTTCTGTTCAATATCTTCTGGGTAACGAGATTTATTCTTGAATTAATTCCCCTACTCTCTGAATCAATTGCATTTTCGGAGTTAATCTCCCTAAATCCAAATTCCTGTCTCAAGTGGTATCAAAGCATCGACCTGGTGCTTACCCATGGAGGATGCAATATACGATCAAATAGAAATTCAAGAGGCAGAGGGGCGACTGTCACGAAAGATCACGAATTACAACACAAAAACACATGTCAAGCTCGATCAGCTCATGGCAAGCTTAGAAGAGATCAAAACTTTGGTCAGAGCTAGATAGGGACACCACCAACAAGCCGATGGCTGTCCAGTGAACAACGGGGGGACATCGCAGCTTGGAAAAAGCAATGCAGCTCAAGGGGTTTCTGGAAATCCCCAGCAATCTCCCATGAGTATTCCGAAAATTCTAAGCTCAACCCAGAATCACAAGTCAACAAGGGATTCAAAAGTTGATTTCACCCAAACCTCACTCCACAGTATTTCTGAATCATGAAACAGTGAGCTCGAGGAGCAGAATGAGGCACTTGAGGATCCGCTGGGAGTAGCAGTAGACGCCATCGAGGAAGATCTGTTCGAGATCAACGACCATCAAACCCTCAAAGCATTGCCGATCCAGCCCTTGACATTGTTGACAAACAGATGGATATGGTTCCACCGCCCACGTCGGCACTGGCTCGTTCTGAAATTTCTCTTCCTACTTCGAAATTTGCAAGCGGTGCCATATTTTCCACAGTGTCGTCACCGTTAACACCAAACATCAAATGCTTGTCGAACTCTGTTCCTTCTGCGGAGCAAGATGGGTCTTCAAGAAGGCAGTTTTTCCGGCCTCCGAGCAGCATGAAGGAGCACACACCTTTTCCGCCGCCAGAGCCACCAGACAGGGCTGTCTTTCCGGTGCCACCACTTAAGCCATCTCTGTCGGATGTTTATTTCTATACAATGCTGCTAATTGCTTCCACTAACACTGGACTGAAGCACATTCATTATTCCCTCCAAGTGTTTGATATGTTGCCGAAGTGCAGCACATTCATTATTCCCTCCAAGTGTTTGATATGTTGCCGAAGTGCCATGTGGCTGTTTGGAATGCCATCGCTACTAAGTGCACGGATAATGAGCCTAAAGATGTTGCTTTTGATTTGTTCAAAGACATGTATAAGATGGATATTCAGTCTGATAATTACACCTTTGAGAGCATGTTGAGTTTGTGCTCTTTGGACTTGGAGCTTTTGAATTATGGAAGACTTATCAAAAGTGGATTTTTGGTTAGGACTTCTGTGGGTGACAACAGAACAGTATTGGCAATTTGCAATACAGATTGGAAAATTCTATTTGATTGGAAAATGCTAATTGTTTGTGGTACTCTAATTGTTTGGAAAATATTGGTCTGTAAGTGGGAAAATGTTCACCCATCTGTCATGATATTAGAAAAGGCATTGACTGGAGGAATCATACCAGTTAGTACAATACTTACAAACAAAGATGTGTTGTCTATGGTCTTGGACAATTTTGAAGGAGTATGAAGGTGGAAACACTGTTGAGAATGAGCTTCAAAGACAGTTTGGGCATTTGGCAACAACAAAAGGGCAAGCTCAGCAAATTGAGAAGACTAGAAAATGTATGTTTGTGATCACCCTTGATGTTGCTGCACACCATAGGGAAATTGTTACTTACACCATGTTGCTGCATACTAATTGGTCACAATTCAAAGTCTACTGCATTCATGAACCTGAACTTTCAATTCAAACTTATGCAATCAGTTTAGTAGATTATTTACTGCAGAATCCTACTAAGGACACACTAATTAAAGGCAGGACAATTCTTCTTAATGGTAGAACACTTCTGGATACTGCAGAGGGCAATTCAAAGTCTGATACTGCCCGAAGATTTCCACTAGTCCTTAAAAGACATGCAATGGTGGCTGTTTTGCATAAGAAAATGATCAACAGGGGAAGTATTCATGTTCCTAAAGTTCTGCTCAAATGGAAGGATTTACCTCCTAAGCATGGCACTTGGGAGTGTTCATCCTTGAGGAAAAGGATGTGCTTGAAGGGCAGGGTATTGTTACTATCTTTATATACTGCAGCCATTTATGCTTCTATCCTATAGTTTTATTTATGTTTTTACATCATGTAAGTCTTTCTGTTAGGTGGTGGAAAGTTTGTAACAACTTTTTCATCCCTTAGCTCTTGTAACCACTTTCTGCTTATAAGTATAGCCATGTGGGCATATGGAAGACGCACTGAATATTCATAACAAACAAACTTCTCTCTCTCTCTCTCTCAAAACCTCACTACTTTTATGATCAATATCTTTTGGGTAACGGGATTTATTCTTGAATTAATTCCCCTACTCTCTAGATCAATTGCATTTTCGGAGTTAATCTCCCTAAATCCAAATTCCCATCTCAAAAAACCACAGTATCGTTCTAGAGAACATCAAACAATGTAATAATTCATACCCTAAAGAAAGTCAATAGTGCCATCAATCAGGACAGCAATACAAATATGATTGTGTAGCTTTTATCTATGTTATTTTGTTAGCATTGTAAAAATACTTTTCCCTAGACAAAAGAGATAACTAATAACTAAGATTGTAGGTTTTCTATAAATGATGCCTGCTTTTATTTATATGGTAAAGACTTAAGTGTCACCACTTATAGTAGAGGATAATTCACAGTTCCCATTTAAAGAATTAAACTGCTAAAAAGAACAATCACGAACATCCAAGTATGTAGAACAATCACAAGTTAAAAAGAAAACATTAACTTAATATGTTGAATAACACTATAACAGTATTTTTAATATCTTTTCACAGATTTTGCCGATACTACAATAAATCCCTACTCTCTAGTTCTCTTTGCATTGGAAATTTGAAATATACAACTGGGATATTCCATAGGATGATTACCAAAATATTCAAGAAAGCCTTCATTTTGCAGCCATAGCAACCACTTTAGAAAAAAGAATCACTGGAAGTACAGAAATCAAACATGTTCCAGCCACAGGTGTAAAAGCATAATCTAGCCAGGCAAACACCTAATATAATTACATAAACTTCTCCAAACCATGGTCATCGATGTAGCATCACCCCTGTTCATCAGTCTGAATCACTATTGAAGTTAATGTTTTGAGTTTCCATTGAATCCTGCTCTAACAGCTGATCACTTGATTCAGGAAAATCTTTTACATCTAAAATATACGGTTCAACCAATTTCCAGAACCAAGTCGAATTGCTTCCCAAAATACCAATCCAAAATACCCTCCCCTTCCTCTTGACTTTACAATCCATGGACATGGCCTTAAACTTTTTTACAATGTTCTCAACACCCTCATGACTTCCTTTTATCTTCAGCAAAATATCCCCAGATGAATTCCGATGGCCACCATACATATACCAGTATGCAAGAACACACGGTGACAACCACCTATGGATTAGTTTTGGAATTGTAGGTTGACCCTTTGACCAAAACTGATCTGCGTAAAAGCCAAAATAAGAGCTTGCAATGGTACAAAACTTATCTGGTACGTTCTCACTGTCATTGCTAGGCTTACAAGAAGGATGCAGCCACTCGTAAAACTGGTGATGTATATGACTCTTCAGGACATAATGGCTGTTAGAACTACCATCAAAGTCAAAACGGATTATGTGATTCCTCCTTTGGTCATCAGAATCAATCTTTAATCCACCTAAAAGCAACCCAATTAAGATTTCTCTCTGCTCCTTGCTTAGCTTCAGGCTTATTGGTTTTTTAACAATTTTCCTGCTCAAGCTCAGGATATAGTCAAGCTTTTCCATTAATGGGGTTTCAATTTCATACTTTTTTAGGCACATAAAGTCATAGATCTTCTCTGCCTTTAAGTAATTTCCAGAAGACAGGTATCCACTTAAGATTATGTTGCACGATCGAGCATTAACACCAATAGTCCCATCACGATTCATTTGGCTAAAGATATCCTCAGCCTTGTCAACCTTGCCAACTTTCACCAAAGAATCTAAATATATACTGTATATAGTACAATTAGGACGACATTGCTCAAGGCACTCGGAGAATGCTTCTTCCAATTTATCATGTAATTCCAAATTGAAGTACATGTTTAGTAAATAAACATATGATGGTGTAACGGGCTTCAGACCACTCTGGACAAAATCTGTCATGATTGATTCTGCAAATTCCAATTCTTGTGCTTTGCATAGTATCTCTATTATTTTATTATATGCCGCAACACTTGTTTTCCCTAGTTTCTCCTGCATCTCCCTAAAGATCACCAAAGACTTCATAGGCATGCCAACCTTCGAGTAGACTTCCATTTTGTACACAAAAGCCAGTGGTGGGGGATCGCTTTCAAACTGGAGAAGTTTGAACCAAGTTTCCTCTGCTTCCTCCACTTCCCCCTCCCTTGCGCAAGCCCTCAAGATGGATGTTAGCACCTCTCTGCCCTCCTCAATTCCAGCACGTAGCATCTCTTTCCTCAGTTCTGCTATCCTTTCTTTATCTATGGAATCCTGATAGCTATGTAGCCAAATTAGGCCCCCATAAATATCTTTATGAACATCAAGTCCAGTTGTAACCAGATGATGATATATAAACTCAGCTTGCTTAAGGTAATGCTTTGACAAGAACCCAGGTTTGCTTACAATAGATTTAAAGAGGGAATTATGCAAGCTAAGACGGGGCTGGTAACCACCCAACTGAATCATACGATTGTAAATGCTGCATGCTTCATCCAAACAACCTTGAACAGGGGCACTAAGATAAGCAACAATTAATATATGGAATGTTGACTCGCTAGGAACACAGCCTTGATTGATAATATCATCAAATACCTCACGGCACTTTGAAAACTTTCTCTCTTTACCCATGTAATCTGCTAGCTTGGTAGCAAGAGCAAAATCAAATCGATACCAACTTTGTTGCATCATCCACTTGTATACCTTCAGAGAGGACAAGAATAATGTAATTTGAGAGTGAATTCCAGCTTATGGTGAGATTTTGAAGAAAAAAAATTGTGCTGCTTAAGTAATCAAGCAAAACAATTACAGACAAATGCCAATTCCAAGCAGTAGAAAAATCAAGGTATGAACACCCAGTCCTTAGGACAGAAGAAGGACTGATTTGATAAAACAACAATTCAAGATGAAAAAACTCCATTATGGAAAATGAAGTGTAAGTGTGTAATAGTAACAGGGGAGCTATATACCATTCACTATTCCGCATCCAAATCTATATTATCCATAACAAGAACATAACAAGTTTCCATGCTACTATGCCTCTACTTCTGAAGCTTCAAAAATCTAGGCACATCAACTAATAATAACTAACCAATATTACTAAAAGCTTTCCATGAATTACACTTTGTAAGTTTGTACTGTTTTCTGTGAAATGTAATCATATACAATTGAGTGATCAAAGAACTATGATCGACACTTAGTGTGTCTTTGGTGCATATTGAAGGACAGCACAAATAGAACAATACAACACAGATGGTTGAATCATAAGAAAACTTTTTGGGGTCTTACCTGTTTGATGACTAATGCTCAATATTAGAATTTTGTGCTATCCACTGTTTGTTATTCATAAGTACTTGACAGAATAACACAAATTTATGGAAATATTCTTTGTGATGTATAAAGGAAGGCTTTGAAAATGAAGGGGTAATGAGTTTGTCTTTTTCATTTTTAGTGTTATGGATAAAATTTTGTACCCGGATCAGTGATTAGCAAAAAATTAAGAGTTCCGTGTTGTCCAGTACTTAGACTATTTTAAAAATCAAACAAAATATAATTTTTTTGTGCAGTGGTGTCCCTTATTTTTTAGCAAATCAAACAAACTCTTAGTTTCACAGCACTGCAACTTAGTTAAAAATACCAATTTCATGAATTTCTAAAACAACATTGTCAACTAATAATCTACACTATTCCACTTTCATTGCCTTCCATTCTTCCACTTTGATTAATCTACCTAATATAATAACCTTTCTTCATTCTATCAATATACAATTTCAGATTTCTCTCGACTCTTTCTTATTCTTATTTCTCTCTTTTCTGCCATGTTTTCTATGGGTATGTTTCATAAAAATATATAAATGATGATTGAAATGGTATATGATGATCTATCATTTTATTCCTTCAATTTTTGTAAATTAGAAAGAATAAACCTTCCATTTCCCTCTAAAATCTGACTCGCAAACAGACCCTAACAGATTGCGTATGTTTTCCCACAATTGAAGCCAATGATTCTTGTCAAGCAAAATTATCCTAAACAATCAAACAACAAGAAGATGAAACAACAGAAACACTGACCCTAAACCCAGTCTCATTCTCTCGAATCCTCAAGCAATGAACAGCCACATAGGTAGCATCTTCCTGCCTCATCCATTTCTTCTGCGCATTCAGTATCCTCACCAGAGTCCCCGCCTTATGCGCCGGCAGCTCCTTGCACAGCCACGCCACCCTCGCCCTCCTCCACTGCTCCGGCAGCTCGCTCAAATCCTTCACCTCCATCTCAGGACTCGGCAGCTTCCTCAACTCCGCCGTCATCGCCGCCGCCGCCGCAGAAGACCTGTCAAATTGGAAAACCTCATTTTCCGGCAGCAGCTCTTCTTCTTCCGAGTCGCGAACCGCGGAGGCGGTGCCGGAAGATGCGGAGAGCCGGGGGAATTTGAGGAGCGGAGGTGGGAGCGTGAGGTGGCGGCGGTTGTGGTGGCGGAGAGTGGAGAGGGAAATAGTGAGAGAGCGAAAGAGGGTAAATGTGGAATTGCGCATAGAGAAAAAAGAGGATTTGAAATTAGGGTTTGAGGTTGAGCAAGTGTTGATGGAAAGAGGAGAAAGCGGAAGAAGAAGGTCTTGAGTTTTGACACTCGTCACCATGTTCAGTGCCACTCTCTCTGCTAAGGCTAAAGGCTACGGTATCCCTCTCTCTCTCTCTCTGGCTGGGCTTTGGCCTTTCATTGCCATTTTTGTTATTTATTATTTAAAATTTATTTATTTATTTTGTAAACACTAGTGATAATATCATAATAGTCATTAATTTTAGAAAATATGATTGACTTTTAAGATAATTAAGATACAAGTTAATTATTTTTAATAGAGTTTAAATTTTATATATTATCGGTGTAAATAAATTTTACATTGACATTCAATAATATCTTGACAAATAAGCACAATTATTATTTTTCTCTCTTAGTTATTAAAATAAAAATACACATGTTAAAATAATATTGTAAAACTTTTTACAATTACAGTGTATACAACTTTAATTCTTTTTAATAATATGATAATTTGTTATTGTTTGAAAGTGTAAAAAATATATAAACTGAAAATGCATATCACTTAATTCATTAAAGTATTATGTATTGGTATTTTTATTAGACCAATTTAATTTATCATAAAGACTAACTTGAATGAATCTTTTACAATTTCATAAATTAATTTAGGCTAAATTACACTTTTGGTCCCCAAATTATTTTTCAATGTTCAATTTGGTCCCCAAGTTTTTAAAATGTTCATTTTGGTTCTCAAGTTCTTAAAACTTATTCAATCGTGTCATTTCGTCAAGTTGACCAACGAACATGGACGTTGACCCCAAAATAATGGTCCCCAAATTGTTTTTCAACGTTCAATTTGGTCCTCAAGTTGTTTTTCAATGTTCAATTTGGTCCCCAATTCCGACGAACCAGACAGGGTTAACGTCCATGTCCGTTAGTCAACATGACGGAATGACTCGATTGAATAAGTTTTAGGAACTTGGGGACCAAAATGAACATTTTAAAAACTTGAGGACCAGATTGAACATTGAAAAACAATTTGGGGACTAAAAGTGTAATTTAGCCATTAATTTATTAAATTAATGAGAAAAATATAATTTACTATTCTAGAATTTAAGCCATTGTCATTTAGTCTCTAGAGTTCTTTTGTCTCCTAGACTATCCTCTCAGAATGACTGACTAATCTCTCAAGTACTATTAGGTACTTAAGCGGGGCCTCCCAATAGTAATTTTTCATACACATGAATCCAGTGATTGAACTCAAGATCACATTGTAAGACTTAATGTAAAATTGATTTTGATGTATTACAAACATATCACTTAATGTGTGTGCATGTGCTTTTAGTATCCAATGGTAAAGTCAAGTATCCATCTCAGCATATCAAGTTCAATGAGCAATTCAAGAGGAATATTCAAAGAGAAACTTGAAGTATTCAAAGGAAGAACCATCTAATGCAAGGATCATGGAATCACAAGGCAAAACTCAAAGGGAAGAATAGTTTTTAAGTCTTAGATGATTGTAAGGGAAGACCTCTCATACTCAATGATAGCTCTTTGAAAAATGCATAAAGAAAATCATTTTTCAAATCACGCATAAAAAGTATAAGTTTTCAAAAGAAATGAATTTTTGCAAATTAACAAAGTTCTGTGTTAGCACACAGCCATGTACTTAATCTATGTATTTCATTTTTGGAACTGACAAACAGAACAAGTGAACTTTAGTATTCAGTACATACATGTATTACACCCCTGTGTTTTATGAAATCAGATCTGTTATTGAAAGGGTAATTGAATACGTGGGTGTACATAATCTGTGTACTCGCATATTCAAGCTTAAGCATATGAGGTTTATTAATACATAGATATACTAAATAGGTGTATTGGTTGTTAAATCAAGAACATGTTTCCTGGAAAACTGGAGCACCCATGTACTACATAGGTGTACATGTGTTATCAGTATGAATCTTAATTGATTTAATACACCCTTGTACGAGAATCGTACATCCCTGTTCAAGAACCTAGAACTGTATAACTAATTTTGTTATCAATTCAAATCTGTTTTGATTCAACCCCAGCGTTCATATTTTGTATTATATGTAAAGAGGGATTGATAGAACACTTTTAACATATCAAACATATCAGAAATCATATTGAAAGATTCAATTCTAAAATTTTCATTCTTCGTTGAGCTATCTTGTGAAAAAGAGTATGTTTTTCTCATAGTTCTTCAACTTGTGTAATATGACTTTTGAGAGTTCTAGATCAAACCTTTGTTTCAATTTTTGATTATAAAAGAGTGGGGATGTTGGTCGTGGCAACCATAACCCAAGAGGGGGGTGAATCAGGTTTATAAAATTTTCTAATTTAATTTACTAAAAATGATTTTCTCAATATAAAATATTAAATCACACAATAATAAATAAAATAGATTAGCAATAATATGAATTAAACAATAAAGAGATAGGGAATATGATACTTGCACACAGATTTTATCCTGGTTCAGTCACCAACCACTTGTGACCTATATCCAGTCCTCACTCAACCTGTGGGATTTTCTTCCACTAAACAACAAGCTTATAAACTGGTGCTTGCAACCTTTGTACACAACAAAACACTCTAACCATGCCTCTTGGGATACCTCACCCACCATGTGTAAGAGCCTGAAACTCTAGCACTCTCCCTCATGCCTCCGAGATGCATCACCCGCGCTTTGAGCCTAAATTCACACGCCAAAGGATGTCACACCCTTTGAGACAGAAGGATACCTCACCCTTCAAATAGGGATACCTCACCCTCAACCTAGGGATACCTCACCCTATTTCTGGTTTGACGCAAGGAGTAGAAGAAATTTGAAGCACTCTAACTAGTGCAAATAAATACAAATTGAAGCACTATGAGTATGATGATATTCTCACACAATTTGGCTCAAATTATTTCAGAGTATAAGACAATTTTGTTCAATGTTCTTCTCTCATTTTTTGTGTTCCAAAAGCCCTCCTTATATATATCGAAAATCAGAACGTTGTGTTATTAAAAGGCAAAGAGCTGAAGATAAAAACTAGTCGTTGAACACAATTTCACCGTTGTCAATTAATTGATTTAATTGATCAATTTATTATTATTTTTTCAATTAAAAAAACATTTAGAACACATTTTCATGTGAGAAGAAAACAAATGATTTGCACTCATATATTTCAAGCCAATATATAATGCACTGATACGTGATTTGTTCTCATATTTCGAAATGCAGTAATGGCAATATATTTTTGCAATGAAACCACGAATTGGTTGAACAAAAATCTGGTCATAATAGCAACCGATTGCCTTGTATACATATGTGTATATGTCCTAGTAAATGTTTTTTAAACTGTCAACCAATAATAAATTGTCATATCATTGAAATTCTTTGATTCTTATCTAAATCACTTTAAAAGTCATTCATACCGTGGTTTGTGATTGATTGACAGTGTAAAAAACTTTACATTGATAGTGCATACCAATTAAACTCTATGTATATATATTAGAATGACTGAAGCTTTTGAAATTTAATGAATTGAGATAAGCAATATATATTATTATCCAATTCAAATTGATAATTGAAGAACATGGTGCACCGAAAGTATATTTTAATAGATTAAAAGTTTAATATAATATACTTTGAAGAACTTAATTTTTTATGATAAATCAGATTGAAAAATATTTTGCTAGTCTAATACTTGATAAAACATCTTTTATCCAAAAGTGTAATGTTTTAGTTAAATTGAAATAATGAGCCAAAGTGAATTTTTGTCATCATACTCTTACAAGATATCTAAGACCTATTATATTACCCAATCTCGCTTGAGGTCTTGATGCTTGAAGACTTGATACTCTTAGCATATTTATCTCTTGCTTTGTTAACCTTTGAGTACCTACTTGCTTGTAAATTATATTTTCTTTTCATCCTGCATGCTTATAGTTAGTGTTTGTTAATCATCAAAACATAATCAAATATATACTTACAGGGGAGTCTATCTTGAAGATGACACCAGGAAACACAAGAAGAGGGGTTGAATTGTGGTTTTTTAACGGTTTTTCAAAATCCTTCCGAAAACAATTTACAAGCAAGCAAGAAGTTAAACACACAATGAAATCCTTTTTAAAGAAGAGTCAATAAACTCAATATCAAATCCCCGAGAGTTAGTTTAAAATACAAAACTAAGTGAGATGAGGGATAAGAGAATAACCACACAATGATTTATCCTGATTCACTCTCTTCCAACCGATAGCTACGTCCAATCCCTTCTACGTGAAGGTTTTCTCTACTATTATCAAACAGCTTACAAGTATTCTTTACACTTGCCTCTTCAGGCTTAAAAATTCACAAGCATTCAACACCTCTCCAGACACTCAAATATTCTTTTACAGTCAAGCCTCTTCAGGTTCTTTCTAACTTAAGAGATGAAAAGAGTTTGATCTAAGAATAACTCATGACTATGTGTGAGGTTATGAAAATTTAAGTTCAGATAAGATTACAATGAAAGTTTTCGAGAGAAGTTTGAGCAGAGTTTTGACACTTTGAATAATCAGAGCTTCATTATTTTCTTCAATGGGGTTGTCTAGTATTTATAGAAGGAGTGTAGCTTCAACTCTTGTTCTTCAAAGGTCTTCAAGATGTATCTGTTTAGAGATAGCATTAAATGGTGAGATCCGCTGAGTCTGATAACTTGGTATTTGATCTTCGAAAAGGGCTCTTGGTTATCAGAAGTACTCAAATTAGATCTGTCACTTCTCTGTACACGAAAGTTGCCTTTTGCCTTTCCTTGGTTGTAAACGGAATTAACTTTGCAGAGTTAGTGTCAGGGCAGAAAGGCTGTTGTGTAATCAAATGTACTATGTTTCTTTTACCAATTAGGATGAATAATGTTTAAACAATTAAACATACAAGGTAAAACTTTCGTGAAACTTATATATTTAAATAAATAATCGTACTGAGATAAAAGCACTTAGTAGACGAGTTTTGAAAGTACACGTCTTTGGACGTGAAGTCATAAAATTGATGTGAAAGAACCAGGTAGTCTACTAACAGATCGTCTAGTGTCTATCGATAAGTCTTTGGACTTGCTTTATTAGACTAGCAAACTACCCGTGGAGTAGACTAGTAGGTGTAACACCCCGATTTTTCGGACTTTCTAATATCGGAAATTTATATAAATACGTTTATATATTTATCTGAGACTTAGAAAATTCTTTTAATTAAACCGGAACCTTGTTCATACTCTACTTGATTGTAGAAAGCTACGATTAAAATTTAGGTGGAAAAGTCAGGCGAAACCCGGTCTGTGAATTTCACTGACAGTATATTTATACTGCTCAGAAGACCTAATTTTAACTCGTGAATGAAAAACTTAAGGTTTTAATTTCCTATGTTTTTGGTTATTTTGAAATATTTCACTAAAAAGTGAAATATTATATTTTATCCGGGCGTCGTATTGAATCGGGGAAGCAATGGAGCAGATTACGGGATTTCCGGGAGCCGCTAATGGATAATACCAATGAGTGAGTCACCCATGTGAATGCATTTATGATGCACATGGTAATGATGACTAAGTAAAGAGAATTTGCATTTAGGTCCTTAGACTTTTTCTATTTTGCATTTTGGTCCCTAAACTAGTTTCTAGAATCTTTCAAGTGAATTGGATCAATTTTGGCCATTCAAAATTCATGTGGGGCTGCTGCCCTAAGGTCCAAATATTATATTTGACATTTCAATTTCCCTAAACCAATTTCTTATCATTCAATTTCCTTTATCTTTAATTAAAGACTTAAACATTTTATGTTGGAAAAATAGATAATGGACTTGGGACTTCCACCAAGCAAATTGCGCATGGCCCAAGGCCCATGGTGGCTTGGCTGCCCTTAATTGCCAAGAGGCAAGCTTCTACATTATTCCACTTGATTCTACTATATCTTCTTCATTTTACTTTTTCTCCATTTTCCTCTCTTAACAAGAAGTTTTGAGTTTGTGAAGAAAGTTAGTGTTTTCTTGCTCATTTCTTGTTCTTCAAGAGGTGATTCTTACTCTCTACCTTCATTTTAATGTCATGTTCTTCATAAGTGTTTCATGTTTTGAAGTCTTGAATCATCATGTTCAAACTAGATTCATGTTTATGCTCTTAAACTTTGAAAAATCATAGTAAATCATAGAAAAAATCCTAAAAATGTGAAACCAATTTCTATGTACCTATTATCATCACTTCTATCATAATCCAAGAATATGTTGAAAACCAAAATTTCCTCCCCTATTTTCTCATCAAAGGCCGAACCTATGTATAAGGTTGGAGGAAATGTTTTTTGTTCATGTCTTTCATAAATGAACTTGTTTCTTATATTTCTAGTATATGTTCATGTTGAATCCAAGTTAGTTCATCAAACTAAAATCTCTAACCTCATGAGCACACCATGGCCGAAAATAGGCATTTGAGGGATTGGAAGTTTTTGTTCTAATCATTGTTGTTAATCATGTGTTTTAAAAGACTTAAGTGCTAAGGATCACTAATCCAATGACTTAGGCAAATTAGGAAATTTTAACCATAAAACCCTAGGGAGGCCGTGACCAATATAGGAGGTGCATGGGTGTTTTAATTGTTTGATTAGTGATTTGTTGATTGAAATTGTTGAAGGTTGAGTAAGTTCGTTGTGTACGTGACATCCGGACTTCCGACAAAGTTCATTTAATTCACAGAAGAATCTTCGAGAGGTAAGGGGGGATTGCCTGAGCGATTTTTTCCGATGGCTATGTGCTATCTGTTTGTGGTCTGTATGTTTATTTGAGGTTGTGGTTATGGTATTTTATCTGTGTTTTAGTTTCTGCTTTTAATTGATTATTTGTCCGTTAATTAATTATCTGCAATCTTATATTTTTAGTGTTGTGATGCATGAATCTGCCTGGGTTAACCCATTATAATGATGTTGTTGGATGTTGTTTGAGAAGCCCTGACAGTGGTCCAGTGCTCAATTAATTTAAACGAGGTAAAAAGCTTTAAGAAGATATATGGGGAATATTCAATGTTTAACTGAGAGATATTGGATTATATTTTGTTTAAATAATTATTTGAGAAAAATAAGAATTTTCCGAAAAATATTATTATTTTAATGATTTATTATTGTAAAAAGCAATTTTATGAGTCACAATGAGGACATAACCGTGAATTATTTTTGTACTGCTAATTTTTATACGAATAATCCCGTAATATTATAAAAAGTTATTTTGTGAAATTTATTTTTGAAAATAACTTAATTATCAATTTAGAAAATTATTTAAGGAGAAAAGGTCAAATTTTGATTTAAACGCATTTTAAAACGTTGAACAGTAATTAGTTCTGAAAACACGGTTACCGAAAGTATTTTCTTAAAATAGTAGTATTTCTATAGTCTCCAGTGGCTCTCTTTTTGAAACATGAAATTTTCAGAAAAGATTTTAGTATCTGATGATTTTATAAAAGAATTTTCCATTTGAGATGATTTTCTGAAATCGAGTTTTTTCGCCAACGGTGTAAAACAGTGATGATTCGCAAACGATGTACACGATGATATTGGACTTAGTAACCGAGACGTCGGGGTACTAGTGTTCTTACGATGTTTTGAACTGTGTGTTCTGCCTGTGGACTTCGTGTCCTAATTATGGTGTAAATAACGAATATTGTTTTCTACTACCACGGATCTAAGCCTGATGCATCGGTCTAGGGTTTCGTGATTAAGCACTCGGACTGCGTGTCCTGTGTTGATAATAAAAGAATTTAAGACATTGAACACTACGTTGGTCGTAAGCTTTTGAGCTTTGGCAAAGGAAAGATTATACACGAAGAAAACGACGAGAATAAAATGTTTTACATGCATTCATTGGCAGACATGCCCAAGTTTTATGTATGATGCCTTAATGATAGGGTATTCATGCCACGAAGTTATGTATGGTGCCTTGGTGGATAAGGTATTCCATGCTACGAAGTTATGTACGGTGCCTTGGTGAATAAGGTATTCCGAGCTACGTAGTATGTATGGTGCTTTGATGAATAAAGTATTCCATGCCACGAAGGGCCTAATATACCTGGCTATCGAGCTTGATCAACTCATTTACACGACGTTGGGATCTCCGGAGATTAGGAAAAAGTTAGACGATGATTATTGAAGTGTACATGCATGATTTTCAATGACGATGATCGGGTATGAAACCCAATGATGACTACTTGGTTATTTAAGAACTGATGTTGTATGGATATATATATATATGTTTATATGCTTTCCTTTGAGTCGCACACGTAGTTATCGAGTTAAATCCATATATTGGTTTCTCACCCTTGCATTGTTGTCTTGGGTTTGCCTTGCTGTGCTCTATATTGGGGAAATCTAGATGAACCGCTCAAGGGATATGATGTATACAAGAAGAAGGTTCCTTAGTTCGGGGCATGCCGAAGTTATTTTGCTAATATTATGTCTGTCTTTTAGGTGCGACCAGCTTAGGTTTTGAATTATATTATGTTTTGGAAGAACCTATACTTAGTAAGGTCTTATTGTGTAAACAATTATGATGCAGTATAGAAGTGTGTTATATTTATATATCCATATGTGATGATGTTGACGTTGTGGTTGGGTTGGTCGAAAAAGAAAGGAAAAAAAAATTTTATCACCTTTTTGAGAGATAATAACAACTTAAGAAAATATTATTTTCCGAAAGCAACCAGCGAAATAAAGTTCTATTTTCCGCAACTGGGTAACCATGTGATGATCCAGGTTAGGGTGTCGCAGTAGGCTCGGCTAGCGAAATAGACCAGTGATAAGCCTTTGGGCTTATTTAAGGATGCTTCTTTAGACTTGTGTGCTCGTCCAGTGAAACAAATTTAGTCCTGCACACTTAATAGACAAGTTAGTTAATGTAACACCCCCTTGGGCATTACTATGTGAACACGTGCGGAAATAAATTAAAAGAATTTTGCTGGTTGCTTTCAGAAAATTGATTTATTTCAAGTAAAAGAAAAAAATCTAGGTATAAAATAATTTATTTTGAATACTTCGAACGTAACGTGCACATCACAATAGTGAAAACCATATTATTCATAACAGAATTTCAAACTATATAGAGGTTTTCAAAACACCTACACAGACTTTCTCAAAACATACCACCCAAAGAAAATCCTAAGCTGGTCGCTCTACAAGACACTCACTGATAAGACCACATGATCATCCCTATGATCATACACCTCTTTCCGCAATCCGGACTTAAGTCTCCAAGTGACTTAAGGAACTCTTCTACAATATCTGCACTCGTGTACCAAGGTACAACAGCAAAGCCAGAAGCGTGCGTGCGCGCGCGCGCGCGCGCACACACACACACACACACACACACACACACAGATATATATATATCTATATATATATATATATATATATATAGATAAGGGTGAGTTCCAATATATGGATTGTAAAACGATAATCATATGCACGACACACAAATAACGTTACATGTATATTCACAATAAACAATTTATTTATCAAAGGGTTTCATAGCCGATAACCGTCATCGTTTTAAAAACAATGGCACTTCAATATTCATCATCTAACTTTTGTACCTAATCTCCGGAGCTTCAACCACCAAATAAATGAGTTGATCAAGCTCTCGTTGCCGATAAGGTAGGTTTTAATCATTGCCGATAAGGCAGGTTTTAAATTAACCATAGCACTGTCCAAAACGAGGCATAGTGGTTTACTATTTATAGTACATGGTTTCGTTCCATTTGTCCATCAAGAATTCAAGTCCTATGCATAGGCACGTCTGTCACAAAAATGCATGTAAAACATTTTGTTCACGTTATTTTCTTTGTGTTCATTCTTTTCTTGTCGAGGCTCAAAGGCTCACGACCAATCCAATATTTAAACATTTAAGTTTATCAATCGTTCCAATAAAACACACTCCAAGTCAAAATGTACATATCACGAAATCTAGACTGATGCACCAGTCGTAGATACATAGATTTTAGCACACAAAAATCAATACAGATTTTTATAGGACATCAAGTCCATAACTTCACTGTTTGGACCCCCGGTCCATACCATAGAACACCAGACCCCGACGTCTCAGTAACTAGGTTCGTCTTTCAATTTTGAAAACATTTTCATTATGTGAAACACAAATCAAAACAAATTTCTTCAACTTATCCAAGTTGTCGGTTAATAACACCGTCGTATAAAGCTACTTTATAGAAAATCCTTTTACGTTGGAAATTCGTTTATAAAATCATCAAATCACTTAAAACTTCTTTTCTTCTAAAAATCTTTATTTGAAACTTTAGTTCAACGAAAATTGTCGTTTTGAGACTAATTCCCTGTTCTAACAAATGTTGCTGTTTTTAAGAATACTTTCCGTAAATATTTTCGGAATTATCCGTCGCTTGGCATTTTCAAACGTTTTAAGTCAAAATTTGACTTTTCTAGTAAAATATTTTTCTCAACACCATACTAAAATTATTTTTGAAACTTATTTTTTTATAATAACATTTTCTAATATTTAGAAATTTCTTACATAAAAATTAGCAGTACTAAAATATTTTCACGGTTACATCCTTACTATGACTCATAAAACACTCTTACGCCGTTAAATCATTAAAATAATCACTTTTTCATTTATTCCTCATTTCTAACCAATCAAATACTTAAGTAATATTATATTACTATTTCTCATCAATTAAATCTTATTATTCCATAAAAAGCTTTTTAACGCTTTTAACCTCGTTATTAATTGAGCACTGACCACTGTCAGGCTTTTCAATCCACAATCAACATCAATAACAATTTCATGTCAATAATATAGCAAATAGCATAATTAATGACATACAATAAAATATAATTACAATTAAATGCAGATAATTTTAAAAGCAATTAATACTAACTGCATAAAATAATAAATACACTCAATAAATAAAACATACCACAAACAAATTACATATAGCTATCGGAAAAAACCCTCAGGTACTCCCCTTACCTCTTGAAGATTTTGCCTTCTGAATTTAAGTTCCGTCAAACATCCGATCTCAGCAAAACACGTACACGATTCATACAACAATTTATCCTTCAACAAACCACAACAAATAATTATCAGTCAAACAACTAAATCACTCCTAAACTACATGATAGGTTCAGCCTTCATGAGTTAAATTGGCTAGACATGATAAAATTTTGCAAGCTTTTGGATTAAGGATCCTTAAGCAAGATTAAGACATAAACAAAGCTTACTTAAAAAAAATTGAATCAAAACCATCTTAACCACAAAGTTAATATTTTCGCCCATATATAGAATTTTGGTTTAAAGTATGATTTGGTCTTCTAAAAATGGATTAGAGATCTTAATTACTTGGAATACATGATTAAGGATCAAAACACAAAGATTGAAATAAAATACTCCAATCCTTCAAGAACCCTAGTTTCGGCCATGAATAAAAATTTGGGTTAGAGGTTTTATTTTGATTCAACATCATGAATTTAAGACATACATGTACTAAAAGGAATGAATCAAACATGATTTGCCAAAAAAAAAAAAAAATTGAACAAAGTGCCCCCCCCCCCCCCCCCCCCCCCCCAACCCCACAAACTAGGTTCGGCCTTGATGGGATATATGGGAAGGAAATTTTTGTTTGATGCATACTCTTGGATCTTAAATATAAAGATGATAATAAGATCATAGAAATTGGTTTCATGATCACAGGATTTTTCTATGATTTTCTAGAGATTTTCAAACTTTCTAGATCTAGGAATTGAAAAAGATGATCATGACCTTGAAACATGAAAATAATTAAAGAACATGATATTGATTGAGTGAGATGAGTATGGTATACCTCTTGGAATTTGAAAATAAGCAAAGGATCTACTAGTTGCTTCATAAAAATGGCTATGGAAACTTAAGGTTTTTGTGGAAAATGATGAATAAGCTTGATGGAGAAGATGAAGTATTGCTTAAATAGCAATGAAATGGCCTCCAAAGATGGGTTTGGCAGTGGGAATTGTAGGGGCAAAAGGGTCCAAATTGTTTTTCATTTAACGACAAAGGTGTAATTTCATTTAGGGCAATTTTGTGATTAAGTTAGGACTTAAGGACATTTTGGTACTTTACCCTAAGGTAATCATGAAAAACTTGTGGTGATAATTTGTAGATGATGTGGCTAGTTTTCCACCACATAAACAAAATGAAGATGCCTTAACCATGGTCATAATTTTACTAGGATAGGTTAAGTTAGGGGTATTTTGGTCTTTTTACACTTAACTCATCATTACATTCATTAATTGCTAGGTGAGTCACCCCTATGACTCACCACCCTAGGTGGCAATATACCTCAGCATCCGATTCCGGAATTTATCTCTGCACGTCCGTTCTCGACTCCGTCGATTACCCGATTTAGGTTTTTACGCCCGAATCAAGTATAAAACCTATTTATTTTGAAAATTTTCAAAATAACCTATATCGTTGGAAATGAGATATAAAATCTATTCATTTCTTTCTCGGGTCAAAATTAGGTTTTATGATCAGTAAAATCTTACTGTTGGTGAAAACGCAGACTGGGTTCTGTCTGAATTTTCAACCAAAAATTTAACAGTATACTTATGAAAATAAGTATAATACGAATATGACTTTGGTTTTTCCAGAATCATTTTCTAAGTTTCAAATAAAAATATAAACGTTTATTTATATTTATACCGATATTAGAAAGCAGAAAAATTGGGGTGTTACATTACTACCCCACTTAAAAAATTTCGTCCTCAAAATTTTGTGACTCAAAACTAGACAAGATTTTCTTAATCCCAAGGTTTTACTTTCACAAGAAAGTGTATAGAAGAACTTTGTCAATCTGAAAAGAATACAGGAATGTTCAGTATGTAAAAAGATTCTTTAATAGGTTTGTGAGTGTAAAAATGCATAGCTAATACATATTTATAACCATGACTCTAATAAAGTTCCTTCTTTCATAAGAACTCCTAATGGATTAGGAACTCACAAAACGAATAGTTCCTAATCTTAAGAGGATTTATTCTTTGAACAAGAGATTTATAAAATGACCATTTAAAATTAACAACAGTCCGAGAAAATTCAGACTGAATCACTTTCACCAAAAGTAAAAGTGACTAGACTAAGTCTCATCTAGAAACTTCTATTATCAAGAAAGCGTCTATCCCGAACAATAATAGGACAGTTCACAAAAATTTCCACAATAATTGATACAACAATTGAAGTTTGAAAACAATTCACAATGGTTAGAAAGGAAATGATCTGACCCCAAAAGCTATACTAAGCACATCAATCAAGAGAAAAGAGACTGGAATAAACTCCTTTAAGGAATTATTGTTCTCAAAAAGTCATAGATATTATACATCAACTGAAAAAGACAATAACATAAGAGACTACAACATAAGAGACTCTATAGAGTCAAAGACTCAAAAACATCGAAATACGATTATACTTAGAATTCGTTACAAAATTAAAATCTATGAGTCATTATAGCTAACGCGACACCCCTTCTTGGGACATCACATGATAACTCGTTGTGGAAAATAAAACTTTAAATTGCTGGTCCACGCTTTGGTTTACAATTCTTTGCTATGTGTCCCTGTTGTCCACAACTGAAACATTCAACTCCTCTTAATGGGCAAGTCTTAGCCACATGGTTTAGGTCTCCACACTTGTAACATCTCTTGAGTTGACCTTGGCTTTGGTTCTTTTGGCCTCCACTTCGTGACGCAGAGACATGATAAGGTTGCTGATTCTGATCATTTCCTGTGGGTCAAAAATAAGGTTTCCTCTGATTTTGTTTCTCCTTCTTATTCTGCTTGCGGAATTGGAATCGAGATGGTCCGTCGGTAGTACCCGAATAGTCTTTACCTTTCCCTTTCTGCTCCACTTTCCGGCACTCTTCCACTAAGGCTTGAAAGTTGCGAATTTACAGTGGTAGCACAGACTCTTTGATTTCGTATTGTAGGCCTCCTTCGAATCTCTTACATTCCCAATCTTCATTAGATTGAGTTTGGAAGAAACGGAAATACTTGACTAGAAATTCAAACTTTGCGGTATATTCATCCACAGATAGTTCGTTCTGTTGTAATCGTAAGAACTCGTGTCCCTTCTCAACTCTGACGCTCTGAGGAAAAAACTTATCCAGGAAAACAGTGCGGAAAACACTCCAAGTATATTCCTAGTTAACCGCTTTCAGTTTGTGTCTATTATCAGCCTACCAGCATCCTGCATCTCCGAAAAGCCGAGAAAGAGCATACGAAACCTTCGATTCTTCAGGGTTGTTGATAAGCTTGAAAATCTTTTCCAATTCTTGTATCCACAAGTCAGCCTTCTCAGAATTGTCATCTCCATAAAATCGTTGAGGTTTCTGATTTATGAAGTTTGCTAGATTCTTCACCTCGACTGACAGTTCAGCCCGAACCTGGTCTAGCTCATTCTGGGAAACTACGATAGCAGCAACACTAGTCATAGCCTGAACGGCCTGGTTCATCTGTTCAATCACATCCTTATTGCTGACAAAATCGTGATCGCCGTCACGATCACATCCACGTCCATATCCATTCCTGGTTCCATAACCGGCCTACAAGACAAACTTAGTCAGTCCGCAACCAGAAACTGAAACGTATACTTATGTGTCTAAACACATTACTTCTAAGAAGTAATTTGGTCAATATACCATCTACTGTTCATAAATTATAACAAGGTCTCAACTACCTCAAAACCCATCGGAACACACCTACTTGTACACCATCACACATTGTTTCGACAAGGAAACAATTCAAGCAAGGTCCAACCAGAGATCACACAACAAAAACCTAACAGACCTATTCCCCAAGGTTCCCGAAAGACTCGACCAGCTCTGATACCACTCTCTAACACCCCCTCCCCCTTTGGCATTACTATGTGAACACGTGCGAAAATAAATTAAAAAGAATTTTGCTGGTTGCTTTAGGAAAATTGATTTATTTCAAGTAAAAGAAAAAAATCTAGGTATAAAACAATTTCTTTTGAATACTTCGAACGTAACGTGTACATCACAATAGTGAAAACCATATTATTCATAACAGAATTTCACACTATATAGAGGTTTTCAAAACACCTACACAGACTTTCTCAAAACATACCACTCACAGAAAATCCTAAGCTGGTCGCTCTACAAGACACTCACTGATAAGACCTCGTGATCATCCCCATGATCACACATCTCTTTCCGCAATCCGGACTTAAGTCTCCAAGTGACTTAAGGAACTCTTTTGCAACATCTGCACTCGTTTACCAAGGTATAATAGCAAAGCCAGAAGAACATATGTATATGCAAGGGTGAGTTCCAATATATGGATTTTAAAACGATAACCATATGCATGACACACAAGTAACATTTAACATGTATATTCACAATAAACAATTTATTTATCAAAAGGGTTTCATACCCGACAATCGTCATCGTTTTAAAAACAATGCCACTTCAATATTCATCATCTAACTTTTGTACCTAATCTCCGGAGCTTCAACCACCAAATAAATGAGCTAATCAAGCTCTCGTTGCTGATAAGGCAGGTTTTAATCGTTGCCGATAAGGTAGGTTTTAAATTAACCATAGCACTGTCCAAAACGAGGCACAGTGGTTTACTATTTATAGTATATGGTTTCATTCCATTTGTCCATCAAGGCACAGTGATGCAAACGTCATGAATACTTGCCATCAAGAATTCAAGTC
Source organism: Echinosophora koreensis (assembly GCA_035048595.1). Taxonomy (NCBI): domain Eukaryota; kingdom Viridiplantae; phylum Streptophyta; class Magnoliopsida; order Fabales; family Fabaceae; genus Echinosophora; species Echinosophora koreensis. The sequence continues at coordinate 185,002 of JAPCYP010000096.1, forward strand.
CTATGCATAGGCATGTCTGCCCCAAAAATACATGTAAAATGTTTTGTTCACGTCATTTTCTTTGTGTTCATTCTTTCCTTGTCGAGGCTCAAAGGCTAACGACCAATCCAATGTTTAAACATTTAAGTTTATCAATCGTTCCAATAAAACAAACTCCAAGTCAAAATGTGCAAATCACGAAATCTAGACTAATGCACCAGTCGTAGATACGTAGATTTTAGCGCACAAAAATCAATACAGATTTTTATAGGACATTAAGTCCATAACTTCGCCGTTTGGACCCCCGATCCATACCATAGAACACTAGACCCCGACGTCTCGGTAGCTAGGTTCGTATTTCAATTTTAAAAACATTTTCGTTCTGTGAGACACAAATCCAAACAAAAGTTCCTCAACTTATCCAAGTTGTCGGAAATAAAACCATTGTATAAAGCTACTTTATAGAAAATCCTTTTACGTTGGAAATTCGTTTATAAAAATCATCAAATCACTTAAAACTTCTTTTCTTCTAAAAATCTTTATTTGAAACTTTAGTTCAACGAAAATTATCGTTTTGAGACCAATTCCCTGTTCTAACAAATGTTGCTGCTTTTAAGAATACTTTCCATAAGTATTTTCACAATTATCCATCGCTTGACATTTTCAAACGTTTTAAGTCAAAATTTGACTTTTCTAGTAAAGTAATTTTCTCAACACCATAATAAAATTATTTTTGAAACTTATTTTTTTTATAATAACATTTTCTAATATTTAGAAATTTCTTACGTAAAAATTAGAAGTACTAAAATATTTTCACGGTTACGTCCTTACTATGACTTATAAAACACTCTTACACCATTAAATCATTAAAATAATCACTTTTTCATTTACTCCTCATTTCTAACCAATCAAATACTTAAGTAATAGGCTTAAATAAGCTTTTGGTCCCTGAAAAGTTCTGTTTTTTTGGTTTTAGTCCTCTTACTTTTTTTCATTGGTTTTCATCCCCACTTTTTCCAAAGTTTAGGAATTAGTCCTCGCCGTCAACCTGTTCTGTTTTCTGTTGACGTGGCTAACGGAATGTCACGTCAGCAATGCCACGTCATCCACGTGTCGTTAAATTTGCCACGTCAGCAAGGACTATTTCCAAAAAAAATGAAAATACAAGGACTAAAACCAAAATTTGTGAACTTTGGAGGGACTAAAATCTTATTTTAACAAAAAAAAATTCTCAGAGCAATCAAACTGGAATAAGAAATTACCTTGATACCCTTGAGTACTAGAAATCATACCAGATGAAGGGATTTGTCAATTTGAAACTTGTGGCCCTAATGTATGATTTCTTTCTATTTGTAGCCAAATTTTGGAGCAAGACAAAAATAAGAAATTACCTCAGTACCCTTCAGTACTAGATATATCATACAAAATGAAAGGAATTTAGCAATTTTAACCATGTGGTCCATAATGTATGAAATTGTTTATATTTTCTTGCAAAATTTCATAGCAAGTTGTGTAGGAAAAAGGAAATTACCTCGGTATCCCTGTACTAAAAATCGTACCAGATGAAGGAATTTGACAATTTAAACCATGACAAAACTTGGCTAGAAAATAGAAACAAATCATATATTAGAGTCATAGGTTTCAAATTTGTTGGAACCAAAGTGGTTTTGGTTAAATAATCTCTTAAGTTTTGATGTTAAAAAAAAGTTAAATTTGTATGGCAAAGTTGTGTTAAAGGACTAACTCGTCTATTCTAGCTTGCAGAATTGTCCTAAGTATAGATAGACAAGGAAACTGAGTATAAGTTTTTTAAAATAGCTTTAAGAGAATATTCGGGGATATCGAGGTAGTTTCCCGTCCCTGTACGACTTGGTGTGAAAAATGACTAGAAAATAGTTTTTTTGTTAAAATAAGTTTTTAGTCCCTCCAAAGTTCACAAATTTTGGTTTTAGTCCCTATATTTTCAATTTTTTTGGAAATAGTCCCTGCTGACGTGGCAAACTTAACGCCACGTGGATGACGTGGCATTGCTGATGTGGCCTCCGTTAGCCACGTCAGCAGATAACTGAGGGGAGTTGACGGCGGGGACTAATTCCTAAACTTTGGAAAAAGTAAGGATGAAAACCTATGAAAAAAAGTAAGAGGACTGAAACCAAAAAACGAGAACATTTCAGGGACCAAAAACTTATTTAAGCCTAAGTAATATTATATTACTATTTCTCATCAATTAAATCTTATTATTCCATAAAAAGCTTTTTAACGATTTTAACCTCGTTATTAATTGAGCACTAACAACTGTCAGGCTTTTCAATCCACAATCAACATCAACAACAATTTCATGCCAATAATATAGCAAATAGCATAATTAATGACATACAATAAAATATAATAACAATTAAATGCAGATAATTTTAAAAGCAATTAATACTAACTACGTAAAATAATAAATACACTCAATAAATAAAACAGACCACAAACAAATTACATACAGCTATCGGAAAAACCCCTCAGGTGAAGTTGACACAGGCAAACACAAGGAGGGGGGTTGAATTGTGTTTGTTAATAATTTTTGAAAACAACCTTTTTCAAAACAATTTTCTCACACAAGGATTGAAAGGCAGAAGCACACACACAGAAAAAGAACTTTTAAAGACTTAACAAAATCAAGTTCAAATCCCCCCAGTTAGTATAAACAAATAAAACTGAAGAGGTAAGGATTAGAAGATTCACGCAAGTGTTTTATCCTGGTTCACTCTCTTCCAACCAATAGCTACGTCCAGTCCCTTCTACTTGAAGCTTTTCCTCCATTATTTTCCAAATAGATTACAACAAGTATTCAACACCTCTCCAGGCTACAAGAATTCCTTTCTTACCAAGCCTCTTCAGGCTCTACCTCTAACAAAGAGATTGGTTTCTTTTGATCTTCTAACTCACTATGTGTGAGGATATAAAAGTTTAAGATCTGTTGAATATTATCAAAATATTCAAGCTAAGGTATTACAGACTTTTGCTCTTGAAAGAATAAAAGATATTTAGCTCGTAGAATCACTAGAGTTTTTCTAACAAGGTTTCTGTATTTGCAAAAGTTATTTCTTCAGATGTTGAGGTCTTCTATTTATAGTGACCTTCCTCTTCACTTGAAATTCTTCAACGGTTGTTTTGAATTTTCCCGTTTAGAGATATAATCAAAGTCATAATATCCGTTGTGACTCATGGCTTGAACGTGGCCATCAGTTATCACTCTTGCACAAACTTGGCACATCTCTGAGCAATTACAACTTGAAAACTGTTTTGCCTCCCTTGTACAAATTCCAGCTATTCCAGCGTTAAAGGTGACAGGGTACAAGGCGTTTCCAGCGTTAAAGGTGACAGGGTATAAGGCGTTTTGCATTGTACTATTTTGCTTTTGCATTTCCTCATTTGTACTATGTTTCTCTCAAAGAAACAAGGCAATAAAACAGTTAAAGCAAATAGAAATGACCAACATATAATTGAAATGAATATCAATCATTTGAAATAAATACTTCTATGTGGTCGAGGTAGCATTATCTGAGCATATAAGATATTCATAAAGAAAAAGAGCTCGTCTACTTATTAGAATGCGTCTACACGCTCATAGATAAAAACTCTTTTAGCCCGTCTGTTGACGTGGCAAAAATTTTCTCGTCTACTATCAAGTCTTATATCAGTGAGTTACTTTGATCTTCGTCTACTGACGTGGCACTTAAGCTCGTCTACTCATAGGAGTTAAACATTCTCGTCTACTTAGACTATTCTATATTCCGTCTACTCAAACATATCTATATAAATATATACCATTCATTTTGAGCAGCTCGTCTACTCTGGTAGACACGGATATTAATAAACTCTTTCGATGTTTCCTTAACTTATTAAATTTCGAATATCACTGCAAGACTAGATAGAGCATGTTAGATCTTAACTAACACTTTGCTATACAAATTTAATCATTTTTGTTAACATCAAAACTCAGATTATTTAATCCAAATTACATTGGTTCCAACAGTCTCCCCCTTTTTGATGATGACAAAAACAAATTAAATTTGAGTGAGCAAAGTCTGAGAAAGCTTACAAGACTCCCCTAAGACAAAGCATTCAGACTTAACACGAATAGAGTAATAGAATAAGACATAAACAGAGAACCATATATCATATATAACTTATCAGATTAGTTCAGCTACTTATCAGACAAAAGATATAAACAACTATGCCGAACATGTAAGACAAATAAAAACATGCATATGCATACAAAAATATACTTTTTAAAAACTGACTTTCATATATATATAAAATATATAGAAATTTAATTCTCTCTTCCATTCTCCCCCTTTTTTGTCATCAGACAAAAAGGTAAGAGGTGGGGATCATCATTGTCAGTAAAGAATAAATCAAAAGAAAAGCTTAAGAAGAGGGTGGAGGTGGAGGGTTTGGATTTGGATTTGGGTTTGGTGGAGGCACAGGAATTTGCGTTTGCAGATTCTGACTTTGTTGAAAGCTCAGCATGATGTTCATCATTTGGTTCATCATTACATTAGTGGGAGCCAGGGCTTCTGCAACTTGTTCCCTCACTTGCTCCTTGACCTCAACCTTTACTCTCTCCTCTACAATTCTTTCAATAATTTCTTCAAAGTTTGGAGGCAGTGAGAGTGTAGGTCTTGAACTTTCAGCACTTTCTTGAGCAGGAGCTTGGCTTGATAGAGTGTCTAAAGATCTTGAAGTTTGAGGTTGCCCTGATGGATGAATTACAGTTAGAGCCAATGGCTGAGATGATTTCTTCTCAGAAGTGCTTGGCCTAGAATCAGACTCAGCAACTTCCTCATTCTCAGTAACTGGATGAGCATATTCAATCTCCATAGCAGAAACTTCTACAATAATTTCCTCGTCAGTATGCTCAGAAGGTGGAGAAGGTGGAGGTAAGTCAGTGAGTTGCAGAACAGGTGGGGGCAGCTCTTTAGCCCAGTTTGAAAATCCACATTTGCCTCTAACTTTGGGAATGAACTTTTTCTGTTCCGAAGTTAAACCGGATGAAGAGGCTTCTTCTGTACAATTCACTATGTGAGCTCTCCAAATATCAATAGCCATATCTTCTTGAATATCCTCAACAGGTTGTGCCAACCAATAATCCACGATATTCTGATCTGTTTCTTTGACATCTTCAGGATTGATCATGCAGGACTCTGGAAAAGGCATTTTTCCAGTATTTCTTTGTTTCTTCTTGTCCTTGTCCTTGTTTAAATCTATCATTGGAAATCTTGGACATATCATGTGGGGCTTGATTCCAATCTTGGTATCCTTCAAGGTATGTCTCAACCAAGTTGGAGGCACAAAATTAGCAGCCCTTACAACCCTGAATAGCTCAAATTCTGATTTCAGCATCGCATACATGATGTGATCAATGATATCAGATGCTTTGCCATATTCCCTTGGATGTACAAATGTTTTCCACTTTGTCTTGTTATCCATGATGATGGGAACATGTCCGAAGGATCTAGACCTTTTGTATATGACATTTTGCAGGTCTTTCTCCGCTGAATCCTTAGACCAGTCAGAAATTATGTGTCTCTCTACACCATCAGTGAAGGGTTTGAAAGGAGGGTATTTAACAAGGTTTGGATAAATTTTTCTGCGAGGAAATTTCTTTTGTGGTAGGCGAGTGATGAGAGGTCCTAATCTATTGTACATTTTGGATGGTGGATGGCCATAGGGAATGTCAGGATGAGGTTTATACCAGGGTTTGACAATTGTTTCTGGTTCATACTCATATTCTGGCAAAGGGTACCAGGGTTTGTTTGAAACAGGCGCTGGTTCATTAGTATGATATAGAATTCTCCAATTTCTCTTTACTTTGGCTAATAATGCAAATTTGCCATCATAAAGGTCAGAGGGGGGAATATATGGAAAGTATATCTTTTTCATCTTAGGGAGGGGGCACCAAGGATAATTCTATCATCTGGTTGGTTGAACCAGGGATCATCCCCAGGTATCAGAGGTGGGAATTGTGGTTGTTTTCGTGAGGTTATTTGTGGTTGGTTAGGGGAAGTGATTTTTGGTGAAGATGGTGTGGGGACATATACATCATCAACAATATCAGGTTGATTTATAGACACATCAGGTGCAGAGACAACATTTATTCTATCTTCTAGGCTAGAAACTAAGGTATCTACTGCTAATTGAACAGGATCATTAGAAGGAAGAGTTACCTCAGAAGTCATAGCTGCCTTGGTTTTCCTTTGAGGTAGTTGTCTTCTTGTTGGAATAGCAACACCAACAGCCTTTTGTTTCTTCAAAATTGCACTGATGGGAACTCTGTCCTCATCATCTTCATCATCTTCATTATGAGATAGGATCAGGTTCCTTGTCCTCTTCTGAGATTTGGCAGGTTGAGGGGCCTCAGTAGTGGGTTCCCTAATTACAATGCCAGTAGCAGGCCTCTTAGGAACTCTTGTCCTTATTGTAGTGGTTTTTCTTTTGAGAGGTCTCTTCAGCCCTAGAACCTCAGCATTATTCTGCTCAATTTGTTCTTCTTTCACTTTGAGCATTTCTTCTTGCTTGGCTAGGGAAGCAGTAGTATATGTACTCAAATTCATATTGGCAATGTTCAGTTTACCAAATATAGCAGTTGACATGGCTTTTTATGGCAGAATTCTTTCTTGTTCTTCACTTGGCTTAGAAGCAATAAAATCATAAAGATTTTGTGACTTGAAGATCTTTGATAAAAGATGACAATAAGGAATTCCAGTAATCTTCTTCCTAGTAACCACAGCATCCTTGAATCTCCCATAGAGAATTCTGGGAAGATTGATTTTTGTCTCGATAATTAGGTGACAAAGGCAAAACTTGTGTAGGGCAGACAAGTTATCCTTTGACCATGTTTTATGAAGAATCACCTTATTCAGTATCTGATGAAGAATGCAAACATCATCCTTCATTTCTGTTGACTTCCAAGAATGAGTTCTAACTTAATCTTGACCTTTCCTTCTCGAGCGCAGTTGATTGCCTCAGAAATGGTCTTCTCTGAAACTACTATCCTTCTCTCAAGAATAGTGCTTGAAATTTCATCAGTAGTTACCTGAGGATTCCTCCAAAACGCCCTAATCAGGTCTAGGTAAATAGAAATTCTCTCTACGAACATATCGTCCCAACCAACGAAAATGATGATCAATATCCCGAAATCAAAATGATGAATGCCAAGTTTCAATTTTTCCACATTGAAAATCTCAGATGAGGAGGCCATTGTTGAAGAAAGAGGGTCAGGGTTTTGCAAGTCAGAAAACAGAGAGATAGAGTGAGAGTTCAAAGACGAAGTTAACGAAAGGTTTCCTCAGAGGGAAGGGACTTGCTTTAAAGGTTTTGAAATTCAAAGGTTTTTCTTTTGGAAATAAATCAGAAAGAAAATGTTTGACAAGACATGTCATAAAAGATAACACGGCTTTGTTATTTTTGAAAAAGTAAAAAGGTTTAGAAGGAATTGAAAGAGATTACTGACTCAGCAAAGAGAATATATGATAAATTTGTCTTTAAGACAAAATAAATGCAGTAATTAAATAATGTATGTATAGACGGGTTCATGCAAAAAGCAAATATGGACGCGGCAAGCAGTGGACACGGCACAAAAATATAATGGACGCGGTATGCAATGGACGCGCACTTAAAAACATGTAATAAACTTGAAATGCTTTAGACTTACATACATCAATAACAAAATTTCTCAAAGCTGAATAACATAATCATTCCACACATAGCATGTTGAGATGTTTTCTAATAAAAACAAATCTGTCCTCAGCAAGAGGTTTAGTAAAGATATCTGCCTATTGATGGTCAGTATCTACAAATTGTATATCAAAAACACCTTTTTGCACATAATCCCTTATAAAATGATGTTTAACCTCTATATGCTTAGCTCTAGAATGCAATATTGGATTCTTAGATAGGTTATTTGCAGCAGTATTATCACACATAAGTGGAATACTACTTACAAACACATTGTAGTCCCCCAATTGATGTTTGATCCATAGAAGTTGTGAGCAGCAATTAGCTGCTGAAATATACTCAGCTTCAGCAGTTGATAATGCAATGGTACTTTGTCTTTTGCTTGACCAAGAGACAAGGTTAGTTCCAAAGAAGTGACATCCTCTACTGGTACTTTTTCTTTCAATTCTGTCTCTAGCATAGTCAGCATCACAAAAGCCAACTAATCTGTAATCTTCATTTTTCTTAAAGCATAAACCCAGATTAGTAGTACCTTTCAAGTATCTAAAAATTCTCTTAACTGCTGATAAATGAGATTCTCTAGGTTCAGATTGAAATCGAGTACATAAGCATACACTGAACATTATATCAGGTCTAGATGCGGTAAGATATAGAAGGGATCCTATCATACCTCTATATACCTTTTGGTCTACCTTTTTCTCTTTATCATCTTTGTTCAGTATGGATGTGGGGTGCATAGGGGTATTCATTGGTTTGCAATCATCCATTTTGAACTTCTTTAGTAGTTCCTTTGTATACTTGGTTTGATGGATGTACACCTTGTCGACAGCTTGTTTAACTTGAAGTCCAAGAATGAACTTGTGTTCTCCCATCATGCTCATTTCAAATTCTTTCTGCATTAACTTTGAAAACTCTTTGCATAGAGATTCGTTAGTAGCACCAAATATGATATCATCAACATAAATTTGTACTCTATAAAATTGGATTTATGGACTTTTTAAACAAGGTCGTATCAACCTTTCCTCTATTAAAACCATTTTCCATTAGAAATGAACTTAATCTATCATACCAAGCTCTAGGGGCTTGTTTTAGGCCGTATAAAGCTTTCTTAAGCTTATATACATATTCAGGTTGGGTTTCACTTTCAAAACCCGGAGGTTGCTTTACATATATTTCTTCATTGATAAAGCCATTTAGAAAAGCACTTTTTACATCCATTTGAAAAAGCATTATATTATGATGTGCAGCAAAGGAAAGTAGAATCCTAATTGCTTCTAATCTAGCAACAGGTGCAAAGGTATTAGTGTAATCTATACCTTCTTCTTGAGAATAGCCTTGTGCAACAAGTCTTGCTTTGTTTCTTACCACTTTACCATCTTCATCAAGTTTGTTTCTGTAAACCCATTTTGTTCCTATAACAGATTTGTCCTTAGTCAAGGATACCAGAGTCCAAACATCACTTCTCTCAAACTGATTCAGTTCTTCTTGCATAGCTAGAATCCAGCCATTGTCTAGCAGAGCCTCGTCTACTGTTTTTGGTTCCAACTCAGAGACTAGTGCAGTATCTTCTTGCTCTCTAAAAGTTGATCTGGTTCTTAGCCTATCATTGGGGTTTCCAATGATTTGATCTTGCGGATGATAATTCTTAAAATGCCAAGATCTCTAAACATTGTTTGTTGAGAGGTGGATGTTTCTGGTTGTTAAGGAGGGTCTTCCACTTGATCATCAGCTTTTACTTCTGTTGTATCTCCTGAGATATTTAGATCAAGATCTGTAAAAGCTTCATCTAGCTATGATAATTTCTTATCAGGTTGCTTGTCATCAAACTTGACATGAATACATTCTTCAACTACTAGAGTTCTAGAATTATGTACTCTAAAGCCTTTTGAAGTTTCAGAAAATCCTAACAGAATTCCATTATCTACTTTAGCATCAAATTTACCAAGTTGATCTTTAGTATTTAGAATATAACATTTACAGCCAAAAGGATGAAAATAAGAAATTTCGTCCTTTCCATAATTTATAGGGAGTCTTATTCAAGATTGGTCTAATGTATATTCTGTTCTGAATGTAGTAGGCAGTATTAACAGCTTCAGCCCAGAAGTGTCTAGGGACAGAGTTGTCATTGAGCATAGTACTAGGGATCTCTTGAAGATATATGTTCTTTCTCTCTACCACACCATTTTGCTGTGGTGTTCTAGGTATTGAGAAATTGTGAAGAATACCACTTTCTTCACAGAACTTGTGAAATAGCTCATTTTCAAACTCTCCCCCATGGTCACTTTTGATTGAAGTGATATACATGCCTTTTTCATTTTCTGTACACGTTTGCAGAATATAGAAAAAACCTTGAAGGACTCATCCTTGTGAGCTAGGAACATAACCCATGTCCATCTAGTGTAGTCATCTACAATGACTAGACCATATTTCTTACCACTGATAGAAGCAGTCCTTGTTGGACCAAAAAGATCAAGGTGTAGCAATTCTAGTGGTCTATTGGTACTAACAATATTCTTAGATTCAAAAGAACCTTTGACTTGTTTTCCCTTTTGACATGCATCACAGAGAGCATCAGATTTGTACTTTAGGTTTGGTAGCCCTCTCACGAGGTTATGCTTATTTAGCTTTGAGATTAATCTTAAGCTTGCATGACCTAGCCTTTTGTGCCAAATCCATCGCTCATCTTTAATGGACACTAGACATGAGACACTTTGATTTGAGAGGTCCTCCAAGTCAATTTTATACAAATTGTTTTGCCTCTTAGCAGTGAATAAAAGTGATCCATCATTTTAATTGACATTACACATGTTCTTATTAAAATAAATATCATAACCACTATCACATAATTGACTTATGCTTAGCATATTATGTTTTAAACCATTTACTAAAAGAACATTATCAATGGAGGGAAAAGGGTGTTTACCAATTTTACCTTTTCCAGTGATCTTCCCTTTCTGGTTTCCTCCAAATGTCACCCAGCCACCATCTTTATGTTTTAGGTCTTGGAACATACACCTTTCTCCCGTCATGTGACGTGAGCACCCACTGTCCAAGTACCAAGATGTTTGTTTCTTTCCTGTTGTTAAGCAGATCTGCAACAGGTATTATCTTATCCTTAGGTACCCATACTGATTTGGGTCTTTTCTTGTTAGTTTTCATTGGACGCGAATGTTTAGCATGCTTATTATGTATGCATCTATATGTAGCATGCCCACTTTTTTCACACACTTTGCAAAAGGTGTTGGACGGGTCAGGCTTGGCTTTAACATATTTAGCTTGAGCTTTTGAAGCTCTATATTGTATATGTGGTTTTGACTTATTATGAGATGCCTCATGCTTCTCCTTGTCATAACCAAGACCAGATTTATCATATGGTGACCTAGAGTACCTTCAAATCAGACTGAGTTTATCTGAGCCACCTACAAACTTTGACAAAGTGTCTGTCAAATATGTTACATCTTGTTTTAGTTTTGCAACTTCACAAGAATTATCAAGCTCACACTCTAGTTTGTCAGTTAGACTGACATTATCTGATTTTAGCTTATCATTTTCTTGTGCTAAGGTTTGCTTCTCTATGCAGACTCTATCCTACTCTTTTGTTAATTTTGCAAACTTCTTTTTAAGACTTTTGTATTCATGAGATAGTATGGATGATTCATGCAATAATTCATCAAAAGCATTTTTAAGAGTGGACGGGTCAGAATCCATTACCTCATCATCAGTGTATTCACTCTCTGATGATGTGTCAGCCATCAGACAGATATTTGCCTCTTCCTTAGCTTCATCTTCCTCATCAGATGAAGATAGGTCTAAATCCTCCCAAGTTGCCATTAAGAGCATCTCCAATGCACAACATTTAAGCAACCCACTTTGAGTTGCTTCTCTCCTATTAGGAGGGTCCTACTATGCCACATCATATTTAAGCAACTTACCCATATTTTGCTCCAATGGTATATATTTAAGCAACCCTTAAGTAACCCATATTTTTATACTTTTATATTTTCACTTAATTTTATTTCAGCTTAAAATATTAATTTACTTATTTTAATTAATTGATGGCTCACCCAGTCAAAAAAATTTTCTGCAAAAATTAATCTCAAACAGCAACATGATGGCTCACACTCTAAAACGACATTAAACCTATCAACATGATGTCTCACACTCTAAAACGGCAACATGATCTCTCAAACGGTAATAAACCCCTCAGATATTGCCAAAAAAAATGTCTCAAAAATCACACATTCATTTTATCAACAAAAAATAAAATAAAAAAATCACACAATAAAGCACCCACTCAACATTTCGACCACTCCTGAAACTTCCGAAACCCCTTTTCTCTACCTCAGACCCACTCCTCACCGCCTCCCTGTACTCTTCCTCCCACCTCATCCAAGACCACGCCTCCACCACCCTCCATCTACCTCTAACACGCCCTCCTCTCCTCGCACGCAGATCTGTCCTCAAACGCGAAGTTGTGTGGCGATTAATGGTAGGCGAAACAAGAAGAGTGCATGCAGGGGGTTCTTCCCTCATATTTGGGTTTAGATTGCAACTCCTTGGAATCATTGTATTTTTCCTGCATTTTAGGTTGTCAATTTTTTTCCTCTTACATCTGGCCGTGAGTTTGGGATTTTTTTTTTCTTTTTTACAATTTCATGAAATTCTTTTTTTCTCTCTCTTTCTCTTGAATCTGGATGAAAATGGGAGGCATAAAGTCATTTTTAATGGTTAAGCAACCGTTGCTTATATAAGGAACGGTCCTTAAATTTAAGCAACCTTGATGCCACGTATGATTGCTCCAATGCTGGAAAAAAATAAGCAACGTTGCTTAGCCATAAGAACCCTGATAAGCAACCCGCGATGGAGTTGCTCTAAGCCCTTCTTTTTCTTGAAGAACTTCTTTTTATCTTTCAAATCAGAGCAATCAGCTTTGAAATGACCAGGCTTCTTGCATTCAAAGCACAAAGGTGGACCTTTTTCCTTGGAGTCTGATTTCTCCTTGGAAAACTTCTTGTTAAACTGCTTCCTTCTGAAGTTACCTTTCTTTCTCCACATGTGTTGAATTTTTCTGGAAATGAAAGATAATTCATCTTCTTCGGATCCTTCATCACTATCTAAAGGTTCAGCATCATCTGAAGATTCAGCAGCTTTGAGGACTTTTGATGAACAGGCTTTCTTTGCCTTTAAGGCAATAGACTTTCCTTTTCTGGAATTGTCTTCTTCATTCAGTTCAAGTTCATGAACCTTGAGTGACCCGAGAAGCTCTTCCTGAGAAAGAGTATTTAGATTTTTAGCTTCCTGAATAGCAGTAACCTTGGGTCTCCATTGCTTGGAAAGACTTCTCAAAATCTTTCTAATATGATCTCTATTTTTATAGATTTTTCCAAGAGATCTGAGACTGTTGGTGATTGTTTGAAATCTTCCAAACATCTGATCTATAGTCTCATGATCAGCCATTTTAAAAAGCTCATACTGGTGAACCAGCATGCTTATTTTTGACTCCTTCACTTGAGATGAACCTTCATGGGCAAGGGCCAGAGTATCCCAGATTTCTTTAGCAGTGTTGCAGATGTGAACTTTGTCATGTTCTGATCTGGTGATGGCACACATCAAATAGTGTTTTGCTTTGAGATTAAGGATCTGCAGTCCAATCTGCTCTAGCAATGACTGCTCCATTTTCACCTCTAGGCTCAGTGTAGCCATTTTCAATCAGTTCCCATATGTCTAAATTTTGTGCATCCAAGAAGGCCATCATCCTCTTCTTCCAGTAGTCATAATCAGTTACATCGAAGAGAGGAGGTCTGTTGATAGCTTGTCCTTCTGCATCCATGGTTGTTGGATCGTACTCCCTCAGCACTTGTTAGATGCTCAACCCTTTCGAGGCTGAGCTCTGATACCAACTAAAGTTGACACAGGCAAACACAAGAAGGGGGGTTGAATTGTGTTGGTTAATAATTTTCGAAAACAACCTTTTTCAAAACAATTTTCTCACACAAGGATTGAAAGGCAGAAGCACATACACAGAAAAAGAACTTTTAAAGACTTAACAAAATCAAGTTCAGATTCCCACAGTTAATATAAACAAATAAAACTGAAGAGATAAGGGATTAGTAGATTTACGCAAGCGTTTTATCCAGGTTCACTTTCTTCCAACCAAGAGCTACGTCCAGTCCCTTCTACTTGAAGGTTTTTCTCCACTATTTTCCAAATAGATTACAACAAGTATTCAACACCTCTCCAGGCTACAAGTATTCCTTGCTTACCAAGCCTCTTCAGGCTCTACCTCTAACAAAGAGATTGGTTTCTTTTGATCTTCTAACTCACTATGTGTGAGGATATGAAAGTTTAAGATCTGTTGAATATTATCGAAATATTCACGCTAAGGTATTTTAGACTTTTGCTCTTGAAAGAATGCGTCTACACGTTCATAGATAAAAACTCTTTTAGCTCGTCTGCTGACGTGGCAAAAATTTTCTCGTCTACCATCAAGTCTTTGGACTTGCTATATATCAGTGAGTTACTTTGATCTTCCTCTACTGACGTGGCATTTAAGCTCGCCTACTTATAGGAGTTAAACATTCTCGTCTGCTGAGACTATTCTATATTCCGTCTACTCAAACATATTTATATAAATATATACCATTCATTTTGAGCAGCTCGTCTACTCTGGTGGACGAGGATATTAATAAACTCTTTCGAAGTCTTCTTAACTTATTAAATTTCGAATATCCCTGCAAGACTAGATAGAGCATGTTAGATCTTAACTAACACTTTGCTATATAAATTTAATCATTTTTGTTAACATCAAAACTCAGATTATTTAATCCAAATTACCTTGGTTCCAACATCAGGTACTCCCCTTACCTCTTGAAGATTTTTCCTTCTGAATTTAAGTTTCGTCAAACATCCGATCTCAGCAAAACACGTACACGATTCATACAACAATTTATCCTTCAACAAACCACAACAAATAATTATCAGTCAAACAACTAAATCACTCCTAAACTACATGATAGGTTCGGCCTTCATGAGTTAAATTGGCTAGACATGATAAAATTTTGCAAGCTTTTGGATTAAGGATCCTTAAGCAAGATTAAGACATAAACAAAGCTTACTTAAAAAAAATTGAATCAAAACCATCTTAACCACAAAGTTAATATTTTCGGCCATATATAGAATTTTGGTTTAAAGTATGATTTGATCTTCTAAAAATGGATTAGAGATCTTAAGTACTTGGAATACATGATTAAGGATCAAAACACAAAGATTGAAATAAAATACTCCAATCCTTCAAGAACCCTAGTTTCGGCCATGAATAAAAATTTGGGTTAGAGGTTTTATTTTGATTCAACATCATGGATTTAAGACATACATGTACTAAAAGGAATGGATAAAACATGATTTGCCAAAAAATTGAACAAAGTTCCTCCCCCCCACACAAACTAGGTTCGGCCTTGATGAGATAAATGGGAAGGAAATTTTTGTTTGATGCATACTCTTGGATATTAAATATAAAGATGATATAAATTGGTAAATATAAGATCATAGAAATTGGTTTCATGATCATAGGATTTTTCTATGATTTTCTAGAGATTTTCAAACTTTCTAGATCTAGGAATTGAAAAAGATGATCATGACCTTGAAACATCAAAATAATTGAAGAACATGATATTGATTGAGTGAGATGAGTATGGTATACCTCTTGGAATTTGAAAATGAGCAAAGGATCTACTAGTTGCTTCACAAAAATGGCAATGGAAACTTAAGGTTTTTGTGAAAAATGATGAACAAGCTTGATGGAGAAGATGAAGTATTGCTTAAATAGCAATGAAATGGCCTCCAAAGATGGGTTGGGCTGTGGGAATTGTAGGGGCAAAAGGGTCCAAATTGTTTTTCATTTAAGGACAAAAGGGCAATGTCACTTAGGGCAATTTTGTGATTAAGTTAGGACTTAAGGACATTTTGGTACTTTACCCTAAGGTAATCATGAAAAACTTGTGGTGATAATTTTTAGATGATGTGGCTAGTTTTCCACCACATAAACATGATGAAGATGCCTTAACCATGGTCATAATTTAACTAGGATAGGTTAAGTTAGGGGTATTTTGGTCTTTTTACACTTAACTCATCATTACGTTCATTAATTGCTAGGTGAGTCACCCCTATGACTCACCACCCTAGGTGGCAATATATCTCAGCATCCGATGTCGGATTTTGTCTCTGCACCTCCGTTCTCGACTCCGTCGATTACCCGATTTAGGTTTTTACGTCCAAATCAAGTATAAAACCTATTTATTTTGAAAATTTTCAAAATAACCTATATCGTTGGAAATGATATATAAAATCTATTCATTTTGTTCTCGGGTCAAAATTAGGGTTTCTGATAAGTAAAATCTTACTGTCAGTGAAAATGCAGACCGGGTTCCGTCTGAATTTTCAACCAAAAATTTAACCGTATACTTATGAAAATAAGTATAATACGAATATGACTTTGGTTTTCCCAAAATCATTTTCTAAGTTTCAGATAAAAATATAAACATTTATTTATATTTATACCGATCTTAGAAAGCAGAAAAATTGGGGTGCTACAGTTAATAAATCTAACTTTGTCATACAAATTTATTCTTTTTGTTAACATCAAAATTTTTAGAGATTATTAACCGTAACCACTTTGGTTCCAACATATCTGTGTGTGATTTAGGGTGAGGCATCTATAAGGTTAGAAAGAACAATTGATGGGTGATATAAGCACTTTAACAATATGATTAAAATGTGTAATATGGCTCTGTCTTATGAGTAGACCGTGATGGGTTGGACCATTCATTTTAGTAGCCTGCTGAGAGGTCCCTACTCTCATCTGGTGAGTTATAAAACTGACTCCCCATTAAACAGTTTTAGAACATATAGAATTTATAGAAGCTCACTAGACAGAGAGGAGTTCTCTCTCACACCAGATAGGAGACTTTCATGATTCACTGTTCACTAATCATAGCATAATGGATCAGGTCACTAGGTACACAATCTAATTCTTGATCCTTCTCTATGGTATAATATGTTTCAATATGCTATAATTTTGTATCTATATTTGTTTAATTTCCTTCACAACGCTCTTCTAACACCTATTTTTTTTTTATATATATACACAATACTCGAACCCCGAGACCTTACTTTAGAATAATCAAGTTCCTTACTTCTTAGACCCACGGGCAATGGTGGTAGTCTTTGGAGTACAAGTACGTATATTTCGATCGCTTTATTTTATAAATTGTAATAAAAAGTGACATATTTGACACATGTGGCCACTATATTGATGAAAATATTTCTATTCATCTCTGCAACAAATGGATTTTGAGATGAAAATATAGATTAAAGATGGAACGTTCATCTAACAAAAAAAATTTTAATGTAAGAAAAGTAGAGTAAAAATATTATGTACTTAAATACTAATTTTTTTTTCTATTCTAATTTAAAATTGGATAATTTTTATATAAAAAAAAGAGAAACAGATTTAATCAATTTATAACATATGTTAAAAAAAAATCACTCATATAATAGAATAGATATTCTATTTTATTTCCCCATCATCCCAATAAAATTAAACCTATTTTTGCATGACACCTAGCCCCTACATCTCTGCAATTACTTTCATCTCTATTTGAGATAGATTTTGAGAAAAGGAACAAATATTATAGATGGAATATGTATTTAATAAACTAATTTTTAATGTAAAAAGATTTAAAATGGTAATATTCTATCTTTACATAATAAAATTTTCCTATTTCAAATATCATTTATAATTTTTTTTTATAAAAAAAGTCGATATATTCTTTTTAGAGATGGTTCAATCTATCTCTAAATTCTCTTAAAATAAAATGAAATATTTTTGTCTACTAATCATGTGCATCAGTTTAAAAATGGTTGGTTGTAGTGGATTGTGTTTCTGAGCGAACCTTACTTGTAAAGTCATGAGTTCAAAGTCTGGAATTGTCATTTCAGGAAGGGCTTTACCTAATCATCATCTCTGGCTCAAGGGTTGGTATCACAACTTTGTTTAACGAAAAAGTTGTTATAGTATACATGTCGTTCTCTGTGTGTCGTACATGTCATTCTCTGTCATGATTTAACAAAAGAGTTGTTATCTATTATTTATTATATATGCAAAACTCAATAATATCCACTGTTGAAGATACACATGTCACCCTATAATATTCTCACTATTATAAAAATGTGTCTAGCTCCTTAGAAAAACAAAAGA
This sequence comes from Echinosophora koreensis, assembly GCA_035048595.1. NCBI lineage: Eukaryota > Viridiplantae > Streptophyta > Magnoliopsida > Fabales > Fabaceae > Echinosophora > Echinosophora koreensis. Next base: position 202,964 of record JAPCYP010000096.1, read on the forward strand.
AGGCTCTAGAAACAAATTTTCCCGACCCAAAAATAGAAGATTCTGGACCAACAATATATTTCAAAGCCTCTAACCATATATTTCTGAATGCCACCATAAAAAACATCAAACTCCAAATTACCTTAAAACACAACCAAAAGCCCCCCATCCTCTTTTCGCATACAACCATAGTTCAAATTACATATAGCATCTGTTTTTGGGAAACATGCATAATATTTGTTTTTTTTTACCAATTTAATTGATATTTAATTTTAAATTAATATTTAATTATATACAAAAGTAATTTTAAAAACATAAGTAAAAATCAACATGACCAGTGACTCGTGCGACAACACGGGTACCATTCTAGTAATATACATACTCTATCGACTTAAAAATTGAAATATATGTTTTTAAGCTTTACAAATTAAGTCCTACATAATCCAAATTTAAGAATAATAACCTGAATTTTCCCATTTTTGTAAAATGAAGGGCTATAATGACCTATTACAATTTTGGGTTAAATCAAGAGTTTACCCCATTGGTTATTAAGATGGAACTGGGAGGGAACGAACCAAGACATATTATCGGATGTAGGGATGTTTTTGCTGACTGGTTTTAATCGGTTTTGATGCAAAAAATCATTCGATCTAAAGATTAAAACAATATGCAGGTCGATTTAGTTTGGATTAATTCTTTAAAAAAAAAAATCGATTTGATTCGATTAAATGCGGTTTGATTGAATTGAATAGTTTGTTTTTACCAACATAATAATTAAAAAATAAGTCCAAATAACATTAATAGATATACGCTATAGCATACTAAAAATTAAAATTTTACGAGCTAACAAGTATCAATTTCATGTTTAGAATGTTAAACGTAGTGGAAAATCATGTTACAACAAATTAATAAGTATTATTAGGAAAAAAACCAATATATAAAAAATCAATAATACAAAAGTAGAATAAATATATATTAAATTTTATATATGCAGTTTGGTTCAGTTTTAAATAAATGATCTGAAATCCGATCCAATCGATTTTCACAAAACAAGCTCCAAAAAAATCCAATTGTCCCCGCTAGAATTGGATTAGAGCCCAATAAATCAAGGCCCATGAGTATGAAGGACAGAAAGGGTATTCTAGAGGTATTTTCCACAAGGAGTCGAGATGGCTCCAGGGAGAACATCCTGGCTGTCTGGAAGAAGACTGACTTGTTTGGACTAAGACCCGGCAAGTTATTACCTCAAAGGAGGTATGGAAATTATCATGACCAACTTGGTATTAAGTCGACCTCCCATCTGAGGGGTAAGCCCGAGATCCTAACGCGGAAGTGGAATAAAGAGTCTTTCCCTGTCCATGTAAACAGCTCGGACGACATCACGGTAACCTGGCAACCCGGCATACCCGGGTTATACGAGAGAGGAATGATACGCCTCTAGAGCATTAGGACACGTGATAGGGACACGTTAACCTTCTAGAAGGATCTTGCGATGATCAGAGAGATAATGAGAATCTGCCACACGTGTTCGCGAATCACACCCCAACAATCTGTGGGACCCACCCGACCTAGCCAACTCACGTGACGAGTACGCAGGGTAAGGATCTATATAAAGGCGGACGTCGTCTTCACTAGGGGACACAATATTATTCACCCACTCTACCACTTAGAGAGAATTCCATAACATACTTGTACTAAAAGTCTAAAACCTTACTTTGTACTTATATTATAATCAATACAACTACCCCTTCTTATATAGTAGAATTATTGTTCACCCCGGAACACCAATAAATGTCGGTTTTGTTCTTTTTTTTTTTTTTTTTGGGATCGGATTTCAATTTTCCTTTGAATCGATTTAGATATGAACAGTTGAACACCTCTAATTGAATGACTAAAATTACAAAAACATATTATGTCACCAAAACATAATAAACTTTATGTTAAAGTGATGCTTAATATAAACAAAGATGAATTAAATTATGAAAAATTTTTAGACTCATGCGAGCCGCAAGCCTGTCGTTTTCCATACCTTATGTCTAAAGGGGGATAATATTTCCACAAAGAAGGGCTTTCTATTCTAAAGGACTGGATTGGATGCACAAATGAAATAAATTAATAATAAATATAATAGTATATATAAAAAAATTATTATATATTCTAAGTATTCATAGTTAAGTAGTCTAGTATTATAAGACATTAAGTATTATTATTAATATGATAAAGAAATATTATTTATAAAAAATTATTGATTTAATGGGACAAGCAGAAACGAAGTAGGAAGAAATAAAGTATTGGAGCTTTCATGCTCCTTATATGCTCGATACATATGTAAAGGAAAATTTTATAGTGGGTTATTACCGGAGTTTTAGTCAAACAAGAAACTAATTAGTGGGTAAATAAAACAACTATTTTAGGAATACTACAGAATCCGGTTGTTTTTCTTAAATAAATGTATCCATATCAGTTTGCTTCAACATGAAGTTTTGACCACTTTAACATGTTCCCCTGTCTGTAAACTATTTTCAACTAAACCCCTTCATGCATGTCCGATATTTCTATTAACTTATTCATCATGAGTGAAGGTCTAAATTGATTCCTGAAAAATTTTAGGGACCCACTTTTAGTCCCTAAAAAATAAATAAATTAACCATTTGTCGCGACCGTCCCATCCGGGAGCCGCGAGAAGATGGTAAGAAACAGAGGAGTCGCCACCAATATTTATTTGGAAAAAACATTGGAAAAACCATTTGTTTAAGGTAAACTAGTCTATATAAAAAGAGGGATTTGAGTCCGGGAGTCGGTTACGAGTAGGGAAGGTGTTAGCACCCTACATCGTCTGTTTTATAAAAAACGGTACCTCAAGTTAATTGTGCAAAATAATTTTAATAATCTTTGAAAATATTTATTTTACCCCATTTTCAAAAATAAAATAAAATAAACACACTTAAAGAGAAAACAAAATTTTGGCTTGACAAAATGATTGATTATGCTCCTACGTATTCCCGGGTGCGATGGGAAACTCAAAGCCACGTAGTTCTTGTAGAAAATGTTTGATTTGTTGATTGATTTTATGTTTTTTGGAAAAGATTTGATTTTTTTTTTAAGGATTTTGAAGAAAAAAGATTTTATTTCAAAATAAATTCACTCTTGCCACAGGGTCCAAGATAACAAAGTTATACTATAAACCCTTACAATTCATACGCCACTTGAGGATGAAAATTCATACATCAACGTCGTAAATTGCTGCGTGAATTCAAAAGGATTTTATTTTTATAAATTTTGTGAGTAAATTGAAAACATTTTTTTTTACAAAAAAAAAAAAAGAATTCACTCTTGCACAGAGTTAAAGATAGCGAAGCTATACGATAAACCCTTACAATTCATACGATACTTGAGGATGAAAAATCATACATCAACATCGTAGATTGTTGCGTGAACTCATAAATCTTATTTTATTAAAAGAAATTTCTTTTAGGAAAAAAGATTTCATTTTGGAAAGATTTTTCGTTATGAAACAAAGAACTAAACAAATCTTAAAAGGATTTCTTATTTTATTTTTGAGATTGATTTTTCTATTTTAAACAAAGAAATGAATTTTTTATTTTTTTTATTTTTTTGCCATACAAAGAAAGACATCAGTGTCTAAAACAAAACAAGCACTCATCAAAAGCCCAAAATAAAATAGCAGCCCAATCATATAACATGCCATTTAATAAAAGCAAAATAAATAAAATAAATGAAAGGGCAAAGCACATCCTTCTGGTGTTTCCATTTTTACCAAGTACAGAGCCAAAGAGAAGGCTGAACGTGTGTGACAGGGACGGCGGCGGAAGAAGGCTGGTGATGCGGATGGCGGCAACGACGGCTCTCCTGCGTGGCAGTTTGTGCGTGAGCTTGCGGTGGGCGTCGGAGGTGGTGCGACGACGGAGTGGTGGTGGTGACGACGCACGGCTGTGCGGTGACGACTGGGCGGAGAAGCAGCGGCAGTACGGGGAGGCTGGATCGCTTGCGGTGGTGGTCGTCTGAAATGGGTTCCTGGTTGAGATGAGCTCCGGATCCGGGAGAGGCGAGGCGAGACGGCGGCGCGCGGCGGTGGCACGACGGCGGCGGCGGTCACGAAGGACAGGGATAGAAGCAACCTTTTTTCTCTCTTCTTTGTGTTGTTTGTGGTTGAAGATGGGTTGCTGCCATGGGTATTGGTTTGGAAGCTATTTTTCATTTTGCTTGTTGTAATGACATTGTGTTTATGTTTGTGTTTCTGTAATGGTGGAGGAAAAATGGTGAGGTGATGGGTTTTGGATCTCTCCCATGGCGAAGTGAAAAAATGAGAGAAGGAGAGTGATGAAGGGTGGTCTCCCCCCTGTTTATTTTTGGTTCACGCCTCCCCCTCCCTGCTTCTTCTGATGGGTGCCAAATTATACCCAAGATTCTTAGGCCAGCTGTGAGGAAAAGATGAGATTGATGGAGCCTTGTTGAAGTGTAGAAAATCAGCTTTATCTTGGGAGAGGAAAAGAGCAGGATGCCATTTTTGTGTTTCACTCTTCTATTCTATGCAAAATACTCCTCTCAAGGCTCTGAACAATACCCAAAATGGAAGCCTATCTTTGAGCCGTGTGCATTGGAAGCTGCTATGATGGAGAAAGCACACTGGGCACAATTTTCATATTCACACAATTATTTTCTTTTCTTCTTTTTTGTTATATTTTTTTTTTCATTGGGCTTGGACTCAAAACAACTTTTATAACAAAAACAAATTGGGCCAATAACATGAACATTTTTTAGTATTCGTTTTCGGCATTTTCTATTTTTTTTTTAATTTCAGAATATTAAATAAAACATCCGGACAAAATTAGGTGTTCACACCATTTAGTCCCTCAAATTTCCAAATCGGGACACATTAGTCAATAGATTTTGTTCTGACGTTCATTTACTTGCCTACGTGTCCCATTAATCATCCTACTTGACCCATTAGTGGTTTTGCGTGGCTTATGACAAATTTCCTCCGTGAAAAACGAATAAAAAGTGAAAACGTGCACAATTTTAAAATTCAAATACTTGAAAATTATACACTTTTTGTTCACTTTGCATTAATTTTTCACAACGGAAATTCATCATAGGCCATTCAGTACCACTAACGGGCCAAGTATGATAGTTAATTGGACACATAGGCAAGTAAATAGACGTTGGAACTAAATCGCGGGACTCATGTGTCCCGAGTTGAAAATTTGAGGGACCAAATGATTAATTTATTTTTTTCAGGGACTAAAGGTGGATCTCCGAAATTCTTGAGGGACCAATTTGGGCCTTCACTCTTCATCCATTTTATATTTTTTGAATGCGATTGATTCATTTTATGTGAACAACATTTGGCTTCACAAATTTTTTTTTTTTTTTTTGCTTTGACTTAATTATAACTATAATAATATCTCTAATTGTTTGTGGTGTTGTTTTTTTAATAAGAACATGATATATATATATATATATATATATATATATATATATATATATATATATATATATATATATATATATATATATATAAAATAGCTCATTAATGAAAGTATAATATGTATAACATTTACTATATATACTATAAATTTATAATCTTGCTAAACACTAGTTAAGGAATCAAGAAAGGGGTGAGTATATGTTGAAAAATTAAATTCATTATTTCTCAATATATTAAATATATTATTTTTCAATATAAACTTATATTTTTTTTAATATTATTAATATTTACCTATCTTATTAAACAAACAATAATACAGTTTTTTCTTTTCTTTACAGTTGTACCAAAAAAAAAAACAATAATACAAACACACAAAAAAAAGCAGTTAAATGTTGAAATGATAATTATCTTTCTAGTTTTGTCTAACTTTCGGTCATTATGTAACAATTGTCAATGGTATACCAACCCTAAAGTCAATTTTGACAAAATTCGATCAATCAAATACAACCTTTCAGTACTAAAAATGTTAAAATTAGCGATGGAAACATATTTGTCGCAGACTGCGACGAATTATGTTTTGATTTACAATTTCTAACGATTTGGTATTTAGCGACGGATTCAGTGACGAAACCTATTGTCGTTGAATATCTCGTAGCAAAATCCATCGTAAAATTATTTCTTTGACATTATTGACGGAATTAGACACAAAAAACATTCGTCGTGAGTCATCCCGTCGCTAATATTTTTATTTGAATTTACCAATGGATTTATCGACGAACATACGATGTTGCTAAAATTTCTGTCACTAAATCCGTCATTAATATTCTATTTGAAACCCATAGCTCAAGAATTCGTCGCTAAATGCATCGTTGAAATTAGCGATGAATTTACCAGTGAATTTTTCAATGATGAAAATTTTCCATCGTTAATTCCTTCATTAAAGTATAAATTAAAGTAATTTAAAAAGGATATTATTAATATATTTATTTGTTAAATTTTACATTTATTTTTATTTTTTATTGCTTTTATTTTGTTTTCATGTAAATTTAGAGTATAGTTGAGACATTCAATTTAAACACTTTATGATGTACATTAGAAATTCGTTAGTTGAATCTCTTTCTCAATATATCACCTGAATAAGGAACATCAACGCTGCAAGTACCTCTATAAGCGCTCTTTGAGCCGTGAGGCCTGTCCTGACCCTGGTGAGCCCCCGAGGGCCCAAACCCAACTCACCTAAACTTTTTGTTACAAAAAAAAAAAAGGTACATCAACGTGAATTAATGATCAATAAATTACTCACTAACCAATTAGGAAATGAAATTAGGGTCTTGTTAATCAGTCTCCTGATAGCATCTTTAATGGGAGTTACTTAAGGGTTGCATGTAGAATTAAGCAATCGTTCCTTATAAGTTGCACCAATAGAGTGTGTTTAGGTGGACATGGGTTGCTTGTAAAAGTTGCTTCTATAATTAACCGGTTCTTATATAGAGAGAAAAGATATAGTAGAATTGCATTGACTACCTTCCTCCAAAAATCAAAGAACAATAAATGTGAATAAAAAAAATGGGTAATTTTGCAGGATCCATTCGATAAACATTTTAGAATTACATCATTGCATGGAGAGTTGCTTAAAAGTGATAAAATGACATGGTAATCTGTCCTTATTCATTAATTAATATGTCCTTTTATGGTACTGGTTAACATTCTCTTGTTTCAGTTTCTTATTCATTAAGTAGCATTGCTCTTTTGTAATTTTCGGCCGACTTGGTGATAAGCTTGATCTCGCAGCATCAAGTCCTTATCCTTGTCCTTGTATCAGCAGGTCTTCTGTCTTCATGCTCTGCCTATCCACTGCCTTTCCATTTTCTGTTTTTTCTTTTCTTATTCCCGGAAAAAGTTGTCTCGTTACTTGTAATGTTCACCTTATCATCTTGGTAAGCCTAGATTGGTCATTCACCTTTTCTCAACTTTTTCCTCCGGGTACTCTTTCTTCCCCTCTTCATTGCTCTGGTCTCAATTGGTTGAAAACATCATCCACAGTACAAAAATTGAGCATTTTTTACTGTGCAAAGAAGCTATTTAAAAAAAATAACATAATATTTTAAAATATAAACAAAAGTAATTTTCATGTGACTAAACTTCTGTCTATTTTGATTATTTTTCCAAAAAAGTACGAACTTAATTTAATAATAATTAATTTCTAAAATTTAGAAATATTAGGAATATAATAATTTTGAAAGTGAATATCATTGAAAGCAGAAACAAAAAATGAAAAATAAATTGAGAACAAAAGAAATTATTAATACAATAGATAACTAAGTTTGAGAAATTCTAAATCACAACCATGCAGACTAAATTTTTGGCTGCTGAAGGCTGTGTCTCTGAGGATGATGATGGTCCAACACCAGAGGAAGCCATGGAAATGGTTACGAAGAGAAGATAAAAGAGTAAGGAGTTTTTTTGGCTCGGAGAAACGAAATGCAAAGTGAGGTTTTGGGAAGCCAAAAGAGTCTTATTTATAGCCCTAGCCAGTAAACATCTAGAAGAAGTTATAGGAAACTGAAAAGACCAGCCACCATTGGTAACGTTACACCGAGATCCTTGGGAAAACATGAAATTGATGGCGTCGGCTGACAAAGTCTGTTGGGATTTTAAAATATGATTTTAAATTTGAAAAACTGACGATTGGCATGTTGATATGTCGAAGTAGGAGGCTGCAAAACTTATCTATCTTTTTGACTTGCACACCGATAGACAAGTTTTGGGGGGCATTTGTTGGGACCAAAAATAAGATTTTGGTCGAAATAGAGAAATCTTGGTATCCGGTGGATAAGTTGCCGAAAAGAATGCATAAAAATTTGCTTGAGTATGGAAATGGGTATTCCGACGGAGACTTATTCGAACCCAGTGTCGAAAACCAAGATATCAAGATATGAACAAGTGAAAACTACGAAGTTTTCATGAAAAAAATGTTGCAACGACGCGAAGTACCTTTTCGACATATATGCATTCACAGGAAAGAACGTCGAGTCAGCAAAGGAAAATGTTGTCGAAACGGGATACCAATTCAACACGAAGCCGTGAAGATTGGATGCAAGATGTGTCAAGAAGGTTTCCCACTCTGTCCACTAATGTCAAGGTGGGCCCACCCATGTAGATAGTGGAGTATTGGACATTAGGTCTTAGCCGTTGGATCAATAAACATGTTTGTCAATAGGACAAATGGCCGTAGATTAGGACTTAGGCAATTATTTTTTCTTCTATAAATAGTGCTTATTCTGATGTACAAATGGTCGGATACTTTGATCACACTCCCACAACATCCTCACACTCATAACGGATTAAAATGGAGTTACCCTCCAACATTTAATTTTCATGCAGATTTACTTTTAATGCAAAGTTCTTGTTCTTCATTCTCTTCTTCTTCCTCAAACTCTTTATTTTTATTATCTTTGCTCTAAATTCTCTACAATATTACTTACTGTTTTGAACTTGAAATCTTTATGAACTGGTGAACTTTCAGCGATCCTGTACAATTTCATTTACTTATTCGCATATTTAAGTTTCCTGCACTTTTACATTTTGATAGGTGCCGAACCTACCAAAATTAATATAACCGAATTACAACCCTACTTGCAGCAAGGGTGTCAACCCGAACCGTCTCTCAAAGGACCAACTCATAAATTCAATCAAAATAAACAAGCAAATTAAAAGGTTTTTTTTTTTTGGGGGGGGGGGGGGGGGGGGGGGGGGGGGGGGGGGGGGGGTGTTGTTGCAAGTTTAATAAGCACGAAATTTCAAATTAAAACTGAAAATAACAATTTAGAAACAACCAATCCAAGGGAATGATAGTTACTGGGTTTGATTCATCCTTAATCACAAGAGAACATACAAATGTTAATTAAGCCCTTGATTTTGAATTCCAAATAGAAGCCTAAATGGAACCCATGAATTTCCTACTAGAAATGTATCTAGAGTTTGATTAATTAAGGCAAACGAATTAAGCATCCATTAAATCCGAAATTAAACATGAAAACCGAAATTCAACCAAGCTAGACATTTCATCAAACACCTTCAATGCAATCATCTAGATTCTGTTTTTCCCTCTTTAATATGAATTAATGAGGCCACTAATACACAAATTCAAGATTCCAACGCATTTAAGCAAACAAATATAGAATCAAGAATCAAAGAGGGGAAGAACATGAAAAACGAAATTAACATATGATTAAGCAAATAGAACAAGATTTCATAATCAAACCCATAGGAATGTCAACCGAATGATTGGTTTAAGGAGTTTAGCTCTCCATTATTGTGGAGAAACAACTTAGAAAACGAAAATCCATGACCATGAATATACAAAAACCTAGAGAAAATATGAAAATGGGAAGGGAGCTACCTCGAGAAAATATGAAGATGGGAAGGGAGCTATTTTCATCTCTCTGCTGTTATGCCTTGTTTCTCCTTATAAAACACCCTAAATTAACAAATTAAACAATCCCAAACGTGTCCCTTTGGCCCAGCTTCAAGTGGCCACCAAAATTGCTCCAATTGGACCTCTAATGAGTGAGTTAGGTCCAATTTACTTCCGGATGCTTCAGGATCCGAGACTGACTTTTCAAAGCAATTTACATCATCCAAACGAAATAATTTGGCTAAGTGATCTTCATGAAAGTTGTAGATTAATGTGTCATCTTCCAAATGGTGTTGGTCTCATGTGCATACGACCTCTACAACTCAAGTTATGGCCCAAACAATGCTCTCTAAGCAAATTCCCGCAATAGCACCTCTGGTCCCACTTTCAGCCCAGATTTGACCCTTTTATCCTCCGAATTGGACCTCGAGCTCTTCATGAAAGTTCTAGATATGTTGCTTATCTTTCCTACAAAATTTGAATCACAATTTTCTAATATCTACAGCCAAAGTTATGCTGAAAAATGCAATGAGGCCCAATTTCGGCCCAAAGTCATGAAATGTGTAACACCCCCTTGGACATTACTTTGTAACACGTGTGGAAATAAATTAAAAATTAATTTGTTGATTGCTTTCAGAAAATTAATCTACTTAGGCCAGAAAACTAGAGAGTAAAAATTTTCTGCTGTAGAAAACTCTGGAAACATGGTACATACATTAAACTAGTGAGATCATACTGAATATCTCAACACATTCATAATTAGGTTGCCACGACATACACAGTTTTCTCAAAAAGCTTCCATTTTCAAAAGAGAAAATTATACCAAAACTTAACTTACAACACCACATTTAACTACCTTTTTACATATACTCTTTAGTTCTTACCACTATTACCGACCTCTTCAAGGATCAAGATTAGTATCCCCGATTGAAGTTAAGACTTCCTCCGCACCATCTACTGCCAGTACCAAGGTACAGCAGCGAAAAGGAGTAAAACCTGATATATTGTAAGGGTGAGACACCAATATATGGATATAAGTACGATAACTACATGGGTGACACACAAAACAGCATGTAGTCATATAAAGTCATACAGCATAAACTTCTCAGAATAACAAGTAATTTACCAATGGGTTTCATCCCCGAGCAGTCATTGTCCTTTATAAAAGAGATTAATGACACTACACAGTTCAACATCTAACCTTATATCTAATCTCCAAGAGATTCACTCATCAAATAAATGAGCTGATCAGGCTCTTGAATGACACATTGTCCAAACTCTTAGTACAATGGTCAACAACATAATGGCACATTATCCGAACTCCCGGCACAATAGTCAACAAAACAAATGGCACATCGCTCAAACATCCCGGCACGATGGTCAACAAATCAAATGGCACATCGTCCATTAAGGCACAATGGTCAACTCTAAATGGCACATTGACCATGAAGGCACAATGGTCAACTAAACATGAATATCACCATGATACCATGACTACTAAACACACTATAACATGAATATCCTCAAGATATCATGACTAACAAATAAACTATAACATGAATATCACCATGATACCATGACTACTAAACACGCTATAACATGACTATAACATGAATATCATCCAGATATCATGACTAACAAATAAACTATAACATGAATATCATGACTAACAAATAAACTATAACATGAATATCATCCAGATATCATGACTAACAAATAAATCGTGACATGAATATCGTCAAGATATCATGATTAACAAATAAATCGTTTTACAAAACTCGCTTACAGAAGATCCTTTCTGTTGTAACTCTGTTATAAAACGTCAAACCATATTGAAATTCATTTTCTTTTGGAAACCCTTTTTCCCGAAATAACGTCTAATTTTCGTAAAATCATTTCTACCATAAATTCCTTTATCAAATCACTAAGAAACTCAATTTCTTTCTTTTGAAAATCTTTCTTCGAGAAACTCTAGTTCTTAAAAAAAAATGATCTTAAAATTAAATCTATGTGTGAATGATTACTACTGTTTTTAAGAATGCGTTCCGTAACTATTTTCGGAATTCACCGTCTTTTCGCATTTTAAAAAAGTTTTAAGTCAAAACTTGCTCTTTTCCACTTAAATAATTTCCTAAAATCGTAATTAAGTTTTTTTCGAAGATTAATTTCATAAAATAACTTTTTATAATATATTGGATTTATCCACCTAAAAATTAACAGTACAAAAATAATTTCACGGTTACGTCCTCACTGTAACTCATAGTTCACTCTTACACCAATCAATCATTAAAATAATGATATTTTCAACTTTTTCTCATAAAATTGAAGCAAAACCCATAAAATCCATTTAAGCTTAGTTTCGGCCAACACTAGGAAAATAGGGAGGAAATTTTCTTTTGATTCATGCTCTTGGATCATCAATATAAAGATGATTACAAAATCATAGAAATTGGTTTCATGATAATAGGATTTTTATACAATTTTCTAGAGATTTTCAAAGTTTCTAGATCTAAGAATAAAGACATGAAGATCATGGCATGAAACAAGTGAAATCAATGAAGAAGAAAGCTTAGATGATCAAGGAGATGAGGTTTACCTCTTGTAGCTGAAAGAAATGGCAAGAAATGGTGAAGTTCATCACAACCTCAACTATGGTGTTCTTGAGAAAATGAGAGAAAGTGATGAAGATGAAGTTAGAAAATGACTAAGTGTGGGGGAGTGTGGGCTGCACGAAAATGATGGAGTTAGGGGCAGAATTTGTGTTGTTTTATGTGATAAGAGAACCATGGTTGAGTTAAATTGACTAAGGTTAAGTTAGAAAATAATATAATAACTTAACTATAGTTAATTAGTAACTTAACTAGGGTTATGGTTAAAATCATGTGGTTAAGAATTGGTGAAGGGTGTGGCTGATTTTGGACCATAAGAATTAACCGTGGTTCCTTAACCATGGTTAAAATTTAACCAAACGTCAGTTAGGTTAAGCTTAGGGGTATTTTGGTTATTTCACTTGAAAATTCCCGATTACTAAAATTTAAGGCCGGACTCCTTGTCCTCTCTGCTACATTAATCCCTCTTAATACCTCAGCTCCATAATCGCCTCCATTATTTACCCGACTTATCTCACGACTTAGATTCTACGCGTTTTCTTTAAAGATTACGCTCGAATAAAATAATTTTATTTCATTCCTAACGAATTTTTACGAAATGTGAAAATCGTCCGGAACAAAATATAAAACCTAATGGTTTCGTTCCCAAGTCGAAATTAGGGTTTTTGATCAGTAAAATCTTACTGTCAGTGAAAACGCAGAAAACGCAGATCGGTTTCCGTCTGAATTTTCATTCCAAAACTTCCCCGTAACCTTATAAAAATAAGTATGATAGGGAAATGACCTTAGTTTATCCAAAGTCATTTTCTAAATCTCGGATAAGAATATAATCATTTATATAATTATTATCGATATTAGAAAGTCGAAAAATCGGGGTGTTACAAAATGCACCCAAGACCCATCAATTAAGCTCAAATGATGTTTAAAAACAGTAAGTATGAGGGTTAAATACAATGTCAAAATTATGTTCATCACATTTTTCTGCACTTTAGTTTCCTGTTCTTCTAGTTTTACATTACTTTAGCAGCGTTTGATTCATTTTTCGTAGTTTTTATCTTCTTAATTGTGTTTCTATCAAGATTGATGTTTGTTGCCTTTAGATTGACTGTCTGTCGAATTTAAGGTACATTCTGACAAACCCCGTATTGGATTAACATAAAAAATGAGAGAGTTTACAACCACCTGATAAAATACATTTGTTGAGTGCCTTGTCAGAAAACAGAGAAAGCAAATTTCCACATCAACAGATATATTCTGAAGACTTTATCAAATATGTCTGATACTTGATCTTTCTTGAATTGGTCTTCAATTTTTCTTGAGAGGATTGTATATTTATCTTTTGCAATCTTGCTTAGATGAGTGATGAAATCAGTATAGCTTCTAAAGGTTCTTTGATTCTTGCAACTGAGAGAGTAGGTCAAGATCTTGGAGAAACTTCATTTTTCAATAGAGTCTTCAAGGTAGTTATCTGATAATCAGTTGTAACTCCATCTTCATCTTCTATTCTTCAAGATGTTTGACCATGATCACCAAACAATTTCTTGGTCTTAGAACTTAGTTGCTTTTCTTCATCTTCAAGAAGTCTAGGATTGAGAACTGCTTCAAGGCTTCAGCTTATAAGGATCTTGTCAAATGCATTGTCTTAACTGATTCATTAGCTTCAAGAAGTCAGACGAATGTAGTATGCTTTGATTCTTTCATTAGATTGACCTGTACAATTACTGTCTTTCCTTCACATCTCAAATAGATGTGATTAGCAATATTCAGACAATTCAATTGAAATCATTTGCTCAATGTTTAAATTCATCAAATTCAGACACATGACACATAGTCAGACGCTTTCTGACTTAACAGAGATGAGAATGTGGATTCCTAGGGCATCATGATACGTGTAAGTATAAGATTGGTACTAGCGTCAACTTAGGTTGTTTGTGCATTGCATAGTTGCCAAATTGGCGAGCCGCGTTACTGGGAGTCATGCAAGGTTGGTGTACTTAGGAGCGGCTATGGAATGCAAGAGGGACGGTTTTGGGAACCTTGGGGATGTAGCCGGGTTCGGATTGATGGACAATGACCAGTGCTTTATAACCCCAGAGTCGTGATCTTTGTTGGTACTCGATTATCTCTACGTCTGGGCCCTGAGTATTCCACGTCACAAGTGGACCTTCCGAGGCCACTGAGATACCCTTATTGGAGTTGAACTCATAAGGGGGAGCACCCTTATTGGTCACGGTGAGCGGAATAGTTACTTGGACAAACCCACTGACGTTCTCTGGGTAAAGGAAGACCCAGGAGAGAAAGAGAATGTCCAGGGAATCAGTATTCCCAGTGAGAATGATCGACCAACATGCATAGGAGTGTGACTCCTTAGAGGATTGATCCTAGATGTATAATTTAGGATGTTTGTAAAAAAATGACTTGAGAGATGCCTGCTATTTGAATATCTTTGCTGTTTGTTAACATGTTGAATTATGTCCCCAAACCCTTTTAATGGTTATGATTAGTTGCTTATCTCCCTTCTTTCTCTACGTTCTTTGTATGTATCGGAACGATAGATGAGCATCAGCAACAGGACAGGGATGGCTGCATGGCAGGACTACCATCTGAGACTACCCACAGGATCCCGATTCTCAGAGATATTGAGATCGTGTACCATGATGATCATGGGTGGCAGGTCAACCACTCACGGTTCTTCATGACTTACATCGGTCTTGTTAGCTTTTACGTGCGTCTTGGAGGAGGTCTTTATTTTCATTTGGATGGCATCAGATTGCTCAGCACCTACCATTTGCATAGATGTGGTATCCACCTCGTCAGAAGGAGTTCCCTGAAGATATGTGGAACATGGTGCATAGGTTCGAGGCTAGGAGCCATGTGAGTATGGTGCAGAGAGGCCGGAGACAAAGGAGTGTGCAGACCATGTATCATTACCGTCGCCACAAGGTGGTGATGAGTAGTGATGAGTTAGTCTGGGAGCCCAGAGCCAGAGATGCCAGAGTTTACCGACGTCGCTTCGGCGAGGGAGAGGGTAGTTCTAGAAACCCATATCGTCTGTGATATGGATATGTCGGAGGCGTCTGCTAGGGTGTGGCTCTTTGACCGTATTTTGGATATTTTGATGTATCTTTGGTGAGGCGGGTCGAGTAGTGATGGTAGGACCTTTCTGTGACCAATGTTTGTAACACCCCGTTTTTAATATAAAGCCCTTGAGTATGTTTTTATGTGTTGTATGTATGCCTTGTTTGCCTTAGAAATGTTTTTGGGGCTAAATGGGATTTCCTTGGTTTAAAATCCCTTTCTGGTGCATGAGCACGTCCGTGCTCATGAACCAGCATGCCCGTGCACATAGGCGTGCTCAGTGGCTAAGTGAGCCATGAGCACGGCCCTACTCAAGGGGAGCACGGTCGGACCGGAAACGCGCCCAATGTGACGTTCTTTTTGTCTGACTGTGCTGACTTGAGAACTACACCATGCTTAAGTTGAGCACAACAGGGCTTAATGGGGAGCATAGCTGTGCTTAGGTCACAGAGTCTATAAATAGAACCAATTTTTGAGGGTTGCGAGTCAAACCCTATTTTGGCACTTTGGGAAATCCTAGTGTGACAGAAACCTTTCCCCTTTCCCTTCCTTTGAACCTAACCAAGTTCTTGGTGTTCTTGCTCTAATTTGGGGAGAGAAGTCATGCGCTAGTGTCATCAAAAGGTAACGTAGTCTTCCCTCATTAATCTCCTTTTCACTTTAAGTTAACTGGAGATTAATTGGTTAATTGTTTGTGTTTGGCCAAGACTTGAGGAGCTCGTCGAGCCATTCAAGGGAACGACATCAGTTTCGTTTACGCTTAGCTAAGGAGTTTGATCTTCATACCAGGTATGAGGAGAAGCGATATTATGAACATGTAGGCAATGTGAGTAGCGTAAGATGAAAGGTTAACCGATGACCCAATTGTTTGTTAATTGCTATTTTGCTATGTTTATATGTAATTGATTGTTATTGGAATGAAGTTAGTATTTTATGATTGATGTTGCCTATGCATTGTTTGATTGCTAATTGAATTGTGAACTGTTTATTGGTGATTGTGCCTTACATGAATGTGATGATGTTGCTATCATGAATGCATGACTTGACTGTTTGGTGGATGTTGTGAATCGAACGATGAAGATATTAATAAGACATTGAAAATGTTAATAATGATAAAGGGATGTTTCCCAATTGTTCATAAGATTCGAACCGTATTAAATAGTGAAGTAAATGCTCAAAGGCTTAGTTAAGGACCCTAGGATTGATTATTGAGTGTTTACGGACTTTATAACGAAGCTGTGATTAAAGGATTAATTCCCCATAAGTGTAAGACATGGAATTAAATAAGGATAATAAAACTGAAGCTTGATGATGTAGTTTAAGCCAATAAGTTTGATCTTCGAATGCCCTAGGAAACGTAGTAAGGGTTCCTAAACCCTTTCTGCCCAGAAGAGTATAGATATGCTCTTACGAGCATGGTTGTGCTCAATAGGCAGCACGCCCGTGCTCAATTTATAGTTCAACACACCCATGCTGAGAGTGAGCACGCCCGTGCTCATCTGTCCAGAACAGAAACGCAAAAGCAGAACAGGGGTGTTTCACCACAAATGTCCAACGATAATAATAAGCCACCAAACGCAGTAATGAAAAGCTAGATAACTCAATGAAGACTTTAAAAGTATAACTAAATGCAAGTGTAAAGATGATGTTATACCTTGGTAGCCGAGTGGCTAAGGGGGCCTTGATGCTTATTGGTCAAGGTGTTGAGCTCTGGTGCTTATTGGCCAGAGTGTTAATTAAAAGGTAACGTTGAACCTTGGTAGCCTAATGGCCAAGGGGACCTCAATAGCCAAGTGGTCCAAGTGGAGGTGGTGTTTGTTGTTTGTGTGTTGATGTTCCTCACACATTCATGCATCAGAGTTGTTAGTGGGGGATGTTCAACATAAAGGAGGTCATCCTAGAGTATGGCGATCTGGCCGTCCGCAGCGATTCAAGTGAATCATGTACACCTGTGGTGGCATATCCGAGAGTAAGGTGCATCGACTATCTGAGGGATTCACCTATGGTTTGGTGAATTACGATGTTGGTACTTAATGACCAATGTGAATATGTAACGCCAAAGTTGACTTCCTGAGGTAGAATGGATCCAAGTGCATAATGGAATAGCGGAGTGGCGCTGCATCGCATAGCATACTTATTGCAATGATATGAATAATGTTGACTTGTTGTTATGCTATAATTCTTGTTATACTATATGTTATATGATGCATGCTTGTCTTACTAACTGCTTCCATGCCGTTATGTTCATATATATGTTTCTTACTCCCCGTTCTTTGTTGTTGCTTTACATGTACCTTTTTGTTATGCAGAGGACAGTGAGCAGCCAGTTGAGGAGTGACTCTGAGGAGCCGCTACTCTTAGCTTAGGATTTCCAGGTTTTCTTAGTTATGTTGTTATCCGTGATGTTTAAGGATTTTGGTTATACCAGCTCTATAATGTGACATCGGGGTCGAGTTTCTTTTATGCTATGTTTTCGTTATGTTAGACTTATGTTATTTTTCCGCATTGAGAAGTTGTTACAATGTGGTGTCTTTTACCTTGGTTTGATTTTTATGAAATAAATGCATGTTTTTTTATATATCTTTTATTTAAATGGTTTGTAAATACATGCGGGGTAGATGGTGTCACATTTAGTGGTATCAAAGCAGGTCTGTCCTATCAGGCCGTGGTATGAGTCTTTTATGAGTCTTCTATGTTGCTCTTGTTTGAATTATCTATATTTATTATAGATAATGATGCTTAGTATAGTTCTTCCTGCTTGGTTCTCTGTTTTTAATACTTGTCTTGGACAAGTGCAAGAACCAATGGCAGGGAGAGGTAGGAACGATCAGACTTTCACTGATGCGTTGGCACTGCTTGTCAATGCTATAGGACAGAACTAGAACAACAACAATGGAGGACTAGAAGAGTTTTAGAGCCTCGATAAGTTCCAGCGGAACAATCCATCTTCCTTCAACGGAGGTTATGACCTTGAAAGTGCTCTTTTGTGGATGCGGGAGACTGAGAAGATCTTTCGGGCTATGGGATGCAATGACATTCAGAAAGTCATCTTTGGGACTTTCATACTGAAGGAGGAAGCTGGGCACTGGCGGGAGAATTGTCGCCAGCATATGGAAGCTGAGGGTACAGTGGTTACTTGGAACATCTTCAAGGAAAGATTCTTGGAGAAGTACTTTCCAGCTGACATCCGCGACAAAAAGGAGATGGAGTTCTTGGCTTTGAAGCAGGGAACTATGTCTATAGGAGAGTATGATGCGAAGTTTGAGGACCTGGCTTGTTATTACACATTGTATCAATATGTAAATGACGACCGCTCCCAGTGCTTGAGGTTCGAGGATGGTCTGCGTCCAGAGATCAAGCAAGCCATCAGTTATCAGGAGATCCGCGTCTTTCCGGTCTTGGTGAACAAGTGTAGGATCTTCGTGGATGCTTAAAATCCAGAGTGTCCAGCTACAAGAGTTCAGATGCTCAGGGAAACAGGAAGAACGATCAGAAGGACAAAGGGAAACAACGCCTAGCTCCGGTTGGTCGGGACTTCAAGCAGGTTGGCAAGAAGCCACAGTTTTCTTCAGACAGTTCCAGGGGTTGGAATTCTTCTACTCTTAGTCCCATCAGATGCGGCAAGTGCGGCGCACAGGATCACTTCACGACTCAGTGCAAGGAGATAGACGTCATCTGCTTTAAGTATGGCAAGTCTGGTCACATCAGCCGAGAGTGCGAAGGAACAAAGTCAAAAATGCAGAGTGCTAGCAAGAGTCAGAAACCCCAAGTCAATCGACTAAAGACTAGTGGGAGAGGCCTCCGAGTCCGAGGGCTTGATCCAAGGTATGTGCCTCATTGATGAAACTTCATTAGCTGTATTGTTTGATTCAGGTGCGACTGACTCGTTTATGTCACATGAATGTGTTAAGAGTCTTAGATTTCCTGTGACACTTCTTGAGAGTGATTTAATTGTTGCTACACCTACAAATAAACCTGTTCTTACTTCACATGCATGCAAGAAATATTCTTATTACCATTGATGGTAGAAATTTTATTGTTGATCTTGTATGCCTACCTTTAAAAGAACTTGATATTATTCTTGGCATGGAATATTTATCTTCCAACCACGTTCTCTTAAATTGTTTTGATAAAACCATAGTTTTTGGAACTCCGGTGGAGTCTAAGGATCCGAGATTTTTCTCTGCCAACCAAGTTAAGGCTTCTATAAAGGAAGAGGCCCAAGTTTACATGATGTTGTCTTCCATGGATGTACAGAGCAAGCCTGATGTTGGGAATATGCCAGTAGTGAAAGAGCTTTCCGGAAGTGTTTCTGGGGGATGTTTACGAACTACCCCCTGAGAGAGATGTTGAGTTCACCATAGACTTAGTGCTGGGAACGGGACCCATATCCATAGCACCTTATAGGATGTCTCCTTCTGAGCTAGCTGAGTTGAAGAAACGGTTGGAGGAACTGATTCAGAAACAATTCATTAGGCCTAGCATGTCCCAATTGGGAGCGAGGCAGTGTTGTTGGTGAAGAAGAAAGATGGCAGTATGAGATTGTGTGTCGACTTTGGACAACTCAACAAAGTGACCATTAAGAATAGGTATCCCCTCCCTAGGATTTATTTCTCCAAGATATATCCGAGGTCAGGATACCATCAGATTCGAGTTAATTCTGAGGACATCCCAAAGACTGCGGTTAGAACGCGTTATGATCACTATGAGTATTTGATTATGCCCTTTGGTGTGTGACTAATGCTCCTGCTGTGTTCATGGATTATATGAACAAGACCTTTCACCCTTACTTGGATAAGTTCGTGGTGGTTTTCCTAGATGACATCTAAGTGTACTCCAAGACCAAGGAGGAACATGAGGAGCACTTGAGGGTTATCTTGCAGACCTTTAAGGAGAAGCAGTTGTATGATAAGTTGTGTAAGTGCGATTTTTGGCTCGAAGAGGTGAGTTTCTTAGGACACGTCATCTCTAAAGGTGGGATAGTTGTGGATCCGGCTAAGGTAGAGACGGTGCTCCACTGGGAAGCGCTGAAGTCAGTGGCCGAGATTAGGAGTTTCTTGGGTTTAGCAGGGTATTATAGGAGGTTCATAGAGGGTTTCTCTAAGATAGCTTTACCCTTGACCCATCTCACCAAGAAAGGACAGCACTTTGTGTGGGACTCTAAGTGTAAGGAAAGTTTCCAAACCTTAAAGGATAGGTTGACATCAGCACCAGTTTTAGTTTTGCCAGATCCTAGTGAGCCTTTCATAGTTTACTGTGATGCTTCGAAGCAAGGTTTAGGTGGTGTGTTGATGCAGAATGGTAAGGTAGAGGCCTACGCCTCTAGGCAGTTGAAAACCCATGAGAAGAATTACCCTACCCATGATTTGGAATTAGGAGCTGTAGTGTTTGCCTTAAAGATTTGGAGGCATTACCTTGATGGAGCTAAGTTTGAGGTTTTTAGTAATCATAAGAGTTTGAAATATTTATTTGACCAAGAAGAGCTCAATATGAGGCAACGTAGATAGATGGAATTCCTTAAGGATTATGATTTTGTTCTAACCTACCACCCAGGAAAAGTCAATTTTGTGGCAGATGCCTTAAGTAGGAAGACCTTGCATGTCTCCGCTTTGATGGTTAGGGAGATGGATCTGATAGAGGAGTTTAGAGACTTAAGCTTAGCTTGGGAAGTGACCCCTAAGAGTATTAGTCTTAGAACCTTGAAGGTTACCAACAGTTTGATGGATCAGATTAGAGAAGGCCAGAAGATAGATAAGTATCTCTTAGACCAGAGGGAGTTGCTTGCGCAGGGTAGAGACCTTAGTTTTAAGGAAGGAAGTGATGGAGTCTTGAGGTTTCAAGATAGAGTCTATATACCAGATGTTTTGGAGCATAGGATGTGCACCCAGGTGCCACTAATGTATTAGGACCTAAAGCGTATGTTTTGGTGGCCTAGGATGAAAAGGATGTGGTCGAGTTTGTTTACGCGTGCTTGGTGTGCCAAAAGGCTAAGATAGAACACCAAAAGCCTTCAGGAAAGTTGTAACCTTTGAGTATCCCAGAATGGAAGTGGGATAGTATCTCTATGGATTTTGTGACTAGACTCCCTAGGACTCCAGCTGGTTATGAGGCTATCTGGGTTGTTGTGGACAGGTTAACTAAGTCTGCCTATTTCATTCCTATTGTTGAAAATACGATTATGATCTTTGTAATTAATATATAGGACTAGGCATATCATATCATATCTTGTAAATAGGAATAGAATCTCCTATATTCATTGTGTAATTATTTCATTAGTCCTATATAAAACGGACTCCGTTGTGTAGTTGAAGCACACGATTTCAGCAACTCAATGCCTCTGTTTTCTCTATTTCAACATGGTATCTAGAGCCATACAGAGGTAACCCTAAAATCGTGCTTACCCGGTGGACCCACGGTCCTCCGGTGAGAAATTTTCTTGGCAAACCTTGTTTCTGTTCAGGGTTGCCCTTTCTTCACCGTCGTGACGTCCTTCCCGTAGCGTTTTGGTCGTTTTTTTCCCTAAGTCGCCATCAGCCGCCACTTTTTCCGGCGACCTTTCCGGCCAACCACCCCACCGTCAGAACCGTACTGTCCTGCGCGGCCCACCCCCCGAGACCCAGCCCTAACAGTCATCTCACGCACCCACACTCGTGTCCCGAAACATCAGCGAGCAGATCCTTTTGCCGGCTCCTGGCTTCGCCATTCAGGACGAACTTTTCGGCGTGGTGGTTGCCTTTCTCAGGTGGTTCCAACGCCACCACTCCCAGTCCATTCCGATCACTTTTGCTACTGACGCACTGTGTTCGCATGCCGTTTCGGGTTTTCAGGTATCGTGTGGTCATCGTTTTAGACTTTTTGTTACTGATCTGTGACTTCCTCTAATTCCACAGATCCTCCTAAGACCATGGGTCCTCCTAAAGCCTCTCCGACTAATTATGAAGATTTTCTCAAGTGGTTTGAGCATCGACAGTCCTCTGGAGCCACTGCTTTGGTTGCACATACTGGTTCATCTGTCTGCATATCTCAGTCACCATCTCTTGGTCATTGGGTTCTTGACTCTGGTGCGTCTGACCATATCTCTAGTAATTAGGCTTTTTTATCCTCTCTTTCTACATCGGGTTATTTACCTATTGTCACATTAGCTAATGGTTCTCAAACCCAATCCCAAGGTGTTGGAACTGCCCATCCACTTCCTTCTCTATCAGTTGATTCTGTCCTTTATGTCCCTGGGTGTCCCTTTAATTTACTCTCTGTTAGTCATTTAACCCGCTCTCATGATTGTTTGATTTCCTTCACTAAAGACATTGTTATCCTATAGTACCGGAGTTCGGGATGGACAATTGGCACCGGATATGAGTCTCATGGCCTTTATCAGCTTTCCACCCCCTCCCATGTTTGCTCTGCCACGGATTCCCCTCTTACCATACATGCTCAGTTGGGTCATCCTGGTCTCCCCAAACTCCAGAAATTGGTTCCAAGTCTCTCCAAGTTAGGGGGGTTTTTCTCGTACCGTTTCTACTCATGGGTCCAAATACTTTGTTACGTTTATTGATATTTTTCAAGTGTACGTGGTTATTTTTAATGAAAAATATGTCTGAATTATTTTCAATTTTTCAGCAGTTTTATCAGGAGATTAAAACTCAGTTTCGCCTCTCCGTTCGCTCTTTACGTAATGATAATGCCCGAGAATATTTGTCCCAACAATTTCAAAACTTTTATGGCTTCTAATGACATTCTTCACCAAACATCATGTGCCCATACACCTCAACAAAATGGGGTTGCCGAACGCAAAAATCAGCACCTCATTGAAACCACTCGGACCCTTCTTCTTCATGGCAATGTTCCATTTCGATTTTGGGGAGGATGCTGTTTTGACAGCCTGCTATCTTATAAATTGCATGCCATCCTCTGTCCTTGATGACCAAGTACCTCACTTGGCCCTTTTTCCCAATATTCTTCTCTATTCACTTCCGCCACGTGTCTTCGGGTCCACATGTTTTGTCCACAATCTCTCTCCTGGTCTTGACAAACTTTCGGCTCAATCACTCAAATATGCCTTCCTTGGTTATCATCGGACCCAAAAAGGCTATCGTTGCTTTTCTCCTACTTGTCAACGTTACATTATATCGGCTGATGTTACCTTTTTTGTGTCTGTCCCATACTTTGAGTCGACTCCCTCTCCTCCATCGCTTCCCTTGCCTCCCGAGCAGCTGTTTATGGTAGTTCCTCTTCCTTCGGCTATTATACCTCTCGAGTCTGTCCCACCGGCAACTCCACCTGTGGACCCCCCAGCTGTTCGGTCGCTGCAGACCTATCACTGTCGCCCACCACCCACCTTGGTGCACGCCCTTGTCGTTCCTCCTCCTGCTGCTCATCCTACTCCTGAGGCTATGATGGATTCTTCCCCGGCACCAACTCCTTCACTGGATCCGGCCTCGCCGCCTGAACCAGACCTTCCCATTGCTCTCCGTAAAGGTATACAATCTACTCATAACCCGTCTCCCCATTATATTGCTTTGAGCTATCATCGTCTTTCTCCTTTGCATTATGCTTGCCTTTCTTCTTTGTTTTCTGTCTCTATTCCTAACTCTCCAGGTGAAGCTTTATCTCACCCTGAAGTGGCGGCAAGCGATGATTGATGAGATGTATGCTCTTCAAAGCAGTGGTAGTTGGTTATCGTTGGCTTTATACTGTGAAGGTGGGTCCTGATGGTAAGATTGATAGGTTTAAGGTCCGTTTGGTGGCCAAAGGCTACACTCAGATATTTGGCCTTGATTATGGTGATACTTTCTCTCCTGTGGCCAAAATGGCCTCAGTTCGGCTTCTCCTCTCCATTGCTATAATTTGCCGCTGGCCTCTTCATCAACTTGACATTAAGAATGCCTTCTTACATGGTGATCTTGAAGAGGAAGTCTATATGGAGCAACCACCTGGGTTTGTTGCACAGGGAGAGTCGTCTATCATGGTATGTCAGCTTCGCATGTCACTTTATTGTCTTAAACAGTCTCCTCGGGCTTGGTTCAGCAGATTTAGTACTGTAGCGCAACAGTTTGGTATGGTTCGCAGCGAAGCTGACCGCTCTGTATTCTATCGTCATTCGGCCCAACGATGCATTTATCTGATTGTTTATGTGGATGATATTGTCATAATTGGTAGTGATCAGCATGGCATACTACAAGTGAAACAACATCTCTCTCATCAGTTTCAGACTAAAGACCTTGGTAAGCTCCGTTATTTCTTGGGTACTGAGGTAGCTTAATCATAAAGGAATTATGCTATGGATATTCTTGAAGGGACTGGACTATTGAACACCAAGCCAGCTGACACTCCTATGGATCCAAACATCAAACTTCTACCTAATCAGGGGGAGCCATTATCAGATCCAAGAAGATACAGGAGATTGGTTGGGAAATTGAACTACCTCACAGTCATTCGTCCAGACATTTCATTTGTAGTCAGTGTGGTAAGCCAATTCTTAAATTCTCCTTGTCAGGATCATTGGGATGCCGTGATACGGATCCTGAAGTAGATTAAAGGTGCTCCAGGAAAAGGTCTTATTTATAAAGACAGAGGACATACTCACCATGTATTAATATATAGGATTAGGCATATCATATCATATCTTGTAAATAGGAATAAAATCTCCTATATTCATTGTGTAATTATTTCATTAGTCCTATATAAAATGGACTCCGTTGTGTAGTTGAAGCACACGGTTTCAGTAACTCAATGCCTCTGTTTTCTCTATTTCAACACCTCTGAACATGGAATATCCTTTAGAGAAGTTGACTAGGCTGTATATCAAAGAGATAGTTAGGCTACATGGTGTACCCTCTAGCATAGTGCCAGATAGAGACCCTAGATTTACCTCTAGGTTTTGGAATAGTTTGTATGATGCTTTAGGAACTAAGCTTAGGCTAAGTTCAGCTTATCACTCACAGACTAATGGACAGTCTGAGAGAACCATCCAGTCCTTAGAGGACTTGTTGAGGGCTTGTGTGCTAGAGCAGTCTGGAAGTTGGGATAAGTTTCTTCCCCTAATAGAGTTCACCTACAACAATAGCTTCCATTCCAGTAATGGGATGGTATGTAGAACACCGTTGTGTTGGAATGAACCCAGTGACAGTGTTGTGCTAGGACCTGAGATAGTGCAAGAAACAACAGAGAAAGTGAGGATGATCCAAGAAAAGATGAGAGTGGTACAAAGTAGGCAAAAGAGCTATCATGATAAAAAGAGGAGCTCTCGAATTCCTGGAGGGTGACCATTTATTCTTGAGAGTTACTCCAACAACTGGGGTTGGTAGAGTGATGAAAGAGAAGAAACTTACTCCAGAATTCATTGGCCCTCCAAATTGTAAAAAGAGTCGATGAAGTTGCTTATCAAATTGCATTACCACCTTTCCTATCCAAACTTCACAATGTCTTTCACGTGTCACAACTTAGAAAATACATTCATGGTCCGAGCCATGTGATAGTACCCGACACAATTCATTTGGAAGAGAACTTGACTTTCGAGGTACAACCCCTTCGAGTTGAGGATCAGATGGTGAAACAACTAAGAGGCAAGGAGATTCCTTTGGTTAAAGTTGTTTGGAGTGGGGCAACTGAGGAAAGTGCTACATGGGAGCTTGAGAGCAAGATGATGGAGGTGTACCTGCACCTCTTCGTTCGAGGTGAGTAGAAATTGCGAGGACGAAATTTTTATAAGAGGGTGGAATTGTAACACCTTGTTTTTCATATAAAGCCTTGAGTATGTTTTTATGCGTTGTATGTATGCCTTGTTTGCCTTAGAAATGTTTTTAGGGCTAAGTGGGATTTCCTTGGCTTAAAATCCCTTTCTGGTGCATGAGCATACCTGTGCTCATGTACCAGCACGCCCGTGCTCATAGGCGTGCTCAGTGACTAAGTGAGCCACGAGCACGGCCGTGCTCAAGGGGAACACAGCCGTGCCAGAAACACGCTCAGTGTGACGTTCTTTTTGTCTGACCGTGCTGACTTGAGCACTACACCATGCTTAAGTTGAGCACAACCGTGCTTAATGGGGAGCACGGTCGTGCTCAAGTCACAGAGTCTATAAATAGAAGCAGTCCTTGAGGGTTGCGAGCCAAACCCTATTTTAGCACTTTGGGCAATCCTAGTGTGACAGAAACCTTTCCCATTTCCCTTCCTTTGAACCCAACCAAGTTCTTGATGTTCTTGCTCTAGTTTGGGGAGAGAAGTCTCGCACTAGTGTCATCAAAAGGTAACGTAGTCTTCCGTCATTAATCTCCTTTTCTGTTTAAGTTAACTGGAGATTAATTGGTTAATTGTTTGTATTTGGCCAAGGCTTGAGGAGAAGGGATAGTATGAACATGTAGGCATAGGGGGTAACTTAAGATGAAGGGTTAACCCATGACCCTATTGTTTGTTAATTGCTATCTTTCTATGTTTATATGTAATTGATTGTTATTGGAATGAAGTTAGTATTTTATGATTGATGTTGCCTATGCCATGTTTAATTGTTAATTGAAGTGTGAACTGTTTATTGGTGATTGTGCCTTACATGAATGTGATGATGTTGCTATCATGAATGCATGACTTGACTGTTTGGTGGATGTTGTGAATTGAACGATGAAGAAATTAATAAGACATTAAAAACGTTAATAATGATTAAGGGATGTTTCCCAATTGTTCATAAGATTCGAACCATAGTAAAGAGTGAGGTAAATGATCAAAGGCTTAATTAAGGACCCTTGGATTGATTCTTTAGTGTTTAGGGATGATGTGATCAAGGACTGATCACTTAGCATTTTCGGATCTTCTTTGATCTAATTGCTTTAAAATTTAGGATCAATCACAATTCAAGAACACAATTCAATAAACTTGGTATTCAAGTGAAGAATCAAGAGGAAAATGAAAAGGAGTCGAAGAGAACACAATTGATATGAATAAAAACTAAGAACAAGAAGTAAATCTAAGCTATGAAAGGTAAATTGCAAGAACTAATGAACAAAAGTAGAAAATGGAAGAGGTAGAGATGAAGAAGAATGGCGCCACAATTGAATCATCTTTGAGAAGAAGATTGAAATTGATAAGCCAAAAGAGGATTCACCACTTGAATAAGGATATTCAATATAAGAATCAATTGGTTCAAGTCATGAACCAAGAAAAGGAGAACTCTCAACTCTCTCTAGAATCTCAAGTGTGAGAAACTTATCAAATGAAATCAAACTTGTGAAATGAGTTACATGAAGCCTATTTATAGATGAGCAAAGTGCTCATCCTCCTTTATGATGGCTTTAGCGCCTCCCCTATGTAAATCCCAAGTGTGGGCCTCTCTTGGCCCAATGTAGGATTCCTATGTTGGGCCTAGTTGGTACAAGAGGCCCAATTAGCCTAAGCCCAAAGTAAAAGCCCAAAAGCCTACATTACCCAAGTGCTTTTTGAATAAGCACTTTTATGACAAAAAGTCGACTCTATACATAGGTCGTAATCCCTACCTTTATTACATGAACTCTACTATATACAAAGGTCCTAGTCCTTATCCATAACTAGGTGGTCAATGGCTCAATGCATAAGAGGATCAAGATGATGCATTCTTCATAAAGTTGCCTATGAGTCAAGTGATTGACCACCACCTTCTTGAGTGTGTCTTGGACTCTTCTATGTCTTGCCCTTGTCATGGGTCCATTCAATTCTTCAATGCTAGGTCCTCGGCTTTGTGTGTCCATGCTCACATCAAGGGACTTTATAACGAATCTTAGATTAAAAGATTAATTCTCCATAAGTGTAAGACATGGAATTAAATAAGGATAATGAAACTAAAGCTTGATATGTAGTTTAAGCTAATAGGTTTGATCTTTGAATGCCCTAGGAAACTTAGTAAGGGTTCCAAAACCCTTTCTGCCCAGAAGAGTACAGCTATGCTCTTACGAGCACGACCGTGCTCAATAGGCAGCACCCCCATGCTCAACTTAAAGTTCAACACGCCCGTGCTGAAGGTGAGACGCCTGTGCTCATCTGTCCAGAACAGAAACACAGAAGCAGAACAGGGGTGTTTCACCCCAAATTTTCAACGATAATAATAAGACACCAAACACAGTAATGACAAGCTAGATAACTCAATGAAGTACTTAACAAGTATAACTAAATGCAAGTGTAAAGATGATGTTGTATCTTGGTAGCCGAGTGGTCAAGGGGGCCTTGATGCTTATTGCTCAAGGTGTTGAGCTCTGGTACTTATTGGCCAAAGTGTTAATAAAAAGATAACGTTGAACCTTGGTAGCCTAATGGCCAAGGGGGCCTCGATAGCCAAGTGGTCGAGGTGTTGATGGTGTTAAAACTTGGGTAGCCTAGTGGCCCAAGTGGAGGTGGTGTTTGTTGTTTGTGTGTTGATGTTCCTTCCTCACGCATTCATGCATCGGAGTTGTTAATGTGAGATTTTCAACATAGGGGAGGTCATCTTAGAGTACGGCGATCTGGCCGTCCGCGGCGATTCAAGTGAATCATGTACACCCGTGGTGGCGCATCTGAGAGTAAGGTGTGTCGCTATCCGAAGGGTTCACCCATGGTTTGGTGAATTCTGGAGTTGGTGCTTAATGGCCAATGTGGATATATAACTCCGAAGTTGACTTCCTGAGGTAGAATGGATCCAAGTGCATAATGGAGTAGTGGAGTAGCGTTGCATCGCATAGCATACTTATTGCAATGATATGAATAATGTTGACTTGTTGTTATGCTATAATGCTTGTTATACTATATGTTATATGATACATGCTCGTCTTACTAACTGCTTCCATGCCGTTATGGTCATATATATGTTTCTTACTCCCCGTTCTTTGTTGTTGCTTTGCATATACCTTTATGTTATGCAGAGGACGGTTAGCAACCAGTTGAGGAGTGACTATGAGGAGCCGCTACTCTTAGCTTAGGATTTCCAGTTTTTCTTAGTTATGTTGTTATCCATGATGTTTCATTATTTTGGTTATACTAGCTCTGTAATGTGACATCGGGGTTGGGTTTCCTTTATGCTATGTTTTTGTTATGTTAGACTTATGTTATTTTTCCGCAATGAGACATTGTTACAATGTGGTGCCTTTTACCTTGATTTGATTTTTATGAAATAAATGCATGTTTTTATTTTATATCTTTTATTTAAATGCTTTGTAAATACATGCGGGGTAGAGAGGTGTCAGTGGTTATGTATTTTTTTTTTTATGAGTTTGTATAACTTTTCCTACCTCTACGATCCCTCTATTTGGATTTCACGTACATCGGTGACATGCTGTATATATATTGTATATAAGTTATGTTTATGTTTTATCGTTGTGCATGCTCAACTGTTTTAATTCTTTACGGTTTTAAATATTATAATACTTTCATTTGTAATAAAGCGTGTTAACATTAATAATGGATTAAGGCTTAGTTAATTAGGATTCTTCTTTAATGAGACATCTAGGTGTCTCACTTTTCATATCACAGTAGTCCAAGAAATTTGACTTTTTGTTTGCAATTGTCTTGTGTGAGTAGCTTCAATGGACAAGTAGATCTAGTCTTTGGAGCATTCCTCGTTCTGCTTTTGACTTTATTCTACTTATGATTTTTGTCAGACGTTTCTCCTATTTTCCATTAGACGCTTGTCATTTGCTGATCTTGAGAGGACTCATTTATTGTTGGACACTTGATTCAGATTTTAACCAATTTGCAGATTTAAGCCTATAAGACGTATAGATGAATATGCAGAATAAGAGTAGAGCATCAATAATATTCATTTGATTCATTTAATCATATTCAATGTTTTGATTCATCAAAACTAAGTAATAGCAGTCATTCAGATGCTTTTAGACTCAATAGTCCTTACTGAGTTCAAGTGATCATTTGAGTGGGTTAAAGGGACAAACGTCACCTTTGATGTATGAATGAGGTATATACTAAAACAATCATAGAAATTTACCATTACTTTTTGTCTTGTGTGTTATTCGCCTTGTCTATCACAAAGGATAGAGAAATAATAGAGAATTAGGGAAAATTTGAAAGATATATGATGATATCAATATTTTATGACAGATCCTCGTTGAGGTCAAGTGATCATTTGAGTAGGGTAAATGGACAAACATGACCCTTGATTTGTTAAGGAGGCATATGATAACACTTTCATAAACATTTACCACTACTTTTCCTCTTGAAGCCTTTGGGCCTTTTCTATCATAAAAAAAATAAAAAAATAAAAGAAAGAGAATTAGGTAAACAAAAAGGAAAGATATATGATGAGTAGCAAGATTTTCATGCTAGATCCCCATTGAGGTCAAGTGATCATTTGAATGGGTTAAAGGGACAAACACAAGTCGTTGATGTATTAAGGAGGCACATAATAACGACTTTTGTATTAGAAAATGATAACTTGTAAACAGAATACAACTTTCCTTTACATTATAAAACAATTAACCATTTTTGGTTGGTAACAAATAGATGTGGAAAACAATGGCTAAAACTCTCAAGTTTGGTTATGCCTTGATCTTCTTCTTTTTCTTTTTTCATCTTTCAACCAACGGTGAGTATGCCTATTTTTCTTCTCCATTTCAATTTTATTTCATAACGTTTCATATATACTTTCATTCCCTCTCAGTAATGTTCTTTGTTTTTTGCAGTACATCATAGCCTCTGAATGTGTTACTCAAGGAGATTGCATCGGTGAATGCAAGAGTCAGGGGTATAAGTCATGGTATTGCATGTTTCGTAAGTATTGTGGCTGTGCGGACTGCAATTAATAGTTAAGTTGAATAAAAATCTTACATTACCTTTATTTCTATAAATTTATTTAGATGTCATAAAGTTGTTTCTCTGACATTGTCTCTCATTATTTCCTTTGACCTTTGAATTTCTATGACAGGCTCAGAAGACTATTAGACTATTATGTAAGGTTGTCTAAATATGCTGAATTGCTATGACCTTTACTCATATGTAGGAGTTAAGGAGAACAAAACCTTGTCTAAATATTTGTAATAAGCTACATTAATTTCGAAAAGCAATACGAGCATGTAATAATTTCTAAAGCAATAAATTATTTTACTTAAACATTTTGCTTGAGAATGGTTGGATCGAAAGTAGTGAATAATAATAAGTACATATTCAGAGAATCATTGCAAGGAGATGAAGATTCTTGATTGAAAATAAATTTAGCATACAACAATATAAAATTAACCATGACAAATTAAGGTGAGAGTATTAATATTTTTTTTTTAAACCATATATGATGAGTTTGATTATCTTAAAATGTAACTGACGTGTAAGGGATAGATTGAAAGACAAAATAATAATAATCGAAAAGAACTGCTAAAAGCATGAGAAGGGACGATATCCAAATAATGTTGCATATTGACCTAGACAATTACCAAGACATTCTTGCTGATACCGGCCTAGACGATGAGGTACTTGAAATAGTATTAATGATTCAACATGACATAGCCAAAGAGAGGAAGGATACATGCATCCTAACCCATGGCGAGGAGAGTGAGGGTGATTTCAGTGATAGAGATTCCACGTAGGTAATTTGTATATTTCTATATACAATATTTTACTCCTAGATTTGTTATTTGTTTATTATTCCACTAGACTGATTATGTTGTGCATTGAATAAGAAACAATGAACATGAGCCAGAAGATGACTCAGTTGTTGTGGTATATAAAACTACAGGTTAGGATCCAACTATGGTGACGGTCGTGCCAACGGTGGTCATGGGAGACAGGGTTCCGCCCACCCCCCGACACCATCCGACCAGCACAGGGGGAGCTTTAGCGGCTCGATAACCACACAACCTGGTCATGGTGTTGGCTCATCAATCACAGATGCCTCACTGTCTATCATGGCAGCTACCCCAGTCACACATGCCATAGCGGCCACCCTGACCACACCAGCCACTCTCACATCCCCCAAACAAAATAACGTGGGGGCAGGTCACAAGTTCAGGGACAACAGATCCCACATGTAGGAAGAAATGGCTTCGCCTATTTGCAAAATATGAGTATGTTCTTTGTTAGTCTATGTTGTTTTTTAATGTTTATATTATGTTTATTTATTAATATTGATTACTCATTTTGTTATATATTATTTGTGAACAACTTTGATCCTCCATAGAGGCCAGTATGGCAAATTGTCAGGTGTATCAGGGGCTAGTATACCCAACCCTAGGCCGCATGGAAGAAAATCCCCGAGGAAGTCTGGAATCAGTGGTTCATTCACGACTTCAGTATAAGTTTTAATTTTCAATCGAAGTTTTTAATTAAGGCTTGATTAAATTTTATTGGATTTAACCTACATTATTGCCTAATATTTTATATGCCATGCAGGCACACTACAGATGGTTACCTGAGCATTACAATGTCATCCACCAGGCATTTGAGCATCGAGGGTCTAACATTGTGAAAAATATTATGAATAAGATCTGGTATGGCAAAGATGAGGGGGGATGACTTCGCCCAAACGTTTTCAAGAGCCTGTGTCGGTTTTGGGACACCAATCTGGACTTCTAGAAGAGGAGTGCGATCGGAAAGCAAAATCAGGCTGCAGATGTTTGAGCTCCGCTGTACACAAGTGGGTCTGTGTCCATCCTGATTCATCATAAGAGCCTGGTTAGTAAAATGATATTTAAATTTATTGTTCATTCCTAGTTACTGTGTCTATCCCGATTCATCATAAGAGCCTGGTTAGTAAAATTATATTTAAATTTATTGTTCATTCCTAGTTACTTTGCTTTTTTCATTATTAAAAATGTTAACTACTACTTTTACATATGCAAATGATAGAGAAGCAGAGGCGCCCACGGCTATTGAGGTTTTTTTCATTTAACATATTTAATTATATTTTGTTATTTCCTCTATTTAAACATGCTAATGTTTGACTTATAATGCAGGACGAGTTTGAACGCCGATAAGATGAGGCCTCTTGTCAGGGGCAGAGCCATCTGCTGCTTTGACAATGCCCTTTTCTTGTAGGTGGTCAACGAAAAGAACAAGAAGGGTCATGTTTATGGCTTGAGCCAGATGGGGGATGAGTATGTGGCCTCATCAACACCACGTACTCAATCCGACCCTGGCCCTTCACTGGAGTCCGAGTGGTCATCGCCATCCTCAACGTTGAACTTGTGGAGAAGGACAACATGATCCACAACTTGGAGGATCGGCTCTCTGTTCTAGAGAGAGACCATGAGTTGTACAAGCGACTAGGATCCAAACTCAGCAGTTCTTGGGATCATCCGTATGGATGATGCCGATGCATATTCCCCACTGTTCTTGATGGCCCCATCCTTCCTAATATCGATAGCCAGTGTGATGAGGAGGACGAGCCCGATGACAGATGGTCCCCCCACCACCCCCTCCCTACTGACTTGTATATATATTGTGATTTTTTTACATTTTTCATTGAATAATGTATTACATTATATGATTTGTATTATTATTTATAACATGGCGTTGGACAAAATAGCATAACTTTGATATATCTACTAACATGTTTCTTATTGGCCAACACTGCTCCGACATATGCTTTATCTCTGATATATGTTTGCGACGCAAATTATGTTATTAAATCTGATAAGTGTTTAAGATCATTAATTCAGACAAGCTTTGATACTTGTCTATGGTATAATGTTCTAATCTTTGTCTGCATAAGAATATTTTACAAAGTTGATGATACCTGTATGTTTTGGTTAATCTGATAAAGTTTTAGGCTTAATTGCAGTTTTTGTCCCTCTACTATTGGTCATGTGTGTTTTTGGTCCTTAAATTTTTTTTCATGCATATTTGGTCCCTCTATTTTTTTTAAGTTGCAAATTCGATCCTTTTGTCAAATGTCTGTCAATTTTTCAATGATTAACAGGGTGGAACAACTGCTCTAAGCACATAGAAGCTCTTGTTGAGCTTTTATGGTAAAGGATCATGTGATGGAACCAAAAATAGGTCCCAAAAAGGAGAGACTGAAATGAACAGATGAAAACACAAGAAGGGGGGTTTGATTTGTGTTTTACTTAAACTTTTTCAAAAATAATTACCTTTTCACAAAGAAGAAGTATCAGACACTTAGATGCGTCTGAGACAGAATAAACAAGGAAATATTTATTTAGGATTTAACAATTTTAACACCTGTTAGCACAATAAAATATATAAAGAAAACTTAAATAGGATAGGGATAAGAAAGAATAACACAAAGATTTATACTGGTTCACCATGAGCCTTGGGCTACGTCCAGTCCTTGGTTTCACCAAGTGTTTCCACTATAATTGATCAGGTTATAGACAAGTATTATTTGCACACCTAACCTCTTCAGGCTCCTTCAAGTATCGGTTGCATACCTAGCCTCTCAAGGCTCCTTAACAAGTATTCTTCAATGCTAGCCTCTTTAGGCTATACAAGAAATAAGATTTTTGTTAATCAACAACTTCAAGATTACAACTTTGCAAGTCAACCGAAATAACACTCAAATAGTGAATATGAAATAAGGTTGAAATGACTGCAGAAATTACTTCTCAGTAAATACAAATGATTGAGCTGAGAAGTGTTCTTAGAAGAATGAAAGAATTTAAAAGATTTGAATGCGAGGGAAGTATTGAATTATTTCAGTTGATTTATATTGAATGAATATCTTCAAACAGCATCCAAAGTCTTCCTTTTATATGAAATGGCACAAAACAACACTAGAATGAGGTTGAATAGTGTTTTCGCAAATAAGATTTTTCTTAGCACAAAACAAAATTCAGTGTGGGTCAGACACTTTTTAAAGAAGTCTTTTATACCAAACTAAAATACTTAGAGCTATTACAAACACTTCCCAAAATATTAGTAATAACAAATAAAGAACAGTAAATAAAAGATTTAGAGAGGGAAGAGATTCATCCACAAACTCTGGACTACATCCATTCCTTGGCCTTACAAGTGTTTCCACTATAACTAATCAGGTTAAAGACGAGTATTACTTGCACACCTAGCCTCTCCAGACTCAACAACAAGTATTGTTTGCACACCAAGCCTCTTCAGGCTCAACAACAAGTATTGTTTGCACACCTAGCCTCTTCAAGTTCAACAATAAGTATTCTTTTAGCAAGCCTCTTCAGGCTCTAAGAGTATGAGTGTTGTTTTATAGCACAACTTCAATATTACTGAAATGTGAATCAACCAGCTAACACTTCAAAGATTGAATACGAGCTTAAGATCAGGTAGATTGCAGAGTGTGATCTTCTCTAAATGATTTATAGTTTTATAGAAGAGTATCAGAGTTTATGAGAGCTTTCTGCGTAAGTTGAGAAAACTCCGATGTCCCATTAAAAAAAAAACCTACTTAACTAAAACTTAATCATAATATTAGCGTTAAACATATATACTGAAAACAGTGAATGAAAAAATCATTAAATATAAAGAACAAAATATAAACATCACATCACACACACACACACACACACACACACACACACACACACACACATATATATATATATATATATCACAGACATAATAGTACAAACCGTCGTAAAGAAAATACATCAAAAGTCCAAAGGAAAACAACCTCACTAACTCTCCACACCCCGCCCCTCTCAAAATACAACAAAACTGGACTCACTCTCACCACCTACATAAATACAAAGCACGCACTGGCCAAATCTAGCGTGGATAGCTAGTACTACCTTAACTCTCCCTGCGTGCTCCTCGGTGACTACGCGGTGGTGGTCTTGATGGTCCTGAAGCGGCTGCACCACTACTATTGGAAATACTACCACGTGGACGACGCTGGAATCATCTCCGATAGTGAGCGTTGTTACATGCAACGTCCCGACGTACCTCTAGAGCCGGAACTACATTTGGAACAACCATGTCTGAGCCCGGTGCTGCCCATGGATAAAACGGTTGCATGGGTGGCATAGGTGGCATGGGTGGTGGGAAGACAACTGGAAACGGAAATGTCTGGTTGAGACAGAATGTCCCGACGAAGCCAAAATGTGGTTCGTCTCCGAACCTAGCATATACTGATATTGGACCGGTCTAAACAACGAAATGAGTGACTGGGTCCACGAGCCACACGTTCTCATCCAGAAACTCAAACTCTAGGGTTCCCATCAATGGGATCCCCACTGGCTTGGTCATCCAAGGATGATCAAAATGCTCTGAGTCTGCTCCGCGAATCAAGAATCACTACAAAAAATCATCTGTTTAGCGACCGACAAAATCGGTCGCTATACCTGCTAAATCGGTCGCTATTTCATTTAGCGACCGAATTAGCGACCGCCTCAAGGTGGTGGCTAATAACCTGGTCGCTAAGATTTTAGCGACCAAAATATAAATTCGGTCGCCATTTAGCGATCGAAATTACGGTCGCTAAATAATAAAAACCGGTCGCTACTCGTTTGGTCGCATTGATGGGGTAACCATTTTTAGCGACCAAAAATCGGTTGCAAATTCGGTCGCTAAATCTGGTTACTGTTAACCTATATTAGCGACCGACTTGCGCTTGCTAGTTCGGTCGCTAAATCTAGTTATTGTTAACCTATATTAGCGACCGAACTGTTGGTTGCTAATTCGGTCGCTAAACTGGATTTTACTAATTTTTTTAAATTTAATTTTTTAAATAATAATTTTTTTTTTGCTTTAAATGTTTCGCAAAATTACTAATAAAACACACCAAATTACTAATGAAATATAAAATCATAAAAAATACTGAATATATATATAAAAAAAAAAATCCAAAGTGTCGTACATGAATGGTTTAAAATCTAAAAAATGAAAAAAAAAATTCAGTCATGATGACGTGGAGGTGGAGGAACCCAATCATCCTCAGCGTCGGTGCCGCCAACGTCTGCAATCTGATCGTCCTCTGGAGTAGCATCATCAGTAGCTAGCGGCGGAACTGGAGGAGCGGCAACAGGCGGCACAACCGTCGGAGCATCACCCTGAGCAACTGGAGGCTGGATCCTCATCTGCTCCAACACCAGCTGCAGTGTCTGGCCCTGCTCGATGCTCGTCTGCATCAGCTGCTGGTGTGCCTGAGTCAACTGTGCAATCTGGTTCGCCATCTGCTGCTCTGTCTCCCTCTTCTCCCGAAGCTCCGCGTTCAGCTGCGTGATGGTGTCCTGCATTTGGTTGAACTGCTCCTGAGGGACGGTATTGGCGTAGGCAGGAGCAGGCGTGCCAGATGATGAAGCTATAAACTCGCCTCCCAGGTGTTCGAGGCCATACACGTGCCCCTTCTTGTTCCTGCCCCCGACGACCTCCAAATAAATGGCATTATCGTCGACGGAGATAGGAGGGCTGGGCCCACCATCAGTCAAGGCCTCATCCTGTGACTGTAAGGCACGTGATATGGCATCGTCCTTCTTCTCGTTGAAGCCCACCTGCAAAGTATAGATGAAGAGATTTAGTTAAAATTATAATCAATATTAACAAATCAATTATAATAAATTACAAGTAAAGACTAAATTATTTTTTTTGCTTACAGCATAGTTACGGGCCTTGTCGTTGACCCATGCCCCCGACTTCAACTTCTTCGTCCTCTCCACCAACTCCATAGCAGTGGGGGGCCGCTGTTTCTGTGCTTTCTGCACATAAAAATATAATCTTAAATTCATAAGAATATTTAAAAATGAAAACTCATTAAATAGTATATTAAGTCAATAAAGTTTTAAGTATTACCAGCTCGTCGTAGTGGGCGGCGGCTGATTTAGACCCGCTGGTCCATGCACATGTCCACCATCAGAAGCTCGATTACGCCGAGCTGTGGACTGGATCTCCTGGTACTTCTCAGTAGCCCAGTACTGGTCCAACTACCTCCTGATCTCAGGATCCACCCACCTCCCCCTTATTCTTACCTTTCCTCAGCTTGTTCGTCAGATTCTTCATGACTAGTGAGCCTTTATGCTCAAATATGTCCCTGACGAGACCCTCTAAAGCTGCGTCCCACCTATACTCTTTCTGCAACTTACAGTTGTTAGGAAATTTGTGTGTGTGTGTGTGTGTGTGTGTGTGTGTGTGTATATATATATATATAATGTAAATTTAATTTAAATAACTTAATAAATTGTTACCTTAAACTCTTTAAACAACTGATCCCTATGGCCATCTGGGATGGCCTTCCATGTAGGCCATGGACCATCAAACTTGCGTCGCAAGATCTTCGATATCAAATCAGAAGGGCCCTTTGCGGGCAGAAAGCTGCAGTAAAATTAGAGCATTAATAAATGTTATAAATAAATTAAAAACAAGTAAATAGAAATTAACGATACTTTATATAAATTAATTTGATTAAATTAGCTTACTCGTTATCCCCCTTGGGGATAAGAAGAATCCTCCTGTCAGATGGACCACGGCTCTCCTGCCCCGATGATGATGATGGTCCTGTCATAGGTGTGGCTGATGACGGTGCAGCCTGTGTCCCAACCACATGAGGTTGGGTAGGGGGTGCAACTCCATCATCCTGATGTGGCCCGTCCACAGAGGTGCTGGTAGGGTGGTCTCGATCTAAAGGCTGTGGGTCGGCCGGCGAAGGAACTCTCGCAGCTCGACCTCTGCCACGACCTCCTCGTCGACCACCACGCTGCCCCTACCTCTAGAGGAATCTGCCATTTGTGTAAAAAATGAAAAGACGATTACACCACAGTGTAAATAATACAAAAATAAATTACCTAAGTAGAATGAGCATTACGCAATGAATTATGACATAAATAAATTACCTAAGTAGAATCTCCGTCACTAAATTCACCCTCACTCTCATCAGTCTCACTTGATTGGAATGTGGCTTCGCTAGATGCGTCCAACTCAGATTGATCCATTAACTCTCTTTCAACCTCTTCCCCTTCACCGGAAATGTCCGCCAGAGAATTAACAATAATGTCCGGCGTTATTTGCAATGGTACGTGGGGTCTTGAAAACTCATCGTCTTGGTACGGAGCATCTTTTTCAGGCTGGTTGATTACATTATCAGTAATTGTACTGCGAGCCTTTATCTTAATGACACCCAACCAACCTTGATGTCCTTCGGGATATGGCGAGTAATAAACCTGATCTGCCTGTTGTGAAAAAATGAATGGGTCGTACGCCTTGTTATACCTATGAGACAGCCTAACTTGAACAATACCATTTTTTTTATCGATTTTTGTCCCTACGTCAAGAGTAGGATCAAACCAATCACACTTGAAGAGAACCAACTTCATCACGGGGAAACCGGTATAATCGAGTTCAACGATGTCAGTTAGAACCCCATAGAAATCATCCTCTACATTGCCATCGGTGGCTCGCACACAAACACCATAGTTACACGACTGCATTCCTTCATTCCATGTTTCTGTGTTAAATTTATATCCATTTACAATGTAAGTATTCCATGATGTAACCCATCTGTTAGGCCCCCATGCCAAATTTGTCAACAATGGATTTTGAACATTGTTTACTGGATCTAGTACCCAAAAAATCGAATATTATATTATTCTTATACATGCTATATATTTAAGGAGATAAAATGTATTGCAATAAATGAAAATGCTTAACCTACATATTTACTGAACCACGTAGCAAAGTGAGAAGTAATTTCTCGATCAACCTGATTGTTTGAAATGTCAGGTTGGAGATCCCTTAGAAAATTGCCGTACATCCTACATATGGGAGATTAACAGCAGGACGATTAATAATCATAAATGTCAATTGAACTTATAAAAGACATTGTAGAAACTTACTCTAAATATGGCGCCACCTCTTCACAATTTTGAAGGATATATAGATGAGCAGCATTAATGTCACGCTGTTCCAAGAAATATCCTTTTGATTTGCCACTAAATCTGCCCTGATAGTTGAATATTGATATAGGAGGACTAGTTGAACTTCCTTCGCCCGAATCAACGTTTCTAGGCATCCTTGTCCTTCTTGTGTTAACTTCATCCGGATAGTAATAAGAGGCAAAAGTGGAAGTTTCCTCTACTAAGTATGCTTCACAAATGGAACCCTCCACTCGTGCCTTGTTCTTGACTTTGTGTTTAAGGGAGTGCAGGAACCTGTTAAAGATGGATACATACAAATAATTACTAGTTTTAGGGAAAGCTAAACTACGATTTCGTGTTCGTGAATTTCATATGTATTAAGTAAACTAGTTGATGTTTTATTCCTCTCAAATGGATACATCCAGCGGTATTGGACTGGACCACCAACTCTTGCTTCGTAAGGTAGATGAACCGGAAGGTGTTCCATTGAATCAAAGAAACTCGGCGGGAAGATTTGCTCCAGCTTACATAACAAAACGGGTATCTTGACTTCCATATCCTTTAATTGATTCACATTTAGTGTTGTCGACGTAAGCTCCCTGAAAATGTGGCTCAGCTCAACTAGTGGGTTCCAAATTGGTTTCGGTAATGCGTCGAACGCAATTGGAAGCAGCCGTTGCATGAACACGTGGCAATCATGACTCTTCATTCCATGTAACTTTGCTTCCTTAATGTCAACACATCTACCCAGATTGGAAGCATACCCATCTGGTAACTTTAGTTCTTTAACCCACTTACAGACAGCCACTTTCTGTGTTTTGCTTAATGTATAACTTGCCTTCGGTTTGATAAGTCTGCCACGACCACCGTCCTGCAACTCAAGCTCCTTTCGATTACAAATTTCAGCCAGATCCAATCGGGCTTTATTTGTATCCTTTGTCCTCCCCTTGATGTCCATCACAATGTCAAACACATTCAAAAACACATTCCTCTCAGTATGCATGACATCAATGTTGTGACGGAGTAGCTGCGTCCTCCAATACGGCAACCTCCAAAATATACTTTGTTTTGTCCAATTATGGTTGACCCCATAATCAGGGATATGTTCTCTTTGGGATTCATGGACGAGCGGTAAGTACTGTACTCTCCGCCATACATTTGGACCAGACAAACGTGGTGGAGGCGGTGTTGTCTCCGCACAACGCTTCTTGAATGCATTCTTGTTCCGCCTATAAGGATGATCTTCTGGAAGGAATTGACGATGACAATCAAAATATGAGATCTTTCGACTGTTTTTAAGCGTGAATGCCTTCGAACGCTCCATACATATTGGGCAACCAAGCTTCCCCGCGGTCATCCAACCCGACATCATCCCATAGGCGGGAAAGTCGTTGATCGTCCACATCAAAGCCGCTTTCATCATGAAATTCTGCCTCAAAGATACGTCATATGTCAACACACCATCATTCCACAGCATTGCCAACTCATCTATCAGCGGCTGCAAGTACACATCAATCTTCCCTTTTGGATTAGACGGACCCGAAATTATGATTGTTAGGAACATAAACTCTCGCTTCATGCACATCCCTGGGGGAAGATTGTACGGAGTCAGGATAACCGGCCAGCAAGAGTATGCTTTTCCTGACTGCCCGAAAGGATTAAATCCATCCGTACATAACCCCAATCGGACGTTCCGAGGGTCCTGCGAAAATGCCATGTGAACCCTATCAAAATGCTTCCAAGCTTCTCCATCCGATGGATGACACAAGACATCTTGCTCCCTCTCATGCTCACTATGCCACCTCATGTGAGCTGCAGTGGCCATCGAAGAGTACAATCTTGTAAGTCTTGGCACGAGTGGAAAGTACCACATCTTTTTTAGAGCGGTCTTCTTCTCAACGCCCCTCCTAGTGGTTGTCTTATACCGATCCGCACCACAAAATCGACAACATGTTATGCTCTCCGCTGAATCATCCTTATAGTACAACATACATCCATTCGGGCAACAATCAATTTTCAAACACCCCAGACCCAAATTCTCCACAGACTTCTTAGCATGATAAAAACTAGTAGGCATCCGATTGTCTTCCGGCAATGCCTTGGACACTGACATGGCAAGGCGATTAAAACAGTCTTCTTGCATATTGTAGTCAGATTTGATACTCAACCATTCCATACACATCGACAACTCTGTGTACTCCCGACATCCTTCCCACAACGGAGATCGTGCAGCACTCAACATATTATAGAATCTTTGAGCTTCGGGATTCGGATTCTCCTCTATGTATTGGGAACCCATTCCACCAGTTGATCCCCCATCTTCTTCTAGTGCAACACCAACCGAGGGTCCAGCATGATCCATTATCATCTGCTCGTATGGATTCAATTCTTCCCTCCGGTTACCACTTCCATAGTACGAACCTTCAAACACAACCGGGTTTAAATCAGGCAACGTCTGACCATGGTTACTCCACCAATAGTAATCAGGCATGAAGCCCTTCTCATAAAGATCGGCTACAACTCCATCCACGCTTTTGAAAGATTGACACTTGCATCTTGTGCAAGGACACCTCAAATGATCACCGCCCAGCCGTATAAATCTCTCTTGGCTAACAACAAACTCTATAAACTCACCCACTCCAACTCTATACTCTTGCCTAAGACGTTTATTCCGATCCAACTTACGGTACATCCATTTCCGATTCTCCGGAATATCCATTCCTGCCAATTAAATAGCCTGACCAACCCTACAATAACACTTATATATTACGGTGCATTCCAATAACTACATCAATCTCGTTCTTATGACAAGGTATGAACCTATCCCATTTGAGAAGAAACCTTTACAACACTCGGCTAATAATAGTTATTCCCTTATTCAAATACCTTATACTTAACAAAATTTCGGTAGCATTTCCCATCGGTCTCCAAGTACATGACTCGAGCACGGTGAGAATCACCGCGATCAAGTATGCACCCGGAGAACAAAAGGAAATGCATCAGACCGAGATTTCAACAAGTATATAAGGCATTTGAACATGGAAATGACTATTGTACGAGTGTGAAAAAGGTTTTTTCCCAAACTGTCCCACTTGGACAATTCAAGATTCAATACAATGAGCATGCGTACCTTGGGAAGGTACGCATGCTCATTAATATTGAATCTCAAACAGGAAACTAAGGCTTTCGTAACTTAATAATTAACTCTAGCAGAAAATAAAACCATTGACTTATAAGGATTGCAGCATACTTCAACAAATATATATTGAAGCATAATTCAATACAAACTTAGATAAAATATAGTAGCAAACATCCTATTGAGCTCCGCTCTCCACTAACAAGTAACACATAATTGTCAAACACATGCATAACTTCTAAATTAGCAGCACACAACAAGCATCCCGCCTTTTGGACAGGATCACATCCTATTGAGCTCCGCTCTCCACTAACAAGTAACACATAATTGTCAAACACATGCATAACTTCTAAATTAGCAGCACACAACAAGCATCCCGCCTTTTGGACAGGATCACATCCTATTGAGCTCCGCTCTCCACTAACAAGTAACACATAATTGTCAAACACATGCATAACTTCTAAATTAGCAGCACACAACAAGCATCCCTCCTTTTGGACAGGATCACATCCTATTGAGCTCTGCTGTCCACTAACAAACAACACATAATTGCAAATACATGCATAAATATTAAATTATCAGCACACAATCAGCATCTTGCCTTTCAGGCAGGATACCATCCTATTGAGCTCTGCTCTCCACTAACAAACAACACATAATTGCAAATACATGCATAAATATTAAATTCTCAGCACACAATCAGCATCTTGCCTTTCAGGCAGGATACCATCCTATTGAGCTCTGCTCTCCACTAACAAACAACACATAATTGCAAATACATGCATAAATATTAAATTCTCAGCACACAATCAGCATCTTGCCTTTCAGGCAGGATAACATCCTATTGAGCTCAGCTCTCCACTAACAAACAACAAGATATATAATTCACATAACACATTAAAAGCACCACACAATCAGAACCTTTTAGACAAAGCAGAACCTTAAAAGAGAGTATTGAGAGAACTTACCTATGCGACAAAATGCAAAAACAAGTAAGGATGGGGAGGAGCCGCAGACAAGAAGATCGGGAACTGATAAATATAATAAGACAATATGAAAGCAAATTAATATCCTTAGAGCCAACTTAATTGTATTCAATTCTGTAATATAAAAGTTCAACAAATTGTCATTACGACCAATTGATTACCTGTGGAGATGGAGAGGAGACGAAGGGACTCAGTTTCAACTCACGAGAAATAGAGCAATGACCTATAATGCATAAATAAAATGAAGTATCAACAATTACCGATTTTGAATTCCATTAACCAGTAACCAGGTGTCCCAAGTTGTCAAATTTAAGGTGTACAAATATCATTATTAATTTGAAAAGTGTCATAGTTTTTCTATTGAAGTAATATTTTAGATTTCACCCAATAGTCGTGTTACGATCAGAACAGTTTTCTCTTTTGCCTTGTACATGCCACCGAATGGAAGTAGG
The DNA here is from genome assembly GCA_035048595.1 of Echinosophora koreensis. Lineage (NCBI taxonomy): Eukaryota > Viridiplantae > Streptophyta > Magnoliopsida > Fabales > Fabaceae > Echinosophora > Echinosophora koreensis. The sequence continues at coordinate 247,777 of JAPCYP010000096.1, forward strand.
ATAGACCATAAAATAAAATTTATTTGTTGTATTTTATTTTTTTGCTATGGCTACATTAGTTTCTCCTTCTCCTTTCTTCTTGGCTCCCTCTCATCAATTTGACACAATTATAATTGAAAAAACCCTCATATTCTTCTTGCATTTTGTATATGAGTGTTCTCCTAACTGTGTGGGAGCTTCCTCCTTGACAAATTCATTTGAAATTCAAAGCTCACTCTAATGTCAAGTCTTTAGTCTGGATATCCTTACTTAACAACATTCATGCAATTGAATTTCTACAAATTCATAGACCTTATGTCATTCTTTCCACAAATTTATGTCTTATGTGCAGGTCTAGCTCAGAGACATTGAACCACCTTTTATTGCACTGTATGCTAGCTACTTTACTTTGGAGCAACATTGTCAGGTCTGTCTCACTGCTCTAGAGAATTTTTTCTTGAAGATAACATGAAGGCGGAAATTAAAGACAAAGGTGATGTTCTAACTCTTACAAAAGAAAAATAAATTGGAGAACTTGATGAAGAATTTACATGTGAGAATTTGAATGGGGAAAGTAATTTTGAACCAAAGAAATTTGTAAATAATCCAATTAAGGACTACAGAGAACTTGATGAGTCCTTCATACAGAGAACTATTTAGGTTAGTAATAACTTATGGTGTTGGGTCAAGGACTACAATGCACTCAAATCATCATTTAACATTATTAAAGATACTATTTAGAGACATGAATTTTTACTCTGTCCTACAATACCTTTTCATACATCAAATACTGACATGAATGGCTATGATAGGAATTTCCTACCTACAACACAAACTAATGCGTATCTCACGTACTCACGCAGGCGTGCAACCATGCCTAGTATTTCTAAGTTGTAGCAATAACCAAGCCATGTCACTCAACACGTGAAGCCAGACAGAGAGTTCTTCTGCACTAGTTGAATGTTCAAACCATAGAGTTTATGAGAAATCCTTATCTATCTACTTGCATGAAGTCATGGAGAATGAAGCATATATTGCATAAAGCAGGAAGAGTAAAATATTGTAATTGTAGTTAAGACTAGGCAACATATATACTTGGTGATATCATTATCAGTATGAACAATAAAACAATAAGTTTAATAACTTATGAAGCTATTTTATATATCAATATTTATATTTATTCCCCCAGTACAAATTAACTAGAAGCAATATTAATACATAAATGACAATCTAGAGAATAAAATAAACAAATATACATATGGTTGGTTTCTGATTTGTACTCAAACCTATCTGTTCTTATATTCTACTGTTCAGGTCAAAATTCCCAAAGTCCAAGCTAGATATGATTATGCTCAATCTGTTCGGTTATCACCTGTTTCCGAATTTTGTGCTTTTTTGGGTTTCTGAGATTATATATGAAGAAAATGAGTCAAGCTTAGTCAATCAAGTGGTAATAAATACTGTTCTGATCATAACCCAATTCAAATTTCGGTTTCAGTTCTACCCTCCCCCCTATCAGCATCCCGAAGTTGAGAGAGAGAGAAGAGACAGAGAGAAGAGAGCTTACCTATGGAAGAGGAGGATAGCGGCGGCGGTGGTGGTGGCCGGAGGGAGCCTGAGTGAGCACCTGAGAAAGATGAGAGAGAGAGAGAGAGAGAGAGAGAGAGAGAGAACAAGAGTGAGACAGAGAGAGAGAGAGAAAAACAGAGTGAGACAGAGAGAGAGGGATGGAGAAGATGAGAGGATGAGAGCTTACCGGAGGAGAGGGACTACGGTGGCCGGAGATCGCAAGAGGAGGAGAGAAACGGCGAGAGAGAGTGAGAGACCGAGAAAAATGAGGAAGAAAGGGGGTTCTACTGATTTAGGGATTTTATTTTTAGCGACCGAAAAAATCGGTCGCTAAATCGGTCGCCAAAGGGTTAATTTGAATTTTCACCTAAAATATTTAGCGACCGAATTAAAATCGGTCGCTAACAAGCGCACTATTTTAAATTTTTTTCACGCCATTTAGCGACCGAATTAATTTCGGTCGCAAAAAAAAATAAAAATGTGTCCGTTGAATAAAACTCGGTCGCCATTTCGTTCGCTGAAAAGTCAGTAAGGTTGACTTTTAAAATTCATTTGTTTAGCGACCGAAATAGAGACCGATATCTCTGCTACGCTCTATTTCGGTCGCTAAGTCGGTCGCAGTATCAACTATAACAAGTATCTCTTGTTTATCCTTCACTCGGTCGCCATTTCGGTCGCAAACAGCAACCAACAAATTCGGTCGCTAATTTCGGTCGCTAAATGACCTTTTTTTTGTAGTGAATAAAACATACATAGAAAGAAGTAGGGAAATAAGAAACACGCTATCATCATAAGTGAAAAAGGATGCATAGCATATATACAGTAATGACACACGGACATGCATCACAGAATAAACACATATAAATAACATTCATCCTCGAAATATATTATCATCCTCTACCCTTCACGCTCATGCAACTAAGCTTGTATGCTGACGTGGCCACCACATAATCCTGTCACACATCCCTCATCTGATCTGGGATAATAGTCAATTGTCCAAGCGGCTCGTCCATAAACGCCGGTACACACCCCAATTACCACTAGGGTGCTCATTCAAAGAATGACACTATTCCCCCATTCTACTAGGGAATAGCTGTACAATATAACACCGGTGCACACCCCAGTTCCCGCTAGGGCGCTCATTCAAAGAATGACACTATTCCCCCATTCCGCTAGGGAATAGCTGCACAATATAATAGAATCTGGGACGGCTCAGCAAGGGCTACGAGAATACCAGGGTAGTCTTCGTTGAACCTCATCGTCCACAGGGCACTCACCCGTGACATCCGGTATCCGTAATCGGATACTCTGATCTCATGTGTTCCACCCACATGGCTGTGAACAACACCATGCATCTATATGAGTCTCGCCGCCTCGTATCGGGTCATAACCTAGTGCCTCAACACCTTTCATCGTCATCTCAATCTCATATCTCAAGTCACATCTTATCATTAATCTCATCACCATAAAATATTAATTAATTAATTAGGTTAGGCACGACTAAGTCATACGTCACACGCTCCCCCACATGCATCACTCCAGGATTACAATATATCAATGCCTAGGAACCAACTAAGCATGTGCAAACAAGGCATATTATCACACCAAGCATGTTAACATTAATAAAATAATAATAAAATATTTAAAAAACTTAATTAACCAAATATAACATATTATCACAAATAACACACAGCAAGCAGCTGAATGAGTAAAATCATGCAACCTCGAATATCACAAATTTAACCTAACGGCGATAAATCCACAATCTTCATATCATCATTGATACCACTAAGTAGTAGCCAATGTGATATTGACATTATCAATTATTCTCCCTCTAGTAGGGTTTAGGTTGCCCTACGCCATTATTGTAAAATATGCTACATAGCCATTTCCGACGATAGGTGGCTTCTTTCTCCCACCTGAGGTATTATTGGCTAGCTCTGGAGCAACGAAACAAGCACACTCCTACCCCCTAGGTTGCTGCCACGTGAGGTTCTCCTACCTCCATGGCTCCAAAATTTCGCCTGAATACATCATTGTGAAGCATACATCACAGGTAACCCTAATCTGAAAACGGAATTTGAAATCGATAAACGAATAGAGAGAAAACTCAATACCATCGCCGATGGCATTTCAGCATAATAAGGACATAGGTTTACCATAGCCAAAACAAGAAAAGAGATATAGGGTTAGGAAGCAGACGTCGCCACGATCACGATGACGTATTCGGAATTTCGATAGGACAAACGATCGAGTCAGAAACAACCTCGGAACTCTCTCTCTATTTGTCTTTTCTCCATCTCTCTCTAAATTTCTTTCTTTTGTTCGTTCTGATCATGTGGTAACTTAAGTTACCTATTTTATGATGTTATTTTTTTTTCTCACATCAGTTGCTGGTGCTCGAGAGTGAGCAGCCCCACGCTTGAGCATGCTGGCGGTCAAGCGCCCAAAACCCCACCCTTGAGCTTGGGTGCTGAGTCAAAACTTCTCCTTGAAGGTGTGTGGGTGATGCCACTGATTGACACCTGGACAAGCCCCTGGGGCGCCCAAGCGTGGTCCCCTGCACCCTTGAGTGTGCCAAGCTGAGTAGGAAACCCTAATTTTGATTCTTGTCCGATTCGAAGCCGATTGTTCGCGTACTTTCCATGCAAGGTTCTATATACTTAAGCATGCATATTAGACACATAATCAGGGTCTTAAACATAGTCTTAAACATATAAACAAAGCCCTAAAAATACGGATGTTACATTAGTACCCCCCTTAAAGAAATTCTGTCCACGGAATTCATGTACCTCAAAATAGATGTGGATACTGTTGCTGTATGTCCACCTCACGCTCCCAAGTAGCATCTCCCATAGTCTCATCCCAGATGACCTTGACCAAAGGAATCTGTTTACTGCGAAGCTCCTTAATCCTTTGATTTGCGATCCTAACTGGTAAAGTCTCATACTCTAGATTCTCTCAGAGTTGTATAGGCTCAGGCTCAAGTACATGAGAAGGATCAGGGTAATATTTCCTCAACTGAGAGACTTGAAAGACGTCATGAAGGTTAGAAAGGTTAGGTGGTAAGGCTATATGGTAGGCTACTAGACCAATCCTTCGAATAATCTGGAAAGGTACAATGAATCTAGGATTAAGCTTTCTAGACTTAATAGCTCTGCCAATTCTAGTCTTCAGAGTGACTCTCAAAAACATGTGATCACCTTCCTGGAACTCTAAGGGTCTCCTCCTCTTGTTACTGTAGCTCCTCTGCCTATCTTGCGATTCCTTCATCTTTTCCCTGATCTTTCTAACCTGTTATGTCGTCTGATGTACCACATCAGGACCTAACACTTGGCTCTCACCAGTCTCATAGCAACACAACAGATTCATACACTTCCTTCCATACAAAGCTTCATATGGTGCCATTCTGATACTACTTTGGAAACTGTTATTATAGGTAAACTCAATCAAAGGCAAGAACGCATCCCAACTACCAGTGTGTTCCAACACACGGGCTCTCAAAAGATCTTCCAATGACTGAATTGTCCTCTTTGACTGTCCATCTGTCTAGGGATGATAAGCAGAACTCATCCTCAACTTCGTCCCCAAAGCACTGTGCAACTGTCTCCAAAATCTAGAGGTAAATCTAGGGTTTCGGTCGGAGACAATTGTCGACGGCACCCCATGAAACTTAACCACTTCCTTGATATAGATTTGGGTCAACCTCTCCAAACTGTAATTCTCACCAATAGGTAAGAAGTGAGCACACTTCGTCAACCTATCGAAGATAACCCAAATCGCATCATGCTTCTTCGGAGTTCATGGTAATTCAACCACAAAATCCATAGTTATACTATCCCATTTCCACTCTGGGATATCCAATGACTGCAACAAACCAGCAAGCTTCTGATGCTCTATCTTAGCCTTATGACAAATCAAGTAAGACAAAACATACTCTGGTACCTCTGTCTTCATCCTCGGCCATCAAAACATCTTCTGCAAATCCTGATATATCTTCGTGGCTCCGGGGTGAAAACTCAACTTACTCTTATGTGCCTCCTCCAAGATCATCTTCCTAAGCTCTGTATCCTCTGGCACACATAACCGATCTCTGAACCTCAACACACCATCTGACCTTCTACTGAACTCTAAAACTTTACCTTCATCTATGCCTCTACTAATTTCTTGCAGATACCGATCCTAAACCTGATTATCCTTAAGCTCTCTGAGAAACTCACTGCTAATGATGATCATACCTAAGCATATCTTATCCTCAACCAACTCCATACCTAGGTTCAGATTTCTGAACTGCTCGACCAACTCTATTTCTTTAACCATCTTCCCGGACACATGCAAAGATTTACTACTTAAAGCATTCGTTACAACATTCGCCTTCCCAGGATGGTACTATAGGTCAAACTCATAATTCTTAATGAACTTCATCCATCTCCGTTGTCTCATATTCAACTCCTGCTGATCGAAGAGATACTTCAAACTCTTGTAGTCACTGTACACATTAAACATAGCTCCATAAAGATAGTGTCACCATATCTTCGATGCGAACACTATAGCTGCCAACTCCAGATCATGGGTCAATAGTTCCTCTCATGAACTCTCAACTATCAGGAAGCATTAGCCACAATTCTTCTCTCTTACATCAGAACACAACCCAAACCTTGGTATGATGCATCATAATATACGTCAAACTGTCCTAAAGGATTTGGTAAAGTTAGCACTTGCGATATGGTTAACCTATTCTTTAGCTCCTGAAAACTATTCTCACACTCATCCGTCCAAACATTAGCGGTACCTTTCCTCGTCAACTGCGTCATAGGTAATGCAATCTTTCGAGAAACCTATATGAACCTCTTGTAGTATCCGGCTAGTCCAAGAAAACTCCTCACCTCACTCACTGACTTAGGTCACTCCCACTTAATTACCACTTCAACTTTAGCCGGATCTACTGATATCCCTTCCTTATTGATCACATGCCCTAAAAATTGAACTTCCTCCATCCAAGACTCACATTTGGATAACATAGAATATAGTTACCGATCCTTCAACACTTGCAATACTACCCTTAGATGTTCCACATGCTCCTCCTGTGAACGGGAATAGATAAGGATATCATCTATAAACGCAACCACAAACTTATCGAGGAACGGCCTAAAGATCCTATTCATGTAATCCATAAACATTGCTGGAGCATTAGTCACACCAAAAGGCATAACTAAGTACTCGTAGTGTCCGTACCTCGTCCTGAAAGCTGTCTTGGGTACATCCTCCTTCTTCACTCTAATCTGATGGTATCCAGACCTCAGGTCGATCTTAGAAAACACTGAAGCTCCCATTAATTGATCCATCAGATCATCTATACTAGGCAACATATACTTATTTCTGATCGTCACTTTCTTTAGTTGCCTATAATCTGTGCACAACCTAGTACTCCCTATCCTTCTTCTTAATAAACAACACCGGAGCTCCCCACGGTGAAACACTGGGTCTGATGAATTCCTTCTTCAACATATCATCCAATTGTTTCTTTAACTCGGCTAACTCTACAGGTGACATCCGATAGGGTGCTATAGATATATGTCTTGTCCCTGGTATGAGATCTATGGTGAACTCCACTTCCCTCTCTGGTGGCAAACCCGAAACATTGGGAGGGAAAACCTCAGGAAATTCTCTCACGATAAGCATAGAATCTATAGTTGGAGTCTATTTAGCTTCCACTGAGAAAAGCATCACGTACAGCTGAGAACTATCATTCCTCATAGGTACTCCTTCATTGGTAGATACTATGCTAGAAGGCTCAAGACATGACAAGGTCTTGCTCGAACAATCTAACACTACATGGTTAGCCTAAAGCCAATGCATGCCAAGAATAACATATATCTGCTGCATAGGCAAACAGACAAGATCCACCAGGAATGTCCTATTCTCAACAACTATAGGACACTGTAAACAAACGGACATCGTAGTTAAAGAATCATTGGTCGGAGTAGATACGGTAAGGATATAAGGTAACTGAGAAACAGGTAACTGCAAATGATCCACACACTTATGCGAAATAAATGAATGTGTAGCACCTGAGTCAAACAACACAGACGGGAGTCTACCAGATATCAAGCACATACCCTGGATAAGATCTGCAGATTGAGAGGATTCAGCTCCCCTCACGGTAAACACTCTCCTTATGACCTAAGGTCTGGCCATCTGTTGTCATGCTGTTGGAACTCCTCTCCCGGTTCCACCTCTCTGAACACTAGCTCCTCTACCAGCAGCTATAGGCTGCTGCATAGCCCGCTGTCTACAATCTCGAGCCCTATGACCTAGTTTACCACATATGAAACAACTAACTCTCTCTACAATCCCTCATGTAATGCGGTCCTCTGCATCTAAAACAGACTAGACCTCTCTGCTGCTGGCCCTCTCCACCACTTGGTGCTGTAGAAACTGGTACTGGTGCAGATGGCTGAACACTCTGCACCGATCTGGTATAAGGTCCCCGTCTCCACTGGGAACCACTGCCTGCTCTCCAATGAAAACCTGATCGGATAAGGCCTCCACTCCACTACTGTCTCTGCTCAATAGCCTACCTCTAATCTATGCCCTCTATGGCACCGCATCTATCAACCAACTCTGGGAAACTCTGAATATCAAGTGGCACTATACTCTCTGTAGCTCATGCCTCAAGCCCTCCTCGAACCTCCTACACTGCCAATCCTCATCTGGAAACATCTGGTAAAACTCTGAGAACTGAATCAGAGCCTCAAACTGTGCTGCATAATCCCCAACAGACATGTTACCCTATCGAAGACTCATAAACTCTCTCTCCTTCTCGCGTATAACCAAATGCGGGAAGTATTTCTCCGGGACGCACTCTCGGAACAACTGCCAACTAATCAATCTGCCCTCTGCCTCCAGTAATCTCCTATTGCCTCTCCACTAGGCCTTTGCTCCACCAGTCAACATGAAAGCTGCATAAAGTCACTCTCCTATCCTCTCTGCAATGCATAGTATCAAAAATCTTCTCCAACTCCTGAATCCACCACTCTGCCCTCTCTGGTCATAGTCACCTCTGAATTGTGGTGGCTTCCCTTTCAGGAAGGTAACCATCCTTCCATCCTCTGCCTCTGCAGCTCTCCTCTGGTTCTGCTGCTTCCTGGTCATCTGCAACATCTGAGCGTTCTGCTGAGTCTGCTGCAACATAGTTGTGGCTAGATCTCTGATGGTCTGGAGAGTCTCAGATGACTTTCCTCCACCTCCGGCTCCGGCTCCGGTGTGAGAAGTCTCTCCATTGCCACCTCTGGCAACTCTCTTTGGGGTTCTACAGCCACCTTGTCCCCATCGTCCTCTACCTCTACCTCGAGCCATGATCCTATAAAAGAAATCATTAGCTCACATTTATATGACATATAATATTACATAACCTGATATATAAATACTATATGCCACACAAATGTTAATTATCGCGTCCGGACTCACTTCCCAACTTCTAAGCATAGTCAATATCCGATGTGGATTCAACTAAAATGGCCAGTACACCCTAACCTCATAGTATGAACAGAATCAAACTGCTCTAATACCACCAAATGAGACATCCCGATGTCCTATTAAAGAAAAACCTAAATTTAACTAAAACTTAATCATGATATTAGCGTTAGATGTATATACAGAAAATCATAAATAAATAAAATTTAAATATAAATAACAAAATATAAATATCACACCACACATGCATATAAATACAAACATACTCTACTGATACACTATAAAAGGGTACCCGCTCAGTAGGGTCCCATAATATATATACTGATACAAAATGAAATAAGCAACGGAAGATAAAACGTCTCAAAACAAGTACTGACCACAGACTCTATACTCAACTACTAGCGTCCATAGCTCGTCCTCCAGCATCTGGCTCATAAGTGGTCCCATCAAGTTCCTCAATAGCTAGCTCCTCCACAGGGTCTTCTCATAGCGATCACATAAATAAAACATACACAATATAGAGAAAATATGAGATAAGAAACATGTTATCATCATAAGCGGAAAAGGTTACTTAACATATATATAGTAATAACACACAGACATGCATCATCAAATAAACACATATAAATATAACATTCATCCTCGAAGTATTTTATCATCCTCTACCCTTCATGCTCATGCAACTGATTCTGTATGCTAACGTGGCCACCACCTAATCCTGTCACACATTCCTCATCTGATTAGGGATATAAGTCAATCGTCCAAGCCCACGAACATCGTTGCACGCCCTAGTTCCTGCTAAGGTGTCCATTCTTCGAATGAAACTATATCCCCATCCCCGGTGGGGGGAATAGTCGCACTGTTCAGCAAGGACTATGAGAGTATCACGGTAGTCTTCCTCGAGCCTCATCACCCGCAGGGCACTCACCCATGACTCTACTATCACGGTAGTCTTCCTCGAACCTCATTGTCCGCAGGGCACTCAACCATGACTCCGGTATCTGTAATCGGATACTATGACCTCATGTGTTCCACCCACACGGCTGTGATCAACACCATGCATCTATATGAACCTCGCCGACTCGTATCGTGTCATAACCTAGTGCCTCAACCTTTCATCATCATCTCATCATCCATAAAATATTAATTAATTGATTAGGTCAGGAACGACTAAGTCACATATCATACTCTCCCCCAATATGCATCACTTTAAGATTAAGATATCATATATCATCACCTAGATACCAACTAAGCATATTATTGCAGATAAAACATATTATCACTCAAGACATGTTATCAACCATAATCAAAATAAAATAACAACAACATCATAATAATAATAAAATAATAATCACAAAATAATAATAATAATAATAATAATAATAATAATAATAATAATAACAACAACAACAACAAAACAACATATTCAAATAAACATAATAATTATAATTAACATGTTAATCCAAAAGCACATAGCAAGCAGCTCAAATACGATAAAATCAGACAACCTCAAATATCTTAAAATTAACCTAACGGCGATAAACCTACAATTTCCATATCATCATTGGTACCACTAAGTAGTCGTCAATGTGATATTGATATTGTCAATTATTCGCTCACTAGTAGGGTTTAGGTCGCCCTATGCCATTATTATAAAATATGCTACTTAGCCATTTCCGATGATAGGAGGCTTCTTTCTCCCACCTGAAGTGTCATAGGCTAGCTTTAGAGCAATGAAACGAACCCACTCCAATACTCCTCAAATCTGCCACGTGAGGTTCTCCTACCTCCGGGGCTCCAAAAATTCACCTGACCGCATCATTGTGAAGCATACATTACGAGTAACCCTAATCTGAAGATGGAATTGAAAACCGATAAACGGATTGAAAGATAACCTCAATAACGTTGCCGACGGCATTTCGGAATAATAAGGACATAGGCTTACCTTAGCCTTATCAAGAAAAGAAAGATAGGATGATGAAGTAGAAGTCGCGAGGAACACAACGGTATAATCGGTTTCTCGATAGGACGAACGGATTGATCATAAACACCTCCAGAATTTTTCTCTCTCCCTCACGTCCTCTCCTCTCTCTCTCTATATATATTTTCTGGTTCCGAAACCTTCTATAAGGCTCTCCACGAAAATGTCTCAATTTAAAACTTTTTTTTTACACTGGGCACTCAGTGCCCAGTCACCAACACTCAGCACCCACCGCCATCCTCCACCAATCGCCGCGTGACACGTGTCACCACATCCAGCGCTCAGCACCCCATGCTGTCCAGCAATCCTGGTTCATACATTACATTGCGTTCTGAGCTCGTTTGAAGTTCAATTGGCCTGAAATTTGAAATATAGACTCCTCTATACCTAAGGAATAAGATCAACTCCTCACACATGCCTAATCTCTTCCTCAAAAATAAATTTCCTATTGTTCACTCTTAAGCGTTCTAAACGGTATAAAGAAAACCCTAGAACACATTCTCATTCAATTCAACGCCGGTTAATCTCGTACTTTCCATGCAAGGTTCCCAATGCCTAAACATGCATATTAGACATTAAATAAAGGTCTTAAACATAGCCATCAAACATATAAACAATGCCATAAAATACGGATGTTACAAAGGGGGCCTTGACTCTTACGGGTCAAGGTGTTTATGGTGATAAAACTTGGGTGCTTATTGGCCCAAGCGGAGATGGTGGATACCCGTTGTTTGTTGTTGTGCTCATGCATCCATGCATTGGAGTTGTTAGTGAGGGAAGCTCAACATATGGGAGGTCGCCCTAGAGTACGACGATCTGGCCGTCCGCGACGATTCTGTAACATCCCTGGCTGCTCTATGGATTGACAACTGTCCCCACAGACCTACACGGGTCTTTTCAGTGTGCTTTGTCCTCATTCACACGCTTATTATACATAAATACATTTAGTATATATATATATATATATATCAGCTCAAAATTGAAATAATAATGATAATTAGCATTGAGATCAATCTGCTTATCATATTACTAAATGTATTTATGTATAATAATTTTTTAATCCAACGTGACATACAAAATTATGAATTTATTTCATGTGACAGTGTTGTTAGCCACATTAGCTCTTAACATATGAGAACTAACGAGAAGGACCAACTCCAACTTTTTTGAACTTACTGGGACCAAAACCTAATGGGAAAAAAGTATAGGGACCAAAACCAACTTTTGATCTTTTTTAATGCCACGCGGCATTAAAAGATATATTTAATGCCACGTGGCAGTGCTGATGTGGCAATCCGTTAGCCACGTCAACACTTAACAGCACATTTTGAAGGTAGGGACTAATTCCAAAATTTTAAAAGTTAAAAGGACCAAAAGCAAATGAAAAAAAGATAAGGACCAAAACCAAAAATGCCTATATTTGTAGGGACTAAAAAATTGATTAAGCCAAAAATTAATAATGGTAAGATATTTGCACGTATTGTTACTCATTTCTTCCGACCAAAAGTTAGAGAAGGCTATTTCCATCTTTGTCAAGCACACTGCACCCATTTCAGTGATTTAAAAGGACACAATTATAAGTGTGTTTGAGAAAGATTAAATCTTTCATATTCAGCTATTTTTGAGTAATTAAGTGATTTTTGTGAAAAAATTGGTATGTTTGAGTATCTAGATTATTTTAAAAAAAAAAGCTTTTTTTTCCTCATTTCAGCTGTTTTCTAACAAGCTGCAAGACCTAGCTATTTTCTAAAAAAACTTTTTCTAACCAACATCTATTCACAACATTTTTCATCTTTACTATGTAAACATGATTATTTTTGTATCACCCAAATGAAATAGATTAGCTTAAAATCGCTTTTCAATAAACATACTCAAACAAAAATAAATTTTAATTATAATTGATTATCACAATAATTAATTATTTGAAAATAAATTATCAACATATTTTTTTTTTCACCTTTCTCACGTACATTAGTTAGTACTCCCTCCGGACCTAAACATAAGCAAAAAAGATAGCTGATATTATTTGGACTTAAATATAAGCAAAAATCAATTAAGTCAACACTATTAAATGTTAGTATTACAAAAATCAAGAAAATTAACCAATCAAACCAATTCTCCATTTACTTTTTCAGGTTTTCAGGAGCATTGCATATTCTCTAGACAATTAACTCTCTTTTTTACATAAATCAAGATAATTAAACTAACTTAACTAACTTTCTTAATATATGTGAATTTAGTTTTTTTTTTTTTTGCTTATAATTAGGTCCGAAGGTAGTATGTAACTGATCATTGGTTTTGCCCCTTTGCCACATCAAAAAGGAAACAAATAATAAAAAAAATCAGCTCCCTCATGTGACGCTCAGGTTTTGGATAAAGTTAATAAAAAAAAAAATAAATAAATAAAAGATAAAAACTTTGGAGCAGCAAAGAAAGACAACAAAGCACCATCATCAACACTCACAAACAAGAACACAGATTAAAGAGAGAGAAAGAGAAAGTAGTAAAGGAAAGAAAGGAAGGTTCACATTCACGAGCTTATCACCGCCCTTATGCACCTTCACCGTCAATTCAACTTCAACCTCAACTTCAACCATTGCTTCTATATATATCCAAGCTCTGAAAAATTCCCAAGTGCCCATTTTATTGGTTGAGTGAAAGTGAAACCTTCACGGGTTCAAACAATAACTTGGGGTCGTCTCTTTCTTCACCCAACCATAATCTAAACCAGTGGTTCACACTGACCCACGTTTTCTTTTTGTGTGATCTGATCTGGGTTTTGGTTTTTGATGATATCTCAATGTGAAAGTTGAGATTTTTTTGTGGTGTGGTGCATAAAAGGTGAGATTTTGAACTATGGAAGTGGATCGTTCTGGCAAGACTGTTGTTGGGCCAGGAATGGATATACCGATCATGCATGACAGTGACAGGTATGAGCTGGTACGTGATATTGGGTCTGGGAATTTTGGGGTGGCAAGGCTCATGAGGGACAAGCAAACTGAGGAGCTTGTTGCTGTTAAGTATATTGAGAGAGGTGATAAGGTTTGATCCTAATTTGTCTCTGCTTTTTAATGAATTCTGTTTTGTTAGTTCTTGTTGCAAATATTTGGTTTTTGTGTATGTAGGTGGAAATTTGGCTATTAGTTTTCATTTTTCATGTCAAAGCTTGGGTTTTTATTTTATTAATGTTAAGTGTTGATTGATTGGTTTCTTTGAAGGCATTCATGTTTTTGGTGGTTGTGGTGGTGGCTGGCTGTAGTTTTGAGTTGATGGTGCAAAAGATGTTTTAGGGATGAACATATTGGTTTCAATCTTTTAAGATATTTCGTGTTGCCTTATCTAACCCTATTTACTGATTTATGCTATTCTTGTTTATGGATGGAATTTGAGTCCTTTGGGTCAATAGAGGGTGCTTATTTGAATGTGAACTGAGTTTTTGCTTTCATTCTATCAATAAATTGAGCTCAATGGTATGTTGAATCTATGGTTTTTAAGCATTAGCGAACACCTAAATTAGGTGCTTAAGTGCCCATGTGCCGAATATGCGAATTAGTGGACACAATGAGAAATGTTAAGACATTTTTGTTTTTTTGGGTGATTATGTTATAATTCGTCAATTTTAAAATTCTAAAACATTGGTTTTGATGGTTAATTTGAAAGTAAAAATGCTATATTAAGCTTGACGGCATAATTTAACGAGACTTGATTACTGATGTGGATGCATTGGTTCAATAAGCCACATGTACATCTCCATTGCCCCATACAAGGGAGGCTATTTCTTCAAGTCACTCAATCTCATTGGATTTACATGCTAAGAGCTATGGGGTAGAGTTAATGGAACTTTGGATGGAATGGCATGCATACAGTATTCTGTGCTTGATATTGAGCTTAACCATTGTTATTTCTTAACAGATAGATGAAAATGTACAGAGGGAAATTATAAATCACAGATCACTGAGGCATCCCAATATTGTCAGGTTCAAGGAGGTCTGTACACACTTAATGTCTTATCCTATCCCTTTCTACCTTGAGATGTATTTTAATTAATTAGTTCTCTTACCATGCAAGTATAGGTCATATTAACGCCTACACATTTGGCTATTGTGATGGAGTATGCTTCTGGAGGAGAGTTATTTGAGCGAATATGCAATGCAGGGAGGTTCAGTGAGGATGAAGTACTTATCTATTGCAGTAATTGACTTGTGTTGTAGTGTTGTTGCCATAACCTTTAATGCCTATTATGTTTTGCTGCAGGCACGATTCTTCTTCCAACAACTTATATCAGGGGTTAGCTACTGTCATGCAATGGTACATAAGTTCAGCACATTTAGTCTTTACTTCTACAATACTGCATTTGCTTCCCTGACGATATAGTGAGATGTCTGACTTGAATTTCTCTGTTTGTCTTTAATAAAGCAAGTATGCCATCGCGACTTGAAGTTGGAGAACACATTGCTGGACGGTAGTCCAGCTCCTCGTTTGAAGATTTGTGATTTTGGGTATTCGAAGGTATACTTGTTTCTTCGTACAGCTTTTACCTGTTAATACCTTGAGGTTTCTATTACCTGCATTCCAGATTGTTGCAATCACTTTTGAACTGGGCATTGTTTAGAAATTTCATGGAAATTTTAGTTTACTCTAAATCAAGCAAATTTCTTTATCTGTCATATGCCTTTGGTGGATTAGTTGTGATATATATGACACTAATCCTGATTGTCTTTTGCAGTCCTCGGTGCTACATTCACAACCAAAATCTACAGTTGGTACCCCTGCATACATCGCTCCCGAAGTTTTGCTTAAGAAGGAATATGATGGCAAGGTATTTTACAACTTCTATCCCCTGGAGAAAATTTATGTTGATGGCATATTTAGATCTTTGCCATTTTCCTTATAACTTTTATTTTGTAAGTTGACATTTGTGACCTTTACCATTCGTTAATTGGCTCCGTGACCGGTAGAGTCCCCCAACTTAAATCAGGGAAGACACCATCAACTGAAAGTTCTAGGTTTACTTGGATTGTCACTTGTCTAGCCTCATCCCACTTGTTTCGTCTGATTTGGCGAGTGTGTGTCTGTGTTAAGTTCTAGGTTTACTGCCTTATCCCACTTGTTTTGTCTAATTTAGCGAGAGTGTGTGACCTTGAGGAGAGAAAATTGATAAAAGTTGGAGCATTAGCCAATCATGAATGAAATATGTATGATTTTTCATTTATGGGTAGAAGAAAAGGCTTGTGAGTAATATTATGCTTGATCTCCTGCGCATCGCACTTCAAATATTAGATGATAATGCACAAACACTGCTTTCAGGCTAGCTAGTACTTTTCTTGTTTACTAATACTTTGTACTGGTGTCACTCAACTATGACTCAGATTGCTGATGTGTGGTCTTGTGGAGTCACCTTATATGTCATGTTGGTTGGAGCCTATCCTTTTGAGGATCCAGAGGAACCTAAAAATTTCCGGAAGACCATTCATGTAATCTATTGCACCTTTTTTGGGCCATTTTGGACTTTTGATTATAACATTGAATTAGTTTGCTTAAGCTGTAGGATTTTGCTTGCAGAGGATTTTGAAAGTCCAGTACTCAATTCCTGACTACGTTCATATATCTCCTGAGTGCCGTCATCTGATCTCAAGGATCTTTGTTGCTGACCCTGCGCAGGTCAGTTTGTTTTTTCAATTATTTTTTGGGTTTTTCTATTGTGTGCAATCTCGCATAGGTTAAGGAACCCAAAAGAATAAATTCATATGGAAACTTGTGTATTTTATACTTTCAAAAATAAAATGCTTAGTTTTATAATAAATAGTTGCTGTTTTTGGATTCCTTAACCAGTGCAAGGTTGCACAAGATAGAAAAACCCTTATTTTTTTCCTTAAAACTTGTGTTTTTAATTTGTATAAGTATATTCAAGTCTTATGATATGTAAGCCTATATATTTTCCTTGTTAAGAGTTGAAGTTTAATTGTATTAATGTACAATTCTATTACATGCTGCTCTCTTTTTCTTTTTTATTTTAATGATGATACCATTAACCTTTCAATTGGAAACTGATATTGTTTTGCAACAGAGAATAACTATTCCTGAGATCAGAAATCATGAGTGGTTTTTGAAGAACCTTCCAGCTGATCTCATGGTTGAGAATACAATGAACAGCCAGTTTGAGGAGCCTGATCAACCAATGCAGAGCATTGAAGAAATCATGCAGATAATTAGTGAGGCTACAATTCCTGCAGCTGGAACTCAGTCTCTCAACCAGTATCTTACTGGTAGCTTGGATATCGATGACGACATGGACGAGGACCTAGATACTGATCCAGACCTTGATATTGATAGCAGTGGAGAAATAGTTTATGCAATGTAAGTTGCTGGAAGACTATGGAAACTGGCTTCTTGTGTCAAATTAAATGTTATATCCTGGGTTGTTCAGTGGGTGTGGAATATGTAGAAGAAAACAAATTCACTTCTACAAGGAAGGATTCTGTGGTAGAATTGTCTTTACATTGTGAGAGGATCCATCCTGTTTGTATTTTATGCCCTTTCTTGATTACATGTTGCTTTTTATTGATAGATGTGTTATTGTAATATTATGAATTAGTTTCTTTACCTTTTCACCATTCATTTTCCTTGGAAGTACTTTGTTCTTGTTATGTGATCATTTGTTGATTATTTTCTTTTCTCACATCTATTTGGGGTTGGGTTCCACTATTAAAAATTTGGTGGTTTTGAATTTTGATAAATGGATGCTTAATTGGTTCATATACAAGGATGCATAAACAGCTACCTTCATGCTTAACAATTGTCAATTGATTGGAATCACAGAACGCATTGCCATACATTTCCCCCCTTGAAGTGCACTAATGAGTCATATTTCCATGAAAATTTAGCCCTCATACAACCCCAAAACCAAAGACTTCATCAAAGTTTGGAAGATAGCTTTTGTTTGTCTTTGAAGATAGATAGCACCATCTTTTTTTAACTTTTGTGAGGATGTGTTTATGTTTAACTTTTTAGCTACACATCTTTGCTTTGCCTCTTTTTCCTTGCAAGCTTATTTTATGATATGGAACCAAAGGAGTCCCTCTCAAGAAATAGAATTATATTTCATATTGAATTTAATGATAAAAAAGTTTATTATGAAGTTCTGATAGGAGGGATATTTATAATTGGGGAAGACTTTACCTGAATATCATTTTCAATTCAAGGCTTACTCGTGGCTTTGAAGACTAAAAAAGGAGAGGTATTTATAATCCTCATATAAAACAAATCAAATATAACTAAAATAGATAATGAATTTTTATTTTAATCCAATTTTTCAAATTGATAAAATAAAATGTCGATTAAAATATCAAAAAATTAATAACTAATAATGCATCAATTTATTTTCTAGAAAATATCTAAAATGGAACTTAATCTGATTAGGGATTTTTATCAGCTGAATCCAAGCTTCTAATTTAACTTGTCACTTAATCTGTTAATGAAGAGTCCACGAATCACAGCATTGCCTATACCCTATATATACCATAAGGTGACGTTTGGATCATGAATGTTTTATTAACAGGAAAACTATATTTTTGGAAATCTCATTTACAGGAATGTTTCTTTCTCACCTTCACACTTAGGAATAGAGTGTTCCATTTTCATTCACTAATTTTATTTTGGGGCAACATTTATGACTGAGATTTTTTTTTTTTTTTAAAACTTGTACCAAACATGGAAAAATTTAATTGTCATGCACACATTTCCGGGAATATATTAAAATAAAATTTGTACCAAACACTGTCTAAGGTGTTTGCACTAGTGAACAGATTATGCAGCAATGTCTAATATTTTGGTAATTATTTTTGGATAAAATTTAGAGACAATTTTTTAAATATTCATAATGTTTTTTTTGTAATGGACTTGGTTTTTTTTCCTTCGTGAGATAGAAAAGACAAGCAAATTTTAATGAATCCTACAGATCTACTCACGAATTTATTTTTATCTCTTTATTTCTTTTCTCATAACATAAAAGGAAAGATGAGAAGAATAGTATTAACAAAAAAACAAAAAAAGATGAGAAGGGAAAAAAGAGATAATCCAAATCATTCTCTAATATAACATGTCATACATTTTAATTATTTTTAATTATTTGAACTTATATACTAAATTATATTTTTCAAAAAGGAGTCATTGCTTCCAACGTTGAGCAATCATAAGAAGTTAACAAGAATTCCTACTTTTTGGTAATGTTGGTTTAGCTATATGTTGGTCAATATATTTATTCTTCCACTTGCAAGCAATAAACTGTGCAGCATGCGCTGGGTAGTATGGATTGGATATGCCGATATATGTTGGTCAATAAATATATTTATTCTTCCATTGCCCATTGGTATCCAATCCTAACAAATAGGAGCAAGTGAGCAACCACCAATGACACGATATAGAGAGTCTGAGACAAGCTTAGGCAATGCATGTTTACTTTAGTTTATATTATTTATATAAAATAATTTCTTAAAATAATAGAGACATTCAGTCGCTTCCTGTGTCTCTCTCTTCCCCTTATCTAATTTCTCCATCACTTTTCTCTTACAGAAGTATCACGAAGAGGTTGTGACAGATTGAAAAATAATGGCTAAAATATCATTTTGGTCCTTTATCTTTTTAATAAAATTCATTTTGGTCCTTTATCTTTAAAAAAGATTCATTTTAGTCCTTTATGTTTCAAAAGTGACCCAAAATGGTCCTTTCCGTCAGCTCCTATCTAAACTCCGTCAGAAACTGGTGACGTGGCAGTTAAAAAAATTCATTTTAGTCCTTTATGTTTCAAAAATGACCCAAAATGGTCCTTTCACGTAGGCTATGATTAACGGAAAAAGTAACAGAGCTTACGGAAAGGACCATTTTGGATCACTTTTGAAACATAAAGGACTAAAATGAATCTTTTTAAAGATAAAGGACCAAAATGAATTTTACCCAAAAGATAAAGGACCAAAAAGGTATTTTAACCAAAAATAAATGATATAAAGGAAGGTGATGTGTAAATATAAAACTCTAATAATATTTGAAAGAAGTTATACACCAGTGTATGTACCTCTAAAAATATATTTAATCCATTAGTTACCGTCCTATTCAGAATGAAATTTATGGAGTGCTGACAACTCATCTGTTAATTTTTTCTGTGGAATAAACTAAAATGACTTCGTGTTAAAAAAAAAAAACATATTCATATCAATTAGCCATCTTTCTATTCTGAAAGAGAAACCAAATTGATGCTTAAAAGCATCAATGATCTGCACGCAATGTTTAAACAAGATTCATTAATTTATTCACATAAGTTCAAAATTGTGTACATGCTCCTGTCACATTGACCTGGTAAAAAACATATTACAGTCACCCTTTCACCAAGGTGCATGATATAAGAGGAAAACGTCTTCTTATACGAAAACATGGGTCACAACTCACAATTGACATCCATTTCGAGAGTACATTTGACTAAATGCTTGTAACCTAAGCACCTATTAGCCTGGGACATCCAACACAACACAACCATGACATTCCCAAGGCAAAGCAAAAGCAAGTATAGAAGTCTACATCTTTTTGTCAACAAAGTGAATTCTAATTTCAATAAATCTCAATCTCCACTTAAGTCTTCACTAGTAGAAACAACTATCTCCTGTATCAGAGCAAACATAAGTTAATGATTGATTCATCAACAACGTTTTCAGAAAAGAAAAATAGTTGAACAAGCATCTGAAGTCAGCTTATAAATGATATTGTACAAGAGAACTTCAAAAGATTGGTGTTTTCCTTATTAGAACTATCAATATCTTTTATGTTTTCAGTCATTTACTAGGTTAATTTACTGAACAATCTAATAACAATAGCAAGTTCTGGGAAATCGATTTAACTCGTAAAAGATGATGGCACCTATGTTGAAGGGTGTAAAGCATATGAAATAACTGCATGCTGCAATCAGAATGGGGAAAAGCAAAACAAAGCAATAAATAAAAACCCCAAAATACTGAGTTACATCAGGGGTGGATATCCAATCAAAAGCTCAGCTCAGCTCAAATTCGAAGCTCGATCGAACCTCTTACAGGGTTTGATTAAGCGCAAATACCATGTTTTCAAAGCTCAATAGACTTGGGTCAAGCTTGATTAATTTATATAATATTTATTAAATTTTATAGAAGAGTAAATCCCCAATTTGCTCATCCTGGAAGATTTTCAAAACATTAATTTGGTCCTTGAAATATTAGCATCATCAAATTAGTCCTCAAGTGATGAATTTTCATCATCCCATGCCATCAACTCAGTCCTAGACTCCTATTAAAAGTAACTTTTGGACTATTTTGAGGTAAGAAAGCATCATTCGAGGACTAAAATGCAGTGCGGGGCGGGGTTGGGGGTGGGGTTTCTCTTTGTAAAGTTATAACTTATAACACAATTTTCATTATATAATTTAATATTTCAAAATTATAGAAATCAAATTCTTAAAATTATTTGAATGGGGCTTGCTTGAGCTTGATAAAACTAGATATGAGTCGAGCTCAAGCATTTAAGCTTGGCTCAATTCCTAAAGTACATACCATTTACTCATAAAAAAAGTAACAATTTATGGCCTTGTGGAAATTCCCAAGAACCACAAATATCGTATACACTTGATTTAGGATACAAGTCCTACAATAGTTAACAGTACTTACTTCCAAAATTGTCCTTTTGTAGGCTGGCAACATAGCTCAGTGGCTTCACTAACTATCTATAGAATCTGAAATCTTCAATGCTTTCGGTCTTCTAAACCACAATATTGCAAACCACAGAGTCCTCAACAGAACCCCATTTGCAAAGTGAGGAATAATTATACGTCCCCAATAAGGGTAATATGGACCAGGTAATTTGATCAATGTGAAGAAAATTGCAATGGCAATTAAATGCCATGGAACTTCTGCATCCTGAAAATTAAACCAGGTATAAGCTACAGTAAAAGGCAAAAAAACAAATAAGACAGACTACACTACAGTACATCAGAAAGGGGGGAACAGATTGAATTTGTCATTTTTTTCCAATATTGTAACCAATAAAATTGATCTAAAAATATAATAATACTGCACAAGTCCTATATGTTTAGACCTGCCCCTGTAAAAGGAGGCAAGCATCTAGTTGTCCAAATATATCATCATTCGATCCAAATTGGAAATGGGCACGAAAAGAACATCGAAGTTAGTCATTATGTTTAGTCCATTGTCAAATATTTCCAACATGAATTCATCAACTGGAGTGAAATCAACTACTTCAGAAGAAACATGCTCCACTGTTAACAACACAATGTGGAGGCAATGTAGCTGTTCAAATCTTTTACAGAATAATTGAAAGAAAGAAAGAACATATAAAGCTTAAGCATCATGATTGTTTCTTTCTGAATGTAGTAAACTATAATTAAAAAAGTATAGTTTAATGCTACATCCAACTATTCTATCAGATATCTAAATTATAAAATGATGCATGACTAATGATTTTACCCTTAGACGTGGAGATATATCTAGAGCAGTCTCTTTAAGGACCCCAGCAACAGCAACTCCAAAGAGAAACGGAATAGGAACAAGAACTAGCTTCTTTTGATGTGCACAGTAGGACAACTCACTGATCGACGAAACCGCGAATACAGGTACACATAGGTATTTCACAACAGCCAAAATAATATCAAGAATAAGTTGAATATAGTTGTCCAATGCTTTACTCCACGGGAAATTCTTTACCGGCTCGGGTGAACTGTCCCAAAGCGTTTTTGCTTTGTCTATTAATTGGTCTAATTTCATTTTTCTATGATCATCTGACTCTTGTGCAGACATATTCATAGCACAGGAGATGTTGGTCGGTGTCTTCTGAGATACAGAAAATGGTTTAACACTGAAACAGCGACTGCGCTTTTCAACAAAACCTGATGTACCCTGCTGCAGCAAAAAGAAGAGTTTTCAACAGATGAAGCCAATCACCAGACCTAAGTTGACAAGGGCTGGCTGTTGTAATGTATACTGGAAGGAAAACCCTTTTCTAACATTAAGTTGTGAACATTCAGAAAGTTCGAAACAAATAATAACTGGCAATAACGCCTAAATTTTGAGAAATAACACACTAAGTAATGCTATATACACAACCACAGATTTCCTGACCAAAAACATCTTAGAATTTGGATTTTACCTAACTCAACCCCAAAAGCTAGCTCATGGGGTGAGGGTTGCCCCCAACTTATAAGCACAATTCAGGTCATATCCCGTCCAATGTGGGACTCCAACAAAACACAAAGCACAAACTTGAAATGTAGCAATGTAGCATTTGGAGCCTCTTTGGTTCCACCCCTTTCAGTGAAAGTAAAATGTTCTACTTTTTAATCTCATGTACAATTTTCTTCTGTTTATAAAACACACCAAACATAGATTAAAACCCAAATATGCTTAATTAGCTTTTTCCTCTCAGATTACAACAGCATATGGACACAACTGCTGGAGAAGAAGCTCCAGTTGTACAAATAATGGGTTTTGATTATGTAAATGATAAAAGAAGATAAACCCCTGAATCCATACAGAGAAACATCAATGGTAAATAAAAAACACCCAAACCTATTCAAACCATTGTTGGGAGAGAAGAAAAAAATAATTGTGAAATAAAATTTCAAAAAGTGTAAGAGGGTGGGTGGGTGGATGGAATGGAATACCTTCAATCCCAGAAAGGGAGGTTCGATTCTGACGGAGTTGTTGTGGGTCATAGGTAGGAATCGAGCGGAAGCATTAGCGGATACGAGGTAAGAGGGAGAAAGGAGAGGCATTTTATGAAGGTGAAAGATGAAAACTTGAAACCAAATTCAGATACCCTTTTGGAAAGAGATTGAAATTCAGCGTGTAGACCGTAGAATGAACTGGGTTTCGCAGAGCTTGTGTTGCGTGGTGTCAACTAATCAACTATGAGATGATAGCATGATGGCAAGTTCGTGTTTTTTAAGAAAACATTACATATAATATGAATAAAGATTTATTTTGGTCCATGAGGAAAATGCTTGGATCCATTTTAGTCCCTGACAAAATTATAATACCAAATTAGTCCCTCATAATTTTAAATCAGGGACACTTTAGTTCCTCCGTTAACCTCATGATAGTTTGGGTTCGTTAAGTTGATGACATATTTTGTTTTTTTGCTTAGGTGTATTGTTATATGATATTTACAAATTCCATAGTGTAAATTGGTTATTAAATATTTACTTAAATGTCTAAAATTCCCAAAACAACACCATTTTGAATGCACACGGTAAAAAAAAACTGGCCCCTTATATAACAAAAAATAACACTTAAATGTCCAAAATGAGACCTATGGAATTTACTTTGTTACTGTCTCGTTAATTAGCAAAAATAAAATAATAAAAAAATAATATAAAATAAGATATGTATTATATTTTTATTAAAAAAAATCATAAATACTTACAACTTCTTTTTTTTTTATACTTAAATTTGGTGATTGTAACCAACATTCGTACATCGTTAACCAAGTGTCATGTATACAAAATACAAATCACAAACTTGGAATGTAGCATTTTAATTTATTTTAAATTATGAAATTAAAAATAATTTAATTAACATAAATCGGTACTGATCTCTTTACTGGCATCGACTCATTTAACAAAGGAGATAGACTATATACATTTGCAATCTTCATAGACACAACACAAATTGTGCCTAAGGATATCAGTGCATATCCTATCATCCAAGTTCTGAATGACACCAAATGCCACTATCATGATGTTTTCATCAGGTTCAGAATCGAATGACACTATTTAAATAAATAAAAAAAGCCAAGAAAATAGCAGTAAACAAAGGCAGATTAGCAACAATAGCAATAAAGAAAAGCAGATCATAGTTGTTTGGATTAAGATACTATAGCAGAATAGTTCCACCAAACTTAACGCAGGACCAAATGAGAAGGAGAAGAGTCTATAAATGACAGATCAGCTACAAGACGATTTTTGTTCAGCTCCAATGAAGGGCAAAAGGAGAACATATCTCTCCCTGTGATATAGAATCGAGTTTCCATGATGCCGAAGCTACTCTGTGCAGCTTTGCTTCCTATGTGGTTGAGGCTGACAAATCACGTTCTTGTAGGTTGCCAAACATGTGGGTCATGAGACAGAAATTGCGTTGGACTCCTATATGTATGTTTTGTTGGATACCAGAGTGATGGAATAATATCACGCAGCTAAATGAGAGATAAGAAAAGAGGAACTGAACACACAATATTTACGTGAAAAACCCTCAACAAATAAGGGAAAAACCACGGGGCAAGAATAAAAGGATTTTCACTAAGTGGGAGAAATTACAACACCTCTCTCTAAATACAACGAGAGAACAATAACACTCTCTCTTGAATATAGGAGAATACACACAAGGAGAAACCTCACAGGAGAAACTATATCTTTCTCTCAATATTTTTTCTCTCTTGCTCTCTTGGCTTGCCGTGGGATGCAAAAAATGGAGAAGTGAGGCCTCTATTTATAGAGGAGTTTTGCATGCCTTGCATTTAATTTTTATCTTCTAACTCCCAACTACTTCTATCATCCAACCATATTTTTTACTTTTTTTTTTACCAAAGCCAAGATGGCTTTACTGTTCACAATCTCCCACTTAAAGCCATTTTTGGCGAGCTTTCAAAATCTCTCTTAACTTGCCAGCTTCCTGTTGCTTATGTTTCTGATAGGCCATAGGAGGATCGGCACCATATAAACTTGTCAGTATTGATTTGCTTTGTCATAACATCTGCTAGGTTGTCTTTGGTGTGAATCTTCTGCATATCCACACTTCCTTCTTCTACTACTTCTCGAACGAAGTGATACTGAACACCTATGTGCTTTGTCCTGAAATGAAAGGCTGGATTCCTTGCAATGTGCAAGGCACTCTGACTGTCACAATACACAGTAATTTGCCGCTGCTTGTGCCCGAGTTCTTTCATTAACCTCTGAATCCATATAGCTTCCTTGCAAGCTTGCGTAGCTGCCATGTACTCAGATAGTAGACAAAGCTACAACAGTCTGTAACTTGGATAACCAGCTTATCGCTCCTCCTACAAGTGTGAACACATAGCCAGTAGTAGATTTTCTCTTATCAAGATCACCTACAAAATCTGAATCAACATAACCCCTGACAATGAACTCTGATCCTCCAAAACATAATGCAACATCCGAGATTCCTTTGATGTATCTCAGGATCCTCTTAACAGTATTCCAATGCTCTCTACCAGGATCTGCCGTAAACCGACTAACCGCTCCCACTACTTGTGCAATGTCTGGTCATGTACATATCATGGCATACATAAGGCTTCCCACTGTCGATGCAAACGGTACTCGAGACATTTCCATCCTCTCCGCTTCACTGCTAGGGCTCATACCTGAGGATAATTTATAACCGACAGGAAGTGAGGTAGAAATTGGCTTACAATCTTGCATGTTGAAGTGCCGCAAGACCTTCCTTAGATAATTCTTTTGAGAAAGCCAAATCTTCCTATCTTTTCTGTCTCGGTGAATTTGCATCCCTAAAATCTTGTTTGTGGGTCCCAAGTCCTTCATATCAAACTCCCTAGCCAACTGTGCCTTCAATTCTTGGACTCGATCTTTGTTGGGACCAACCACCAACATGTCATCCACATACAACAACAAAATGATGAAATCATTATCATCAAACCTCTTGTAGTATGTACAATGGTCTGAACTTAGTCTGTTGTATCCAAGGCTAATAATGAAGGAATCAAATCTCTTGTACCAACATCTGTGCGCCTGCTTTAGACCGTACAGAGATTTGGTCAACCTACAATTCAAGTTTTCTTTTCCTTGTTCTTTAAAGCCTTCTAGTTGGAGCATATAGATTTCTTCTTCAAGTTCTCCATGAAGAAAAGCAGTCTTTACATCCAACTGTTCAAGATGTAAATCAAATGCAACACACATAGCCAACACAATTCTGATAGTAGTAAGTCTAACAACTGGAGAAAATATCTCGTTGAAGTCTATACCTTCTTTCTGAGCATACCCTTTGACCACCAGTCTTGCACAATATCGTTCCGCTTGATCATTGCCATCTCGTTTGATCTTATAGACCCATTTGTTCCCAATGGCTTTCTGACCCTTTGGAAGTTCAACAAGTTCCCATGTTTTGTTTCTATACAAGGCTTCCATTTCTTCATGCATTGCTGTCATCCACAGAGAAGCATCTGAACTGCTTACAGCCTCCTGAAAGGTTGACGGCTCCCCTTCTTCTGTTAGAAGACAATATGCATCATGGCTTGCCATAACATAGTCTGAGTGCCATGACGGTGTTCTGATCTGACGTGATGATCGTCGAACTTCTGTATTATCGGCCTCATCTGGTACTCGTTCCTCGTGCACTGTTTCTGCATCAGAAGAATCATCTTCTCCGGACTTTCCTTCTATCTCAACTACGGTAGTTTCTTTGGTAGTACTATCATTTTTCTGCTCACTTTGCAGTTCATTTTCTGCAAAGACTACATCCCTGCTGACAACAACCTTGCGGGCAGTGGGATCCCAATGACGATACCCCTTAACACCGTCAGCATAACCCAAGAATATGCATCTCCTAGATTTCGGATCCAGCTTTGTTCTTTCTTGGGAGTTGTACATCACGTACATAGGACATCCAAACACATGTAGAGACGAATAATCGGCTGGCTTTCCTTTCCACATCTCCATTGGGGTCTTCAAACCAATCGTTGTTGGTGGAGATCGATTTATCACGTAACAGGCAGTTTTAACTGCTTCTGCCCAGAAAGATTTGGCCACTCCCGCTATTCTTAGCATGGCTCTTGTTCTATCTAGGAAAGTTCTATTCATCTGCTCTACTACACCATTCTGCTAAGGTGTATGTTCAACTGTGAATTGTCTTAAAATACCCTCTTGTTTGCAAAATGCCAGAAAATCGCCATCTATATATTCTCCTCCATTGCCTGTCCTCAAGCATTTAATTCTTTTCCCAGTTTCAAGCTCTACTTGTGCTTTGAATTCCTTGAATACTGGAAACACATCTGACTTCTTTTTGATTGGGTACACCCATAATCTTCTGGAATAGTCATCAATAAATGACACAAAATATTTTGCTCCTCCCAGAGATATTTCCGGTGATTCCCACACATCAGAATGGATCAAGTCTAGTATGTGTTTGCTTTTAGTAGTTACTCTGGAAAACTTCAATCTATGCTGCTTACTCATCACACAGTACTCACAGAAAGGTAAATTCACCGTCTTGAGCCCGGGTAGGAGATTGCGTTCTGCAAGGACTTTCAAGCCACGTTCCAACATATGGCCTAGTCTGCGATGCCACATTATTGTTGTTTCTTCTTGGCTCGCTGCTGCAACTGATGCATCTGCCTCTTGCAATGTATCTCCCAAAAGCATGTATAGAATACTTGTGATCTTCTCAGCTTTCATCACCACAAGATTGCCTTTAACTACTTTTAAGATCCCACCTTCAGTATGGATCTTACACCCGAGGTCATCCAATTGCCCAATGGACAATAAGTTCTTCTTCAATCCTTTCACATGTCGTACCTCTTGTATTTTGCGAACAGTACCATCATGCATCTTTAATCTTACAGTACCAACTCCAGCAATTTCTAAGGCATAATCATTTCCCATGAACACAGATCCTTCCGAGACAGGCTCGTAAGTGCAAAACCAATCTCGATGTGGAGTCATGTGCCATGTCGCGCCCGAATCCATTAACCAGACATCATTAAGTTGTTTTCCACCTTTAGAACTGCTTGCTGCTTCGCTATATAGGATTTCTCCATCATCTGAGGTACTTGCAACACATTCTTGAGATGTTGCTGCTTCAGAAGCTTTCTCTCCATTCTTCTTGTTATGCCAACACTCCTTCTTTAAGTGCCCTTTCATGCCACAATTGTAGCATTTAAGATTCTTCTTCTTCTTCGAGATTTTGATCTACCATGATTTTGACTCCCACTGGAGCCACGTTCCGTTGATCTGCCTCTCGTCACCGTTAATTCCTCTGCTTGCTTTGAACTTTCTGTCCTTTATTCCTTATTCTTGTGTCTGGACTCTTCTTCAAGAATAGCACCGACAACATCATCAAAGCGCAGAGATTCAGCAACATTATTATTTGTGATGTTGATGATGAGTTGATCATACGAATATGGTAAACTCTGAAGTAGAAGTCCTGCACGTTCATTTTCTGCTATTTTGAAATCTGACGCTGTGAGCTAAGCAAATAACGTATTTAGGGTGTTGATGTGATTCGTCACCGATGTGGACTCACTCATTCGAAGAGTGTAGAGCCTCCTCTTTAAGAATATTCTCGTATGAAAAGATTTGACCTCGTACAATTTAATAAGAGTATCCCAGATCTCCTTTGCAGTCTTCTTTTCTGCAATACTTGACAATACCGAGTCTGCCATTGCCAGGTGCAAATTGGCAACAGCGTTGTCATCCATTTCTTTCCACTTTTGATCAGTGATATATGAGGGTCTACCGTCAATTGCGTCTAGGCAATTATCCTTCTTCCTCAGAACTGCCCTTATCTTCAATTTCCACAAGGAGAAATTACTCTCGTTGAACTTCTCAATCTCAAATTTTGCTGCCATGGTTTTACACCAAATTATTCCCGTGAACAGTACCGAATACTGGAACAGTGACCGTAGTTCGTAAATAGTATACCAGGTAAGTTCTTAGGAAAGAGAGGTGGGTCACTAATAGACACACTTAAATACCAAGTCTTTCCTAGCCAGAACTTTCCTAGACATGCACTTTCACATACCACACTTTATTTCCAGCAACAAGAATAATTATTTTCTGATGTGGAAGATCAGACGATACTGTAACCACAGAGCATACTAAGAATTTTCTTATGAACCCGGCACCTTATCACTTTGCTGCAGCAGAATAGTAACCACGAGCCAATGGCTCTAATACCACTGTTGGATACCAAAGTGACAGAATAATATCACGCAGCTAAATGAGAGATAAGAAAAGAGGAACTGAACACATAATATTTACGTGGAAAACCCTCAACAAATAAGGAAAAAACCACAGGGCAAGAATAAAAGGATTTTCACTAAGTGGGAGAAATTACAACACCTCTCTCTAAATACAACGAGAGAACAATAACACTCTCTCTTGAATATTGGAGAATACGCACAAGGAAAAACCTCACAGGAGAAACTATATCTTTCTCTCAATATTTTTTTCTCTCTTGCTCTCTTGGCTTGCCGTGGGATGCAAAAAATGGAGAAGTGAGGCCTCTATTTATAGAGGAGTTTTGCATGCCTTGCATTTAATTTTTATCTTCTAACTCCCAACTACTTCTATCATCCAACCATATTGTTGACCTTTTTTTTTTTTTTTTACCAAAGCCAAGATGACTTTACCGTTCACATGTTTGAAGGAGGGGAAACGCATGACAAACACACACTAAGTAGCTTATGATAGTGAGTTGTGTTATTCTAACAACTCAGGGGAGACAACTACGGTGACAACTACTATGTACAGTGGCATATTGGTAATTTTCATTTTTTTATGAAAAAAATAGTTTATTACGTGCAAATATTTGGTTAATCACGTGCAAATATTTGGTTAATTCAGTTCATTATATATTAATGAGTCATCCTAAAGCTTACAATCATTTTTCACAACCATGTAAAATATTTGGTTAATCACGTGCAAACATTTGGCTAATCCAGTTCATTATATGGTTAATGGGTCATCCTGAAACTTACAACATTTTTCATAAACATGTAAATATTTGGTTAATTACGTGCAAATATTTTCACCTTATTGGGTTGTGGAAAACAATTATAAGCTTTAGGGTAACCAATTAACTATATAATGAACTGAATTAACCAAATACTTACACGTGATTAACCATATATTTACATGTTTGTGACAAAAAATGTTAGTATTCAAAAAAGCTAAATATTAAAAAAAAAACGAATTACTGTTCATATATATGATTATCAATAGTTGTCCATTTGGGTTGTTAGAATAACATTATTGATCTCTTAAGATGTCTAACCGAAGAAAGGATCAACAAAGAGTGGTAACCACGCCAAGAAAGAGGTTAATAGATGCAATCTTCCATGAGAGAAAATATCTCTATAGTGATGGTTGAATTTCTGTGTATCATTTGATTGCAAGGCAAGCTTTTAGAGTTTATCAATTTTTGCATCAAGGCCAATCTTAATAGATTAGACCCATTGACAACCAACAATTATTTGTAGTGAGACAAGTTCCCAAATACCATAAAGTAACCATATCGACAACCACAACCTTCCACCATTGGGGATGAGATAAGGCTTCGCATGTAGTCTTGGATATAGAAATGAAAGCAACGGTCTAATGGGAAGAAGATACACTATGTTAATCCAAATGTTGAACATATTATTGAAATTTAATTTGTGAAGATAGTCTAAGGCTTTACAATTTAGGAAAACTTTATCTAAACAACATATCCAGCCCGAAATTGAGTGAACAATTACTCACAGAACAGAAGGCATAACAAAAACATAGCATAAAAAAAAGAATGTTAATCAGTATCCAAAAGAGTATGTCTTTATCGGAAAATGATTTATTTATTATTTTGAAAAGTGTTATATTTAATTTTCCCACAAAGACTTACTTCTCTGGGAATCCTTAACCGGAACTGGTTAGCAAGACTTTAGAATAAAGACATACCAAAAAACACCACACGAGTATAAAGAAACCAAATCATGAAGTTAAGTTTTAACAAATATCTCAAAGGAAAACATGAGATGGGAGATACCATTATCAGTAAAATATTGACATTCCAAAAAGAGTTACTCTTCCAAAAACTATCCTAGAAAAATTACATGCCACCCCTTCAATGACTTATTCCAACATCCTTCATTTCAGACAAAGAAAACATGGGGGCGAAATTGGATATGCGTTAATATCCTGTTCTCACAAATCCCTTCTAAATTATAGAAGAAATTTAAAATGAAATCTTGAGAATGAAAATACATGATTTCAAAATATTTCAATTGGTCCATCGAATACTAAGGAACTATGACTATAATGTTGGAGCTCTAGCCGTGAAATTGATTTTGCACCATCATTAGCTGCAATAGTCAATAGACGCAAATATGAAAAAAGCCCATTTTCCAAATTTACACAGAAGAATGCATGACCAAGAAAACTAAGCTTAAAATAGATCTCTGGCTTACTCTTGGGTTAAGATAACTACTCTAAGGGAACAGAGGCTGGTAATGAAGCCCCAAATTTTCTGGATACCCCATAATTAGATTAAGGTTTTGTAAAGCTTGACCTGAAGCTCCCTTCACTAAATTATCAATCTGCAACAACACATCAACATGCTTAGTACCTAGGCAACAATAATATCATAATACAATTTAATTCCACAAATATTTCATCCGAGAAACTATAGGTATATATGAGAAAGGTACTTAAAACATACTACAGATATAATGATTGCTCTTCCAGGAATTCGGTCAGGAAAAACATTGATTAAACAGTAGTTAGTTCCTTTAACGCTATGAGTTCGAGGGATGACCCCGTTTTCCAACAGTACAACAAATTCTTCATCCTGAAATCACCAGAAAGAAAAAAAGAGATAGTAGTAAGAAAGACACAAACAGAGAAATTCAAATATCAACCGAAAAAACAATAAACCAATAAATCATGCATCTCGACATAGTTATGTACGTTCCACAGCCCCATAAAACCAGGAAGGATAAGGCCCTGAAGGTTAAAGAGACATCTGAGATCGCAAATAATAAGATAGCAAAGAGTTCAATGATGAAAATTGTTTGAATTAACAAAGAAGAATCACCATCAAGTACCTGCATTGTTAGCATGTTGTCTTCATATATATGTGCAGTTCATACTTAACATGTTTGTAAATTAGTGGTAATGGCATCTATTTGTGATAAGGTGTAAATTAGTGACATAAAAGGACAAACCTCATATGAGAGTTTCAGTTGCTGGTACAAGTCTTCAATTCTTACTCCTGGAGCCATTTCCACATAAATAGTTGATTGCATACCACGGCTCTAATACATGGCAGAGAAACATTTGTTAGTTTCCTTGACAAGCAAGAAAAAGATCAGAGAAGATAGATATAGGTCTTATTCTTACCATTGGAATGAGATGTGGAGTAAAACTAATGGTTACTTTCGAACGTGCAGCATCAGCAAGTCCCTGTTCAGTTTCTGGAACTGAAAACCACAAAATAGGATAATTTGATATATTCAAATACAGATGCCATTTGTCCCCAATAGCTAAAAGCAGTAGCCATAACCAACAAAGGCAAGAGCTTAATGGCATAAAGCTCAATCCAATTTTAACATGGGAAAGTAATCATCAGTTTTAAATGCATTGCCAATAAACAGGAGAAACAGCCTAGTTAGCGAAAATCGCTCTTGACCCTACTCAATGCTGGTGCCCCACCAGGAATGGATCCTATGGCTATACCAGGGGAAGTTCGGACAACGGAATGGTGATAGTCAATAGTGCCATAGTGGTTACTGTATTATTCCATACATCTTTCACAATAAAGCTTTGCCCTCCATCCTTCATCACCATGCACAAAGGTGCAAAAGGAAGGTTTTGTTCCGAACACAGGTGCGATGGTTTAAGACATAGATATGGGGAACATGTTGAAGTAGTTAGTTATATATCATTCTGTTTGACTGGGATTTTCCATCAAAGTGATTTCCTAATGCAGAAGCACTTTTTAGAAATATTAGATTACTTGGATTAAGTTCTACAAAGAAGCAGGCTAAGCCAGAAAAGAGCCCATTTTATGATTTTTTTTTTTTTTTTTTTTCAAGAAGCCACAAGGTCCGATTGGGTAAGCTTTTAAAAAAGGGCTTTTACGAAATAATTTTGTCACAAAAAGCTTTTATGAAAAACATAAGCTGTTTTGCATTTGAAAGCAGCTGTGGTAAAGTACTTTGGGAATGGGTCCTCTCGCGTAAAAGTTTCACCTGACAGATAGAAAGGTATTAAATACAAAATTTGCGGGATCCTATATTTGAGCCTTTGTGTTTATCTCTCTCTTTACATGACAAGGTTATGCGAACTTGTGAAGCTTTATAGCTTAAATAGTGCTTTTATGTTGCTAAGATGTAAAAAAACATAAAAAGAAATGTAACAAACTTACAAAAAAGGACATAAAAAACACTTCAGTTTTAAAAAAAATGATTGGATAATATGTTGCTTTTTGTACATTATAAAAAAAAAATAAAAAAAAATACAACAGCCAAAGGTTTTTCCCACTAAATAACAAGATGCTAATCAAATAATAATAATAATAATAATAATAGACTTCATTTTAACAACTATTATATATTTCATTTTTTAAATCAAAACAAGATAACTAATAATATAATTTGATAAAAAAAAATATATTATTAAGTATATAAGTATTGGTCTGTAATAAAAAAAATATATAAATTTATTTCACTAATATATTAATTTAAATTATATTACATACAAATAGTGACATAGACGTTTAACCCAAAAAGAAAAAAGAAACAACCAAAGCCTTTTCAGAGAAGTCTATATTATATTGCATTTGGAAGAGCTTATTGACTATTGAGAGCTTATGAGAATAGCTTATGATAATAAACCTAAGCAAATAATTTATTAAAATAATTTATGACCTTTCCATAAGCTATTTTTAGCTTATTTCCATAAGCTTGTCAGAGAAACTTATAAAAATAAGTTGTTTTTAGCTTATTTGAAAAAGAGCTTATGACATAAGCACTTAAATAAGCTGTATACCCAAATGCACTAGATAGGCATGGTTACATGGATCAAAGTATGTCAATGTGTTATATCAAAAACCAAATCTTATGGCCAATTAAGGTCTAAATAAATAATAATAATAATAATAATATAAAACAAACAAATATTCTTAAAGCATATGTCACAATAATTCATACCCTTTTTATAAAGAGAATTGGCCTCCATATTCTCTTTGTAAGAAAACAAATAGTTTTCTTCACCATAGTTCAAATTATTACCTTTTGTTACATCACTTAAGTTAACCAAAAGACGTAACAAAAAAATATGAATAAAAATGATACTTTTGAAATAATATTGACCAAATATATATATATATATAACCGACTCATTCGATTTTCCTTTTCAAAAAAGCTCATGTCCTTATCAAATATACTATATGAAAATTATCTGCTATGTATATATATATTTTTATACATTTGTGAAATAATATTAGTGAAATAAAAATTTATGTAAAATTTTACCCATAGTTATTTAGATATTTCAAATAAATTTTTATTAACTAATATTATTTGTTACCTTGTTTTGATATTGAAAAAAAAAATTAGTATATAATAATAATTAATTATTTTAATAAAAGCGCTTTTCATGTCCTTTTTGTAACTTTAGAAGAAAAAAAAAGTATTTTTATATATTTAAACAAATAAAAAAAAGACTTTTTAAGCCACAAAATAGTTTTTGATAGCTGCATCCAAATGCAAAACAACTTCTGGTGAAAGTTCTACATAATAAAGCTGATAAAAAAGCACTTCTTTTAAAATCTTGTCCAAATGCACCCTTAATGAATTATCTAGGCTGTAGTTCGTCAGACTCAAAAGGTGGAAATCCAACCATAACAAGCAAAGTACGTACCATGGCGATGTCGTGTAACACCATAAGAATTCATGCCTTCAGTTACTTCAGTGAACAATAAATTTTCTGTGGCACTACGCCCTGCAACAAGAACCAAGTAACAGAATGGCATAGAAATGAGAAGGTAGTGCTGAGAATATTTTTTTAATATATGTGTAAAGTGTAATAAAACACAAAAAGGTGCATCAAAATTCTACCTGCTCCACTCACACCAGATTTAGCATCAATTATAATATTTTTAATCTCAATGAGATTAGCCTGCAAAACAAAGAAAAATTAGAAAGTAGAAACTTAATACCAAAGGGTATTTGAACGTTTCAAGCATCATAAAATCAATAAATACAGAAAAATCAATTTTTAACATAGGAAGCATATAAAGCTAAGCCTAGGATCCTAGACAATGCTTCCATCTCTGGAAACAATATTGATTCAGGCATCTTAAGTACTTCAGTCATGGTAGACAGACTTGATAATCATGTTTAGCACAGGTATACATCCAAAAGCAGAATTCATATATTATCTAGAATTCTGGATATTATACACCAATCCAGAAGATGGTTGTATAGCAGCAACATCTCACCATTGTCATGCCATGCCTTTTAATGCAAACTATATGGATGACAACATATCTTCAATCCTCACTTTTCTCTTTTATGTTATGAATGCTCGATTGTTATGTCATCAAATGAAGGAAACTAAGCATAGAATTAGAAGCTGACATTTACACTAAAGAGATGAAATAGTGTACAACTAATCAAAGGATAAAATTCATAAGAACAAAAAAGGATCATATGATGCTATGATCCTACGATTCCCAAACAATCCAATTAGTGCCTAGCATCTACATCCCAAATCCCTGAAATAAAAAACATTACACATTGCACTATATCTCAATCCTCTAGTCTAGATAGTCAGCTTCCTCTTCAGTCATAATTTTAAAACGTTTCTTTTCAATGCAATTCAAGCAATAGCTTATTGTCTCATTAAAGAAGGATCCTAGTTCAACTGCCTCCTCCCTCAGCTAGCAATGTCTTACTCCTTAAGACCATGAAAAGAACTATAGTTCTGTTTTTGTCATCCTAATTTTAAGACTGATACACTTCAGAACTCAGAATCTTCATTGTTATGTGGAACATTGTATTATTAAGTATTGATTTGCACTATGCTTTTATCTCAAATTCTTTACTTCATTACCTGTCATGTTAAATTTTATCACTTAGAGAAAAAATCATTAGGAGTGTTATTGTCTCAAGTAAGTTGATGTCATATTGTGCTTATCTTGTTTTACACTTATTTGTTTCCACTAATGCAAAATTACTTTATATGTATAAGTCATCAGATTTTCCTTTTATAATCCTTCTCTGATCTGTAAAGCCCTCGCTGATCCTAAGAAGGACCTATATTTTAATAATTAAATAACCTTGCAAAACACTCAATGGAAATAACCTCTGCACTGAAAGACCAAAATAATAAGACCTTCCAACCTCTCTAGATATGAATGACATGCATCCCCTTATACAAACCTTGTTTTGAACCCTAATGTCATGCTACATTTTGATCTCTAATTCTAAGGATTCTCACAGTTCATAATCCATAAACACCGGATTATACCATGAAATGCACATATGCATAAATCCCTGTTCTCCTTTTTCTTCCTAAACCCTTTCCAAGTCATTAACAGGAAATCAACTTAACGTGAAAGGTACACCAAGCTTAACACCCTAGACCATAAATTTCAAGCCACAATGCACAGCACAGACTAATAGATACAAGTAACAGAACCATTGGAAAAACACAATTTTATACTAATTTTTGCATCACCTTAATAAGCCACCAAAAAATAAAAAATAAAAAATAAAAAAATTCACTTATTATAAGTGTCTACTGTATAATGCAAAATAAACATACTAACCTTTATCAATGGGACAAGAGGAAGCTGAATGGAAGTTGGATAACAACCAGGATTAGCAACTAGGCGTGCATTCTTTATTTCCTCCCTTAAAACCTCTGTTAATCCATATATAGCTTCTTTCTGAAACAAATATTTAGATTAACTCAGCATAAAAAAAAATTATAAAACGAAGAAGTTGACATTTAAGGAAATTCCATTCCATTTTTTCTTCTTTCTACAATTAAGGAAAAAGAACTACAAAGAAGTTCCACTTAAGATTCATGATTCTCAGATATATGAACTGAAATCAATGTTACCAAGTCAAATTCATAAAGAGTGATCACATCTCACTTCACCAAATACAAGCCTTAGAAATTAGAAGAGGTTAAACACTTAAACAGTTTGCTATGCAAGGATCTGATGAAATGAAAGACAACTTAGAAGCCTAAAAGTTTGAACATGATGCCCATGTTACTTTTAGTGGCAGTTTCCAGTTTACTGAGGAAAACAAAAAGAAATTACCCAAAGCCTTCCTTAGCCAAGCTAGCAAGAGAAAAGGTAGAATAAAATCTGTCATGAAGTTTCAACAACATGGTTCCCTTTAAGGGACCTAGAAAATGAGAACTGAACAGCACAACAAATACCACCTGCAGATCTGGTGCTCTGTGTGGCTGACCATACCACTCTTCATACTCAGAAATATCTCTTAGACGAAAATCCTACAAAATCTCTCATTCAGAATTCTGACATGAGCAAAACTTCATTTATATTATATAATGAAAATAAATTATTAAAAGAAAAAAGAGAGAGAACAGTTGTGTAAAACATACTGCAGATAGATCAACAATCTTCAAGTGCTTTGGAAGACCTTTAATTATTTCCTGACAAAAAGGAACAAAAATTCAGGAATTATTTTAAACATATTTGAAACTAAAAAAACTCTTACTGTATGTGTTTTTTCGTGAGAAAGATAAACTTTATCCAATAGTCTGTCGGTCAATACAGGAAACTATAAAACTCAGAAGACAGGAGAATGAACCTGAGTGGTTCCATGTGGTAAACAACAAAATACAGCATCCACATCAGAAAAATTTGCATCCTTTATTGCAATCAAATCTGGCAAGTTCTACAAATACAGGTTAAGTCAGAATCTGAAATATAAGTACCTTTTACCAATGCATCAACAGACATATCTCATAATCATGCCGAGAGATTGTGCAAGAAAAATGGTGATTGAAATAATCATCAACCTCCAGGATCATTGTAGAAAAAGTATGGAGAATTGACTTAGAAAAAATAAAACAGATAGCATTACATGTACTTGATAAATATGGCTAGAAATGAATGAAAATATCTTTTTAAATATATGCCATCATATTCATATATGAAACCAGGCATACCTGTGTTCCCATATGAGGGAATACAGATGCAATTGGCTGCCCAGCTTTCCTATCAGCAGTCATCAGTGCAACTCCAAATTGTGGATGATTTGCCAAAAGCCGAAGAACCTAACAAAAAAGCATCACAATCTCACAACATAGTAATAATAGATTTAAAATGACATTAAAACCATAAACAATGTGTGATGGTTATAACCGTTTGCTTGGTTGAGTAAGTGAAAAGTGGTAACCTGGAAAATTTAGAATGACAGTAATTTTACGATTGGGTGTTATAACAAAATACGAGAAATAAAAATAAATTGCAACTCATTTTCAATCTGAGCAATAACTGCTGGAAATGTCTATTTTACAATTAACGGTGCATCAGGAACAACAAGGTATTAAGGTCCTAAGGAATAGTTTAATGCTTCTAAGTTTAATCTTTATAGTAAATGCAACTTGTATATAGTCCTCCATATAAATATTAACCAGCTAAGTGCAAATTACTTAAGCAATTCACAACCCTTGAGTAGGGGTATAAACGAGTTGAGCTATCCATGAATTATTCGAGTTCGACTCATTAAATACTCGATCGAGCTTGTTTGTTTAGCTAAACAAATAAGCTCAAACTTAAAGTTAGACTCAATTGGTTAAATGAGTCAAGCTCAAGCTTTGTAGACTTAAAATTAATAACTCGCAAATAGGTCATGTATGTGTATATTACTTAACGAGTAATAGATGGAAGTTATGAATTATTAATGTAATAATGGATTATGAATACAAAATTATATTATATTTCTATTTTTATTTTATCTTCTAGCATAAAGATGTTTGTTAAAAATTAAATTAATAAACTGAAAAGGAATTCAAGGAGACATTTGATAAAGGAAAAAAATTAATTTAGCCATAAATAGTTAAACGAGTCAAACTCAAGCTCTATATAATCTTAAACAAGCCAAGGTCAAGTTTGAAATTGGGATGTTTAAATAAATAAGCAAAGGTTGAACAACCTTTTTTTTTCCCGCTAAACAAGTCTGAGTTCAAGCGGAGCTCTTGACTCGACTCATTGACACCCTACTCTTAGAGTTTCTATTCTCTCCTTTTCTCTATTATCTCTTCCTCTTTCCCTAACTAAAATCCATCAATCCAATAATAACTTTAGTTGAAAACTTATTTTTACTTCGTACTCTGTTTTCCATCTTCCCAATTTCAAAATCTTCCACCCACTAAACCAAGCACAACTAAAGGGTTTGTGTTACGTAGCTTACTTCAGAACCAGTGTAGCCACTAGCTCCAAGAACACCAACACGAACAGCTTTCTGTGAAGTTGGGTTTCCATCCTTGATGGAACATTTAACAAATGGCTTCCCATCCTGTTGCTTTCTCACTTTGGATACCTTTGCCACTTCCTAGAAAAAAAAAATTAAGAATCAAATACATTTAGGTAATTAATTACCCACAAATAAATAATAACTTTGACAGAATTAACACGACATTGCATAAACAATTATTCCCCACAGTAAGAAAATTCCTAATGAATCATTGTGGTTAACAAAAACAACATTTAGGAAAAAAAAAAAAAAAGCACCTTTTTCAAACAGTGGCCTCTGTCGAAACAAATCGAACTGAATGCGGTAGCGCTCATTTTTCCAGAAAGCTAAGAAGTTTGGGATCAAAGAATTAGGTCTCAACAAATTGTGAAATGTGAACCATTACATAGAAATGCATAAAGAGGAGAGAATATTTTTTTTTTTTTACCTGAAAAACTTTTCTGAAGCTTGCAAAGTGAAAGCTTTATTTATTTATTTTATCTTTCGATTCCAAGCAGCAGAAAACAAAAAGTATTAAGCTTTGGGGAGAATAATAAAGAGTGCAACCCTAGTCCACGCCTCTGGAACACTGAACTGAAGTGGACTTAGCGGCGAACTGACAATGTACGAGGTTCATGGTAAGGTAGCGTTTGGTTAAAGCTAAAAATAAGAGCTAAAATTAAAGTTGTTCGACATTTTTCAGATTTAAATAACTTAAAAGCTACTTTTAAGCTTAAAGCTATTTGGTAATCCCGATCTGAAGTTGCATTATAATTTTATTTTATTTTGTTTTGCAACAACTACGATTACAGTCAAAACTAAACCCATCCAACTCTATCCGGTTCTCTCGAAGGTCATACAGTGCAGTTCTTTTCCTATCCATTTCTTTTGCATTATAAATTATTTGTAAATGACCAGTGTGCCCTTCCAACTGCCAATACCATAACCCTTGAATCCTTGTAACAGAGAGGGGGTAGAAAACGAAAATACAGTGCAGCAAAAATTCATCATACAACCCAATGGAAGAAAATGAAATAACAAAGGGAAATAGAAAAATATAAACTACCTGGTGATGGGCGACGCGGGAGAAGAGAGAGATGCACAGCAGTGATGACTGGAAAGGAGGCGGCACACAGGGGAGAGAAGTAGTCACTGCGAAGGAGAGAGTGAGGGAGAAAAGTGGTCCCTGATGCACTTTGAACGTTGCATAAAAAAAGAAAATAAAAAGAGAAAAAAAAAAAGTGTATGGAGGTGGGATCGAACCCGGTTCCCCATCTTTCTCTTTGGGTGCCTTTAATTTACAAAAAATTCAAGGGGCTGAACAAAAAAACAGCACCAATATTTAGTACGAGTGGGTGCGAAAGTCGATGAATGATGTGTTAGTCTTTGTTTCTTTTTTTTTTGTTTTTTGACAAAGTCAATCTCTATGTGTTGTTTAATATATAATATATTATTTAATTAAAATATAAAATTGTTTTTTTTAAAAAAAAATTAGAAATCAGTTTGTCTTCTTCCTCTAGGTTGTCACTCGCATTGCTCTTTCTCCATTGCCACCGATAGGTTGCCACTAGTGATGGTTTACTTCCTTACCAGTGGTCTTTACCCTAAACCTTAAGCACACTCTGATTCCCATGGATGAATTGGTGAAGCAATCATGCACAGAGGTTCACATGGATGACGACGGCACTGGAAATCAGACAAGAAGGTGGCGGTTTGTGGCGTCGGTGGTTATGCAGGAGAAGAAATCGACTATTGAGCTCAGTTGTCATGGTGGCGGTGCAGAGACGATGGTGTGTGGCTAGGAAGTAATGCTTCTTAGACAACGGCACAAGATGACAAGCAACAACCCAAGGTGGGGTGCAATCTTAAACAAGTCGATGAATGACGTGTCAGTCTCTGTTTCTTTTTTTCTTTTTTTTTGACAAAGTTAGTGTCTATGTTTTGTTTAATATATAATATATTATTTAATTAAAATATAATATTCTTTTAAAAAAAAATCAGAAATCAGTTTGTCTTCTTCCTCTAGGTTGTCACTGGCATTGCTCTTTCTCCATTGCCGCCGACAGGTTGCCACTAGTGATGGTTTACTTCCTTACCAGTGGTCTTTACCCTA
This sequence comes from Echinosophora koreensis, assembly GCA_035048595.1. Classification (NCBI taxonomy): domain Eukaryota; kingdom Viridiplantae; phylum Streptophyta; class Magnoliopsida; order Fabales; family Fabaceae; genus Echinosophora; species Echinosophora koreensis. The sequence goes on from JAPCYP010000096.1 coordinate 290,148, forward strand.
AACCTTAAGCACACTCTGATTCCCATGGATGAATTGGTGAAGCAGTCACACACGGAGGTTCACATGGATGATGACGGCACCGGAAATCCGACAAGATGGTGGCGGTTTGTGACGTCGGTATGCAAGAGAAGAAATCGACTGTTGAGCTCAGTTGTCATGGTGGCGGTGCAGAGACGATGGTTGTGATGGTGTGTGGTGTAACATCCCTGGCTGCTCTATGGATTGACGACGGACCCCACAAACCAACTCGGGTCTTTTCAGCGTGCTTTGTCCTCACTCACACGCTTCCTGGGAAAACTTCCCAGGAGGTCACCCATCCCATAATTGCTCCAAGTCAAGCACGCTTAACTGTAGAGTTCTAAGTGATGGGCTACCGAAAAGAAGATGCATCTTGTTAGTATAGGTAGTATCAATCAATTCATATAAGCCTTCCTCAACTGTATAGTCCCACACCTACACAATTTCAGGATCCCTCTTATTCGGGTGTGTAATCGGTTCATTCATGTGTCCCTCCGCTTAGAAGCCTGCCAGGAGCCGCTCCTTGTCCGTGCCTTATTGCACCGGCGACCACTCCCCGCCCTCGTCGGCACCCGGGTGTTACATGCCCACCAGCTTCCGCTTGGTTCGTCCCCGAACCATACCGTACTGGGAGAGGTACCGCTCTGATACCATTTGTAACATCCCTGGCTGCTCTATGGATTGACGACTAACCCCACAGACCAACTCGGGTCTTTTCAGCGTGCTTTGTCCTCACTCACACGCTTCCTGGGAAAACTTCCCAGGAGGTCACCCATCCAATAATTGCTCCAAGTCAAGCACGCTTAACTGTGGAGTTCTTAAGTGATGGGCTACTGAAAAGAAGATGCATTTTGTTAGTATAGGTAGTACCAATCAATTCATATAAGCCTTCCTCAACTGTATAGTCCCATACCTACACAGTTTCAGGATCCCTCTCATTCGAGTGTGTAATCGGTTCATTCATGTGTCCCTCGGCCTAGAAGCCTGCCAGGAGCCGCTCCTTGTCCGTGCCTTCTTGCACCGGCGACCACTCCCAGCCCTCGTCGGCACCCGGGTGTTACATGTGGCTAGGCAGTAACGCTTCTTAGACAACGGTGGACGACGACAAGCGACAACCCAAGGTGGGGTGCAATCTTGGCTGCCATAAAGACTAATGGAAGGAGGCTATTGCTTTGTGGTATGCAGTGGTTGACGGCCGGCAACAGTTCGACTTGCCAGAGAAATCAGTTATCAGTGCGCCTTCGAGGTAGAGGGCAACAAACCTTCTACGCGGTGGTTCTGGAGGCAATTTGATGGCGTGCTACGGAGCAGTGGCTATGGTTGGTGGGGAGCTAGCTGTGGAAACTGGTTTGCAAATGGTAGGGATGGTGATTTTTTGGGTTTTGGGGAGAATGGGTTTGAAGCAGAGAGAGAAATTGGAGAAGAAAGATATAAAGTGAAGATGAAAAGAAATGGTGTGTGACACCATGGTTTCAACCGGATTGGGCCAAGAGAGAAGAACAAATGGTGCTTTGGATGGAAAGGGAAGAGGGATATCAGAATGCCAGGCATTCGTGCAATTGGTACTGAAAATTGTTCGTACTATTTAGCATTTTTCGACAAAAAGATAGGTCAGGGACTGAATAAAAACTCAAAATTTTGTCCCTTATCAAACCATGGGACAAAAAGTTGTCCCATGGATATACAACCCAAAAAGACAAGATTATCCCCTTCTCTCTTCCTTCTCTCTATCCTCTCTCTGTCCCCTATCTCTCACCCTCTCCCTCTCCCTCCCCTCTCCCTCCCCTCTCTCCCTCTCTTTCCCCCCTCTCTCAATCAACATTTACTTATATATTAACAATACATTTATGTGTGTATATATATATATTATATATATACTTTTTTATTTGTCCTGTCCATTGTTCATCGAACACCATACAAGACAAAAAGTTGTCCAGTAACTTATATTGTTTGTCATGTGTTGTTCCTTGACTTGTACCTTAGTGCGAATCAAACGCACCCTAAAGGTTTTATTTAATAGTGCTTAATGAATAAAACTCTATATGTTTTCCAGTTTTAAATTTAAACACTTTCTATTTTACCAGTATCTCACTTTCTATTTTACACGCACTTTGGAACTTCTTAGCACTCTGGTGTTCATATGCGTTACACTTTCAGGTATTTTTTTTTTTATCCTTTAGTTTTAGACATGCTTGTATCTCTAAAGTGCATTTAAATATGTAGATTGGGAAATTACCTGTTAATTTTTTTTTATTTTTATTAATTTTTATTTATTTTCATATTTTATAATTTTTATTTTTTAAAATTTTTTAGTTTTTATTTTAATATTTTAATATTTTATTATACTTTTAATATTTTATTATACTTTAAATACTTAAATATTTTATCATTCTTTAAATTATTATTATATTATACTTTAATTATTTTATATATAATTTTTTTTATATTTTATTATAATTTAAATCACCCATTCTATCCTGTAGATTTCTAACACAGCCCTCCTACATGATAGAATCAATTTATCCATTTATTTTGGTTCATCAAACAATAGTTTAAGACAGGATATGATAGCTTATCATATCATATCTCTCTTATCTTGACCATTAAACAGGCCCCAAACTTCAAATATGAAGCTTTAAAAAAAAAAAAGGAAACAACGAAGGTTTTTCTATACCTTACACATATCTAATACTATTGAAGATTCAATAAATATCAAAATGTATTATTATAATTTGATAACATTTACCAAGCTCTTTCTTATAAACCTTTATGCTTTAAAGTCCAGGGACACCAACTGCATTCAGATTAAGAACAAGAATCAAACTTTCTGCTAAAATAAACTATGAATAAAACTCATTTACATAAAGCACCATACACTGGAACTCATGTCATATATGTGTGTGTGTGTGTATGTGTGTGTGTGTATATATATATATGTATATATATATATATAGAGGTATATTCCCTTAGTACCTCATTTTCCAGTGCAATAATAGGTTCCTGGCACAGCGGCAAAGTCACATCGTGCCTGTCCTTCATGGTGCGACACTAGATGCCATAACAATCTCGCACAGCAACGAGCTATGCAACTAGAGGAAGGGTGGGGCGGAGAGTAGAAAAATAAACCTATGAGCAAAAATAGGTTAAATCTACCCAAACATCCCAGCAAACACTACAAAAAATCATCTGTTTAGCGACCGCCAAAATCGGTCGCTAAACCTGCTAAATCGGTCGCTATTTTATTTAGCGACCGAATTAGCGACCGACTCAAGGTGGTGGCTAATAACCTGGTCAATAAGATTTTAGAGACCGAAATATAAATTCGGTCGCTAAATGGCGACCGTATTTTCGATCGCTAAATAATAAAAAAACGGTCGCTACTCGTTTGGTCAAATTGATTGGGTAACCAATTTTAGCGACCGACAATCGGTTTCTAGTTCGGTCGCTAAAATTGGTTACTGTTAAGCTATATTAGCGACTGAATTGTTGGTTGCTAGTTCGGTCGCTAAAGCTGGTTACTGTTAACCTATATTAGCGACCGAATTGTTTGTTGCTAGTTCGGTCGCTAAAGTTGGTTACTGTTAACCTGTATTAGCAACCGAATTGTTGGTTGCTAATTCGGTCGCTAAACTGGATTTTACTAATTTTTTTTAAATTTAATTTTTAAAATAATAATAAAAAATTTTGCTTTAAAGTTTAGCAAAATTATTAATAAAACACACCAAATTACTAATGAAATATACAATCATAAAAAATACTAAATATATATAAAAATAATAATCCAAAGTGTCGTACAAGAATGGTTTAAAATCTAAAAAATGAAAAAAAAAATCAGTCATGATGAGCTGGAGGTGGAGGAACCCAATCATCCTCAGCGTCCGTGCCGCCAACGTCTGCAATCTGATCATCCTCTGGGGTAGCATCATCAGTAGCTGGCGGCGGAACTGGAGGAGCGGCAGCAGGCGGCACAACCGTCGGAGCATCACCCTGAGCAACTGGAGGCTCGATCCTCATTTGCTCCAACACCAGCCGCAGTGTCTGGCCCTGCTCGATGCTCGTCTGCATCAGCTGCTGGTGTGCCTGAGTCAATTGTGCAATCTGGTTTGCCATCTACTGCTCTGTCTCCCTCTTCTCCCGAAGCTCCGCGTTCAGCTGCGTGATGGTGTCCTGCATTTGGTTGAACTGCTCCCGTGGGACGGTATCAGCGTAGGAAGGAGGAGGTGTGCCGAATGATGAAGCTATAAACTCGCCTCCCAAGTGTCCGAGGCCATACACGTGCCCCTTCTTGTTCCTGCTCCCGACGACCTCCAAATAAATGGCATTATCGTCGACGGAGATAGTAGGGGTGTAACGGGTCGGTTTGGTTCGGTTCGGTTTTTGGTGAAAAAAATGTCCAAATCAATCAAATTTGATTAGTTCGGTTTGGTTCGATTTTCTGCATTTTTTAGTACATGATCCGATCCGAACCGAACGAACCAAACCAAACCAATGGAGTTCGGTTTGGTTTGGTTGGGTCGGGTGGTCGGGTTACCTGATTAAAATGCAGCAGAATTTTTTTTGGGCAGAAAATGCACCAAAAAGTTACCAAAATACAAAATAGTCCACAAAACCATAGGAATTAGCAATAAATCAAGTACAAAATACAAAATAGTCCACAAATAAAGTCTATTATAATCCAAAATAGTCTAGAATTGGCAAAATATATAGAAATAGTCCACAAAATAAGTCCATAATCCACAAAATAAGTCCACTGCCCACAAATTAAGTCCATCAAAAATAGTCTAGAATTGACAAAATATATAGAAATAGGTTAAGTTTAGGTCAGATTATAATGTTTTGGGGATTTTTTTTTAAAATTATATACCATCGGGTCGGGTCATCGGGTCATTGGATTTGGAATAAAAATCCAATACCCGAACCAATGATAATTGGTTCTCATTGGTTCGGTTCGGTTTTTTACCCGAACCAATCATGTTCGGTTTTTTCCGGGTTGGTTCGGTTCGGTTTGGTCGGGTTGACCCGGTCCACTTACACCCCTACCTGTGACTGTGAGGCACGTGATATGGCATCGTCCTTCTTCTCGTTGAAGCCCACCTGCAAAGTATAGATGAAGAGATTTAGTTAAAATTATAATCAATATTAACAAATCAATTATAATAAATTACAAGTAAAGACTAAATTATTTTTTTTCTTACAGCATAGTTACGGGCCTTGTCGTAGACCCATACCCCCGACTTCAACTTCTTCGTCCTTTCCACCAACTCCATAGTAGTGGGGGGGCCGCTGTTTCTGTGCTTTCTGCACAGAAAAATATAATTTTAAATTAATAAGAATATTTAAAAATGAAAACTCATTAAATAGTATACTAAGTCAATAAAGTTTTAAGTATTACTAGCTCGTCGTAGTGGGCGGCGGCTGATTTAGACCTGCCGGTCTAAGTACATGTGCCACCATCAGAAGCTCGATTACGTCGAGTTGTGGACTGGATCTCCTGGAACTTCTCAGTAGCCCAGTACTGGTCCAGCTGCCTCCTGATCTTAGGATCCACCCACCTCCCCTTATTCTTACCTTTCCTCAGCTTGTTCGTCAGATTCCTCATGACCAATGAGCCTTTATGCTCAAATATGTACCTGACGAGACCCTCTAAAGCTGCGTCCCACCTATACTCTTTCTGCAACTTACAGTTGTTAGGAAATTTGTGTGTGTGTCTATATATATATATATATAATGTAAATTTAATTTAAATAACTTAATAAATTGTTACCTTAAACTCTTTAAACAACTGATCCCTATGGCCATCTGGGATGGCCTTCCATGTAGGCCATGGACCATCAAACTTGCGTCGCAAGATCTTCGATATCGAATCAGAAGGGCCCTTCGTGAGTAGAAAACTACAGTAAAATTAGAGCATTAATAAATGTTATAAATAAATTAAAAACGAGTAAATAGAAATTAACGATACTTTATATATATTAATTTGATTAAATTAGCTTACTCGTTATCCCCCCGGGGATAAGAAGAATCCTCCTGTCGGATGGACCACGGCTCTCCTGCCCCGATGATGATGATGGTCCTGTCATAGGTGTGGATGATGACGGTGCAGCCTGTGTCCCGACCACATGAGGTTGGGTAGGGGGTGCAACTCCATCATCCTGATGCGGCCCGTCCACAGAGGTGCTGGTAGGGTGATCTCGATCTGAAGGCTATGGGTCGGCCGGCGAAGGAACTCTCGCAGCACGACCTCTGCCACGACCTCCACGTCGACCACCACGCTGCCCCCACCTCTAGAGGAATCTGCCATCTGTGTAAAAAATGAAAAGATGATTACACCACAGTGTAAATAATACAAAAATAAATTACCTAAGTAGAATGAGCATTACGCAATGAATTATGACATAAATAAATTACCTAAGTAGAATCTCCGTCACTAAATTCACCCTCACTCTCATCAGTCTCACTTGATTGGAATGTGGCTTCGCTAGATGCGTCCAACTCAGATTGATCCATTAACTCTCTTTCAACTTCTTCCCCATCGCCGGAAATGTCCGCCAGAGAACTAACAATAATGTCCGACGTAATTTGCAATGGTACGTGGGGTCTTGAAAACTCATCATCTTGGTACGGAGCATCTTTTTCAGGCTGGTTGATTACATTATCAGTAATTGTACTGCGAGCCTTTATCTTAATGACACCCAACCAACCTTGATGTCCTTCGGGATATGGCGAGAAATAAACCTGATCTGCCTGTTGTGAAAAAATGAATGGGTCATACGCCTTGTTATACCTACGAGACAGCCTAACTTGAACAATACCATATTTTTTATCAATTTTTGTCCCTACGTCAAGAGTAGGATCAAACCAATCACACTTGAAGAGAACCAACTTCATCACGGCGAAACCGGTATAATCGAGTTCAAGGATGTCAGTTAGAACCCCATAGAAATCATCCTCTACATTGCCATCAGTGGCTCGCACACAAACACCATAGTTACACGACTGCATTCCTTCATTCCAAGTTTTTGTGTTAAATTTATATCCATTTACAATGTAAGTATTCCATGATGTAACCCATCTGTTAGGCCCCATGCCAAATTTGTCAACAATGGATTTTGAACATTGTTTACTGGATCTAGTACCTAAAAAATCGAATATTATATTATTCTTATACATGCTATATATTTAAGGAGATAAAATGTATTGCAATAAATGAAGATGCTTAACCTACATATTTACTGAACCACGTAGCAAAGTGAGAAGTAATTTCTCGATCAACCTGATTGTTTGAAATGTCAGGTTGGAGATCCCTTAGAAAATTGTCGTACATCCTACATATGGGAGATTAACAGCAGGACGATTAATAATCATAAATGTCAATTGAACTTATAAAAGACATTGTAGAAACTTACTCTAAATATGGCGCCACCTCTTCACAATTTTGAAGGATATACAGATGAGCAGCATTAATGTCACGCTGCTCCAAGAAATATCCTTTTGATTTGCCACTAAATCTGCTCGGATAGTTGAATATTGATATAGGAGGACTAGTTGAACTTCCTTCGCCCGAATCAACGTTTCTAGGCATCCTTGTCCTTTTTGTGTTAACTTCGTCCGGATAGTAATAAGAGGCAAAAGTGGAAGTCTCCTCTACTAAGTATGCTTCACAAATGGAACCCTCCACTCGTGCCTTGTTCTTGACTTTGTGTATAAGGGAGTGCAGGAACCTATTAAAGATGGATACATACAAATAATTACTAGTTTTAGGGAAAGCTAAACTACGATTTCGTGTTCGTGAATTTCATATGTATTAAGTAAAATAGTTGACGTTGTATACCTCTCAAATGGATACATCCAGCGGTATTGGACTGGACCACCAACTCTTGCTTCGTAAGGTAGATGAACTGGTAGGTGTTCCATTGAATCAAAGAAACTCGGCGAGAAGATTTGCTTCAGCTTACATAACAAAACGGGTATCTTGACTTCCATATCCTTTAATTGATTCACATTTAGTGTTGTCGACGTAAGCTCCCTGAAAAAGTGGCTAAGCTCAACAAATGGGTTCCAAATTTGTTTCGCTAATGCGTCGAACGCAATTGGAAGCAACCGTTGCATGAACACGTGGCAATCATGACTCTTCATTCCATGTAACTTTGCTTCCTTAATGTCAACACATCTACCCAGATTGGAAGCATACCCATCTGGTAACTTTAGTTCTTTAACCCACTTACAGACAGCCACTTTCTGTGTTTTGCTTAATGTATAACTTGCCTTCGGTTTGATAAGTCTACCACGACCACCGTCCTGCAACTCAAGCTCCTTCCGATTACAAATTTCAGCCAGATCCAATCGGGCTTTATTTGTATCCTTTGTCCTCCCCTTGATGTCCATCATTGTGTCAAACGCATTCAAAAACACATTCCTCTCAGTATGCATGACATCAATGTTGTGACGGAGTAGCTGCGTCCTCCAATATGGCAACCTCCAAAATATACTTTGTTTTGTCCAATTATGGTTGACCCCATAATCAGGGATATGTTCTCCTTGGGATTCATGGACGAGCGGTAAGTACTATACTCTCCGCCATACATTTGGACCAGACAAATGTGGTGGAGGTGGTGTTGTCTCCGCACAACGCTTCTTGAATGCATTCTTGTTCCACCTATAAGGATGATCTTCTGGAAGGAATTGACGATGACAATCAAAATATGAGATCTTTCGATTGTTTTTAAGCGTGAATGCCTTCGATCGCTCCATACATATTGGGCAACCAAGCTTCCCCGGGGTCATCCAACCCGACATCATCCTATAGGCGGGAAAGTCATTGATCGTCCACATCAAATCTGCTTTCATCATGAAATTCTGCCTCAAAGATACGTCATATGTCAACACACCATCATTCCACAGCATTGCCAACTCATCTATCAGTGGCTGCAAGCACACATCAATCTTCCCTTTTGGATTAGACGGACCCGGAATTATGACTGTTAGGAACATAAACTCCCGCTTCATGCACATCCCCGGGGGAAGATTGTACGGAGTCAGGATAACCAGCCAATAAGAGTATGCTTTTCCAGACTGCCCGAAAGGATTAAATCCATCCATACATAACCCCAATCGGACGTTCCGAGGGTCCTGCGAAAATGCCATGTGAACCCTATCAAAATGATTCCAAGCTTCTCCATCCGATGGATGACACAAGACATCTTGCTCCCTCTCATGCTCACTATGCCACCTCATGTGAGCTGCAGTGGCCATCGAAGAGTACAATCTTGTAAGTCGTGGCACGAGTGGAAAGTACCACATCTTTTTTAGAGCGGTCTTCTTCTCAATGCCCCTCCTAGTGGTTGTCTTATATCGATCCGCACCACAAAATCGACAACATGTTATGCTTTCCGCTGAATCATCCTTATAGTACAACATACATCCATTCGGGCAACAATCAATTTTCAAACACCCCAGACCCAAATTCTCCACAGACTTCTTAGCATGATAAAAACTAGTAGGCATCTGATTGTCTTCCGGCAACGCCTTGGACACTGACATGGCGAGGCGATTAAAACAGTCTTCTTGCATATTGTAGTCAGATTTGATACTCAACCATTCCATACACATCGACAACTCTGTGTACTCCCGACATCCTTCCCACAACGGAGATCGTGCAGCACTCAGCATATTATAAAATCTTTGAGCTTCGGGATTCGGATTCTCCTCTATGTATTGGGAACCCATTCCACCATTTTCTCCCCCATCTTCTTCTAGTGCAACATCAACCGAGGGTCCAGCATGATCCATTATCATCTGCTCGTATGGATTCAATTCTTCCCTCCGGTCACCACTTCCATAGTACGAACCTTCAAACACAACCGGGTTTAAATCAGGCAACGTCTCACCATAGTTACTCCACCAATAGTAATCAGGCATGAAGCCCTTCTCATAAAGATCGGCTACAACTCCATCCACGCTTTTGAAAGATTGACACTTGCATCTTGTGCAAGGACACCTCAAATGATCATCGCCCAGCAGTATAAATCTCTCTTGGCTAAGAACAAACTCTATAAACTCACCCACTCCAACTCTATACTCTTGCCTAAGACGTTTATTCCGATCCAACCTACAGTACATCCATTTCCGATTCTCCGAAATATCCATTCCTGCCAATTAAATAGCCTGACCAACCCTACAATAACACTTATATATTACGGTGCATTCTAATAACTACATCAATCTTTTTCTTATGACAAGGTATGAACCTATCCCATTAGAGAAGAAACCTTTACCACACTCGACTAATAATAGTTATTCCCTTATTCAAATACCTTATACTTAACAAAATTTCGGCAGCATTTCCCATCGGTCTCCAAGTACACGACTCGAGCACGGTGAGAATCACCACGATGAAGTATGCACCCGGAGAACAAAAGGAAATGCATCATGACCGAGATTTCAACAAGTATACAAGGCATTTGAACATGGAAATGACTATTGTACGAGTGTGAAAAAGGTTTTTTCCCAAACTGTCCCACTTGGACAATTCAAGATTCAATACAATGCATGCGTACCTTGGGTTTCATAATATTGAATCTCAAACAGGAAACTAAGGCTTTCATAACTTAATAATTAATTCTAGCAGAAAATAAAACCATTGACTTATAAGGATTGCAGCATACTTCAACAAATATATATTGAAGCATAATTCAATACAAACTTAGATAAAATATAGTAGCAAACATCCTATTGAGCTCCGCTCTCCACTAACAAGTAACACATAATTGTCAAACACATACATAACTTCTAAATTAGCAGCACACAACAAGCATCCCGCCTTTTGGACAGGATCACATCCTATTGAGCTCTGCTCTCCACTAACAAACAACACATAATTGCAAATACATGCATAAATATTAAATTATCAGCACACAATCAGCATCTTGCCTTTCAGGCATGATACCATCCTATTGAGCTCAGCTCTCCACTAACAAACAACAAGATATATAATTCACATAACACATTAAAAGCACCACACAATCAGAACCTTTTAGACAAAGCAGAACCTTAAAAGAGTGTATTGAGAGAACTTACCTATGCGATAAAATGCAAAAACAAGTAAGGATAAGGGGAGGAGCCGCAGACAAGAAGATCGGGAACTGATAAATATAATAAGACAATATGAAAGCAAATTAATATCCTTAGAGCCAACTTAATTGTATTCAAGTCTGTCATATAAAAGTTCAACAAATTGTCATTACGACCAATTGATTACCTGTGGAGATGGAGAGGAGACGAAGGGACTCGGTTTCAACTCACGAGAAATAGAGCAATGACCTATAATGCATAAATAAAATGAAGTATCAACAATGACCGATTTTGAATTCCATTAACTAGTAACCAGGTGTCCCAAGTTGTCAAATTTAAGGTGTACAAATATCATTATTAATTTGAAAAGTGTCATAGTTTTTCTATTGAAGTAAGATTTTAGATTTCACCCAATAGTCCTGTTACGATCAGAACAGTTTTCTCTTTTGGCTTGTACATGCCACCGAATGGAAGTAGCATAGACCATAAAATAAAATTGAGGAACAACTCGGTAACTACATATCTAAAAGTCAATTTGAATGACACAATCCAAACAATCTTCATTCTATCAAAACTATTTTTAACAATAAAGTATCCAAACATAAACCAGTTACTACAAACTCTCTTTTAATCAAAACCAACATTTCAAAACTTAGTACAACCTCAAGTACCTGTACCATGATAATTCATGTGCAAATTCTCGCAGAACAGAGAATATCATCTTATACCTAATGGGGCTATATATAGTAATGTGGCACAAGCTTATTGAGTGCAAACTACAAATAAAGAAAAACCAAATATGATACAAATGAAAAGTGATCAAATAGATATTGTGCACAAAATGAATTCACATCCTCAGACTACTGTCACGATCACTTTCGATTGTCACATACAAAAGAAAGAAAAAATCACTCAGGACAATACACAATCAAGGAATTCATGATAGACTGCATCCAAGTATAAACTTTGACGAATGAATATGAACTGCTGTCACTAAAACACAACATAGTTAGACTTAGCTAAAATATTTTTAGCACATTCTGATCAAATGAAGGAAAAAGCATTCAGAGTGATTCAATATCATATCACTTTCTCACTCAAAATTCTATTGGCAAGAGGAGAAACCCCCAAGTCCTAAAGTGGTCAACATTCCATTCGACAAGCCATCCTAAAACTAGTTTCGCCAAACTAATTTCTAATCCCTGAATACATGCCTGGTATTAGAAAAAAAAAGGAGTTTGACATCAAAATAAAGGACTTAAAGCTACTTCATTTGCAATCTGTAAGTTTCATTTGATCGATACTTAAAAGGCTAGGCACCAAGATCTTCTATTCCTCAAGGTTTTCTGCGATATTCACAGCCAAGAGTAGGAACCAAAGAAAAACTGCATCCAAGATCTACTAGGCAAGATACTGATGCCTCTGCCTCTCACTAAACCTGGACATAAAATGAAAGATTTGCCTATAGTGAATCTGGCCTTCTTTCAAAGACTGTGTACACAGAAACTTGGAGTAATGCCAAGGTAAGATCCTTGATCATAAGTGATAAGTAATAACAGATTCTTAAATCCAAATAACAAGCTGTTTCAAAATCTCGAATCAGAACATGGCAAAAAGTATCAGCTGCTCAGGTTTAGGTTTGTTTTTTACTGACTTAAATTTCATATAGTTCATGTTTCAATCATACAAAAATTGACAAGCAATACCATATAACTTCTAGATTTTTTTTTTATAATCATATAACTTAGCTACTTGATATTCTGCAACTAGACATTTCATGCCAGTGAGTGCTAATTGAGTAATTTTTGCAAACCCCATATTATAAAGATACAATCATGCCAAGATCATTGTCAAAATGAATTTTGACCCAAAATAAATAATTCCAAGCATTGGGTAAAGTCAAGTTGAGTGGAAGGCATAGAGAGAGAAACTTAGACAGAGAAAGAGAGAGAACCGAGTAAGAGAGAGAGAGAGAGAGAGAGAGAGAGAGAGAGAGAGAGAGAGAGAGAGAGAGAGAGAGGAGAGAAGAAGAGAGCTTACCTATGGAAGAGGAGGATAGTGGTGGTGGTGGTGGTGGCCGGAGGAGGATGAGAGAGAACCTGAGAAAGAGAGAGAGAGAAACAGAGTGAGACAGAGAGAGAGAGAGAAACAGAGTGAGACAGAGAGAGAGGGATGGAGAGAGACGGAGAAGATGAGAGGATGAGAGCTTACCGGAGGAGAGGGGATGACGGTGGTGGCTCGAGGCATCCTGTGGTGGCCGGAGATCGCGAGACGAAGAGAGAAACGGTGAGACAGATTGAGAGATTTGGGCAAAAGTGAGGAAGAAAAGGGGGTTCTGCTGATTTAGGGATTTTATTTTTAGCGATCGAACTATTCGGTCGCTAAATCGGTCGCAAACGTTAGTTTGTTAATTCGGTCGCCAAAAACGGTAGCTAAAAGGGTTAATTTGGATTTTGAATTAATAAATTTAGCGACCGAATTAAAATCGGTCGCTAACACGTGCTATTTTAAATTTTTTACGCGCTATTTAGCGACTGAATTAATATCGGTCGCAAATATAAATAAAATGTATCCGTTGCATTAAACTCGGTCGCCATTTCGGTCGCTGAAAAGTCAGTAAGTTTTGACTTTTAGTTTCCTTTATTTAGCGACCGAAATAGAGACCGATATCTCTGCTACGCTCTATTTCGATCGCTAATTCGGTCGCAGTATCAACTATAACAAGTGTTTCTTGTATATCCTATAATCGGTCGCCATTTCGGTCGCAAACAGCAACCAACAAATTCGGTCTCTAATTTCGGTCGCTAAATGACCTTTTTTTTGTAGTGAAAAGTTTCCTTACGTGGTAGAGTGATCTAGAAATAGTCTAATCACTTGTAGAATTTCTATTTTGATTAAGAATTGTGGTATGCTGATCAGATGCAAGGTGGAGTATTTGTTGCTCAATCAGTTTCAAAACCAAAACAGAGAAAGAGTGTCGAAAGAATAAAGACACAAATTACAAAATCCTTAAATACCCTTAAGTATATGTTTGTATGAAGAGTGAGGCTCTGAGGACTTAGACACACTGACCCACTAATACAGGTTGCTACAAGTAGAGTTGATTTTGTCCAATGCACCCTCCTAATAGCTTGCAATTGAAGGAACTATGTTCTTTGTACATTTGAAAGCTTACCACTTTCTTAACACCAACTACCTTTTTTTCTCTATCTTTTACTTCTCTCGTTGCTCCTTCTTCAACATTTTTTTTAATTTATCTCTTTCTTCTCCTTTGATTTCTCTCAATTTCTTCATCTTTCTCTCTTTTCTTTCCCTTCAATTTTTTTCTTATTGTGGGGTGGGGTGGGGTGGGTGGGGCGGCATTGATGGCGAGGACCAAGGGTATTTTGTGGAAAAATGAGAAGAAAAAATAGGGAAGAGAAAGAAAAAGAAAAAGAAAAAGAAAAGAAGCGAGGAGTAATAATAGATTCAATCTACCAAAACATCTCAGCAACGCCTAAAGCTATCTGGAAGAAATAAAAATCATTGTCATAAGGAGAACAAAATTTTGTAACAAAACTAAGGTAGATTCTATGGAGACATTACCTGATCGACTGATATTGTGTCAGTCTAATAACATCTTAGAATTTCAGTTTGATTAGGTATTCTGATCCATTGATCAGAAGGAAGGTGGGATACCTGTAACTCAACAATTTCAAAGCCGAAACAAGGAAATAGTGGTAAAAGAGTAAAGGCATAAACTAAAAATTCCTTAAATACCCTAAAGTGTGTGTTTGTATGAAGAATAAGACTCTGTGGACTTTGATTTGTTTGTAAGTTATTGGGATCGGGCACAATGGGATACACTGGCCCACTTATACATGTTGCAACTAGAATTGATTTTGTTCAATTCACCCTCATGACATTTTGTGATATTGCAAGATGTCATGATGGTGCATTCAACAAAATCAACTCTACTTGCAACATGTATAATTGGGTTGGGGTTTCCCATTGGGCCCAAGCCCAATAACTTACATGTAAATCAAAGTCCCCCATAGTCTCATTCTTCATACAAACACACACTTTAGGGTATTTACGGAATTTTTAGTTTATGCCTTTACTCTTTTGCACCATTTGTTATAGCTTTAAAACTGATTTAGTTACAGGCATCTCACCTTGCCTCTAATCAGTGGATCTCCACTTCTAATCTAAAAGGAGTCCTAAGATATGATTAGAGTGTTTCAAGATCACTCGATTAGGTAAGCACTCCATATAATTTACGTAAGATTTGTTGCAAAATCTTATTCTCTCTAAGACAATCCTTTGTCTTTCTAGTAGATAGCTTTAGGCATTGTTGAGGTGTTTGGGTAGATTTAACCTATTATAGTTGGGATTAGCTCTTTTTTCTTTTTTTATTCTTATCTTTCCTATCTCTCTTCAATCTAATTCTACTTCCACCCTTAATCGCATCGTCACAAGGCCACCCCACAATCATTGTCCCACACCACCGTTGCTTCTACTCCTCATATTTTTAATTTCTTCCACTCCCCCTCTCATTGCTCATTCTTCTTCTCCCCACCTGCCTCATCGCTGTCAAACAATCACCTCCGTAGAACTGCCACCACCTCCTTCGTCGGACCTATCACTAAACACAGATCTTCCACCAAATGCCTCGCGGTCCTCGCCGCCGATGTCGCCCCACTTTGACTCACCACCATCGGCAATGCACCTAACACCACCATATGAATAAATAGATGGGAGAGATGAGAGAAAAAGGATGAATTAAGAAAGAGAAGTAGACGAATAATAAAGAGAGAAATAAAAAATGGTTGAAGAAAGGGTAGAGAGAATAAATGAAAGAGGAAAAAAAGGTAGTGGGTGTTCTGAAAGTTGTCAGCTTTCCAATATAAAAAAAAAAAAAAAAACTTAGTTCTTTCCAAATCAAATTATCAAGAGGGTAGTGCAATGACCAAAATTAATTCTACTTGTAGCAACTTGTATGAGTGGGTTGGTGTGTCCCATTGGGTCCATGCCCAACAACTTGCACATAAGTCTAAGTTTCCGGAGTTTCATTCTTCACACAAACATATATAACCTAAGGGTGTTTAAGGATTTTTATTTTATGTCTTACTCTTTGTTCATTCTTTGCATGCTTTTTGTTTCAAAACCGTGAGTTACAAATATCCTACCTCGCCTCTGACCAGTGAATCACCACTATCAAAGAGAAGTTTTAGGACATGATTAAATTGTTTCAAGATCACTCAATCAGGTAAAGACACCATAGAATCTACCTTATATCTGATGCAAGATATTGTTCTCTCTAAGACAAGCGTGTCTTTCTTGTACATCATCACCTCTTGGAAATGAAGAAAGGAGCAAGAATCACCAACTTGCTTAGAGATGATGAGGAACATGAATCACCTCTTGGAAATGAAGAAAGGAGCAAGAATCACCAACTTGCTTCACAAATGGAGCTTTCTTGTGTTAGAGAGAAATGGAAGAATGGAGAGAAATGGAGAAGATGAAGCAAAGTGCAAGAATGATCTAGAGTCTTCAAATGACCTCTAGAATTTAAGAGCAAGCCACCAAGTTCATGGGCCTTTCGAAATTTTGGGCCTAGAAAGCCCAAGCCCAATTAATTTTGCACTTGAAAATCATTTAAGGCATAATGAAAACATAGGAAAATTTAAGACTAGAATTGCTTCATGAAAATGAATCCTTGGACATGAAATTGAGCCTTTTGGGTGCAGCCCTTAATGGGTTTCAATGGCAAGAAATTGGCCCACTTCACTTAGTGTATCAAAGAAATTAGTTTAGGGACCAAAATGCAATTAATAGAAAGTTTAAGGATAAAAATGCAATTGTTAAAAATTGCTAACATAACCCTAAGCCACATTAAACCTCTCACATGGATGACTTATTCCTAAGAGAATATAGGGTTTATCCACTTATCGAGTCTCAAAACTCCCGTAATCGGCTCCGTCGTCTACCCGATTGAATAAAACGTCTGCAACACGTATATTATTTCACTTGAAAATTCCCGATCAATAAAATTTGAGGCCGGATTCCTTGTCCTCGCTACTAGATCGACCTCTCCTAATATCTCAGCTCCATAATTGACTCTGTCATTTGCCCGACTTTCCTCCGACTTAGGTTTTACGCGTTTTCTTAACGATTACGTCCGAATAAAATAATAGTATTTCATTCCTAACGAATTTTTCCCAAATATGGAAAATCGTCCGAGGCAAAATATAAAACCTAATTGTTTCGTTCATGAGTTGAATTTAGGGTTTCTGATCAGTAAAAACTTACTGTCAGTGAAAACGCAGAAAACGCAGACCGGTTTTTGTCTGAATTTTCATCCCAAAACTTCCCCGTAACCTTATAAAAATAAGTATGACAGGGAAATGACTTTAGTTTATCCAAAGTCATTTTCCAAATCTTGGATAAGAATATAATCATTTATATTATTATTACCGATATTAGAAAGCCGAAAAATCGGGATGTTACATATATAAGTTAAAAAGTAAATTAAAGGTACTTGAACAATGTTGTTGTTACCTTCAACTTCCTTGAGATGAATAGTAAAACGAGGTTTTGATTCCTCTGGTGAAATATAATTGTATCCCACAATAATATGTTGACCTGATTTCAAAGGATGTCCAAATCTTGAGGTGGATTTACTAAGACTTGCAAATGATGATTGTTGATGTTCAGAATTGTCTATATCAACTCCACTATTTATATTCCGTTTCACCTCAAAATATGTTCATGAGATTGCCTCTGAAAGAATTCATTTCAATAACCCTATTTCTTCTATGTGTTGGATGAAGATCACATCTTGGTCGAGTATAAGGATTGGACTTGAAAATTTGCTTGCTACTGGAGGCCTCATTACATTGATAAGTCTTTTTCAAAATTCTGAAGTGTATGTATGAGTAATATGATAATTTTACTTACACGGGTGAAATTGTATATGATAGAAAGTCTTTTAAATAATTTAAATATGACATTTTTAAATATGATTATTTTAATGTATTTTACATATTACTCATACATGCATTTCACCCGTGCAGTCATAATTACTAATTCGTAACAAGTGACGTAAAAAAGAAGTGTGGGTGGCTGCTATTTGGGGGAAGGGTAGCTGTGTACTAGGAGAGAGAATGAGGGAGAAATCTCAAAATTTGGTGTTTAGGCTATTATCCAATGGTTAAAAGCTTGTATTAGATAATATATAGGATGTTTAGATATTTTGTAAAAACTTGATGTCTTGTCACATCAATCACTTTATTTAATTTTTTGTCACACACTTCCCTGTGCTCTACTTCCTCTACTGCTCTAAACTTGGTTCCGGGTCTCTCTCAATGCCCAGGGTTGGCTTGCTTTGATTGCTTTCCCGTAAAGCCGGCACCGTATAAAATACTAATATTTTATTCAGACACCAAAATTTTGAAAAACATTCTGCACAATCTCAAAACCAGTGTTATTAAAATTGGACCGGTTACTGACTCGGTCAAGGCATTGGGTCAATGGGTCATTGGTTCAACCGGTGAGTTACTGGTTGAACCGTATAAACTGGTATATATTAAATTCGTAAAATTTGTACTAAAAACTATATATATATGGTTGTCAGATCCGCTAGTCTGGTGGTAAGCTTCCTTCCCATGAAGTCCCTGTGCCCGTGCTCGAGTCCCAGCTTCTACATTTTGGTGATTTTCACTTGGCAAAATTCCTTCTGCATGACCTTGTGATGATTCAGCAACAAGTCCGGTTCATCGAGTCTTGTCTCCGGTTCAAGGCTGAGTTGATGACATCAGCACCGATTCATAGGCCTATCTGGTCTAACATAGTAACTGGATCGGACACAGGTCCGGATTCCGGTCGGACCGGCCAGTCTGGTCCAATTTAAATAACACTGCTCAAGGTACTCTCAAAACTCTTATTTTTATTTTTCTGGTCAAGTTTGGGTCTTCTAGCCGGTGTAAACCTATATTATCAGCTAAAACGCGGATTGGGTTCCGTCTGAGTTTTAAACTCAAATTTGGATCATTACTCCCTACAATATAGTAGGTTCTAACCATGTTTATGTTTTCCTCAAAATTATTTTTTTACCACACATAAAAATATAAAAATATGTAATTATCGATAATATAACGTAGGTAATACAAAAATAAAAAAGAAGGGTGTTACACTCAGTGCCTGGTGCGTAGAAAACGACTTACTTTATACTCTTCTTTTCACCTCAAGTCCTCTAATTTCAAACATCCACACTCAAACATTTAAAAGAGGTTTACAACAACATTTGTGGACTTAAAAACACACTTAAGCTCCCAAACATCAAGAAACCAAAAGGAATCATTAATCCAACATGCATGATTTTGAAATCCCTAAACTTGGGACAATTCTTTAATCCTCCTTTCTACTAGTTGTGTTTCCATCCTCCCTAAATTTGACCGGTTGTCACCAGTTTTCACTTTTAAAATAACCGGTAATTAAGGGTCATAGTTATTGGGTTTTATAAATAATTAGTAATTAAGATGGGATTATTATCATAATTAGGAGTTATACATTTAAAATCAAATTAAATTCTCTCTTGATCACTCCTCATGGCTAAGTTGTCGTCCATGGCTGTCGTCCATGGCAGCCAGCACCACCAAGCCACCTCCTCTCTCTCTCCCTGAGCGCCGCCGTGAACACCAGATCTCAACCCCAGGAGGACACATCGGTGAACACCAGATCTCAAACCCAGGAGGACACATCCATGCCGATCTCGATCCTGCACCGTGGTCTTGCTCGGTAACCACCGTGTTCCGCTGACAGTCTGCAGGTTCGCACCGATCTTCTCAAGTTCGCAACAAAGCAGATCTACACAGATTTAGACGCTCGAAAG
Organism: Echinosophora koreensis; assembly: GCA_035048595.1. Lineage (NCBI taxonomy): Eukaryota > Viridiplantae > Streptophyta > Magnoliopsida > Fabales > Fabaceae > Echinosophora > Echinosophora koreensis. The sequence continues at coordinate 310,108 of JAPCYP010000096.1, forward strand.
AGACATGAGAGAGTAGAATACCATCACCGTTTGGACCTCAATCACCACCACCGCGGCCTACCCATTGACCACCGCGCCTGTCATGCCCACAAGAACCACCACAAAACTGAAACCCACCGCAAAACTGACTCCGGCCAGACACGCTCTCTCGGCCTTTAGGGGGACAAATCCAAGCTGATCTATTTGCGAGAGGAGAGTAGTACTGTTGAGCGGACCTCCACCGCCGTCGTACGCCATCAGGAAGGGTCGGGGTCTCTTGGTACCGGTGGGAAGGGAGGAGGAGCAGGCTGGTTGCCATTCAAGAAAAAACGAAAGAAAGAAAACCGGGTAAACAAGTTGTAGGTGAAATTTTGGGATTGATCTGGACCGTTCACTTTTTAAAACAATAAATCAGGGGCTCATGTAAAAGGAGGATGGATCCTCAACTCTTAGGAGTGAGGATTGAAGACTGAGCCCTAAACTTGAGCCTTTTCTCTGGGCAACTATTTAATCCTCCAACACAATGGTTGAGGATGAGTGCTCCCTATATTTAATCGGTGATACAGGTCTTAGTTTTAAAATGCAATGACAATTAATAGTCTATTTAGTGAGTATTTAATTAAAATCAATTGCTAATTATAATGAATTAGTATCATAAATTCATATTAAAGATTTCATCATCTTCTTCCTCTCTACATTTCTCTCTGGAATTAAATTCTTTTTGCAGACTCGAGAACAGTTTCATAAAAAAATCACAACAAAAGAATGAACCAATAACAGTAGCAAGCAATCAACAAAACAGATGTGTTACTCGTTCTGTGTTTGGATAGGGGCGACTGTGACGGTGGCACAGGGCTACACCCACAATGGAGAATCAACAAATAGCTGATAACAAAATTCTCCAAAACAGAAATAGTTCTACATGATTCTAATTGCTATTATTCCAAAACAATGAAGACGAGCACCATCATCATCATTACTTTTACTTCCATCTTCCTTTTCATTTTCAGATTACTTGGTTTTGTCAGACTTAGGTGAAACTCCTTATCAGATGCCCACCGTCAGATCACCATGTCCTCCGTTCATCCGCTGAAATGCCACCATCGCAAACTCTGCCTCATAAGAAGATATCACTGCCGTCACTTCCAGCTTCTCTAGCGCCTCGTGTTGCAGGAACACTTCGTCAACCTCGTCCTAGATCCGCAAGCACTGCCGTTCCTCCACCCACCTCCGCCACGTGGACTACCGATCTCAGCCATCGCGAACAGCCGCGCCTCACCTCGGCCGCCATTCTGCACGACTAGATCTCCGCCTCATGTCACCAAATAGCAGATCCAAGCTCGTCCCTCCATAACGTTTCATTGTTGAGGGGTTTCATTTGACATGATCTTATGAACTGAATCCCTAATTCAATTTGGAAAAACATGGAACCCATTACAAACGCATATTAGGGTTCTTCGAAGATAAAGAAATAAAAAAAAAAAAAATTTGAATTAAAAAACAAACACAAAAAAATTAACCCAGCAAACAAAAAGAATACCCAAAATTACTTTACCATCATTAATATATTAATGGTCATTTCTCATGGAGGCTGAAACTCTGAGTTTGTCATGGAGTATTGAAGACAAAGCCCTTTTTCCCTACTTTTTCATTTTTCCCGTTTACTTCCATTATGTAAAACAAAGTCACTCCCCCCTTCTTAACCATTAACCCTCAAATCAAATAAGCTAACAATGATATTTAAGCAAGAAGGAAGAAAATCCCTAACCTAGTTTCTCACCTTTTACAATGGAGAAGCAAACCTAAGCAGAAAAGTGAGAAGGTGGCAGTTACGCCTCGCTCAAAAGTAGAGGTGTTTGCATATTGGTTTGGATAATTTTGAGTAAAAAATGTTATCTGATACAAACTTAAAAATAAGACACGGTTCGATTTGGATTTGATTAATTCATGTATTAAATCCAAACAACCTTATTTGAGTTAAAGCAATTTGGATTAGATTATTCGATTTTTACCAACACAATAACTAAAAATTAAGTCTAAACAACACCAACAACAAGTATAACAAATAACATACTTAAAATAAAAAATTATGAACTAATAAGTAGCAGTTTTATGTTTGGAACATTAAAAATAGTAAAAAATTACATCATATCAAACTAATAAGTATTATTTAAAAAAACAGAAACTAACAAATGAAAGGCAATAATGTTAAAAGTAGAATAAATAAATATAGAATTTTATTGCGGTTCAATTCGATTCAAAAAAGAATTCGAAAACATAATTGAATTGACTAGTCTTAATAAAGAAATGGTCCAAAAATCCATTAAAATCAGTTTTATTTTTTTTTTTCGATTTTTTAATTGATTTTTGATTTTCATCTTCGATCAGGATTTGAATACCCTTACTCAAAAGGAAGCTTGCAACCTCATCTTCAACTTTCCCAACTAGCTTTTTTTTTTATAAGCAAAAATGTATTGATACGAATACAAGGGGTACTCGAACCCTTTTACAAGCTATCAAAAGAATGAAACACAGATAAGTCCACAGGTATTTAACAACCTAAAGCAAACTGTAATGCTACAAGGTTGAATAATATCTATTGACCCAGCCCCTAAGGATCCTAAACCACCAAACCATCTATTGACCCAGCCCCTAAGGATCCTAAACCACCAAACCAGAAAGTAACACTGACAGCACCTTGCTACACCTTTAATAAATGTAGCATCATGAACTGCACCCACCATAAGCCAATAACACTAATTAGATCCCTCCCCCCCGTATCACCAGCTTTCAAAAACATAGCAGACTGCATAAATGCCTTCCAATGTTTCCGCGGCCAAGCTCCAAATCACCTACCCAGGTATCTTATTTTCTTCTTTTTACTATACTCCAGGCAGCAAACTGGATTGATACACCATTCTATGTAGGAAAAATGGCACTCCTTAACAGAGTTGGAACACCAATTCCAACTTCTCAGTCTTATGGTTTCCAACAAATTGTCGTAGTCCCAACTAGCTTAAGGTGCATGAAGGTCTTGAGCTCCACAGTATTAGGCCATTCCTTCACTTCCTCCTCTCTCCTTCTTTCTCCCTCTTTTTTTCCCCTATGTCTTTAGTTTTTTGATTTTATGATGTTATGCCCCTCTTTTTTTTTTTTGTTGGGATGGATGGAGTAAAGTGGTAAGTAATGAAGTGTGAAGTGGTGAAAATGCTTTAACTCATCGTTTGAGAGATTCTCAAATAATAGAGTGGATTAATTAAGGATGTTACCCCAAACATGAAACATCTCCTTCTCACTCAAATCCTAAAATTTCCATATCCGCCAATTTGGGGAGTTTGGAATCTTCTTCGATCCCCCATTAAACTCCTAAATAATAAAGTGATATACCTTTACCTTTCTATGAAAAGCTTTCAATGAAAATCCATGTAAAGTTTTGATTTAAATTATTTTATTTGCACACACATCCTCATATTCACATACATATTTATCAATACTAAATTTGACGAGTATTACATTCAGTATTTGGAATTTTGGATCAATATAGATGGTTGACTCTTTCTCTGACTTGTCCCTTGGGCAGCATCAGAAAAAAGTTAGCTAAGATAGTAGTTAGTAAGAAAGTTGATGAATATTGGCTTGGGACTCTTCAAAGAAAAATATTGGCCTCAGAAACTAAATTTATTTGTGACAGTGAATCTTTAATTCAAGAATAAATACATCATCATCATGAGCATTGCTTATCTCTAAACTAGATGAAGCAGAACACATATTTCATGCAGTGTTATTGCAAAATGCTCAATCTAACTAAACCCTTGAAATTATTTATCTGGACATTTTCTACATCAAGTTTCATGAAATTACTACGGTTTCTCGTAGTAAACCACTTGCCATAATTATAGGGCTTATATTTGGCAGGGTTTTGCTCATTTGTCAGCTCCTGTAACGGCTCCACCATGGTGTAGTGTGCAGGATTGAAAAAGAATGGAATTGAAAACCTTCCCTTTTCAGAGTTGACCATAACTCTGTGTTCGACACTCTCATATGCTTCATTGCTCCAAATCTGTGCAAAAACTTCTGGTTACTAACAAAGTAATTTGGACTAACTCCTCCCAAAAGCTAATTTATTGAGTAAAAAATTGTTCAAACCATTATAAATAATCAATATTAATTAAGGAATTGAAAAATATAAAAAATTGTTTTGAAAAATATAATCTTTAAACTTTAAACTTTAACCAGCATGATGTGGCACAGTTGGTAGATAATTGGGCCTCTTAAGTATGTGGTCAGGGGTTCGATTCCTGGCTCATGCATATGGAAGAGCATTTGTTGGGAAAGGTCAACCTCTTAAATGGATCTCAGTACCTCGAAGGATTAGTCTCTGACTCTCGACCAGAGGATATTCGGGTTCACCAAAAAAAAAAATTCTTTAAACTTTAAATATATTGAATATATTACTTTTCAATATAAAATTTTTATACTTGATGATTTCTTAATCAACTTCCTAGTGGTTGCCATAATTTTCCATTCATATACTTAACCGATACAAGATTAGAGTTTGGATCCGCTTACAGTTTATAGAAAGAGGCGTGCTATTTGAACACAGGCTAGCGACATCATACGCGACATCAGTGTTACTGTAGGTCTTTTATTTTTTTTTTTTAATTTTGACTTTTTTAAAAAATAAAAATTTTATTTCTAAAAAAAACACATTCATCAAATAATGAACTGAATTCACCAGATGTTTGTACCTGATTCACCAGATATTTGCACATACTTAACCAAAAGTTTTATCTCAAAAAAAACCCATTCACTAGATAAAGAACTGAATTCACCAGATATTTGTACCTGATTCACCAGATATCTGCACATACTTAACCAAAATTTTAAAAATTTATTTATCAAAAAAACCCATTCACCAGATAATGAACTGAATTCACCAGATATTTGTACCTGATTCACCAGATATTTGCACATACTTAATCAAAAAATTTATTTCTCAAAAAAACCCATTCACCAGATAATGAACTGAATTCACCAGATATTTGTACCTGATTCACCAGATATTTAAACATACTTAACCAAAAAATCTATTTATAAAAAAAAACATTAAAAAAAAAGCTAAAAAAAAAAATGAATTCACCAGATATTTGTACCTGATTCATCAGATATTTGCACATACTTAACGAAAAATTTTACCAGATAATGAACTGAATTCACCAGATATTTGTATCTGATTCACCAGATATTTACACATACTTAACCAAAAAATTTATTTCTAAAAAAAAACCCATTCACCAGATAATGATCTGAATTCACCAGATATTTGTATCTGATTCACCAGATATTTGCACATACTTAACCAAAAAATTTATTTCTAAAAAAACCCATTCACCAGATAATGAACTGAATTCACCAGATATTTGTATCTGATTCACCAGATATCTGCACATACTTAACCAAAAAATTTATTTCTAAAAAACCAATTCACTAATTCACCAGATAATGAACTGAATTCACCAGATATTTGTATCTGATTCACCAGATATCTGCACATACTTAACCAAAATTTTAAAATTTATTTCTAAAAAAAACTCATTCACCAGATAATGAACTGAATTCACCATAAATTTGTACCTGATTCACCAGATATTTACACATACTTAACCAAAAAATTTATTTATAAAAAAAAACATTTTTTAAAAAAACTATTTTTTTATTTTAAAAAAAAAACGACTCGCTACAGTTCTGTACAGTATAGCTACAGTGTCACATAGTGCGGCACATACGGTGTCGCCGTATTGATGTCGGCAAACTGTGTTCAATTAGCATTTTTCTTATAGAAATAGCTTAGTATAATATTAATACCTGAATTATGTCTCCAACATTGATAATATAAGCATCAGGTGTGGGCTTGACCCGAATCCATTCACCATCAGATTTTCGCTTCACTTCTAGCCCACCAACATCATCTTGAGCAAGGATGGTTAAACCACCAGGATCTTTGTGATGACCAACTCCCAAGGCCAGGTGAGGGGATGGACAAGGTGGATAATGATTGAACCTGATTATGCTTGTTTGGTCTTTGAAGAAGTCGTGAAACCGTTTTGGTGGCAGGTTTAAGCTCAAAGCGATAAGCTCCATTAATTTGAGTGCTAGTTTTACCATGTCTTTAGCATATTCCTGGCATAACTCTCTGTGTAACAAAAATGTCATATCACATGTATATATAAGATTACTCTGTAACTTTTATTATATAGGTTTTTACGATTCACGAATCCATTGATGAGAGTGGCCCTGATTCAATTATTAAAATGTACTCAACTTTTGATTGACTTTTTTATTTGATTAAATTAAACATTAAAAGCAGCGCAGAATAAAAATTGGGTGAATGAGTATAGGTTAAATAATAAGAATAAAACCATAATTTTCAGACTATCAAGACAAGGAATTAATTATAACACATTCTCATTTATTTTTAGGTCATTATTAAAAATGTTTGACTTTTATAATAACTACATTAAAAGTTACACATGAAATGATATGTGATTTATTGATAATATAAAAAATATATCAAAATTAACCTCTTAAAACTAACATATAATCGAATCCACTCAAATTCGAACAAATTGAATAGATTCTCATGCAACTTAAATTAAAGGGAATTCAAAATCAGGTTTTAAAACATTTCAAACAAAGAGTTTCAATTCTGCATCAAATCATTCCTAAAATTAATCATTATTCTAAACATAATCATATTCCAACTAGGGTCAATAGCAGGTGTGAATAAATATACATGAATTACCTCAACTCAGGTGGATGTTGAGGCCACTGACTGAACCACTGAGTAACCTCCTTATCATCAGGGTCAGGTGAAGCTGGGACCAAAGTAGGTTCCTCCACACTAAAATCAAAAATCTCCTTCCAGTCCCTAACATTCTTGGTATGCTCAGTGTCATAATATCCCAACACATTCACAACATCCCTCCTCACCTTATTCTTCTCCTCCAAGCTCTGAGCAAAAAACTCCCTTTCAACAGCTTCAATCTTCTTCCTCAGATCAAGAGAAGCTCCATGATTTATCACCTGAAAGAAGCCCCACTCCTTGCATGCACTTCCTATTTCCCTCACAAGGGCATCAATGGCAGAAGGGTCTATGATGGATTGGTTGTTTGATAAAATGGAGAGGTCTATTAGAGGGATGCCTTTGGCTTCAGTGGCATGGAGCTTTGGTCTGTGTTCTGGTGCTTGAATGAAAGCTGGATCTACCTCTCCCATGGTATGGTTATGACTATGCTTTGCTCTGTTGAGAATTATAGAATCAATGGCTGCAATTGAATTATGGAAGATCGTTTTATAGATTGTGTGTTGGTGTTGTTTTCCAATATGTACACTGAACATAGGCACATATTTTGTCTGTACTTAAGGATGTATTATTACAAATACTATAACTAGGTGAAACGTTGGCTGTATCAATATATTGGTTAAACAAAATGGGAAATGAATCCACCAAAGAAAGAAACATTGGCAAATGGTATTTTTGTTAGAAATTAAATGGCTACAATTTAATTATGGAAGATCGTTTTATAGATTGTGTGTTGGTGTTGTTTTCCAATATGTACACTGAACATGGACACATATTTTGTCTGTACTTAAAGATGTATTATTACAAATACTATAACTAGGTGAAACGTTGGCTGTATCAATATATTGGTTAAACAAAATGGGAAATGAATCCACCAAAGAAAGAAACATTGGCAAATGGTATTTTTGTTAGAAATAATTAAATGGCTGCAATTGAATCATGGAAGACCGACCAACATGGTGTGGCACAGTTGGTAGATAACTGAGCCCTTTAAGCATGTAGTCAGGGGTTTGATTCATGGCTCATGCGTATGGAAGAACATATGGTGGGAGAGGTCAATCCCTTAAATGGATCTCAGTATCTCGAGAGATTAGTTTTTGACTCCAACAAGAGGACACCCGGGTTCACGAAAAAAATTTTTTTATTGGAGATCGTTTTATAGATTGTATGTTGGTGTTGTTTTCCAATATGTACACTGATTGTACCAAAAAAAAATATGTACACTGAACATGGACACATATTTTGTCTGTACTTAAGCATGTACTATTACAAATACTATAGCTAGGTGAAACGTTGGCAGTATCAATATATTGGCTAAACAAAATGGGAAATGAATCCACCGAAGAAAGAAACATTGGCAAATGGTATTTTTTGTTAGAAATTAAAGAGCATGACGTGTGCGCTTGCATGGCAAACCTTGTCGTCTTGTTGAATAATAGAGAAGTTGAACCGTGCAAAGGCACGGGCCGGTGACAATCTAACTATTACTTTTACTATACAAAAGTTTTTTTTTTTTTTAGAGAAAAATTTAGGTGAGTTGAGTTCCGGGGGCTCACACGGTCAGGACATGCCTCATGGCTCAAAGAACATTTACAGAGGTACTTACAGATTCTATACAAAGGTTAATATCAAGGATGTGTAAAAGAAAATGACACGTGTGTGCTAAACACTTAGTTAAGAAATTAAAGATAAAAATTTATATTCAAAAAAGATGTATTAAATACATAAAAAATTGAAAAGATGTAATCAATCAATAGTATATACAAAACGCAATAAATTTCACTGTGCAATACACGTGTCAAATGTTAAGGAATCATATTTTTTTTTATATATACAAAACAAAAAAGCTGCAGAAACGTTACTCTTCACTAGGTTAATAAAATAATAATAACATGAATAACACGCATTGAGAAAAAAGGTCAGTATATATAAATACTCCCTCCAGTCCTTAGTATAAGAAATAAAACTTTAAAACACATGGACCAACGAAATGTATTGAAATAAGTTAATTGTAATTAATATTAATATTCATATAAATTTCTAAAAATATTCCTTCTAATTAATGAACAAACTCACTTGTATGGAAAGTTGATACATCTTGAAAATATAAATCATATTATAAATGAGGGTAATATTGGAAATTAGCATTTAATATGTGTGAAAATTGATGCATGTTTCTTATATTTTGGACAAAAAAAAAAGTACTCATTTGTTTCTTATGTTAAGGACCGGAGGGGGTACTAATTAAGTACAGTAGGACAATTCACTTTACAATAAAATTATTAATATATAATGATAAAATAATAGATAATAAAATATAATAAAAAGGTTATTGTATGGCATAATAAGAGATGAACTTGGACAGAAAAAAAAATAGAACTTAGTGAAAAAAATTATTATTTAAAAAGAATATTAAAAAATGATAGATAAGTTTGAGTGACGAATTTAGTTTGTAAGATCATAATAATAATATTATAATAATAAAAATAATAACAAAATATAAAATATAAAATTGTGCTATAAAGCTCAAGATTTATAATAAAAAATTGAATTGAGTGGGAAAAAAATTATTTTAAAAAATAATAAATTATGAAACTTATTTGAAATAAGTTATATAAATATAAGAGATGAAACTGACCAAGAAAGACACTATTTAGAAATCTATTACAAAATAAGGAAAAATAAAATTGAATTAATAAGATATTACAGTGGTTTTAAATCATAAATATTTAAACTAATATGATAAATAAATTTATCTTCTAAAAATTATTAACTTGCATGGAAAAAGAGGTGAATCAAGTATTATTTAAACCTTTTATCTTTATTTATATTATACGGGGTAGTAGCAACGTAAAAGGCGGGAGCAAAGTTCTTTTCTGCATCTCTCGTTTCATATAACAAAGTAATCCACCATGGAATGAAGGAGTAACAGTGGGAGGATGGAGCCTTCTCTCGCACTCTATCATCTTCTTCCTTGAGTTTTACTACAAACCAGACTCGTGACACCACCGTTCCACTGTCCAACTCCGTCCAATCATGCGCCACAGTTCTGCCCCGGAGTCAATCGTATGCCACATTGAGTTAGTCTCCCCCTCTGCATCACCATCATAGTTTCCATTGCAAGCTACCACTCTATCATCCTCCACTCATAGTAGAACCCGCCACCATGCACCATCACTAGCCGCTATCACCAGTCCTTAGCTCGTAAGCCGCCACATTCCACAACGTAGTCGTTAGTCATCATCCACGTTCCACTCCAGAACTTTGTTGGAATAGAAATTTTAGAGTTGGGAGAATACTTGAAAATGAGAGAACTAGATTATTTTGGAAGAAGAGGCTACTTATATTATTGCTCACTCTTTGATTTTGGCTTGATACAAACTCAAGACTATTATCCCCTATTTATACTAGGGGCACCTCCTTAACCAATGGCTAAGATCATGCCAACACATTTTTAATCTAATGGTTACAAATGACTCTCTAGAGATTTCTTTACAAATAGCAAGCTACTACTAAATTCTAGATTTTTCACTAGAGGAGATTCTTCTAGAATAGATTAATCTAGACTTTTCAATAGAGATATTTCTAGAGTAGATTTATCTAGAACTTCTTTCTAGAATATAGACCTTATTAAGGTCCAAATACTAAATGGGCCAAAATCAAGTTTAACAGCCCCCCTTAAACTTGATTTTGCCATCCCAATCAAGTTTCTCAACTTGATAAAGTCTTCTTGCTTTAGTGGCTTGGTGAAGATATCAGCTACTTGATCCTGAGTTCTTACATACTCCACTTGCACATCCTTTCTCATGATGCATTCTCTAATGTAGTGATAGCGTGTGTCAATATGTTTGCTTCGGTCATGGTAGACTGGATTCTTGGCCAAAGCTATTGTTGACTTGTTATCCACACCTATCTTGGTTGGCTCCTCTTGTGGCAAACCTAACTCCTTTAACAAATTCCGAAGCCATATTGCACGACAAACACATGAATCAACCGCAACAACTTGCCTCGCGGAATCTACCTGAGGACTTAAGCAGAATCAACCGCAGTACCTGGGGCAAATTCTTGGCCACCAAGGTACATAACAATATCACCTTAGACCCAAACTGCGGGGTCAGGGCCTCCTTGGCCAAAAAGCACCAAGGCACAGCTCATCAGCTTGCGGCACCCATAAGGGTATTGACTTATCAACTTAACACCTCACCATCTCATCTTTTTAATTATACTTTAGTAGACATTAGCCAAGTTGTCTAATCGTTTATCATCACTGGGAAGTGGGGTTTGAAACCCCTTTTTAATTCTGTTCTGTCCAAGAGGGTTGAGCACGGTCGTGCTCGTAACCCAGCACGGTCATGCTTAAGCACGTGAGGGGCGTGCTCCCCTTTAAGTGAAGCACGGTCGTGCTCAGCAGCACGGTCGTGCTCTTTGTCCTGCACGGCCGTGCTGAACAGCGCGGCCATTTACCCAGAATTCAACTGGGAGCACGGTCGTGCTCCCTATTCAGCACGATCGTGCTCATCACGCGACAGTGCTGTTCTGGGCAGGAACAGAGACTGATTTCTTAACCAAATTAAAGAGTTTAATCAGTTAGCATCCTAAATCAGTTATCAACGTGTTTTAAGGATTAAACTCAACCACATAATCAACATTAACGCAACATTGACATCAACCAATAACATCGTCATGTTCATAGCCATTCCAACAACATAAACCCAACCAACATTATGAACATAGGCATACATATTATCAACACTAGCATGTTATCAGAACAACCAACCAATCATGCATACATAAATAGTCAATCATACAACAAAACCGGGGCCATGGGGACCCCTTTACTCTACTCTAACCCCGAGCCTATGATCATACTACCCTTCTCCCCATACCTGGATTGAAGGTAGCTCTATCAACGTCCTAAACAACGAACCGGTTCCTCCCCTTACAACGGCTTACACTGAAACGAACCTTAAACAATTAAAATACGAAGGATTAGTTCCCTGTTCACAATAATGAAAAAGGAACTTAGACAGGGAAGAAACGTTACCTATGTAATAAACACCGATATGCTAGTGGTCTCCCAAGGCCTCCAACACTCACAAAATTGATCAAGAGGGAAGAAAAAGGGAGGAGACTTGCTCTGGCCGCACACATAGTGCACTACAAGAAATTTGCCATATACCTACGGACGCTTTTAGTGACAGTCATCAAAACCGTAGGTATATGTATTCTATACCTACAGATTTATGATAAACCGTGGGTATATGTATTCTGTACCTACAGCTGACCAAATTTGTGACTATATATATTAGTGACGGATTTAAAACCATGCGTACTGACATGATATACCTACAGGTCTTTTGATTTGTAACTATATGTTTTAGTGATGGGTTCAAAGAACCGTGGGTATAGATCATATATACCTATAGGTATATGATTCTGTCGTTATACCATTTAGTGATAGCTATATAGCTGTGGGTATAAATAACATATACCTACAGTTGTGTGGTTCTGTCACTATACATATATAAATTAATTAATTTAGCAAATACTTTTTTTTTTGTAATTGTTCTTTTAATTTATTTATTTTTTAAATTATTTAAATATTTTTCCATAAAAAACTAAATAAATACCGTGATTTTGCGCCAAAATTTCACCTTTTTTGCGCCACTTTTCCCCTTGCGTAACCCCCACTCAAAAAAAACCGTTCACAGCTGAGAGTCTCAAACCCCCATTCCAAGTTTCACGCACTCCATTCTCCTTTCATTGTTCAACACTGACTCTGGGTTTGCCACATTGGTTCTTCTCTTCTCCCCCATATTGGTTCTTTTCTCCAGGTATGTAGCCTTCATTTGCTACCTTGCTTTAATTTTTTGCTGCATTTCTTCTTTGATTCCAATGAGGCTGTGTTGATGTCGAATGCCATTAGGACTAATAACGATGATTTTGCGATTGAAACCCAGAAATATTTTTAGGGAGTTCCGTGGCAGATTGAATGAATCTGTAGTGATCCAGGTTATGAATCATGTTTAACATCCTGAATTGTGTGTCAATTTTTTATTGTCGGTGGGTCGCCAAATTGGTTACACCCACACTTCTAGATGTAATGGGATGCGGCGCAAATGATAGTGTGCCTGATAAGTTGTTACGAGAAATCAGGGATGATGATAAGGAACTGCTTCACAAGTTGCTTAATTTTAGTGGGGGCATCCCAGATTTCTTTTCAGATTTTAAAAGGCTTTATGAACTACAACTTGGTGGACTTTGGGTTTTGGGCTGTTTTCTTTTGTTCTTTAGTTTTTTGCCCTTTTGGTGTCTTTCTTTGGGTCTTTTTGGCAATCTCCATTGTTGGAACCAAAATAATTTGGATTAAATAATCTCTAGGTTTTGATGTTAACAATAAGAATTAAATTTGTGTAGCAAAGTGTTATTGCTTTAAATCTAACAAGTGCCTTTAGTCTTAAAGAATCTCTGTTCTTATAAGCTAAAATGTTAAGTCTATTCTCCTTGCAAATCCGCGTCCATATGTTTTCTATTGAATATCTTATGCTGAAAGAGTGGTCGAGTCCACTCTCCATTATAACTCTAGTGCCACGTCAGTGGACGAGCGCTTGAATGCTTTTAGTGGACGGAGAATTTCTCTTCGTGTAGACGAGAGCTTCTCTCTAATAATAACCTTAGTCTGCTATTGCCACGTCACTGGACGGAGATTTTAGATATCTCAGGTACTGGCAAGACCGTTGTTTTGAGTAGACGAAGTTTTGGTTGCCACGTCAGTGGACGAAGCCTTAAAACTCTTTTTGCTTATTTTGCCTTTACGCTAGTTTGCTGGACGAAGATTTTTTTTAAGCATTTATACCAATTTGAACCAAAGCGAATTTATTTCTTGTGATTGATATTCATTTCATTTATAATGGTTCTTCTCGTTTTCTATTAACAATTCCTTTTGCCTTGTTTCATTGAGAGAGACATAGTACAAGTCAGGACTTGCAAAAAGCAGAATAGTACAATGCAAAACGTTTTTGTACCCTGTCACCTTTTACGCTGATATAGTTGGAACTTGTACAAAGGAGGCAAAACTATTTTGCAAGCTGCTTTTGCTCAGAGGTGTGCTTTTTTATGCAAGAATTTGTCTCACAGTACAAAGGCCTCGAGCAAGCTGAGTCACAACGGATATTTACCTAGTTGACTCTATTACTAAACGGGAATTTCAAATACAACCGTTGAAGACTCTGAAGAGAAGATCAAGGACCCTATAAATAGAAGACTAAAGCTTTTGAAGAAAGAACTTTTGCGTATACAAAGAAATCTCAAGAAATCTCTTGCGAAGCAAATATTTTCTTATTCATTCAAAAAGCAAAAGTCTGTAATATTATAGTTTGAATATTGCTATAATATTTATCTGATCTTAAACTTTCATACTCTTACATATAGTGAGTTAGAAGATCAAAGAAATCAAAACTCTTTATTAGAGGTAGAGCCTGAAGAGGCTTGGTAAGAAAGAAATACTTGTGAGCCTGGAGAGGTGTTGAATACTTGGTGTAATCTATTTGAAAATAGTGGAAAAATCCTTCAAGTAGAAGGGACTGGACGTAGCTCTTGGTTGGAAGAGAGTGAATCAGGATAAAACATCTTGTGTAAATCTTCTTATCCCTTATCTCTTTGGTTTTACGTATACATACTAACTGTGGGGATTTGAACTTGAATTTGTTAATCCTTCAAAAGACTTCTTTTCTGTGTGCTTTATTCTGTCTCCTTAATTTTGTGTGAGAAAATCTTTTTGAAAAGGCTGTTTTCGAAAAATATTAACAAACACAATTCAACCCCCCCTTCTTGTGTTTGCCTGTGTCAACTTCAGTTGGTATCAGAGCTCAGCCTCGAAAGGGTTGAGCATCTAACAAGTGCTGAGGAAGTACGATCCTATCACCATGGATGCAGAAGGACAAGCTATCAACAGACCTCCACTCTTTGATGGAACAGATTACGACTATTGGAAGAAGAGAATGATGGCCTTCCTAGATGCACAGAATCTAGACATCTGGGAACTGATAGAGAATGGCTACACTGAGCCAAGAAGTGAAAATCAAGTAGTACTGGCTAGAGCAGATTGGAGTGTTGATCAAAAAGCCAAACATCAACTAAATCTCAAAGCCAAACATTACTTGATGTGTGCTATTACCAGATCAGAACATGATAAAGTTCATAGCTGCAACACAGCAAAAGAAATCTGGGATACACTGGCTCTCGCTCATGAAGGCTCATCACAAGTGAAGGAGTCAAAGATAAGCATGCTGGTTCACCAGTATGAACTCTTCAAGATGACTGATCATGAGTCTATAGATCAGATGTTTGGAAGATTTCAAACAATAACAAACAGTCTCAGATCTCTGGGAAAGGTATATGAGAATAGAGATCATATCAGAAAGATTCTGAGAAGTCTCTCCAAACAGTGGAGACCGAAGGTCACTGCTATTCAAGAAGCTAAGAATCTGAATACTCTCTCTCTGGAAGAACTTCTAGGATCATTAAAAGTTCATGAACTTGAACTAAATGAGGAAGACAATTCCAGAAAGGGAAAGTCCATTGCTTTAAAGGCAAAGAAAGCAAGTTCGTCAAAAGTTCTCAAAGCTGCTGAGTCTTCAGATGATGCTGAACCTTCAGACAGTGATGAAGGATCAGATGAAGATGAACTATCTTTCATCTCCAGAAAGATACAACATATGTGGAGAAGAAAAAATAATTTCAAGAGAAAGCCATTCAACAAGAAATTTTCTAAGGAGAAGTCAGACTCCAAAGAAAAAGGTCCACCTTTGTGCTTTGAGTGCAAAAAGCCAGGTCATTTCAAAGCCGACTGCCCTGACCTAAAAGAGAAGAAGAAGTTCTTTAAGAAAAAGAAGGGTTTAATGGCTACATGGGAGGACTTGGACTTATCCTCATCAGATGAGGAAGAGGAAGCAGAGGAAGAGGCAAACATTTGCCTCATGGCAGACACATCATCAGAGAATGAGTACACTGATGATGATGAGGTAACAGACTCTGAACCTTCAACTCTCAAAAATGCCTTTGATGAATTACTGCATGACTCATCCATATTATCTCATGAATACAAAAGTCTTAAAAAGAAGTTTGCAAAATTAACCAAAGAATATGATAGAGTTTGCATGGAAAAACAAAGTTTGTTTCAAGAAAATGATAAGCTGAAATCAGAGAATGTCAGTCTAACTGACAAATCTGAATGTGAGCCTGACAATTCTTGTGAAGTTGCAAAACTAAAACAAGATGTAAAATACTTGACAGACTCTCTGTCAAAACTGGTAGGAGGCTCAGATAAGCTTAGTCTTATTCTAAGGTACTCTAGGTCACCCTTTGATAAATCTGGCCTTGGTTATGACAATAAGAAGCATGAGGCATCTTACATTAAGTCAAAACCACCTATGCAGCAAAGAGCTTCAAAAGCTCCAGCTAGGTATGCAAAAACCAAATCTGGCCCGCCCAACACCTTTTGTAAAGTGTGTGGAAAAAGTGGGCATTCTACATCTAGATGCATACATAATAGGTATACTAAATATTCTCGTCCAAAGAAAACTAACATGAAAGGACCCAAGTCAGTTTGGGTACCTAAGAACAAGATAATACCTGTTGCAGATCTGCTTAACAACAGGAAAGAAACAAACATCTTGGTACTTGGACAGTGGATGCTCACGTCACATGACGGGAGAAAAGTATATGTTCCAAGACCTTAAACATAAGGATGGTGGCTGGGTGACATTTGGAGGAAATCAGAAAGGAAAGATCACTGGTATAGGTAAAATCGGTAAACATCCTTTTCCCTCCATTGATAATGTTCTTTTGGTGAATGGTTTAAAACATAATCTACTGAGCATAAGTCAATTATGTGACAGTGGATATGATGTTTCTTTTAATAAGAACATGTGTTATGTCAAGAAAAATGATGGATCAATTTTATTCACTGCTAAGAGGCAAAACAATTTATACAAAATTGACTTGGAGGACCTCTCAAATCAAAGTGTCTCATGTTTAGTGTCCATTGAAGATGAACGTTGGATTTGGCATAAAAGGCTAGGTCATGCAAGCTTGAGACTAATCTCAAAGCTAAATAAGCATAACCTCGTGAGAGGTTTACCAAACCTTAAATACAAATCTGATGCTCTCTGTGATGCATGTCAGAAGGGAAAACAAGTCAAAGGTTCTTTTGAATCTAAGAATATTGTAAGTACCAAGAGACCACTAGAACTGCTACACCTTGATCTTTTTGGTCCAACAAGGACTGCTTCTATCAGTGGTAAGAAATATGGTCTAGTCATTGTGGATGACTATACTAGATGGACATGGGTTATGTTTCTTGCTCACAAAGATGAGTCTTTCAAGGTCTTTTCTGTATTCTGCAAACGTGTACAGAATGAAAAGGGGATGTGTATAGCTTCAATCAGAAGTGACCATGGGGGAGAATTTGTCAATGAGCTATTCAATGAGTTTTGTGAAGAAAAAGGAATTCAACACAACTTCTCAATACCAAGAACACCACAGCAAAATGGTGTGGTAGAGAGAAAGAACAGATCTCTTCAAGAGATGGCTAGGACTATGCTCAATGACAATTCTGTCCCTAAGCACTTCTGGGCTGAAGCTGTGAACACTGCCTGCTACATTCAGAACAGAATATACATTAGACCATTTCTGAATAAGACTCCCTATGAATTGTGGAAAGGCAGAAAACCCAACATATCTTATTTTCATCCTTTTGGATGTAAATGTTTTATTTTAAATACAAAAGATCAACTTGGTAAGTTTGATGCAAAGGTAGACAATGGAATTCTTCTAGGATTTTCTGAAACCTCAAAAGGATTTAGAGTATACAACTCAAGAACTTTAACAGTAGAAGAATCTATACATGTTAGATTTGATGACAAACAGCCTGATAAGAAACTATCAGAGCTAGATGAAAGTTTTGCAGATCTTGACTTAAACATCTCAGGAGAAACAAATGAAGTCAAAACTGATGATCCAGTTGAAGACCCTTCTCATCAACCAGAAGCATCCACCTCTCAACAAGACAATGCTCAGAGAACTTGGCATTTCAAGAATTATCATCCACCGGATCAAATAATTGGAAATCCAAGCGATAAGCTAAGAACCAGATCAACTTTCAGAGAGCAAGAAGACTCTGCATTGGTGTCTGAATTGGAACCAAAAACTGTAGATGAGGCTCTGCTGGACAATGGTTGGATTTTGGCAATGCAAGAAGAGCTGAATCAGTTTGAGAGGAGTGAAGTTTGGACTCTGGTAACCCTACCTAAGAATAAATCTGTTATAGGAACAAAATGGGTTTACAGAAACAAGCTTGACGAAAATGGTAAGGTCATAAGAAATAAAGCAAGATTGGTGGCGCAAGGTTATTCTCAAGAAGAAGGTATAGACTATACTGAAACCTTTGCACCCGTTGCAAGATTGGAAGCAATCAGAATTTTACTCTCATTTGCTGCACATCATAATATTATGCTTTTTCAAATGGATGTAAAAAGTGCTTTTTTAAATGGTTTTATCAATGAAGAAGTTTATGTTATGCAACCACCGGGTTTTGAGAATGAAACCCAACCTGAACATGTATACAAGCTTAAGAAAGCTTTATACGGCCTAAAACAAGCCCCAAGAGCTTGGTATGATAGGCTAAGTTCTTTTCTAATGGATAATGGTTTTGTCAGAGGAAAGGTAGACACCACCTTGTTTAGAAAATCAATTAATTCCAACTTCATTGTAGTACAGATCTATGTAGATGATATTATTTTTGGTGCTACTAATGAATCTTTGTGCAAAGAATTCTCAAAGCTAATGCAGAAAGAGTTTGAAATGAGCATGATGGGAGAACTCAAGTTCTTCCTTGGACTTCAAGTCAAACAATCTATGGACGGGGTGTTCATCCATCAAACTAAGTACTCAAAGGAACTTCTCAAAAAGTTTAAAATGGATGATTGCAAACCTATGAACACACCTATGCATCCCACGTCCACACTGAACAAAGATGATAAAGAGAAAAAGGTAGATCAGAAGGTATACAGAGGTATGATTGGGTCTCTCTTGTATCTAACTGCTTCTAGGCCTGATATAATGTTCAGTGTTTGCTTGTGTGCTCGTTTTCAATCTGATCCTAGAGAATCTCATTTTATCAGCAGTTAAAAGAATCTTTAGATATTTGAAAGGTACTACTAATCTTGGTCTGTGCTTTAAGAAAGATGGAGATTACAGATTAGTTGGCTTTTGCGATGCTGACTATGCTGGAGATAGAATTGAAAGAAAAAGCACCAGTGGGGGATGTCACTTCATTGGAGCTAATCTAGTATCATGGTCAAGCAAAAGGCAGAGTACCATTGCCCTATCAACCGCTGAAGCAGAATATATATCAGCTGCAAACTGCTGCTCACAACTTCTCTGGATCAAACACCAATTGGAGGACTACAATATGTTTGTAAGTAGTATTCCACTAATGTGTGATAATACTGCTGCAATTAATCTGTCTAAGAATCCAATTCTTCATTCTAGGGCTAAGCATATAGAAATCAAACATCATTTTATCAGAGATTATGTGCAAAAGGGTGTTTTTGATATTCAATTTGTAGATACTGACCATCAATGGGCAGATATCTTTACTAAACCTCTTGCTGAGGACAGATTTACTTTTATCAGAAAACATCTTAACATGTTGTATGTGGTTTAAAATGGTATATGTATTGATTGCATGTTTTATCTGCGCGTCCACTAGTTTTGGCGTCCAGAACTTGTGTAGTCTACGCGTCCACTACTGTTGGTGTGCCGCGTCCACTACATATGTTTTTATGCGTCCACCCTCAATCTTATGTGGACCCAATCTTACATACATTTGCCTTTTAAAATATCTGCACTTTTATATATATGAACTCAGTTATATTAAAACGTTTGATTTTAATCATTTCCTTGCTGAGTCAGCGACTTCCATCAATCCCATCGTAACCTTTTTACGGTCCCAATATACCAATGCCGTTTTTTTTTTAAAGTCTTGTCTAATCAATCTTTTCTTTTTGAAAACTGTTGGTATTCGAAAACTCTTTAAAGGTAACTCCTTTCCCTCTGAAAAACCTTTCGCTACTCTTCATCTTTGATAACTTCTCTCTGAAAAGTTTTCGAACTCTCCTTCTTCAAACCTTAACCTACTCAAGAACTCAACAATGGCTTCAACCTCAACTCCCGAACCTGCCTATGTTACTGACATCATCAATATCGCGGCTGAACATCATTTTAACTTTGAAATTTTGTGTGAGTACAACTTGGATGTAAGCAAGTTCATCAACGCTGCTGGTTGGGACGGTTTGTTTCTGGAAAAGGTCTCGATTTATCCAGACTTAATAAGGGATTTCTGGAGGAAACCAACGATTACTGAAACTGAGATAGTAGGGTTTGTCCAAGGAAAGAAGATAACTGTTTCTGAGAAGACCATCTCTGATGCAATCGTTTGTGCCCAAGAGGGTTTAATCATGACAGAAAATTGGGAAGAAGATCTTGGTGGTATTGAAACCATCGCTGTTACACTGATGCGAGATGACACAGTCAGGACTCACTCATGGAAGTCATCTGAAATGAAGGATCACATCAGGATTCTTCATCAGATTCTGAACAAGACAGTGCTTCACAAGGCAGGGTCTAAGGACAACCTCTCTGCCCTTCACAAGTTTTGTCTCTGCAACTTGGTCTATGAGACAAAAATAAACTTGCCATGGATCCTGTTTCATCGTTTCAAGGATGCCATCACACACAGGGAAACAGCCTCTCATATCACTTTCTCTCATCTTCTGTCAAAAGTCTTCAAGCAGCAAGGCTTGTATGATTACTTAGATGCAAAGCCTCAAGAAGAACAAGACAAGATCTTTCGTTCAAAGGGGATGCAAGCTGCCATTTTTGGAAAAAGCAATCTAAGTAGCATGCACCTTGACACATACAAGCTTGTTGAAATGTCAAAGCAAGAAGAGAAAATGAAGATTAAGGAAGAAGCAGTTGAGGCCAACAATGCAGCTATTCTTGGTCTCAGGAGAGGAACTAGAAGGAAAACTATGGCTGTCAGAAAGCCTGCTCCTAGAAGGCCTACCAGAGGCATTGTTATAAATGAGCCTGGCAGTGAGGCTCCTCAACTTGCTCCTCAACCTGCTCCCAAGAGAGCTAGAAAGCTAGTTCTGCCTCAAGACGATGATGAAGATGATAATGTTCCACTGGGAACAGTTTTAAAGAGGAAAGCAACTGTTGCTGTTGATGCTGCTGTGCCTACCAAGAGGAGGCAACCTGCAAGGAAAGCAAGAACCTTTGCAGCCTCTGAGGTCAACACATCCTCTGATGTTCCTCCTATTACTGTGAGTGATGATGTCCCTACCCCAAGTGTAGATTTCTTTGATAATGTATATAGACCTTCTTTACCCACACCCCAACCCTCACCACAAAGAGAACAACCTGACCAAACCTCAAATCCATCTTCACCACTAAATAGCCCAACTCACTTAACCTCACCTCAACCTACACCACTCAAAACCCTCTTTCCACCCATTATTCCTGATTCAGATCCTTGGTTTCATCAAGAGGATGATGGAATTTGCAGAGGTGCCCCCTTCCCTAAACAACTACGAAAAATTTTTCCACCAATCATACCTTCATCCACTATTTTTGCCAATAGGTCCGAGAACTGGGCTCAGGTCAAAAGAAATTGGAAAATTCTGTTCCATACTCACCAACCTGACCCTGAACCTTGAAACCCCTCTGACCAGGTGGTACTCCCATCCGGAGTATGACTATGAACCTTATGAGGAATACCCCTGGACCACCAAATACCCAAACTCTCAGCCCCCAAAGGTCCCTTTCCATCAGAGATGAACACCCACCATGGCCCTCTCCTCACCCATCTACCCCTCAACCGTTTCCCTCCAAGAAAAATTTACCCCAACCTACAAAAAACCCCACCTCTGATTCCTCACACTCAAGGAGTAGCACGGCACATCATTCCCGTATGGGAAACTGATCCTAAAAGGAACCATCTGCCTACCTTACCTGAGAGGAGAGCTCGATCATCTAGGCACGTTCCTATTATTCTGGATGCAAACACACAATGGATGAAATTTGAGCATCCCAGCATCTATGGAAGTGCTTCAGACCCCTTCGCAGATCAACTGATCTACAACATTCTGAAGTGGGAGTTCAGCTACTTCCAGATTGAAAGAGCTGCACGATGGGTTCCTATCACTTGGCTGAGACACCATAAGGAAACTCGAGTAGGCATTGCTCCCTACCCCATCTGTCCAAGGCTTGGCATGATAGACCTCAACAAAGACAAAGACATGAGGTGCAGAAGAAATAAAGGGGTCATGCCTGAAGCTCACTCTGCCATTCTGGACTTGTCTCAGGAACTCTTTGATCACTCCGAGCTTGACTTCTATCTATATATGGAGGATGTGCAGAAAATTGGAGAGATGAAGGCTGCAGACTTCTGGTTATCTCACATCATCCACTGCACCAGGGAAGCTTCTTCTTCTGGCTTGACTCAAGAAGAGAAGAAGGAAATTCCTAAGTACAGAGGAAAATGTGGCCTATCCAAAGTAAGGCACATGATCTACAAAGATCTGTGGGGACTTCCTATTACCAGCAGGGATGTGGAGGAAATCATACCTATCCACTGGGCAAAGGATTTACCTCAGAAACCTATTATAGTTGCCACTGCACCTCCAGCAACTTCTTCCTCAGATCAGGCAGCCCAAGAGTTAATTGTAGAAGGCCCTGAACTTGATGAGCAAATGTCTTCTCAGCCTACTTCAGTTGAACCTTCATCTGCACAAGCTAAGCAGTCTGCTGAGGCTGGTGTCTCTAAGCAAGGAGCTGAGTCTGCTAAGACTTCTTCTCAACCATTAGCTCTTGCTATGGTCAGAACAGCAGCCCAGGCTCAAGACACTGTCTCTGACACTGCTGAGAGCTCAAGACAACTTACCTTGCCACCCAATCTTGAAGACATCATTGGAAAATTGTTGATGATAAGGTTGGCAAGATAGTTGAGGAAAAGACTGAGCAGATGACTCAACAGCTTGAAGAAAGGGTGCAGAAGCAAGTTCAAGACTCTCTGGCCCCTACAAATGCTGTAATGAATCAAATGCTGGCTCTGATCTTGGAGTTTCAAAGGAATCAAAATCCACAGCCTAATCAACCACCTCCTCCACCACCTCCTTCTCTCTAAATTTTTTTTCTTTTTGCTGTTCTTTTCTCTGTCTTTATCCTTTTCTTGTTTGCTGACAATGATGGTCCACTCCCTTTTGCCTTTTTGTCTGATGACAAAAAAGGGGGAGAAAGGAAAGATTAAATTTTATAATTAATACAGAGATTTTTTTTTAAAGTACATAGTTGTCTGCATATGCATAAATATATACTCATCTTGCTGATACTATGCTTTGACTTCATGTTTATGCTTCAATACTGCTTTGAACTCTAATGTTTTATAGGATGCTATCTTGATTTGTTAATCAATATTATTGCAAATGTGACTTGACTTATTATGCCTTAACAGCTTTTATCTGTTGACTGCCTTGTCTTAGGGGGAGCTTTGTAAGCTCTCTTAAACTTTGCAAAATAAATTTAATTAGTTTTTGTCATCATCAAAAAGGGGGAGATTGTTGGAACCAAAATAATTTGGATTAAATAATCTCTAGGTTTTGATGTTAACAATAAGAATTAAATTTGTGTAGCAAAGTGTTATTGCTTTAAATCTAACAAGTGCCTTTAGTCTTAAAGAATCTCTGTTCTTATAAGCTAAAATGTTAAGTCTATTCTCCTTGCAAATCCGCGTCCATATGTTTTCTATTGAATATCTTATGCTGAAAGAGTGGTCGAGTCCACTCTGCATTATAACTCTAGTGCCACGTCAGTGGACGAGCGCTTGAATGCTTTTAGTGGACGGAGAATTTCTCTTCGTGTAGACGAGAGCTTCTCTCTAATAATAACCTTAGTCTGCTATTGCCACGTCACTGGACGGAGATTTTAGATATCTCAGGTACTGGCAAGACCGTTGTTTTGAGTAGACGAAGTTTTGGTTGCCACGTCAGTGGACGAAGCCTTAAAACTCTTTTTGCTTATTTTGCCTTTACGCTAGTTTGCTGGACGAAGATTTTTTTTAAGCATTTATACCAATTTGAACCAAAGCGAATTTATTTCTTGTGATTGATATTCATTTCATTTATAATGGTTCTTCTCGTTTTCTATTAACAATTCCTTTTGCCTTGTTTCATTGAGAGAGACATAGTACAAGTCAGGACTTGCAAAAAGCAGAATAGTACAATGCAAAACATTTTTGTACCCTGTCACCTTTTACGCTGATATAGTTGGAACTTGTACAAAGGAGGCAAAACTATTTTGCAAGCTGCTTTTGCTCAGAGGTGTGCTTTTTTATGCAAGAATTTGTCTCACAGTACAAAGGCCTCGAGCAAGCTGAGTCACAACGGATATTTACCTAGTTGACTCTATTACTAAACGGGAATTTCAAATACAACCGTTGAAGACTCTGAAGAGAAGATCAAGGACCCTATAAATAGAAGACTAAAGCTTTTGAAGAAAGAACTTTTGCGTATACAAAGAAATCTCAAGAAATCTCTTGCGAAGCAAATATTTTCTTATTCATTCAAAAAGCAAAAGTCTGTAATATTATAGTTTGAATATTGCTATAATATTTATCTGATCTTAAACTTTCATACTCTTACATATAGTGAGTTAGAAGATCAAAGAAATCAAAACTCTTTATTAGAGGTAGAGCCTAAAGAGGCTTGGTAAGAAAGAAATACTTGTGAGCCTGGAGAGGTGTTGAATACTTGGTGTAATCTATTTGAAAATAGTGGAAAAATCCTTCAAGTAGAAGGGACTGGACGTAGCTCTTGGTTGGAAGAGAGTGAACCAGGATAAAACATCTTGTGTAAATCTTCTTATCCCTTATCTCTTTGGTTTTACGTATTCATACTAACTGTGGGGATTTGAACTTGAATTTGTTAATCCTTCAAAAGACTTCTTTTCTGTGTGCTTTATTCTGTCTCCTTAATTTTGTGTGAGAAAATCTTTTTGAAAAGGCTGTTTTCGAAAAATATTAACAAACACAATTCAACCCCCCCTTCTTGTGTTTGCCTGTGTCAACTTCATCCATGTCACTTCACGTGTTAAATTTGTAATGGTTGGTACCTGTGATTCATAGTAGTGCGAACCAAGAAATCAGGGAGCCAAAATAGATGTCTAACATAGTAAGATATGAATAAACATGTAATGCTGTTTAAGTGAGATAATGATCTACGTGTAATTTTTTTAAAAAGAACTTTTAAAAATGATTGAAAATTTAGTGGCAGCCATGATTCCCCCTTTCATAAATCTGAAGCTTCCCCAATTATATGCTATTCAATTATGGAGTTTTTGCTAAGTACTTACTCATCATCAACAAATTTTGCAGCTACCGTAACACTTGTGATCAGGAGTCGGTGAGCATTGAAGGAAGTGAGATAACCACCCTTTTTTGTAAATATTTGTCCATGTAAATATCTCCATTAAACAAAAATTTTTTTTTGAAGCAATGACAAAGTTCTTTGTAATTGAAATAATATATTTTCTCTCTTTGTATTCTCCTAAGTAATTTTTGAATAAAATTCAAGGTGATTTGATCTTTGTTGAAGGTGGTTGGTTGGCTTTGAAGATTTTCATTTCTCTTATTACATCCTTAATTTAATACTAATCACTGTGTTATGAATTGTACGTGCAGAACAGAGGAGGTGGAGCCCGGAAAATTCATTGAAAGTGCAAGAAAACCGAAGAGCTTCTTAAGGATTGCATTGGGAAGTAAGCATTTTTTTTTCTCTACCTATTTTTTGCACCTTTTGAGGAATTAATTTCATGAACTAGTTTAGTAAGCATCTTTAGTATTGTTATTATTTATATGCTTATTATGATAAACTAATTTAGTATTCAAATCTTTATTTTTGAATTACTGTCTGGAAAAGATTCATATAATCTTATTCATGTTTTCATGAATATCTCAAAAACTTTCTCATGCTACTACATGCTAGTTGTTTGTTGGTTAATTGTTGTTTTGTGTAAACAAATTATTTATGTTTCAGTTAATTTTGTCAAATGGAGGGTAGAGAATGGATGTGCGATCCATCAAAACGAAGTGAAGAATATATTCGAGGAGTTAATGAATTTCTTGAATTTGCTTTCCAAAATTCAGAAGTTAATGGAAAAATCTTGTGTCCTTGTACAAAATGTGCCAATTATCAGCTACGTTCTCGCACAAGTGTCTATGAACACTTAACTGATCCACGCCTTGGATTTCTTAGAGGTTATGGGCAGTGGATATTTCATGGTGAGAGGCCTGGAACTTCAAGTAGCACAATTGAACAACATATAGAAATGGGGCATGACATGGATGGATTAATTCGTGATGTTTTTGCAATGAATCCAGTAGAAGAGCCATTTCGTGATGAAGGTGAAAGGAATCCACAAACAGGAGAAGACGCTGATAAGTTTTACCAGTTGGTGAAAGAGAATGAGCAAATGCTCTACCCAAACTGTAAGAAGTATAGCAAGCTATCCTTTATGGTACATTTGTACCATTTAAAGTGTCTTCATGGGTGGAGTGACAAGTCATTCTCTATGTTACTAGATTTACTAAGAGATGCTTTTCCCGAAGGAAATGTTTTGCCAAAGTCATACTATGAAACTAAGAAGATGATTTCAGGGTTAGGTTTGGGGTATGAGAAGATCCATGCTTGTCCTAATGACTGCATATTGTATAGGGACAAATATATCGAAGATCAAGTATGTCCAAAGTGTGGTACTTCAAGATGGAAAACAGCAAATGAAGATATACAAGCTAATGGAATCGAGACTTCTGAAAAGCGAAAGAACTTACCAGCAAAGATTCTTCGATGGTTTCCTTTGAAACTGAGGCTACAGAGGTTGTTCATGTCCTCCAAAATTGCTGAATCAATGAGATGGCACCATGAGGGTAGATTGAATGATGGTTCTCTTAGGCATCCAGCTGACTCACTTGCATGGAAGGAATTTGACTCTCAATATCCAACATTTGCATTAGATCCTCGTAATGTTCGACTAGGAGTGGCTTCTGATG
Organism: Echinosophora koreensis; assembly: GCA_035048595.1. Lineage (NCBI taxonomy): Eukaryota > Viridiplantae > Streptophyta > Magnoliopsida > Fabales > Fabaceae > Echinosophora > Echinosophora koreensis. Next base: position 337,116 of record JAPCYP010000096.1, read on the forward strand.
GGTTTAATCCTTTCAAGACTATGAGTATTACTCATAGCACTTGGCCTGTTGTGCTAATTCCTTATAATCTTCCTCCTTGGATGTGCATGAAACAATCATTCTTCATGTTATCATTACTTATTCCTGGTCCTAAAGGTCCAGGAAATAACATTGATGTTTATCTACAACCATTAGTAGAAGAGCTGCAAGAGCTATGGGATGATGGAATTGAAACCTTTGATGCCTATAAGAAAGAGTCATTCCAACTCCATGCCGCTATAATGTGGACTATTAATGACTTTCCAGCATATGCTAACCTATCGGGATGGAGTACTAAAGGTCAATATGCTTGTCCATGTTGTGGTTTCGAAACTACCTCACGGTGGCTACGTCATGGTAGAAAATTTTGCTACATGTGCCATCGTTGATGGTTAACACCTAATCACAGGTGGAGGTTGAATAGTAGGGATTTTGATGGAACACGAGAGTTCAGGGATCCTCCTAGAAGACTTGATGGGACTGAGCTTTTAAGGCAACTAGATGAATTTGGAGAAGAAGGTCTAGCAGATGGGGCACAACCTTGGAAAAAGAGGAGCATTTTGTTCACTTTGCCTTATTGGCAATATAATGTATTGCGTCACAATCTTGATGTGATGCACATTGAAAAAAATGTATGTGATAACATCATTGGTACATTGTTAAACCAAGAGGGAAAATCAAAAGATAATTATAAGGCACGGGCTGACCTTGTAGATATAGGCATTAGAAGTATGCTTCACCCTCAGCCAAGCCCTAACAGTAGTACAATGCTTTTGCCTAGAGCATGTTATCAAATGACTACCAAAGAAAAGGATGCTTTTCTGAGCATCCTCAAGAATGTAAAAGCTCCAGATGAATGCTCATCAAACATCTCACGTTGTGTGCAACTTAAGCAACGCAAGATATTTGGCTTAAAAAGTTATGACTGTCATGTTTTAATGCAAGAGCTTCTTCCAGTAGCATTAAGGGGTTCATTACCAGATAAAGTTACCTCAGTTATAGTTGATCTTTGCAATTTCTTCAAACAACTATGTTCGAAGGTACTTAATGTGGATTTCCTAGCACAGTTGGAGTCTCAAATAGCTACAACACTTTGTCAACTAGAAATGATTTTTCCTCCATCATTTTTCACTGTTATGATGCATTTGGTGATTCATTTGGCATATGAGGCCAAGGTTGCTGGACCGGTACAATATCGATGGATGTATCCTATTGAGAGGTATGACTTATTTTTTAAACATTATATATCAATTAAATATGTTAGACACATTATTCGATGCTAAGAGCAAAGATATCTAGATTAAATTTAGTTTCAGGTTTCTTCTTACTCTTAAGTCATTTGTACGCAATAGAGCACATCCTGAAGGATCAATTGCAGAAGGTTTTTTGGCCAATGAATGTTTGACCTTCTGTTCGCAATATCTATCAGGGGTTGAAACTAGGTTCAATAGACCTAGCAGAAATGACGATGAAATTGATCCTACGTCGACAGATGGTGTGACCTTTTTACATCCTGTTGGGAGACCACTAGGAAGGAAGAGCCAACAAAAGTTAAAGTTAAGGAAGCGGAAGAGAGTGAGGAGAACTAAGCTTGATAAGAAAGAGTTAACACAAGCCCATAGATATGTGCTTTCTAACTATGATGCAGTCACTCCATTTATAGAGTAAGACACCAATCATATTTCGTTTTTTAGAATAACTTAAATTTTTTATAACTCTAGTAATTCCATTACCATTATTTTTAGAGAACACATTGGACTTCTTAAGAGACAGTCTCGGCCGCGACGATTGTCACAATTTGAAGTTGCCAAACAACATAGTCAGAAATTTACTGACTGGTTTCAACATAGGGTAAGCACAAAAGAATTGAATTATTTAAAATTTACGGACTGCTTTTATATTGTAACTAACTTTTGTTCTTAAAATATTTTAGGTTCATCGCTTGGATGAACAAAGGAGCCCACAAGTAACTCATGAACTTAGATGGTTAGCTCGTGGACCATCTGAGGTAGTAAGGAGATACACTGGTTATGCCATTAATGGGTTCAGGTTCCACACAAGGACAAGAGAAAGATACTTGAAAACACAAAATAGTGGAGTGGTTGTAAGGACTAAGACCTCAAAGGATGAAATTAATTACTATGGGGCATTAACTGATATAATCGAGTTGGATTATTCTGGTAAATACAAGGCTGTCTTATTTAAATGTGACTGGGTTGATATCAAGAAAGGTGTTAAGAAAGATAAGTTTGAGATGACTCTTGTGAATTTCAAATTTTTGAAACATACCGGCAGAGATATTTGTGATGACCCATTCATTTTCGCATCACAAGCCAAAAAGGTGTTTTATGCATATGATGAGAGAAACAAGGATTGGCCTGTTGTTGTTAATGCAAAGGTCAGGGATGTCTATGATATGGGTGATGAGGAATATAATAAAATTGAAGAAATCCATGAGCAGCCAATGCATGATACAAGCGAAGCTACTCAAAATTCTAATGATGATTTGATCAGGGTAGCAGTTGATGATGATAATGATTTCTTTGAAGTTACTGTTGATGTTGATAATCATATTGATGATGAGGATGAAAAGGATGAAGGGGAGGATATGTTTTGGTTATAAATGATTTTATATTTTCGCCATAAAATTAGACTTGTCTAGTTTTTTTTTTTTTTTTTTTTGCTAATGTCCTGAATATGACTGTGATCCCCTATTAATTTGTGTTTTGCTTTATCTTTCTCTTTGTGAGTTATGGTCATGCTAATGTTGCTTTTTGCGCTAATATATTGAGTTGAGATCATTTGGAAATTATTTTTCTACCAGGGGCTATTTAATGTCAAAAGCTAGTTCAAATACTAGCTTGTATTATAATTTGATTCTTCACTTGCTTATTTGAAAGTATGTATCAGATTTGCAATGGGAAGGAAAAAGAAATTAAATATTGGGCATCGCATGGCAAACAACTCAAACCAACATGTTCAAGCAAGTGAGAATGAAAGAATACAATATAATCCTACTCATGCAACCTCAACCCATGTCCAAGGAAGTGATGTTGAAGAAACTCATTCTAGTCCTAATCATATAGAAGATGGTATACATGAATCTATAGAATCTCACTCCATTCCTTCTGGAACAGAAGCTGAAGAACTACAAACTGAAAAAGGTATAAATTATATGTCATTTATTTATTTATTTATTTATTTATTTATTTATTTTTATACTTTATTTTTGTAAATATAATGGTTTATGTCTTTATGCCTTTCGTTATACTTGTGTATGTAGAACCTAAACGGGCTAGAGGCCCAACAAGAATGTTAGATGTATGGGAGATGAATGTTGGTGATGTTATAATAGTTAATCTGGACAAATATGGTCGACCCATTGGTGAAGAGGCTACAACTCTTACTCGTTTCATAGGAACTGTGGTTAGAAGGCATCAATATGCTCCCATCAACTATACATCTTGGAAAAGTATGCCAATAAAGTACAAAGATGATATGCTGAAAATAATAGAGTTATCCTCTGTTATGGTTTTACTTTATTTCTTGGCCTTTTTAATGCTGATATGTTGTTGCTGCTGTCCTTTGGAGGTATTTCTTGGTCTGTATTTTTAGCTTTGTTGTGATCTGCCTGCTGCACTATTTTGCTGGTTTATCTCATTTCTGCAGTTTTTTAGCACGTGTTTTTGGGAGCCCATGGATGCCTCTGACCTTTATGCATATTTTTCGTTTTTTGTGATTTGGATATGCCTTTTGTACTATGTCTTAGTGCATTATGCTTGGCTTTAGTATTCTTTTAGTGGATTCTGGTGCATATTCAGGTGCTGCAAACTACTCCTTTTTTCAAGTTTTATATGTTGCTATATGCTCAGATGACAACAATATGTGCAGTGTCTTTTACTTTCTGGTTTTTGGCTCCTGTGCATCAACATTTGGCAAGTTGCTCATCCTACAGTTGTTATAGGTTTTTGTTATGATTTTTTGGATCTGTTTTTTCTTGTTTATTACAGCAGTGTAGGTTTTGGGTTTGGGTACCCCTCGTACCCTTTAATATATCTTTTTGGTTATAAAAGAAATTATAATTGTATTCTTAAATTATTTTTGTATCAGGTTGTAATATGACTTATTTTAGATTGTATTGTATTTGTTTTTACATCTCTCTTTGTTTAGACCAAGTTTGAGTTTGTTCCTCCAATAAATGATGCAACAAGAGAAATGTTGAAAACTGAGTTGAATGAGAAGTGGAGGCAATGGAAGGGTGATTTAAAATCAATGGCATATGACCCTAGTAAAACGGAGGAAGAAGTTGCATCCACATTACCTGATGATAGGGTTGAACCAAATCAATATCATGATTTGGTTCATTATTGGTTTTCTGAAGATGGGCAAGTAAGTCATAAAGTAAATAAATTGTTACATACCATTATCTTTTTCTTTTTTTTAACATTAGTTTATTTTTGACTAACTTTTGTTGTATTAAATGTAGAAAATAAGTGAAATTAATAGACAAAATCGTGCCAAGTTTGAAGATGTCCATTGTATGGGTACAAAAAGTATCCCAAAACTAATTGATGAAATGGTTTGTTTTTATTTGTACTTGTCATTAAGTAAATTGTATTTATAAAAAATTACATATAGCTTGTTTGTTTGGTTTTAGAAAAAGAAGGGCAAGGGAGTCTCACCTGAACGCAAAGATATCTACATCGATACTAGAACTCGCAGAGATGGGACAATTGTCAACGAAAAGGCAGAAAGATTGATTGTAAGATTTATTTTCTTTTTGAATTTTTAGTGCTATTTTATGGAATTGACTTATAAATAGGCAACTCGTGATAGTAAATTCCTGGGTTAACTTCTAAGTGATCATTTTGTTAGAAACCTCTAAACTCTTTGGTGCGTAAGTGGTTTGGTCTATGGCTTTTGATTTCTTGGTGGAGCACTCTGTTCTTAGTGTAGTGTGTGGCCTTATTCTCAGGTCTGGTTCTATGTTTTTTTAAGGAAGTATGTTTGCTGGACTTTTGAAATAATGTGCGTAAGTGGTTTTCAAATATTTGTATTTTGAAAAAAATAAATATAAATGTTTAAGATTTTGTTGAATTACTTTGAGGGAAAGGTTTAGTGTGTGAACTGGAACTGATGTTTGGGTTAAAAAAAATTATTTTTTAAAGTGTCATTTAATTTTTGTTTTATTGTAATGCATGCTTTAAATGCTAGTGTTAATTTATTTAGAGAGTGAAAAGGTCCTGACTTTGTTTGATTAATACATGCAGTTTAAGTACAATGGAATGACTATAATGATTTGCATTTGCACACTCACCTTAGGTTCAGTTTTAATATTTTCCTTTTTTTTTCCTTTTGTTCAATGAAAGGGACATGTATATCAAAGAATCTCATGCATATCAAAGGGACATTCCAGATTCATATATCAACATTTTAAATAGGGATTCTAATATTCCTTCTTTTTTTCAAAATTAGACTTGTGCAATTTATATGATTTAGTGCAAAGCACAATTGAATAGAGATTCTATAATGTTTTAGGAAGAGTTGAAAAAACACAATGATGAAGCTAGAACATCTCAACAAGCCCAAAGCACAAAAAGTGATATGTCATGGAAGGATGACATATATTTCCAAGTACGAGGACCTGAAAAAAGGGAGCGTGTTCGTTGCATGGGCAAAATTCCAAAATCTAAAAAAAAGAAGGTTTCTGTGTCTGAAAATGAAGAGTTGCGTGATGAACTTAAGCATATGAAAAGCTTGTTGACAAATGTCATGACATTGATTCAAAATCGGTTTTCTGGAGAAGATGTTAATGATATTATACAGGCTGCAAGACAGGAATATTATATTTTACTCATGAAGTTCATATTTCAATGTTCATGTTGTGATCTGATTTGTTTGAGGGATAGATTTTTTCTTGTGAATGAGGTATGAAAACAACAATTAAGTCTTGAGTTGTGTTCTTTGGTTTTCAATAGGTTCCAGATGCTTCTAGTGCCCCTCACCATGTGAGTTCTCCAAGTCCAGACACTAATGAAGACAATGAATCTGGTATCTACTTTCAATCCTTGTGTTGTGAGGAACCAAAACTTTCCAATTTATCCAACTTAAATAGCAGCAATTTTTAATCAAATGAACTCCAGGGAGAATACATTTGATGAGCACAGACCCTGACCTTGTGTTTCAAACCTTTATAATACAAGATATTAAGTAATTCTCACTAAAATTGTTTGATATTTCTTATGATGAGTTATGCTATTATTTATTTGTTCTTTTTTTTTTACTTGCAGGTGGATATTAAGAAGCTAATTTGTTCTGGATGACATAGACTTGGCAACTAAGAGAACATGATATGGTCTCTTGTGATTTTTTGATATTGTTATATGACATTATGTACATATTATATGTTATTTTTAGGTGGACATGTTTAACTATTGTTAATTTGATTCATTAATTGTTAGACCTTATGTTAATTTTCAATATGAATGAAGTTCTATTTTATTTTGGTTCCAATTTCTATTTATTATTGTGTATTTATTATTTTGGTTCCAAAATATATTTATTATTCTATTGTGTATTGAATGACAGGGGCAAAACTGTAGGTATAATAAATTATGATCCGTCATTAAAACATATACCAGTGGAATATAAATCGTAAGTACAACTATAAGTTCTATAGTGACGAGGCCAAAATCGTAGGTATAATTAATTATGATCCGTCACTAAAATATATAACAATGGAATATAATCCATAGGTATATCTATAAGTAATATACCAACTGGTGTGAAAACCGTCACTAAAGCCTATTGTGATGGAGATATAACCGTAGGTATAAGTTATTATTGACCACGGACCAGAATGTCCGTTGGTATAGGTTTTCGGGGCTATATCTACGGTTTTTCGACTTTTACCTACGGTTTTTTGCTGTCACTAAATGGCATTTTCCTTGTAGTGGTGGTTGCTGCACTCACAAATTAGGGTTACATGTTAAACCCTCGAGTTCTGTTCACGTATATAACGTTCGAACCTGAGCACGGTCGTGCTCCACTTAGCGTCACCGAGACGCGGTCCACGCATTGAGCACGGGCATGCTCCCTGTTGAGCACGGTCGTGCTCCACTTAGCGTCACTGAGACGCGGTCCACGCATTGAGCACGGGCATGCTCCCTGTTGAGCACGGTCGTGCTCCACTTAGCGTCACCGAGACGCGGTCCACGCATTGAGCACGGGCATGCTCCCTGTTGAGCACGGGCGTGCTGGCTAATGAGCACGGGCGTGCTCATGTACCAGAAAGGGACTTTTAACCAAAAATCCCACTAAGCCCTCGAAAGATAAATCCAACTTAATAAAACCAGCTTAAGAAAATAAATTCCGAAAAATAGGGTGTTACAACGCCCACCGTGGCTGGGAAAGGCGATTCGCGTGGCGGAGGAATGCGCGCATAGGCGAGGCGGTCTGTGCAGGTCGAACCGGACGCGAGGGGTGGTGGTGCGGCTCCGAGCGGCGACGGTTGTCCAGGGCGGCGCGACGAGCGGCATTCCATTCCAAGGGTGGCTGGCACAAGGGAGGAGAAGAAGGAATGTGGAGGAAGAAGGTGTGGGTGCTATGTGAAGGGCAGAGGGAAGAACGAAAAATAAAAGAGATTTAGGGGGGGGGGGGGGGGGGGTTTCACGCGTGAAGGAGAGATAAGGAGACATTCTATTTTCTTTTCTTTTTAGTCAATAATAGGTAAAAAGTGTGGTTGAAAATTGAGTCTTAGAAAATTTAACTAATATTAATCCTTGGATCTAAAAAAATGATTGATAAAAATATACTTTCAAAATTCAAAATAAAGTAAAGATTGATAGTTGAATTGATCAACCCAGAAAATCAATGATTCTAACTTAACCTCCGATTAATGTCAAACCAGTTTATTTTCAAATCTAAAATTAAATAGAATAAAATATGAACATAATTTTCTTTCAATCATACTATTTAAAATATTTTTCTAAACAAACACTAATAATGACAATAACATAATATTATTGTCTAGTAAGCGTGCATACAGTGAATAAAGCAGTGTTAACGCACTCAATAAAATAATTTTAAAAGAGTAGTAAAACTACTCAACCAAACAAAATAAAATAAACATCCAGATAATTAATCACTCCAAATAAAATAATATAAAAATAAAAATAATATATTTTTTCAAATATTGAAGAACAGTAAAAACCGGGGTGTTACAAAGGTCCCTCGTCCCGGTGGTGTTATTTATATACCAAGCCTCCCGCTTCCCGGTCCACCTATCCAAATATTTATAAACATTCTTTGACAATCCATTCCACCAAAGTACATTTCCAAACAACTCACGTAATATAATGCAACCATGATCTAATACCAATAATAAATTCATAAATCTACTAAAAGACATCAAATGTGCATTTTAGGCAAAAACCAGCAACAAAACATCATATACTATTAGAATTTTTCCTGAATAAAAAAATATCAATTTTAACGCTTTATATTTAAAAATATAACCATGTAAATTTAATCACAATTATAAAGGTTAGTGCCTATTTATATGAATAGTGTAAAGGTTTACACATTGCTATTGCTTAATATCTAAAAATTTCTTTTAAAATTTAATATGTTATTGCATTTCCTACCTAAATTTTCTCATTTCTTTATTTTTCAATGAAACGATCTATATTTTTTACATTTTCTTTTTAAATAATACATAATTATACTACCCACACATTATTTATCAATGCATCGCAGGAGGCGAATGTTTAGTATTTATAAATAATAAATTTGATGACTATTACGCTCTGTATTTGGATCAATATAACATGGTTGGCTTTCTCTGGCTTGTCCCTTGGGCGGCTTCAGAAATAAGTTAGCTAAGATAGTAGTTATTATAAAAGTTGATGAATGTTGGCTTGGGACTCGTCACAGAATAATATTGGCCTCAAAAACTCAGATTTTTTATGTAATAGTGGCTCTTTAATTCAAGATAAATACATCATTGTCATGAGCATTGCTTGTCTCTAAACTAGATGAAGCATAACATATCTCCCATGCAGTGTTATTGCAAAATGCTCAATCTAACTAAACCTTGAAATGATATATCTGGACATTTTCTACATCAAGTTTCATGAAATTACTACGCTTTCTCGTAGTAAAAAAGTTGCCCCAATTATAAGGCTTATATTTGGCAGGGTTTTGCTCATTTGTCAGCTCCTGTAACGGCTCCACCATGGTGTAGTGTGCAGGATTGAAAAAGAACGGAATTGAAAACCTTTCCTTTTCAGAGTTGACCATAGCTCTGTGTTCGACACTCTCATATGCTTCATTGCTCCAAACCTGTGCAAAAACTTTTGGTTACTAACAAAATAATTTGGATTAACTCCTCCTCAAAAACTAATTTATTGAGTAAAAAATTGCTCAAACCATTATAAATAACCAATGTTAATTAAGGAATAAAAAAAAATATAAAAATTTTTGTATTGAAAAGTATAATATTTCAACTTTCAATATATTGAATATATTACTTTTCAATATAAAATTTTTTATATTTGATGATTTCTTAATCCGTGTCTTAGTGGTTACCATAATTTTTTTTATTTAGATACTCAACTGATACAAGATTAGAGTGTGGAGCCGCTTATAGTTTATAGAAATAGCTTAGTATAATATTAATACCTGAATTATGTCTCCAACATTGATAATATAAGCATCAGGTGTGGGGTTGACCCGAACCCATTCACCATCAGATTTTCGCTTCACTTCTAGCCCACCAACATCATCTTGAGCAAGGATGGTTAAAGCACCAGCATCCTTGTGACGACCAACTCCCAAAGCAAGGTGAGGGGATGGACAAGGTGGATAATGATTGAACCTGATAAAGCTGGTTTGGTCTTTGAAGAAGTCGTGAAACCGTTTTGGTGGCAGGTTTAAGCTCAGAGCGATAAGCTCCATTAATTTGAGTGCTAGTTTTACCATGTCTTGAGCATATTCCTTGCATAACTCTCTGTATAACAAAAATGTCATAACAAAAATGTCATAATCGCATGTATATGTAAGATCACTCTGTATTTTTATTCATATAGGATTCTACCATTTCACTAATTCATTAAGGAGAGTGACCCTGAATCTATGTTAAAATGTACTCAATTTATGATTGACTTTTTTATTAGATTAAATTAATTAAACAGTAAAATTAGTGCAGAGAATAAAAATTTGGTGAATGATAAGCTAAATAATAAGACTAAAATTATTAATTTTCTTTTTGATATAAAATGGCATATTATTAAATCAAAACATCATTAGGAGGGCATGAACTCCTAAGACCATCCTGTAACAACAAGCCCAATATAGGACATGGACTATTAATATTGGACAAAGCCACTATTGGACCTCAGCACAACTAGGATTTAATTATAACACATTCTCATAATTTATATATTATCAACCAATTATATATTGTTACATGATTAAAAATATTTTTTTTATAATAATATCTTAAAAGTCACACATAATATAATATATAATTAGTTGATGATGTAAAAACTTTACGTTGATAGTGTATCAAAACTACTGCTGCCTTATTAGCAGATGCTGCCTCTGTTTGTTTTTCTAGGGGATTTTAATTTTTTTTAATTTTCTTGTTGTTGGGGGTTACTCCCCTTTTGCTCATCAAAAATAAAAAATAAAAAATATTAACCTCTTAAAACTAACATATAATCAAATCCACTCAAATCCAACCTAATTGAATAGATTCTTAATGACACTTAAATTAAAAGGGATTCAAAATCAAGTTTTAAAACATTTCAAACAAACAGTTTCAATTCTGCAGATCAAATCATTCTTAAAATTAATTATTATTCTAAACATACTCATAATCCAACTAGAGTCAAATAAATATACATGAATATTACCTTAGCTCAGGTGGATACTGAGGCCACTGATTGAACCACTGAGTGACCTCCTTATCATCAGGGTCAAGTGAAGCTGGGACCAAAGTAGGTTCCTCCACACTAAAATCAAAAACCTCCTTCCAGTCCCTGACATTCTTGGTATGCTCAGTGTCATAATATCCCAACACCTTCACAGCATCCCTCCTCACCTTATCCTTCTCCTCCAAGCTCTGAGCAAAAAACTCCCTTTCAACAGCTTCAATCTTCTTCCTCAGATCAAGAGAAGCTCCATGATTTATCACTTGAAAGAAGCCCCACTCCTTGCATGCACTGCCTATTTCCCTCACAAGGCCTTCAATGGCAGAATGATTGTTTGATAAAGAGGAGAGGTCTATTAGAGGGATGCCTTTGGCTTCAGTGGCATGGAGCTTTGGTCTGTGTTCTGGTGCTTGAATGAAAGCTGGATCTACCTCTCCCATGGTTATGGTTATGACTATGCTCTTCTTTGTTGAGAAATATAGAATCAATGGCTGCAATTGAATATTGGAAGATCGTTTTATAGATTGTGTTGGTGTTGTTTTCCAATATGTACACTGAACCTGGACACATATTTTGTGCTTGAGGATGTATTATTACAAATACTACAGCTAGGTGAAACGTTGGCACTTGTTGGCAGTATCTATATATAGGTTAAACAAAATGGGAAATGAATTCACCATGAAAAAGATACATTGGCAAATGGTATTTTGGTTAGAAATTAAAGGGTATGACGTGTGCTCTTGCATAACGTTGTCGCCTTGTTGGATATATACTACTAGAGAAGTTGAATCGTGCAAGGCACGGGTGATAGAGTATTAATTTTTCTATCCAAAAATTAATACTCAATGGATCTGTACAAGAAAATCCACGAAACACATGATAACCACATTGGGTTACTGTCATAAAGAACCTGTGAGACACCGACACGCATCAATAACTATCGCATAAATATCTGTTTTTCAAAAACTAACATGATTATAAAAGTGCCAAAACATGAATTCATAAAAAAAAAAATATAGAGTATATTTTAGTCAATAAAAAAATTTTAAATGTGGCATATCATTAATGATGATTTCCAAATAAAGTTCTACACTTCATTTCAAAGGACCCGGACAAATCCGTTCTGCATTTCAAATCGTGTTAGAAAATATTGCTCTACAAAAGACAAAACGATAGCCACGTACATATTCTAATTTACGCTTCAAACTAATGAACTAATGACCAGTCACCAAGTTCAAATGTGCTACGAAATGATCATTGTCCATAACTTTGAAAACTTGGCTTAAATAAAGGTTAAATTAATATGTATTTCCATGATTTATATGAGAATTTTCAAAGAGGTCCATATACTTTAAAAGTTTGTAATTGGGTCTTAAGCACATAGAAAATTTGTAATTGAGTACCTCATGAACTTTTCTGTTAAGGTTTCGTTAGCGTTCCAAAAAGTACATGCATGAATATATTTGAATCTTACCCATAAATGAAAAGTGGATTTAAAATTTAATATAACCCTAACTGATATTTGAAGAAACCCAATTGAAAAGTGTACAAGGAACCCAATTACAAATTTTCTGTATGTTCAGGGATCCAATTACAAACTTTTAAAGTATAAGAAACTAATTAAAAAATTCAAATAATCTAGGGACCTGTAGATTAATTTAACTTTAATTAAACATTACTAATTTATGTAACTAACGGCAAACTAAAGAGAACATCGTCATTTCTCAATCACGAAAGACCTTAACCAAATATTGCTCTAGAGCCTCATTTTCCAAAATTGAACAATATGGCTCTTGGTCAGATTTGTTTTCTCTACAAAACTAATATCATCCATCTCCAATCTGACGTTGATTAGGCTTACTTACAACCCATAGTAGACCCCGATTATGATCATCTGCACTCTCCAGTTTAGCTTCTAGATTTTCTCGACTACAGCTCATACGAACACCTATCAAGCTGTAATCAGAGAAACTGCTTACGATACACTGTTGAATTGTACCTAGGGCATTACCAAGTATGTTAAATGATACTGGCTTGCAATAGCTTGCTCACCCCTTTTCTTCATAACATCCAGAATCAATGGGTTAAGCCTTCTATGAGGTTTCCTCATTGGTTTGGCCCTATATCCTCGAATAAAATCCGATGCATGCATGTGGAGGGGCTTATACCAATATTTGGATAATATAAACGTTAAACATACATAACGGAAAAGCGAAGGTATAAAAAACTTTAAACGTAAAAGACATAAGCCGAAGCAACATGCGTCATATATAAACATACACACAATATCTGTCTAGGGTACCCCATCAGTAGGGCCCTATAATATACATCTGATACAAACTGACATAAAAACTATAAATACAACCTCCCAAAAAGACGTACTGGCCATAGACACTTTACACCACTACTAGGACCCACTGCTCATCCTCCGGCATCTGGTTCATAAGGAGTCCCATCAAGCTCTGTAATAGCTGGTTCCTCCGCAGGTTCTTCTTACAGCGATCACATAATAGAACATATACAATATAGAGAAATAGGAGATATGAAACTATTCTATCATCATATACGGAAAAGGAATACGTATCATATATACAGAAACAGAACATAAACATGCATCACATATAAAACACATATAGGTAACAATCATCCTTGAGTTACTGAATCATCCTCTGAAGTTGACACAGAGAGACACAAGAAGGGGGGTTGAATTGTGTTTCTTAACAGTTTTTCGAAAAAGACTTTTCTCAAACCCTTTAGCAAGCAAAACAAGATAAGTACACACGAACAATAAAATCCTTTTTAAAAGGTTAACAAACTCATATCCAAAACCCCACATTTAGTATAACCAAATACTGTAAAAGATAAGGGATAGAAGATTCACACAAGTGATTTATCCTGGTTCACTTTTTTTCAACCAAGAGCTACGTCCAGTCCCTTCTACCTGAAGATTTTCTCAAATGTTCTCCAAATAGATTACAAGTATTCAACACCTCTTCAGGCTACAAGTATTCTTTCTCTACCAAGCCTCTTCAGGCTTTAACTCTAACAAAGAGATTTATAGATTTGATCTAATAACTCACTAAGTGTGAGAGTATGAAAGTTGAATGTCAGTTAAGATTACAAGTAAACTTGTTCTATATATTTCAGCAGAGTTTTGGCACTTTTGATATCAGAGAGTCTCTATCTCCTTCACTGAGGTTCATCCAGTATTTATAGATGGAGTCTCTATCTCCTTCACTGAGGATCCGTTGAGACTGATAACTTGATATGCTTCATGGAGAAGTGCTCTTGTTTATCAGAGAAATGCTCAAAGTAGAGTTGTCACTTCCCTATTTTACCGAAGGTTGCTTTCTGACTTTCCTTTTTTGTACTTGGTTTAAACTTTACAGCAATATAGGTGACAGAATACAAAGGTTTATGTTCTCGATGGTACTATGTTTCTAATCTCAAGAAACAAAGAGTTAACAAATGAAGCAGCAAGGGAAAGAGACATATATTCCTTTGAATTAAATATACAATCATTTGAAATAAATACACTTATACTAGACGGGTTCATTTTTACTAGCTAGTAGACGTGCAGGTTTTTGGACGTGCAAAATTATCTTATCAGTAAAGCGGGCTCGTTTACTGATACTGCGTCTATATGACTCTTGTCTAGTTTCAAGTCTTTGGACTTGCTATTCTCAATAGCTCATCTGCTGACGTGGCGTCTAGTATGACTTCACGTCTATTATCAAGTCTTTGGACTTGGTGTTTTTACTGGAAGATATTTATTGTCTCGTCTACTACTCTTTTCCTAGACTTAGATACTCATTTAACATCTATTACCTTAGCCAATTTTTAAGGCCTCGTCTAGCGATATCTTAATAGACTCAGAATTTTACCATTGTTTTGAAGACTCGTCTAGAGGTGGAGAAAATGACCGATACTGCAACTTAGTAATCTTGCAAGTCTTCAATCATACAAGTTAGATCTTTGACAATACTTTGCCATACAAATTTAACCTTTTTGTTAACATCAAAACTTAAGAGATTATTTAAGCTAAAACCACTTTGGTTCTAACAATCTCCCCCTTTTTTACGATGACAAAAACCAATTAAATTTGACTAAGCAAAGTCTAAGAGAGCTACAGAGCTCCCCCTAAGACACTGCATAAAAACTTTAATTAACTTAAACATCAGATAGCAAATATTGAGAATAAGAACTAAAACATAGTATCAAAGCATTGAAGCAGACATGTAACCAGGCAAACACATATCAGAACATATGCTTAATCAGAAAAGCATAAAAGCAGCAATTTAAACAGATATGCATATGCAGTAAAACACTTAGATCAAAAGATGACTTTTTATAAAATTTAGTTCTCTTTCCTTTCTCCCCCTTTTTTGTCATCAACAAAAAGGAAACAGGAGTGGACCATCATTGTCAGTATCAAATCCAAGAGTTAAAAGATAAACTAAGATAGGGGTGGAGGTGGTTGAGGAGGGTTCTGATTTGGAGGTGGTGGAGGTGGTTGAACTTGATTTTGTTGAAAGCTGGTCATCAATTGAATCATTTGGCTTAAAAGAGCATTGGTAGGTGCCAACTGTTTTGCCACTTGAGCTTCAATTTTCTTCTACAAAATCTCATCAAGGTCTGGTGGCAAAGAGGATCTGGAGCTTTTAGCAGTAGCATGCATAGTGCCTTGACCTGGTTGAATACTCAGAGCTTGAGAGTGTTGGGGTTCTTCATGAGGATGAACAACTGCCAGTGCTAATGGTTGTGAGGAATGCTTCCCAGAAGTACCTTGTCTTCTTGCAGACTCAGCAACTTCTTCATGCACAGCCTTAGACCGAACAGCTTCCTGATCCATATCTGGTCCCTCAACAATTATCTCTTCAATATGCTCAGATGAAGCTTCAGCTTGTGGAGGGGGTGCAAGTGTAGGCAAATCTGGAGCCCAATGGACAAGATCTTTCTCATAGACAGGACTGATCAGAGGAATGCCAATGGTGTCTTCATGAATATAGTACCTGACATGTGAGAAACCAAACTTTCCTCTAACAGTGAGAGTGGCTCTCTTGTCATCTTCATTCAATCCAGAGGAGGATGCTTCCCTATTGCATATCTGAATGTGACAAGCTCAGAATCCTCTAGCATCAAAATTTGTTCTCTTGTCTTCATTCTCATTTTCCTCCAGCAAGTAATTCAGCATCTCTTTAGCAATCAGGGGATCATCACTGATTTCAATCAGCAGGCATTTTTTCTGTTTTTCTTCTATACTTGGCATCCTTATCCGGATTCAGATCAATCATATTAAGCCTTGGACAAATCATGGGAGGTCTTACTCTAATTCTAGTTTCCTTGGAGGAGTGGTACAACCAGGTAGGTGGAACAAAATTGGCAGCTCTGATGTACCTTGGCAGATCAATCTCAACCTTCAAATGTGCATACATGATGTGGTCCACCACATCAGTAGCTCTGTCATACTCCTTTGGATGCACAAAGTTCTTCCATTTTGTATTTCTTTCCGTAATGAACTTCTCTCTGCCATATGTTCTTGATCTCCGGCATTCAATGTACTTAGATCCAGCTTTGAGTGGATTTGTCCACCAGACAGAAATGACATGCCTGTCTACACCATCAGTGTGTGGTTTGAAATGTAGGAATTTGATGAGGTTTGGGTAGATTTTTCTAGGTGGAAATTTCTTTTGTGGAAGGTGAGTGAGAGCAGGTCCAATCTCATTGTATAAGGTAGATGGAAGGGGACCATTTGGTTCATATAGAATAGGTTGATACCAGGGATAGTAGGTAGGCTCTTACTCATATTCATACTCAGGTAGTGGGTAGAATGGTCTGGTTGATTCAGGTTGAGGTTCATATGTATGGTAGAGGATTTTCCAGTCCCTTTTAACCTTGGCTAGGCTTTCAGCCTTGCCATCATATAGAACTGAAGGGTCAGTGTAAGGAAAAATGACCTTGGGGATTTTGGGAAAGGGTGCTCTAGGATTGATCCCTACATCATCTGGTTGGTTAAACCAGGGATCATCAGCAGGTATTATAGGTTGGAATTGAGGTCTTGTTGGTGAGGTTTGGATAGGTAAGTGGACATGTGAGTAATAGGGTGAGGTTGTGTATTGGGGTGAGGATTGTGATTCAGTTAAAGGTTGTGGTGGAAGTGTTTGTACATGTGTGTCAGGGTGAGGTGTTGGTTGTGATGGTGGTGACATAGATGGTGCAGCAGCATTATCATTAAAACTTTCAACTAAGGCATCAATTGCTAATTGAACAGGATCATTAGCAGGGATGCTTACCTCAGAAGTCATAACAGACTTAGCTCTTCTTTGAGGTTGTTGTCTTGTCCTTGTTAGGGCAGAAGCAGCAGCAAGCTTTTGTTTCTTCAACACAGAACCAATGGGGACATTGTCCTCATCATCCTTATCCTCATTGTGAGGCAGGACTACATTCCTGGTTCTCTTCTGAGTTGGAACAAGTTGAGGTGCATCAACAATTTGCTCCCTAATCACAATGCCAGCAACAGGTTTCCTTTCTCTGGTGGTCTTTCTTCCAATAGTTTTCCTTTCCAGCCCTAGAGTCTCAGCATTGCATGAGCGCGAAGGGTAGAGGATGACAACGTGTCTCTAGGATGGTTGTTGTTTATGTGTGATGCATGTTTGTGTGCCTTTATTATATACATGCTATGTAACATTTTTTGCTTATGATGATAGCACGTTTCTTATCTCCCTATTTCTTTCGTTTCACGAAGCAGACCCAGAGTATCAGGATGCCTCACTTAGATCATCCTTGGATGACCAGCCCAGCGGGGATCCCATTGATGGGGACCCTAGAGTTTGAGTTCCTAGACGAGAACGAGTGGCTTGTGGACCCAGTCACTCGCTTCGTTGTTATACCAGTCCAGTATCAGTATATGTTAGGATCGGAAATGGACCCCATTTTGGCTTCGTCAGGACATTCCGTCTCGGCCAGACGTTTCCGTTTCCAGTTTACTTTCCTCCACCCATGCCACCTATGCCACCCATGCCAGTGCTTTATCCATGGGCAGCACAGGGCTTGGATATGGTTGTTCCAGATACAGTTCCGGCCCTAAAGGTACGTCGGGACGTTGCACGAAGTAGCGCTCTCTATCAGCAACGATTTTCAGCATCGTCCACGTGGGAGCATCTCTAGTAGCAGTGGAGCAGCCGATTCAGGACCATCTAGACCACCACAGCGGAGACACAGATTTGGCTAGTGTGTGCTTTGTATATGTAGGTGGCGAGTGTGAGCCCATTTTTGTTTTATTTTGAGAGGGTCAGGGTGTGGAATGTTAGTGAGTTTGTATCTTTTATTTCAGATCTTTCATGTACTTTTACATATATGTGGTTTGTATCTATATGGGAACCCTACTGATGGGGTGCCCTATACCGTACCCATGTATGCTGACATGTTATGCTTTTATATCTATATATGTGCATGCGGTGTGATGTTTATATTTGGTTCTTTATATTTGAAGTTTTATTTATTTGTTGTTTGTGTATACACGCTTAACGCTAATATCGCGATTATGGTTAGTTATTTAGGTTGTTCTTTAATGGGACATCGGAATTGTCTCATTTGGTGGTATCAGAGCAGTTTGATTCTGATCAGACTGTGCAGTTAGGGTGTAGTGGCCATTTTATTTGGATCCTCATCAGATAACAACTATGCTTAGAAGTTGGGTAATGAGTCCGGATGCGATAGTTAACATTTGTATGGCATAAAGTATTTATATATCAGTTTTAAGTAGTATTATATGTCAGATGTGAACTAACGAGGTGGCGGTAGAGCCACAGATAGAGTTGCTGGAGATGGCAACAAAGAGGCTTCTCATACTGGAGGAGGAGCAGGTGGTGGAGGAGAGTCATCTGAGACTCTCCAGATTATTCGTGAGCTTGCTACTACTATGTTACAGCAGACGCAGCAAAATGCTCAGATACTGCAGATGACTAGAGAGCAGCAGGAGCAGCAGAACCAGAGGAAAGCTGTAGAGGCTGAGGATGCAGGGAAGGCTACCTTCCTGATAGGGAAGCCACCACAGTTCAGAGGTGACTATGACCCGGAGAGGGCAGAGTGGTGGATACAGGAGCTGGAGAAGATCTTCGATATTATGCACTGTAGAGAGGATCAGAAGGTTACTTATACTGCATTCATGTTGACTGGTGGAATAGAGGCCTGGTGGAGAGGCAAAAGGAGACTGTTGGAGGCTGAGGGCAGGATCCTTAGTTGGGAGCTATTCAGAGCGGGTACAAAATGCAAGCAGGACGGTTCAGGGAACCTTGGGGATGTAGCCGGGTTTGGAGCGACCGACAGTGGCCAATGGTTTGCACCCATTATGTCGTGGTCTCTGCTGGTACTCGACTATCTCGACGTTTGGGCCAGGAGTATTCCATTCTATGGTAGACCTTCCAAGGAGACCAAGATACCCCTATTAGAGTTGAGCTCATAGGGGGAAGCACCCTTATTGGTCACGACGAGCAGAACTGTTACCAGGACCAACCAGCTAACATTCTCTGGGTGACGGATAGGCCCGAAAGAGAAAGAGAATGTCTGGGGGATCAGTATCCCTAGTGTGAGAGACAACCGACATGCATAGGAGTGTGACTCCTTAGAAGATTGATCCTAGTTGGATAAATCGAGGTTGATTGTGACAATATGACTAGAGAGATGTTTGCTGTATGTGTTGACTGCTGTGTGATAGTATGCTTTACTATGTTTTGCCTATCTTTGTTTTATGGTTGTGTCAAGATTCTTATCTCCCATCTTATTTTCTTTCTCTTTCTGTGTATGTATCGGTTCGTCAGATGAGTAGCAGCCGTACGCCGATGGCAATTGGACCAGAGCATCGTCAAATGCACTACCTGCAGATGGTTCCGTCGAGTGTCCAGACCTTGGGGGACATTGAGATCGTATACCATAATGACCGAGGGTGGAAGGTCGACCCCTCATAGTTCTTCATGTGTTACATCGGCCTGGTCTGCATCTACGTTTGTCTTGGAGGAGGACCTTTCTTCACTATGCTCGGCTCTTATCGGATTTCTCAACGACTGCCTTTCGCAGAGATGTGGTATCCGTGACATTAGTGCTAGTTCTCGGACGACAGGTGGAACAAGAGGGAGAAGTTTGTAGTTCAGGATAGATTTGGCAGAGTCTATAGGGGCAGGAGGAGGAGGAGTACTCAGACATTGCACCGCTATCAGCGTCGTAGGATTGTTATCAGTAGCGACGAGTCGGTATGGGAGCCTCGGATTCACACCAGGGATGCCATAGACATTATGTATATATTATGTATATAGTTGCCGTTTATATTACGGCTTAAGGATTAGTTAATTAGGTTTGTTCTTGAATGGGACATTGGGGTGTCTCACATAGAAAGATAGAGGAGAAGAGAGATAAGCAACATAACTATGTCATAAGAAAAGGATTAGGAACACAGTACAACATGTTACAATCAACATATACACACAAGCAACAAACGCCTCTCGAGTCAAATTGTTACACATTATCCTCAATTTCACATGTATGGGATCCAACCTGTAAGGAGTCACAACTCTTATGCATGTCGGTCGATCTCTCTCTCTTAGTGAATAATGGTTATCGGATATTTTCTCTCTCGAGTATTCCTTTACTTAGAGAATGTCAGTTGGTTTGTCCAGGTAACTATTCTGCTCGTCGTGACCAATAATAGTGCATCCCCCTATGAGCTCCATACCAATAGGGGTATTTTGGTCGCCTCGGAAGGTCCACATGCAACTGGAATACTCAGGGCCAAACGTCGGTATATTGAAGTTCCAGCAGAGATAACGACACAATAGGTGCACGTTACTAGTCACTGTAGATCAAAACGAACCGAGCTACATCCCAGAGGTTCCCAAAATCGTCCCTCTCTATATTTCGTACCCACACATGGGTACCCGCACTAGGCATCCACGACATCATCTCGGTACCCATATACCATTTCAACAATCCTTTCACAACCAAAGTACCCTCAGGGAGTCAACTAACAGCACCACAACCAAACAACCTAAATAGTATCAACGCATATATCACAATATCATCACTAACATAAACATAAATATCAACATCGACATCATATCAGGCATTATCAAACATATAACAATCAGCACACATCAAGCAGCATCATATCCATAAGCAATATAAAGCATATAAGCATGCAACCTCAACAGATTCACGTAAATCGACAAATTATCCTAACACCGATAAGCCTACAGTAATCAAACCCTAACAAACAGTTTCAAATCATTTTCACGGAGCGTTTGACTACTGTCAACTATTCGACAGCTAGTAGGGTCTGGGGCACCCTACACATATAGTTTAACATACGATACTATGCTTGCCTCCCCGACGTGTTAGATACTTTCTCCCCACCTTAGACAGTTGCCTTCTGCTCACTGACATCTCGAAGTACGCCCCCCCTCCCCCATAAGGTAACAGTTGCAGCCACGTACCCCACGGAGCACCCCCGGTGCTCCGAAATTTACCCTAACACATGGACAGAATTCCGACAATGTCATAAACCCTACTCTTGCAACAGTTTTACAACAAAATCCAGAATTGAAGCAAGATTTATGAATGAAAGAAAATGACAATGTCGACGTGTCGACGAGTTAGGGATTCGAGCATTACCTCAGCCGATTGACGAATCGAAGCTATGTATAGGACGTATTCATTGCCTTGATCACGTATTTGAAGTTGGAATCGAAAACGGAAGAACGCATCTCTCGGAATCACCACTTTCTCTCACTAAATAGGTCTGACCTCTCTCTAACTCAATTCTAGTTCGAAATGAGAGAATGAGGTTTGCATGCAAGAGAAATAAGATAAGAAAGTGGTGGTGGGTGGTTCTGGTCAGCACACTTGAGCGTGCACCACCCTACGCTTAAGCGTGCCCACGCTCTAGTGTGGGGCACTTCCACGCGCACTTCCACATTAGAGTGTGGCACCCAGATCCTCCATGTTTCCATGCATTTGACACGTGGTGTCACGTGTAAGACCTCCAGAATGCTTGAGCCTGCTCTATGCCACGTTTAAGCGTTCTCTTTACTGTCGATTGTCCGATTTCAAGTGTTTCGATGTGTTCTGAGTCCGTTTGAAGTCTGATTAACTTCAAACTTGATACACAGGATTATTAGCACCCAAGGAACAAGATTAAGCCTTAAGACCTGCCTATTATTTTCCTCACACATTAATCATGAGAACGGGGTGTTATAGTTCAGATACCCCTTGTACCCTATTAATATAATTATCTTTTTCTTTTTTTATTAATAAAAAGGCAAATAAAGGTTTTAGTGCCTGTTTGTATTAAACTTATTTCAACACAAACTTCTGTTGAAAGTTGCGTTCAATAAAAGCTTGAATTTGGAGCTATGAAAACAATTGCCTTGGGACGGTAAATTCCACTGTTTGCATCAACAAGAATCTGAACCAGACAGGTTGTTAATGATTGGAATCAAACCACTATTTTTGCTATAATTCTATTGTAGTTTGCTAATGTAATCTTTTCATTTTCTTCGGTAATATTTTGTTTCACTTGAGGTCGTTTTAAAACAATTAATGGCTAGATTTTTGCACTTCTATGTATATATATATATATTCACACACACACACACACACACACATATTCGCCTTATAAAAAAGGGGCACCAATTTTTTAGTTCACACAGAGCATCCAAAATCTCAAGGACGGCCCTGGAGCTAGATATCATATAAATTTGTTATCTCCTAAAATAAATTGATTCAGTTGATAGCCGAAAACGACTGATAGCAGGTTTAGCTTGGAGATATAGCCGAGGTTGTGAGTAGCCGATGAGGAATGATGAAGCTTCGGCTAGAAAAATATTGGGCTGGGCCTTAAGAATTGGGCTTGGATAGGATATGTTGAAGCATTCAGCAGAAGCTTAGAAGGAGGATTGTGATAGCCATGCGGTAAATTCCTAAAAACATGGAGCAAGTATCAATGGATGCTAGGGTATTTGTCGAGAAAATAGGGACGCAGTTCTTTGGAAATGGTCGTTGTGGGATGACCCATTGGAAATCATGGGTAGGTTAGTCGTGGGTAGTTGCTTGAGTTTAGGAATTTCAGCCAATAGGGATGGCTAAAGTAAGAGTTGGTTTCAGCCTATAAATACTAATTGTAAATCTTTGTAAGACACACAATGAGGTTTGACCTCTCACTAAATAGGTCTGACCTCTCTCTAACTCAATTCTAGTTCGAAATGAGAGAATGAGGTTTGCATGCAAGAGAAATAAGATAAGAAAGTGGTGGTGGGTGGTTCTGGTCAGCACACTTGAGCGTGCACCACCCTACGCTTAAGCGTGCCCACGCTCTAGTGTGGGGCACTTCCACGCGCACTTCCACATTAGAGTGTGGCACCCAGATCCTCCATGTTTCCATGCATTTGACACGTGGTGTCACGTGTAAGACCTCCAGAATGCTTGAGCCTGCTCTATGCCACGTTTAAGCGTTCTCTTTACTGTCGATTGTCCGATTTCAAGTGTTTCGATGTGTTCTGAGTCCGTTTGAAGTCTGATTAACTTCAAACTTGATACACAGGATTATTAGCACCCAAGGAACAAGATTAAGCCTTAAGACCTGCCTATTATTTTCCTCACACATTAATCATGAGAACGGGGTGTTATAGTTCAGATACCCCTTGTACCCTATTAATATAATTATCTTTTTCTTTTTTTATTAATAAAAAGGCAAATAAAGGTTTTAGTGCCTGTTTGTATTAAACTTATTTCAACACAAACTTCTGTTGAAAGTTGCGTTCAATAAAAGCTTGAATTTGGAGCTATGAAAACAATTGCCTTGGGACGGTAAATTCCACTGTTTGCATCAACAAGAATCTGAACCAGACAGGTTGTTAATGATTGGAATCAAACCACTATTTTTGCTATAATTCTATTGTAGTTTGCTAATGTAATCTTTTCATTTTCTTCGGTAATATTTTGTTTCACTTGAGGTCGTTTTAAAACAATTAATGGCTAGATTTTTGCACTTCTATGTATATATATATATTCACACACACACACACACACACACACACATATTCGCCTTATAAAAAAGGGGCACCAATTTTTTAGTTCACACAGAGCATCCAAAATCTCAAGGACGGCCCTGGAGCTAGATATCATATAAATTTGTTATCTCCTAAAATAAATTGATTCAGTTGATAGCCGAAAACGACTGATAGCAGGTTTAGCTTGGAGATATAGCCGAGGTTGTGAGTAGCCGATGAGGAATGATGAAGCTTCGGCTAGAAAAATATTGGGCTGGGCCTTAAGAATTGGGCTTGGATAGGATATGTTGAAGCATTCAGCAGAAGCTTAGAAGGAGGATTGTGATAGCCATGCGGTAAATTCCTAAAAACATGGAGCAAGTATCAATGGATGCTAGGGTATTTGTCGAGAAAATAGGGACGCAGTTCTTTGGAAATGGTCGTTGTGGGATGACCCATTGGAAATCATGGGTAGGTTAGTCGTGGGTAGTTGCTTGAGTTTAGGAATTTCAGCCAATAGGGATGGCTAAAGTAAGAGTTGGTTTCAGCCTATAAATACTAATTGTAAATCTTTGTAAGACACACAATGAGGTTTGACCTCTCACTAAATAGGTCTGACCTCTCTCTAACTCAATTCTAGTTCGAAATGAGAGAATGAGGTTTGCATGCAAGAGAAATAAGATAAGAAAGTGGTGGTGGGTGGTTCTGGTCAGCACACTTGAGCGTGCACCACCCTACGCTTAAGCGTGCCCACGCTCTAGTGTGGGGCACTTCCACGCGCACTTCCACATTAGAGTGTGGCACCCAGATCCTCCATGTTTCCATGCATTTGACACGTGGTGTCACGTGTAAGACCTCCAGAATGCTTGAGCCTGCTCTATGCCACGTTTAAGCGTTCTCTTTACTGTCGATTGTCCGATTTCAAGTGTTTCGATGTGTTCTGAGTCCGTTTGAAGTCTGATTAACTTCAAACTTGATACACAGGATTATTAGCACCCAAGGAACAAGATTAAGCCTTAAGACCTGCCTAATATTTTCCTCACACATTAATCATGAGAACGGGGTGTTATAGTTCAGATACCCCTTGTACCCTATTAATATAATTATCTTTTTCTTTTTTTATTAAAAAAAAAGGCAAATAAAGGTTTTAGTGCCTGTTTGTATTAAACTTATTTCAACACAAACTTCTGTTGAAAGTTGCGTTCAATAAAAGCTTGAATTTGGAGCTATGAAAACAATTGCCTTGGGACGGTAAATTCCACTGTTTGCATCAACAAGAATCTGAACCAGACAGGTTGTTAATGATTGGAATCAAAACACTATTTTTGCTATAATTCTATTGTAGTTTGCTAATGTAATCTTTTCATTTTCTTCGGTAATATTTTGTTTCACTTGAGGTCGTTTTAAAACAATTAATGGCTAGATTTTTGCACTTCTATGTGCGCTTTTGATATCAATACACACACACACACACACACACACACACATATTCGCCTTATAAAAAAGGGGCACCAATTTTTTAGTTCACACAGAGCATCCAAAATCTCAAGGATGGCCCTGGAGCTAGATATCATATAAATTTGTTATCTCCTAAAATAAATTGATTCAGTTGATAGCCGAAAACGACTGATAGCAGGATTAGCTTGGAGATATAGCCGAGGTTGTGAGTAGCCGATGAGGAATGATGAAGCTTCGACTAGAAAAATATTGGACTGGGCCTTAAGAATTGGGCTTGGATAGGATATGTTGAAGCATTCAGCAGAAGCTTAGAAGGAGGATTGTGATAGCCATGCGGTAAATTCCTAAAAACATGGAGCAAGTATCAATGGACGCCAGGGTATTTGTCGAGAAAATAGGGACGCAGTTCTTTGGAAATGGTCGTTGTGGGATGACCCATTGGAAATCATGGGTAGGTTAGTCGTGGGTAGTTGCTTGAGTTTAGGAATTTCAGCCAATAGGGATGGCTACAGTAAGAGTTGGTTTCAGCCTATAAATACTAATTGTAAATCTTTGTAAGACACACAACCAATCAATACAAACTTAAGCTTTTTATGCTTACTTTCTCTGCTTATTTTTTCAGCTTTCTGCCTTTACTTTGCTTACTTTGTCTAAGCTTGCTTACTTTACTTAGCGGTTTTAAACCTTTATCTTTTTCATTCTTAGCTTTTCTTAGTTCATTCTTCAACCAAACATTTTCTTTAATTGTTTGGGGACCTTGCTGAGGGTTAGATTTTTCCCTCGGATTATTCCCTCGATATAAATCGCCTGATTACCAAAAAATGGCTACGTGCAGCTCGGCTGATTTGCTATTCGGCTAAGAAACAAATTTCGCACAACAACAATATTTAATTGAAAGGAACCAACACTCATTTATTTGGTTTTTGACATGAAGAAACCAACACAATTTATTATCCTCAAACATAGCTGAAATCGAGAATGGCAATCTAAGTAGCTAATCCAAAATCCTGAAGTGATGAATTTGGATATTCTCCACATCACGCCTCTTGAAATCACTACGGTTTCTGTTAGTAAAGAACTTACCCCAGTTGTATTCTCTATATCTTGCAGGATTATAAGAAAGGGATGCAATTGAGAGTAAAAAAACATATTAGTCTCATTGAGATTGCTAGGAAAATAAGCTCAATGTCATTACATGAAATTTGAATTCTCCATTTTCCTTTCAATTGTGAAATTTTTTGAGTTTATAAAATATTCTTAAGAAAATGTGCCTTTTGCATTTAAATCCAACACTTTTTGTTTACAAGTAACCACAACTAGTTCACGCTAAATCTTCCCTTATTTATTTTTATTTTTTTTGACAAAAAATCTTCCCTTATTAAAGCTCATAAATTTTACTATATTAGGATTGTTTGCATAATTGTATGAGATGGTAATGATAACAGGGGATCCATAATTTTTATTTTTATTTTTGTAAACATAATAGGGTCTCCATGGCCTAACGTTTCATAGTTCTAAATCCTACCTTGGCATTAGACAACTCGGTCAATGTTCTGTTTATGAATCTATTCGGTTTATGTAGAATTGGAGTGTGAAAAGAAACTAGAAAGGAACTAACACATATTTATTTGTTTTTTGACATGAAGAAACCAGCACAATTTATTATCCTCAAACATAGATGAAACTGAGAATGGTAATCTAACTAGCTATCCAAAATCCTGAAGTGATGAATTTGGATATTCTCCACGTCACGCTTCTTGAAATCACTACGGTTTCTGTTAGCCAAGAACTTACCCCAGTTGTATTCTCTATATCTTGCAGGGTTTTGCTCATTTACCAGCTCCTCCACAGGCTTCACCATAACTTGGTGAGCTGGGAAGAAGAAGAAAGGAATGGAAAACCTTTCCCTCTCTGTGTTCACCACCACCCTGTGCTCCACACTCTCATACTTGTCATTGCTCCAAACCTGCAAAAACATCCAACAATTGCCAGAGCATTAAGATTGAACCAATTGAATCAATTTGAGTATAGTCATCATGGTTTTAAATTGTAGTTTTGTTAGTCTCTACAATCATATTGCTGCTGCATCAGCAACAACTTTTCGCAGAGTGAATCACTATTTTGGTTCCTGAAATTATAGGGCTGTGGCAAGTGAAATAGGCAAAAATATCCTCAAATTGAAGGGGGAAAAATCAAATTAGTCTAATTTGTCGATGTTTTTCAATTTGAGGACCATGACGTAATGAACATTTTTTCAATTTGAGGGATGCTTTTGTTTATTTCTTAACGTGAGGGACCAACTTGCCACCGCTCTACAATTTCATGGATCAAAATGGTGATTCAATCATTTTCCGTAATAATCTACCATCACAGTAAATGCAACCTAACAATAACTGCTATTTAAAACCACAATTGTCAGACTTAAAGTGAACTGATTGAACCAATTTTTGTACTCTACTGAAGCGTAAAGCATTATATAATAACAACACACCTGAACTATATCCCCCACATTGATGATAAATGCATCTGGGGTGGGTTTAACTGGAATCCACTCACCATCTGATTTTCTCTTAACTTGTAAGCCTCCAACATCATCTTGGGAAAGCACAGTTAAAGCACCTGCATCCTTGTGGCGACCCACACCAAGTGCCAGGTCAGGGAATGGGCATGGAGGATAGTGATTAAGCCTCACCATGCTCATTTGGTCCTTAAAGCAGCAATGGAATTTGTCAGCAGCCAAACCCAAGCTCAATGAAATCAGCTCCAACAACTTGTATGCTAGGTTTTCCACTTCTCTAGCATACTCCTCCAATGCTTCCCTAATGAAACAAAATATTCAATTTAATAATATTTTTTGTTGAGCTCAATTTTGAATCACTAAAGTATTAGTTTGATTAGAGTCAAACATTTTTCACGTCGTAGCATGATTTTAAAATGCGGTCTACAACTGTAATTGTGAGTGTAATATTGTGATTTTTGTAGTATCTACAACCGCATTACAATTGCAATTACAATCCCTTGTATTGACAATTACTGTATATGCAACCTATGAAGAGTTCTATCCAATGTTTTATTTTTGTCCTAGTTGATCCTGATTTGACATTAGAAGATATTGAGTTCTATCATATTCCATTCATAAATATATTTTCTTTCCTATAAGTTCTAGGCTCAATAAGAATACTAGTTTCTACCTTTCATATGTTATGATTGGAATACATCACACTAATTTGTTATGTATGGATGAAAAGATTTCATTGATACAGAGTCAATTGTTCTTTTTTTTTTTTTAGACAAACTTTATCTGTGTTCAAGTCCATAATTGCAACCGTGATCGCAATAACAATTTAAAAACATCAAAAAACCATGTGATGTTGCAATATATGATTATAAGAAAGTGGATCAGTTTTTAATTTTTTTTCCTTTCGATCATTAGAATATTAAGATTACCTAAAATCAGGGGGATGTTGGGGCCACTGGTTGGTGAGAGTCCTCAGCTCCTTGTCATGTAGCTCATAGGAAGAAGGAACTAATGTTGTATTTTCAACAAGATAATCAAACACCTCTTTCCAGTCCCTCACGTTCTTAGTATGCTCTCCATCATGGTACCCCATAGCATGAACTTCATCTCGTTTCACTTTCTTCTTCTCCTCTATGCTTTGCTTGAAGAATTTCTCTGCCACAACCTCAACCCTTTTGCTTACCTCAGAGGGAACACCATGGTTGATTACTTGAAAGAATCCCCATTCCTCACATGCCTTGCCAATCTTTGAGATGAGTTGTTCTTTACTTTCTGAGAGGTTGATGACTGGAATTTCAGTACCAGCTTCCACTACTACTTTGGCTTTGGGACGGTGTTCTGTGGATTGGATGAAAGCTGGATCGATGTTTCCCATGTCTGATTTCCTGCTCCTAGCTAGTTTCTCAACAGACACCTCGAATGGAGTTTAGTGGCAAACTCTCAGTTAAATTGTTGTCTGAAGAACTCAAATTTTACTTTGCTTCAAGTTTCTTATCATGTGGTTCCTTCTCTGTTTCTTTTAAAATTGTTGAGGTATTAATCTCTAAAAAAACCAAAATCTAAATTAGTAAAATTATAAAAATTAAAAATTAACTATAAAAATCAAAATACAATTCTGGTCCAAAAAACTATAGAAGGTATTAGTTTAATTCAACTCACATTTTAATTAAATACATCGAACTTGGACAGTTTTGAAACTTCAGGTGAAAATGTGGACAAAATAGGGTGGGGCAACCTAAATTTCTTAAGGACAAAACAATTCAGTAACATCTTTGAAGTGGACCAGCTCAGCCTCGAAGGTTCTCGTGACCATCATATATGACACAACAGGGATTCCTATTGGATTCACAACTAGTACTAAATAAATGAAAAGATTACTATTGCGCAGACAAACTAAGAGCATCCACATTCCAGTATCCCACTTTGGGGTTCTTAAATGGGCCATATCATTATATATCACTTATTTTTATTTTAATAACTTAAGCACCTTATCTCTCCATCCCAGTAACTTTTAAAAAGTTCTTAAATGGGCCCCACCAACAATCTCACATCCTTATAATTACAAAATTATATTATTTTTTAAATGAGCCTCACATCCTTTTCATTTATTTTTAATTAAAAAAAAAAGATAGGGACCAAGCACAAGCACCGAATGCTTGTGCAAGATCTCTACCTATTTAAGCACCCACCGAAGCATCACGTCCATCGCCTCCCATTTTTAAGCATCGGTGCTTAATAGCCTAAGAACCTCACTTTTCATATCGATAAAGATGGCCTGATGCCGTCACAACACCACGCAACAAATTTTTTTTTTCCCCCACCAAAATATCCTCTCATCCGATATGTGAGCGACTAATCTCTTGGGGTACTATGATGTGTCTAAATGGGTGACACCACGCAACATATACCACATCAGCTTAAATAAAAACAGAAAAACACAAATTACCACCAGTTATGCAACTCGTCAATTATTTCCAACTACAGCAAATGATAGTTAAATATAAGTAAATAATAATAACTCAGTAACTAAGAAACCCATATTGAGTGGTTATGTATATCTAAAATCTCTTTGATGTGAGAAATTAAAGAATAAAAAAGGGCTCCACGAATCAATTTAACAGGACACATTTGCCCCAGTGCAAATACGAGTAAGAGTGAACCGGGTAACTTTCAATCATCAATGCTGGGTAGTAGTAAATTAAGCATAGTTGAGTTGTATCACTTTTCGAATTGAACTGCGACTATTTACAAAAAGAAACATGAATGTTCAAGCAGCATTCATGGAGGTTGAAAGGACAACGTATGCTAAAAATTGCACCCCGTCCTGGATTTTGCTTATTGCTGTGGTTTGATCAACTCGAAGGTGTTCGGAGAAGGCGCTGGCTTTTTCCTGGACTGAAGTCTGGGGAACAACTGTGTGAGAATCAGCAGTAACACCTTTAATGGCAGCTTGATAGGCCTCAGTAACATCGGATATGCCTAACAAATGCACAAAAATGCAAAATGATAAGCATACTAAGTAATTGCTACTTAAGGGCATGTTTGGTTGATTTCCAGTTTTTTGTTTTCATTTACTGATTTCAACAATAATTAAAACAAAAATAATTACAAAATTGTTATCTTGTTTTCATTTTGTTTGTTGTTTCAAAAGATTTGTACATGAAAGAGTGCCAAATTTTTTAAAATAAAAAAATAGAATGAAAATAATATGACAATTTTGTAATTATTTCAGGTTGAAATTATTTATAAAAATAGGAAATGAAAACGGAAAACTAGAAACAAACGAAACAGGCCCTAAGAAACTCCTGCTATTAATTGAATCAATTTGGAAGCAGCAGACAACCAACCTGTAATAAAGCTATTGGAAACTGCTTCAACATATCCTATCATTGTTTGGGCATTTGTTCTTATAATCTTAGCTTTTGCAGAAACATCTTCAGGCCACTCAATATTCACCTTATCCTCATCAGCTTCTTCATCATCAGTTTTGTTGGCACAAGAAATGATGGATTTGCCAAACATTAGAAGTTGAGACACCGCAAAACAGCACATTTCAGATAGTCTCTGAAGAAAAAACAAAGGCATTTCTTTTAGTCACTTTTATTTACAACAAATCTCACATGATATAAAGAAAGCAGGAACTTAATAAATAATAAAAATCATTCAAATTTTGCCACCAAATTCAAGAGTACTTTCTCATACATGAACTCCCTCAGAATGAAGAGATTCTAATCTTCCAGCAGTTCTCTGAATTATATCATTAACAGCTAGTCCAGCCAAGGCGCTTGTGAAACTGCAAAATGAAATAGGAAGCATCACATACGGCATCAAAGAGAGCCTTCCTCATTCTATAGGGGCAAATGGGGAGCATACTTATGTAATGACCTAAACGAAACCAAGATACAGAGAATAGGCATATAGAGAAGAGACAGAGAGATAGAAATGATTTTGTATTTCTTGATCTGAATAAACTTTCATTACAATCAGCTATATATAGCTTGGGTCTACTAACTGTTTGAGCAACAGTTATAACCAAATTATGCTGACTCAGCATATTCGGTTGGGGTACATTTGATCCTATGCAGCTAATGCATACTAGCTAATGCTATACTCTATTATGACCAGAGCTACTCTTCTGACCAAGATCACAAAGTGGGAGGCATAAGAAAATAATACTTCTTAGTAAATTGATAGACAAACAGATTAAAAAGTTACAGGAGTCCCTTTGCTTTCTTTTACTAATCCTATGACCGTAAGTACATTTTCTATGTTATCCTGCATCCAAACATTCAAACTAGCTACATTGTGTAGATTTTTTAAACTCAAATCCACACCCTTGCAGATAGAACTGCAATATTTAGCACATCAGAAATGGACCACTTTAACTCTCAGATTTATGGAACCAATGGTAGGTGAATAAAACAAACAATCAACACATAGGACTGGTTAAATTACCCTGCAGCCATTTCAGCAGCCTTGCTTACACTCGAATCATGTAAATCCTTCATCTCATCGCTACTTCCCTCATTTCCTCTCTTTATGGTCTTTCCTTTGTTTGAATCAGCACTGCTTCCATCAATTTCAGAACTCAAATTAAAAATTTGTTGGACTTCTTTTAGCTTCCCATCATAAACAGACTTTTGCTCTGCTGATAACTTCGCCTTTCTTCGGTTAAATAATAGGGCATAATGACTAGACAAAGCTTCCAGTTCCTGAGAGTATCACACATGAAATGATTTGTTAAAACCAAAATCTTAACTTCTGCAATTTAATATAATGATAAGGTTACCTCCAACTGCTCTGGACCTCCATAAATGTAAAAGCATCGATCAAATGTCACTTCCTCTGATAATTGGTCCTCATCTTTTTGTTCTTCACCTTCTTTATTACCCTTCTCAACCTCAATTCCAGTTTCACTGATTAATAGGTCCATTGTCTCCTTACCCACATATTCAAGCACTTGCATTCCCTTTGCAGTAAAAGCTTTTCCCTTCTGTAACACAATGAACAGAAATAAGCATGTACATATGACTACTGATAATGAATTTCATCGTACGGAAAATGACGAGAGTTTTCCAAACCTCTAATATGGAAGGTGAATTAGGGCCTGCAGCTCCTGGCCCACCATGCTGTTCAGATCCTGAAAGGTTTGAAGTTGAATTCTCGAGCCTAAAGAACACAGACAGTATCCAGGTTAATAGGTGTTAAACACAAAAAAGTGTTGTATAATAGGAAGCAACCATGTCCCTTATGACTTTATTTAAGTATTCTAAGATTAAGCCTAGTTCAGTGACATGTATCGAAAAGTAAAGGCAATACATGGTTTCTGATGGACTCAACAGATAATCAGAACAAAATGCAAGAAAGCAGAGAAACACCACGACTTCAAATTACAAATTATAAGCTTTTCCCAGTCAACCGAATTGTTTCAAATCCATGAACTAAATGTATACAGTAAGAAAGGCAGAAAAGAGAAAAGAAAAGAAAAAAAATTACATATTTGAAAGTTAAAACAAGTAAACAACCAAAGGCAGTGAAAGAAATAGACTTTCTAGTAGTTTTATGTGATGATAAAACAGACATAACTACAGAAAGTTGAGGAAAAGTGAATTATCTAAAAAGAATTCCATCCTATATAGCTTATGCAGCAGGTATTTCTACTGGCAACAAATGTGTGTATATCTGGTTGGTACGACTATGAATTTAGTGCTATGAAGCATGGACTCGACATAGATAATGTCCAAAATATAGTACACTGGTACATGGCACTATATATATATATATATATGGAGAATGCTAACCAGTGCCCTTAGGGCAGCACTGGTTAGGGAATCAAAAGTGGTAATGTTTTGTTGGAAATTGTGTTTTCAAAACCTTGAGAAGTGAAATATTTAGTTTATCAATAAAAACTTACCATTTTTGATTCCTTAACCGGTGCCCTAGCAAGACCCTACATATATATATATATATTAAAATGCCAAATAAAATAAAATATGACCAACATGACAAAAGATCTAAATTGAAAATCAAAGACCCAGCAAGAAGAGGAACCGAGATGGGGTTGGGTTCTTCTGGATGCGTTATAGAGTACTCACAGACAAAAATGGTTCTTCTGGGTTCACAGTCAGAAACTGTGTCACAG
Organism: Echinosophora koreensis; assembly: GCA_035048595.1. Taxonomy (NCBI): domain Eukaryota; kingdom Viridiplantae; phylum Streptophyta; class Magnoliopsida; order Fabales; family Fabaceae; genus Echinosophora; species Echinosophora koreensis. The sequence continues at coordinate 371,223 of JAPCYP010000096.1, forward strand.
TATTCACAACTGGGTTCTTCTGGAGTTCTGTTGGAAAATGAGTTTGAGAGCCGTTGGGTGCCCCTGAAGCTGTCACCGAGGTTGAGTGTAAAGAAAAAGAGAAGTGAGATAGGAGAGGGCTGTATGACAGTCTGAAGATGAGATGAAAAGAGGATGAAATGAATAAGTGTCTCTGGATATGGGTGAGGAAGAGAGGTGTGAGGGAACAAATATCTAGAGAGAAAGATGAGAAGGACTGTACAATATCTGAGGTGTCAGGTGGGAGAAATGGGAAATAATTAGAAAGTGTGATGAAGTTTTAATTTTTCAACTTTTCAACTATTATTTTTATATTTTAATATGACTTTCTGAAAGTTACCAAATTTTTAAAACAGCCATGTCCGACTTGGAGAAGGGTGTTTGACACGTGTTGGGTCAGCGGAGTGTCGGTATCGGAAACGTATCCGACACCTACACACCTCAATAAACAAAGGTAAGGTGTCTGAGCTTCGTAGCTTTAGTGTGGCAAAAATGTAACATGTAGACATGATTTATTCTTCATGTTTTTACTTAAAAATTAAGCATCAGCAATTTTCAGGTAGGGATAGTAACAAGCTTGTGTATAGTTGTTAATCGAGAATAGTGCATAGTATGTACAGCAGTACAGACATTTGAAAATTGGCTCATATTATATAGAAAATATGATATATTTATTTAAAAACTGACAATATGGAAATAAAATATATAATATATAATATACACAAAAAACTAAATTCACATTTAGAATATAACTCACGAAAGTGATCACAGCATTAGTGCATTACAGGATAATGAGCATACCTTGGGCCTCTTGGCATAATAACAGAGAAAGAAAACTATATCTAAATTCTAAAAACATCTAGGAAGAATAACCAACCTGGTCATGTCATGGGCATGGCACATTAACAGAGAAGCACACAGTTGTAAAACCCAAAAGAAAGCAGTATGCTATAATGGTATAGCCCAAAACCCAGAACAGAAATGCTGAAAGTATCACACAAAGAAGACACAGCAAAAGTACATTCAAAATGAAAGCCAATTTACCCAGCCAAGAAAAAAGTAGGAATCAGAACTTAAGATGAGAGTAGAGGAAACAACAGAAAAGAAGAGACATCAGAACAGAAACTAGCAAGTGGGTGCATGTTTACATTTCACCTAATGGAGGACAACGAGCCTCTAACAGCAAAACCCAAAGCCAACAAATAAACACAGACAGAGCCAAAGAAAGATGACGATGGGAGTTTGGGCATTCTTGCTTTTATTTAGAAAAAAAACTTGACAAAAATATTGGATGGCTTGCGGCCTTTTTCGCTGTGCAATGCAGAGGTTATTTCACCATAGCAATAGTGCAGATAGCTGCATTATCCACAGTCCACATGCTATTTCAGACTGCCTCACTAAGCATGTAGTGCACAAGAAGTAATAGCTCACCACTTAAAACTATAGTGTAATTTCACTTTTACTAGGTTAAAATATGGCACAGGGACAAGAACGGCATATTGTATTTATAACCGAAATCGTACCTGTTCACTTTTACTAGGTGAAATGTTTTCTGTATGGGGGTCTATGTTATTTTACCACGTATCTTGTACTTTTGTTAATAAATTAACATATAGACTTCTGTAACTTGCCAAACTAGAGGCCAGCAAGGGATTTATTGTAACTTCTGTAACCAGAATGGATTAATTGTTCCACCAAACGAAGCCGTGTATCCCAGTTTCGGTGTCCCAATGGGCTAATATGTAAAACAGAAGACTAATCCCCACCCAACTAGGTTCTTAAAGTCAGTTTGATTTGATTATGACTTATGAGATAATATTTATTTTCTGATTTTGAGATTTCATTACTTTCATGTCAAGACCATCCTTGGGTAGTTGGGAGTATGAATGAAAATTCCAATTTTACTTGAACAACATCTATATATTAATACTTCTTGTATTATAAAAAATTTCTATACAAATTAATATATTAATGCATTAAAATGGTTTTTAATATTAATATTAATTAAATATACATCTTAACCTGTTAGCCTACCCCACCTAGTAGGAAAAGGCTTGGTTGTTGTTGTATACATCTCAAGTCAACCTGTATCCTAGACTTCCATGCTGCTGTACCTGCCCAGTGCAAGGTTCTATGGACGCACCAGTATGGGTTCTATTCAAGTATGTCCCCACTCCTTTATCTGTGACTATACAGCATGGCCAAACTATAACTAGGGAACATGCTAACTCATCACTTACAGAGGCCACTTCCTTCTAAATATTTTAAGTACAAAGAATACACACCCATGGACAGGAGGAGGAAACGGGTTAAACAAAGTAGACAGAAGTACCTTTGGAGTCAAGTGCTAACAATGAATATTTATAACAGCTGCAGAGCAGCAAGTATAATCAAAGCAAACAAATCCTAATTTTTATAATCAAGCACAAGTAGTAACACTAATCAATGGCTAACCCAGCCAACAACTTTTTTTGTTCCTGGATACTTCTAGGAGGATTCCTTATCTAATAAAACTTCTTTTTTTTATACCAAAAAAAGAAAAAACGTATCAACCACATTTAGAATCAAGCTTAGAATTTGTTGGCCTTGTAAGATGGCTTTGACAAAAACTGCAGGAGTACAATAACCCAAACTACACAGTCAATCCATACACCAAAAAAACATAAGATACTTTTCAACCCACAACCAAAGCATAGACATCAGTTTATCCCATAAGCATAGAAAGACAGAAAAGAATATGTTAAAATTCATTAATCCATACACAACACTTGCATACGAGCTGCATTAAAATATAGGAATTAGAATAACGGATAAACCTGTAATATTTATGTATGGACGAGGGCTAGTTACTTAACTACAGTGGATAGGTCCTAATTTTCTAAAGTGAGCATATCTTGTTCCATGTAATTCTCGTAAAAATAAATTGCACAATACACTAGTTACACACTTTTGACTACCATAGATGTTTTTTTCCATCAATATATCTAGAAATATCATCAAGAGGATGAACAGTAACCAGACTAACAGTGCAACCCCTAGGAGGATAAAAGTTACAAAAAGAAAAAACAAAAATAAAAAAATTCAAGGTAATGAATCAAACCTCTGAACCCAATCAGAGCCCCCTCTCCATGCACTTCCTAAAGCACTCCATGCTCCAGAAGCAAAATTCTCCACAGAATGATCAAAAACTTTCAAACCCTGCACACGTTAAGGAGCTCAAGTACAAGTCCTTAATCCATAAAATACAGACTAGTAAAAGCTTAACGAGTATCTACAAGTACAACATTACTTTTTTTCCCCTAATACAACTGCACAATTACATTAACCATCAATTCTCTTTCTTAAAAATGGTGACTATGATCTACATAAAGACACCAGCACGGACACGGTGCATGCGCGCGCGTGCATATATAATTGAAATTTTAAGGACAAAGATGCATGATTCATAATATATATATATATATATATATATATATATATATATGTGTGTGTGTGTGTGTATGTATATAAGCTTCAAGATTTACAATATCTTGATATTAGTCATAAGTGCCAATATTTGCTACATAGTAAGCTCCTCCCAAAAACCATGGTGCATCATTTCTATTGACATTTTCCAAAAAAAAAAAATCTCCTAAACCAACTTGTTCTAGTAGAACTAGCCATGTACGAGTACATGTACAATGGTGAAATGATGCACATATGAATAGATGGGAGAAGGTGGTCTCACAGCAAAAAACATCGTGGTTTGGTTAGTATAGTTGGAACAGGTTATTGAGTAATTGGGTTTGGGTAATAGGTAATCGGTAATGGGGTATATCACTGTTATTTTTTTATTTTAAATGTTAACTGTGTTTTTTAAATTTAAAATTGGCCATGTCACGCATTGTATGGTGTGTACCCCCGGTGTCTTTCCGTGCCCAAGTTGTGTCCGAGCCAAAAAAAAATATGTTTTAATCAGACATGTACATGTGTATCATCATACGTGTCATTGTGTGTGCGACACAGACACGTGAACACATGGACATGGCACCAAAATGATGTGTCTGTGCTTCATAGACTATAAGAGAATAATGAGACATAACCAGACCTTTTAAAGGCGAGGTCACAAGACCTATAAAAGCATAGGCTAGAAGCTCAAGTAAGCACTAGTTTAAATCATCATTGAGAAGAAAATATGTCAACATAAAGAAAAGCAGAAAGCATCATGAACAAGAATTTTGCATATTATCTAATTTATAGCAAAGACATGAGAATGAACCCACATAATATATGTAGACAAAGCTGCTCAATGACTCTTATATGGAAAACGCATTAAAGATCTAACATCTAAATCACAAATTAAATCTCTCGCCCTTTATGCTTGCCTGGCTAAGTATTGAATCTTCACTAGCTTTCTCCAATCTCTCTAGAGCAGATTTTCGCCGTTTGTCATCCTCATCTTCACTTACCTTTTCAGCTGCAGATTCTTCACCCCCTTCGTCCTCTTTGTTAGAATCCGAATCATCAGCATTAATTTGCAACTCTGCAATGCTCTTTGATGCTGTCTGTGCAACTGCAGCAGCCTGCATTTCGAAAGCACCGTTAATTGGCAGTCCCTTATAATTATGTGCAGAGACAAACCAAAATTAAAAAGGACATAAATTTAAATGGTTTTTCTGAAGACTTGGTTTTTAACTGAACAAATAGCGTGTTTGATCGATGTGGCCGACGAATAGGCTTTCCTTGTTGTAACTATATTTTGCCAAATTCTCAAAGATATTTCCAATTTTTCCACTTCATAAATTCCCCCACGTCCATTATGACTCCTACCAAGCATAACCTTTATATAGTGTTCCTCAAAACAATCTACACGCTATGAAAATTGAAGCCCTATGTTTAAAATTCAACACTGACTAATCTACTATCAACTAAATCAGTAAAATAATTATTTAAAAAAAAAACAAAAACAAAAACTATCGACCAAAAACAGTTAAAAAAGCAACTAGTTCCATAACAAGTTAAAACAATTAATATAACAACAATATTAAAAAAAAAAAAAAAATAAATAAACATTTTCATGGCACATTATCTGTGACCACAAATGAAAAACTAATTCACAAATTGAAATAAAAACATTCGTTTCGAAACGTACATTGCGAGAGATCTCTTCGGCGGCGACAGTGGCAGCTTTCTGAAGATCTGAGAGAAAGGAGAGAGGAGATAAGCCCCAACCACCCCAATCTTGTTGTTGTTCCTCTTCTTCGTTCTTCTTGTTCGCGGACTGTGTTGTTTTCTCGTCCATTTTCTGTTTTGGATATTGAAGTTCGAATGTTTTCAGATCAGTTTGCGAAGAACAAACTAGTCAGTACTCAATGGGATTGTTGTTCATTCTGCAAAAAAAATTTAGATTTCGATCTGATATAAGTCGATTTTTCTTTTGGATTCGGTTGGAGGATACGCAAAGATTGCAAAGCTATGCAATGCTATGCAAGTTTCCCTTATGTTTCAGCGTACAGGAAAAGGCACGATACGACGTCGTTTTCACGTGATGGTTTTTTATATATTCTTTTTTTTTTTATGATCCGTGATAGATTTTTGTTATATAGGAAGTGTATTAGATCGTGATTTTAAATTTTAAATATTTCTAAAACATTTGTTTGTGAAAAAAAAATAAAAAAATATTTTGTTATTCAATCAAGATTTTTAATTTAAATAATCTGAATAAGTCTTGTGGTAAGATTTGGGTTCCATGTATTTATTATATTCACACATTCATTTATATACATCTTTAGATGCATCTGAGTGTGCATTAAAAAAACTTAAAAAATGAAACAAGATTGATCCAATGATGTATCTTGTGACTCCGTGAAGTGTTATTCAAAAGGTCTATAAATGTAGTGGTATTCATTCAAGACATTTTATAAGTAACAAAAAGTTAAGTGTTATTCAAAAAAGTTTCTAATTTTGTTTGTCAAAAAAAAAAAAAAACTTTCTAATTTTGAAGGATTGTTTCTAAGTTGAATTTTGTTGGACTTTTTAGTGACTTTTTAGTAATGTTAAAGTAATAATTTGGTCCCTATACGTGACACAGATTCTAAATTTAGTCTTTGCATATACTTTTTTTTTTTTAAATGGGTCTTTATATTTGCAAACGTTAGCAAATTTGGTCCTACATGTGCAAAAGTTATCAAATTCGTCCAATGTGTCAGTCAATAGGTCCTTATATGTGAAACCTAATTTTTATTTTTTTTTGTCCCTAGACCTAAAAAAAATTTAAATTGGACCCAACTAAATATTATTTTCGTATTGATTATTTTCTATATATATTATATCAATCTATTTCTTCTATTGAGAGTCAACTTGGATAACTTTCAGAATATAAAACCATCATTGGTTTTTTATTTGAGTTCCAAAATTTTAAAATTTGGAGGACACTGGATTGTAAAAATATTATATTATTAATCTTGAAAAGTTGTAAGTTTTGGTGAGTATTCTGTTATTAATCGTCTTGATTTATTTTCAGAATTAAAGGTATTCAAAGAAGTTCTCACAAAAGAAATCAATATTGGATTAAAAAGTATTGAACTATATCAAAATGGTAGATTCTTTTCCAAATATTCATGCATTACTTATAAAATATTGTGCGAGTCAACGTATGCTTGATGTTGCTAGAATTTTGATCACAGCCACTTCTTAAAGGGCACTAGTTAAGGAATCAACAAAGTAAGTTTGTATTGGAAATAATATATTTAATAATATTACTCGATTTAATTTTTTTTTTTCAGGTTTAGGGACCAAATCAAAAAATTATGTCATGTATAAGGACCAATTTGCTGACGACAGGGACGAATTTGCTAATGTTTGCACATGTAGGGACCGAACTTGCTAATGTTTACACATGTAAGGATTCATTTCAAATTTTTTTACGTATAGGGACTAAATGAAGAAATCGTGTCACGTATAGGGACCAAAACCTTAGTTCAATTAACCTTTTAGTAATAAAAATTCTCACCCTACCACATGTGATTTTTCAGGATTCTCAATCCTTATTTCTCTTCTCCTTATGCCTTTACATCTCTCTCCTACCGCTCCTCCCTCCATCGCTCTCCTTTCCCCCTCTCTCCCTCCTTCCCCCCTCTCTCCCCCCTACGGTTGTCGTTCAACCCCACATAAAATTTAGCTATGACACATCAAATTTATATACTCTTGATGGCAAACATAACAGTTACAGTAAGTAATAAAAGTATAGAATGCAGTATTTATGAAATTATGATAAAAAGTGATTTTTTTTTAAGTTCACAATTTCTTTTTTCACTACATAAATACAATAGCATGTGAATAAAGCAACTCTGTGAATATGTTGTCTTCTCCGATATAAAATTGAATTTGCTCTCTAATGTACCAATTAGAGTTTATATGTTTATTCTCCACATTAGAACTAGAATCTGATTTATAAGTTTTGATTTTATTCTCCATCACGTGTTCCTTTCAAATCTTATAAATTCATATAATTCTTCACAATCTTATAAATTCTTATGGTCTAAATCCATTAAAATGCAAACTATAAAATCTTGATTATAAAAGTCTTTAAAAAAATCCTATAAATCATTACATTTCTCCATAGTTTTTTAAATTCCACAACACTTTTTTTTATACCAAAATAGTCTTTTAAAATCTCAATTCAATTCACTAATAGATAATAAATGTCTTTTATCTTTGTACTTGCTGTTTATTGCTCAGATTGTGTATTTATATTTGAGATTGTATATCTGTAAGTTTCGGATTCTTCTCCTAGACTTTAGGATGTAATTGCTCTAACTTCTAGACTTTAGGCATTAGTTTGAAATTCAAATTCATCTCTATATCTATAAATAGGCTGCTGTAACAATGATTCATTTCAAGGAAACATTCAATCCTTTTATGGTATCTCAGAGCTCTATAGCCTAACAACATTTTTTTTTTATCCTTTCACATCATGAGTTCTTCTACTCTTGAAACTGAAACAACCCCTAACGCTGAAACTTCCCCCAACACTTCCCTCTATGGCTCTGACAAACTTGTAGTTCTCAATGTTGGCTCACAGCTATACATCAAGCTTGATGCAGATAACTACCATGTCTGGCATATTCAGTTCCTTGCTTTGCTAATAGGATATGACCTTATGGGTTATATTGATGGAACCACACCGTGTCCATCAAAAATCTTGGAGACCAATACCATTGTCATCAATCCAGCTTACACAAACTGGGTTAGACAAGATCAACTCATTCTTCATGGCATTGTCTTGCAGCAACGGTGGTCACCCGCCTTGGCACTATCAAAACTGCCAAACAAGATTGGGACATACTCAAAACCATGTATGCTAGTAAATCCAGAGCTCGCATCATGACATTGAAGCAGCGCATCTCAACCATTACAAAAGGCACTCAATCCATGGCTTTGTATCTTCAAGGTATTCAAGCTATTTCTGATGAACTCTCCATTATTAATCATCCTCTGGATGATATTGATCTCGTTATTCACACATTAAATGGCTTAAGTGTTGAATATCGGGAGATCCCAGCAATTCTACGTAGCAGGGAAACACCTATTGACTTTGCAGAACTCCATGAGAAGCTCATGGACTTTGAAACCATTCTACATCTTCAAGATCCAGCAGCTCCTGACTCAATTGTTGCAACAACAAATGCTGTAACTCGTCACAAAGGGCAGCATTCAAAATTTTATTCCGATCACAGCTTCCCTCCATTGGCTCCTAATGCTGCATCTCACAGTGATAACAAAGTGGTTATTCAATTCTGTGACTAGCCTGAACATGTTGCTAGAAACTGCTACAAAATAAAAGGCTATCCTAAACGCAATGGGAACAGACCTTCTGCCAATGTAGCTACTCATCAGCCTTCAATGCAAAATTCTAGCTGGATCATGGACACAAGTGCATGTCATCATGTTACTCAGGATCTCCAGCAATTAACTTTGGCTGTATGCAACTATGCTTGTATGCTGACGTGGCCACCTACGATTCATGTCACTTGAGACACCCCGATGTCCCATTAAATAAAACCCTAATTAACTAAGTCTTAATTCGTAATTAACATTAACACGCTTTATTATAGTCAAAAAATTTATAATGATAAAAACTGTAAAGAAATAAAACAGTTTAAACATGTGCAATGGTAGACACCTAGATATATACATAATATACACACACAAATCCGTCAAAGTACGCAGAGTCCCAACTGTGGGATCAAAAACCCTAGAGACCAGCTATACAGACCTCAAGAGAAAACGAAACAAAAGGTATAGAAACAGATACGTCCAACTGATACAAAAAAGATCCTAACTTACTACCCGCCCACCGCTTAACAAAATACATCAAAAAATACAAAATAAAGCTCATAAAGGCTCGCTACCTACAAACACAACCCGACAAATCCACACCCTCAGTGGTATGGGTGTCTGTAGCTACTCTCACCTTCGCTGTAATGACGTCTACATATCCGCGGTGGGATATTCCGTAGATAGTGTTGTGGCCAAGCTGTCGTTTGTAACACCCTTCTCGGGCGTTACATTGTCTATAACACTTGCATTCTATAAGACCGAGTAAAGCAGAAAATAAATATCTTCGACCAAAAATACGGGTTTACTTTTTTTTTCGCAATTAGAATGATGAATAGTATTTAACATACATCATCAGACTTATACATAAATATTTTACAAACCATTCTCCAGGTACTAACAGTCATAAACATAAACATTCAGAAAAAGGGCGGAAATGCCAACGGCGGTAAATTAACAACATACTCAAAATGTTTATAATAATAATAACAACCTTGGAGACGTGGCTCCACAAAATATAAACATAGACACAAGACTTATCATGCTGGCCAATACAAAACAATGATGAAATGTCATCCCCGCACAACTGTAACAGTCAAGGATGATATGCCGTCACATTGTGGGTATACTCCCACGTCTACTATACCAAAACCACTGAGATTGTGTCCATGGGTCCAAGTCATCTCAAACTCCCGCTGAGTGTGATGACGAAACAGTGTTGTCGTCATCTTCGCCGAACATAAAATAAAACAGAGAAACCAAAAATACAGAAAATGAGGTGAGATCCCCATTCATCATACACATAACGCAGATATGCAGTGGTATGACACACAGGTACGTACAACTATCAATATACAGTTATATCATCAATCATGTCAGAATAATAATGTTTCACAGAAACATAATCACAATGCAATGTTTTCCTAGATAGGAGACATCTAAAACTCGAGGAATCACCCGCATTAAAGTGTCAGCTCAATCTCCTAGGCACAACGGCCTTACAGAACATAGTTTCACTATGTGTTTAGGTAAAATTTGCCAGAAATGCGTTCTTCTCGTCCATCCTCCAGATGACTTCTTGATTCCACCAGAGTTCTTTCGATGTGCTTTCTCAGATGCTAGATGTTTTCAGATCCGAATCATCGGCCCTTAACATCGAGCTAAAGTCATTTGGTTATAAATCCTAATCCATTATGAAATTGGATCACAAGTCCAATTATTTATTTCTCTGCAATTTTCTAGTGGAGCCTTTTTCTTGGCTTCTAAAGAAAACCAATAATTCTTAGTCCATTAAATCTTATGGAGGTATGGACAATGAATTATCCATACTTTATGACATAAGGTCTTGTTTCACCCTACATCATAAACTATTAAGTTTCTATTTTCACTAAGTCGTTCATGAATTAGGTTTTTGCATTTTACCGTAAATGCTCGTCCTCACAGACTAAAATCCTTTTTGTCTTAAAACCAAAACCTTTGGTTAAACCAATCATTTTGAAATCAAATTCCACCAAAAGTACATAAGTACTAAATTTCTCAAAAATAGTTTATTGAAAAACGTTGAGATTCTTAAAACATGGTTTTACCGCTTTTTACTGTATTTCAACTTAAATTCCATATTCTCCAAAATATGATCGTTTTTCTCAAATCCTTCACTTTCTTAGGTTCAAATACTTGTATTAAAGTATTAAAATGATAATTTCAAGTTTCACTTCACGGTTGTACAAAAATTCTAAAACTTGGCCGAACGTCGCTAAATTTGAAAATCGCGTAAGTCCTTTTTCAACGATTTTTAAACCAAATGTTCCAAAACTCATTTTGGAGTCTTAGGACACTTGAATAAATTTCAAAAACAGTTTCAAACTGCCTAAAACAATTTTGGACAAAATTAGAACCCTTGTTTATTTTTCATGTCCGATTTCGCAAATATTATGTTTTTAAGTCCGCTAAAACATGATTTTTGTTCTCTTAAGTCCTACACTCAAATTAAACCCAATTTAAAACCTTTAAAATAGAATAAGGCAGATTATACTGCCCTAAAAAAAGTTTGGCAAAAATGGGAATTTTTCTTTGTTTTGTTACTCCTCAAAACCTTAATTGATCATAGGATTTCATGATTTTAAGCCTTAAGATTTTTATAGCCATTTTCCTCCTCATGGCTGAAACCAATACTATCACAAATGAAGATTTTCTCTTCATCAATCAAGCTCACAAACAACCATACATATTCATATATCAAATTACTAAGTAATAACATGAAATTTAAACATATTAGGCATACTTTGTGATACATGATTAAGTGTGCAATTCATAAATTTTTTTCCAAGTAAGCATGCATCAAATAAGCATATCACAACCAAGCACCAAATCAATTCCTCCAAGAGGATCACACACATATACACATAACTATTTAACCCTCGCATTTAGGGTTTCAGAACCAACATACAAAAACATTAAACCACCAACATATCTACCCTAAGATGGCATGATGGTAATCTCCCTCATACCTTTGTTGATCACTTGAAGATCAAGCCAAAACAAGATAAAAGATCAAGGGGCTCACGGTTTTCCCCACCAAAACCTAGCCAAAAATAATCAATAAAACAAAAGGATTAGACATCTAGGCTTAGCTATGATCATAGAAGATGGTTCATGGTGAAAGTCACTTACTTTAAAGTGGAAAAATGGATGATCAAGTGAGAGTTTCCTCTAGGCAAGAATTACCCATTTTCAAGGAAGCCTCAAAAAGGAAAATTTTGTGAGATAATTATGTCTAGAATGTTGACAGGAGTAAGGATATGCTCTTAGTTTTTGAATCAAGCAAATGGAAGGTGGATTGGTGGAGTTGGCCGAATTTTACACTATGAGAAAGGAGGAGAGTTTTGCTTCATGGAAATAAACTAAGTTGGAAAAATGAAGTGGGTTTGGTGTATTAAGGAGGGGTGGTCGAATTTTTAGGGGCAAAGTGGTCAAAAAATTGTTGGGACAAACTTGGAATTTTGATTAAAGACAAAGGACAATTTGGTCTTTTCACTTGAAATCATCATTCCTATCTCTTGGCGGGTCTCTGCAGTTCCGTATCTGGCTCCGTCATTTATCCGATTTAGGTTTTCTCGCGCATTTTCTTTGAAAATTTGCTCGAATAAAATATAATATTTTATTTTGGAGCGAAAATTTTAGAAATAGACTTTATCAATGAATTATGATAAAATCTAGAATTTCTCAGTTTTGGGTCAAATTAGGGTTTCTGCCGGTATAAAACTATACTGTTAGTAAAAACGCAGACTAGTTTCCGTCTGAGTTTTAAACCCAAAATTGAATCGTAACTTCCTACAATATAGTAGGTTCTAGATATAATTTTTTTTCTTTTTTGCAAAAATCATTTTCTTCACAACCGGTAAAAATATAAAAAGATACATAATTACCGATACAGTAAAATAGATAAAACGTAAGGTAAAAGACAGGGTGTTACATCGTCCCCGTCTTGTCGTTGCTGTTCATCTACCATATTGATACATACACAAAAGAACAGAAGAATAAGGGAGATAAACAACTCAAACATAGTCAGAAAAAGGGGATGGGGACACATAGAGCAGATAAATATATATGCATAACACATACAACAAACAACAAACATCTTCCGAATCCCACTAACACAATACATCCTCGAAGTTCACTCCCGGATCATTCCTCTAAGGAGTCTCACTCCTATGCATGTCACCCGACATCTCTCATCCAAGTTGCAACCCCGAGACATTCTCCTTACCGAGCCGCACTGCTCGGAGAACGTCAATTAGCTTATCCAGGTAACCCTTCCACTCACCGTGACCAATAAGAGTGCATCCCTCTATTAGCTCAGTTCCATTAGAGGTATATTGGTCGCCTCGGAACATCCACCTGTGACGTGGATACTCAGGGTAAAATCGGGAAAACCAGGCTATATTGGGGTACACGACACACTAGGAGCTACCTAATGGTCACTGTGAGCCTCCTAAGTCCAGTTCGTACATCCCCAAGGTCACTTCACAGACCAGTCCCTCCATAATCCGTACTCGCACTTGAGTACAACTAACCTTGTATGACTCCTATTCATACGGCTCGTCACTTGGCAATATGCAATGCAACAAACATCTCTGAGTTAACACCGGAACCTTCTCACACAGTCACAGTCTTACAACAGATTCCCATACGTCCCCGACCTCAAAGCCATAGTCTCAAGGGATTACCACTATGTTAACTTTCAATTTATCCAGATCATCATACATTAGGTAACTCATCAATCATTTCAGTCTATCAATCAACCACATACAGATATATATAATAACCATAAAACCATACCATTATATCAATCAACACAATCAGGCATGTTATAGCAATAAACATATCAACAGGAAAATCAGACAACCCCAAACAGCACAATTTCTCTAACCTAGGGTTTCAAGCCTATAGTCGATAAACCTAAAACAACTAAATCTGAGACAATATTAAAATATTATTTAAATAGGGTTTAGCAATTGTCGATTATTCGACACACTAGGAGGGTCTGGGGCACCCTACACACATACATATACAATAACTATGCTATGCTTGCCTCCCCGACGATGTCGGTTACTTTCTCCCCCTTGGCTATTCACGTCGGCTTTCTCAACACCTCGAATCACGGTCTCCTCTTTCCTTCCTTGCTGCCACGTACACCACGGGACTCCTTGGAGCTCCAAATATGCCCTAACATACAGATAGCATCTAGACATTGTCACAAACCCTAATCTTGCAATGATTTTCATAAACAAAGCTATAATTGAAGCAAGAACTAAGGAAGAATGAAAATGACAATGTCGATGGGTCGAAGAGTTAGGGATTCGAGCATTACCTCAGTTATATCGGAGAATCGAAGGTTGATACCTATTGTATTCATTGCCCTGATCACAATGATGTATTCAAAATCATGATCGGACAGGCAGATTGTTCCCGGGCTCACATCCTCCCTCTTGAATTCTTTCCTCCTCTCTCTGTAACGCCCTTCGTTACAATAGTAACCTAAAATATATTCACGTAAAAAAATGGCTAAATAAAAATTTTCATAAATATAATTGTCTGAAAATACCTCAATAATTATTAAAGAAAAATAATGATAATGAATCCTTACTTAAATAAAAAAGAATTGCCTCAAACCCGGGTGCCTATTAAAAATAACCCAACGTTAAAATAATAAAAAAAAACATATCTAGCCACAAACGGCTCCTTATTCAAAATAGCTAGATAATAAATTTGAAAATTCACTAAGCCTTCAAGCCTCTTCAGTCTCAGGGACGTCGTCCTCGTGGTCTGAAAACAACACTTTTAATGAGATATAATCCCAGTGAATAAAAATCATTTAATAAAAGGTTCGCAAATAGTGTTGTTCTCAGCCGGTGCGGTAACCGGAAAAATATTCATGGTACCCGCTAATTTCCAAAATAATAAATATATTAAATCTCCAAAATAATAACATATAAATTAATCAATATCAAACGTTTAAACCACATGCTCATAAAACAACCACAGTCACATCTTATTACATTTAATCACATTCACCATGCAAACTCTATGCAATACAACTCAATGAACATGACTTCCTAGAACCGATGTGAATCCCAGATCCACTAAGGTCTATGAGCTCATATCCATGCAATGGCATCCCACTGCCTTCCCCATCCCGGATGGCGGTATCTCATATCCCATCCCAGATGTGGATATTTTCAATAATCTGACATCCCATCCCAGATGGTGATATCTCTCATTCTATTCCCGGAATAGAATGTATGCCGTCATCCCTTCCCGGAAGGTGATGACTAACTCATGTATAATGTAGTATGTCATCCCAGATGACTACCAGATATCAAACTCCATGCATCACTAGCAACAATATATTGTCATGCCGAGGCAACACTTTAACATTATATAATATAACCAAGCATGTCACAACAGCACTATAGCATCATATAAAATAACAGAGCAAGTCACGACAACACTATAACTTCATGTAAGTAAAGTTGGAATTAACTATATTATAATTAAACAAAATTTAATTTAAATTTGTTAAACAATATCATACATGTAACCGTACACCACAGAAACATGACCAGGAAAGTGAATCTCAATTCCAATTTCTAACATAATATGGCCTTGAATTAGTAGAGTAGAATTTCACGTCCAGGGGCAAAGAAATCAAAACTCGCACTCCAATTCAATAGTTTTGCCAACAAACAAGTAAAAAGAACGTATATAAAATATGACAAATTTAATATAAATATATTTCTTTATTAAATCCAGGAAAATATATAATTAGATCAATTCCTCAAACACCAATAAAATATTTTAAGAGTCTCAAGTCAAGAATCCAAAAATCCTAATTTTTCATGACAAACCAAAGTACATATAAAAATCTCAAAATAATTGTATCATGAAGGGGTGATAAAAAGCATTTTTACTCACCTCCTGTAGATCTCCAAACGCTCTAATATTATCTAAGATAAAAGCTAGTGTTTCAACAAAATCTTTCTTCTCTTCACTGATATTTTTGGATCTGTGTGGCTCCCTTTCTTGCACTGCTCAGTCTCCTCTTATTATTATTTTTTCCACTATGCAGCGCTACCTGTCTTCCTATTTTCTCAAAATAGGTCATGCTGCTATAATACCATCTCCTAATCAAAGGTCATCAAAATTCAAAACTCAATTGTAAGCAGGGCCCCACTTTTAATTCTAAAGAATTTAAAACTTAATTCTTGTGAAGCTGCTCTAATAACATGGAGTTGGTTAAACTTAGGTTTAATTACTCTGTAGGTCTCTATACTTTTTGAGAATTTTCAAATAGGTCTCTATACTTTTAAAATTTGTAATTAGGTCCCTGAACTATTATTTCATTTGTAATTAGGTCCCTATACTAAAAAAATTTATAATTGGGTCCTCAAATTTTTATAAAGTTTTTAATTGGGTCCCTGAACTAAAAAAGTTTTTAATTGGTCCCTAAACTTATATAAAATTTTCTTTTCAATGGAGTCCCTGGGGTAGGGTTCTGCGAAGAGGTCTTTAAGTCTGCTGATGTTAAACGTGACCTAGAATTCCCCCAAATTTTTATTTAGGGTTACAGGAGACCAAAATGTTGAGTCAGAAAACCAAAACTTGACTTGTGATTGCTTTTTCTCCATCTGAACAAATAATTCATTCCTTCCCCGATTTATGTTTTACACTTGTATATCTCTTCCTTGATATAATTTCGTCCAAAATAGTTTCTTCACTTGCAACTTACTACATCTCACTTCATCTTGTTACATCTTGCTACATTTTATTGTGACAATATCTCAAGGTTCATCTTCCACCAAAACTACTCTTACATAGATAGCTTGGATGAAATCAATTATATTCCGTCCAATTCAACATATCACTAACGAATTTTATAATTTAGGGACCCCATTGAAAATTTTATATAAGTTCAGGGACCCAATTAAAAACTTTTTTAGTTCAGGGACCTAATTGAAAACTTTATAAAAGTTTGAGGACCCAATTACAAATTTTTTTAGTATAGGGACCTAATTACAAATGAAATAATAGTTCAGGGACCTAATTACAAATTTTAAAAGTATAGAGATCTATTTGAAAATTCCCAAAAAGTATAGGGACCTACAGAGTAATTAAACCTTAAACTTATAATACGTAATAGAACGTGGGCCTCCCACTTTGATTATTTTTCTTTTAAAAGAATCCCATTTCATTATATGTTCTTAATTGTTTTCAAATCATAAGCAAACATGTACATGTACTGCACGTGAATGGCTTATCTTTACCATTATTATTATTATTATTATTATTATTATTATATCCAATTTTGTATTATTTTATAATTACTAACAACTCCAATAAATTCTTATATACTACCAGTTTTCTACACTAAACTTAATATTACCTTAACCTTTATTAAAAATGATTACGTTAAAATTTTAGGATGTTACAATCTCCAACTCTCTATCTCAGTTTGGGACGAAAATGTTTTTAACCCAAAGAAATAAGAAGAGAAATAACATGGGTTTGCTGCCAGCTGAGCACGCTAGAGCGTGCAGGGTCCCCACGCTGTAGCGTGCCCACACTCTAGCTATGGGTCCTCCCATGCTAGAGCGTGGCCCCTTCGCTGCCACGTCTTCGCCACGAGTCAGCTTCGCAACGCCACATGTCTAGTACGTGTCAAAGCCCACTCAACGCTCAAGCACCCACCTTGCCCACGTCCTAGCGTGCTCATACTGGAACGTTGGGTCTCTCCACGTTCAAGCGTGGCCTTGATGTCGGTACCCATCTTTCGCGCGTTTCGTCACGTTCTGAGCTTGTTTGAAGTCCGATTGACCTCAAATCTGAAACATAAGCTCATTAACACCCAAGGAACAAGATTAAGCCTTAAAACATGTTTAATCCCTTTCTTAAATATTAATCAATAAAATGGGGCGTTACATCACACATCCCCCATTCTTGTTACGGATGTTAGTCAGTTGTCCAAGCGGGCACCTCTATATGCTGCCTCCTATCAGTCACGGCCATAAGTGCACATCCTAATTCCCATTAGGATGCCCATTCCCCATTCCTATATATTAGGAATGACACTATTCCCTCATTCCAGTTAGGGAATAGTGGCACATATCTCTCGGATACAAATAAACTTGGAACAGCCAGCAGGGACTACAAGAGTACCATGGTAGCATCACGAATCAACTATCCCCTCGACATCCAGTATCAGTAATCAGATACTCTGACCTCGTATGTTTCACCTACACGGCTGTGAACAACACCATTCATACTAGTATGAGTCTCCCCAACTCTTACCAGGTCATTATCTAGTGCCCCAACCTTTCACCAGAAACTCAGATAAACCTTATATCATGCCATATTGGCTCATCACACATAAAATCATATTTTATTAGGCTAGGCACTTCTATGTATCACATCACACTCTCCCCAACATGCACATCTCTCAAAATATCACATATCATCACCTAGATGCCGACTAAACATAAAATCATAGATATCGCATGTTAAGCATACTGAGCATATTACACAAATTAAAATAATAATAAAATAACATATTATCACATAGCATACCAATGAGCATGTTAAATCAGCCATCACATAGCACAAAACATAACAGTAATTCACAGACATCCTCGATTTACGTAAAATCAACTTAACAGCAATAAACCTACAATCCTTAAGTCATCATTGGTACTATGAGATAGTCTCCAACATGACTTTGCATTGTCGATTACTCGGCCACTAGTAGGATTTAGGTTCCCCAACAATCATTATTGCACTTTATACTATTTCTCCTCACCGACGATATGAAGGTTCTTTCTCCCACCTAAGGTACACGTAGATGTCTCTAAGGCCACGACCACAACACCTCCCCTCTCTGCCTCGTTGCTGCCACGCGTGGTATCTGGCTCCTCGGTGTTCCAAAATTCGTCCTAACAACAGATACAACAAGCAGACATCGTTAATAACCCTAAGATGTAAAAGAAATGATAATTGAATAGAGAAACTAAAGATAAACACCAATCCTGATATCATCGGCTTCGACGTGATTGCGAGCATAAGCTTTCCTTAGCCCTATCAAGAAAAGGAATAGATAGGAAGCAGACGTCGATACGAACTTGTTGATGTAGTTGGTTTCGCGTAACACTCGTCAGTATGATCGTACTAAGCTTCGGAAGCTCCAGTCTCCGTTCTGACCTCTCTTTTCCCTCTCTGTATCAAATTTTCACAAAATTTCAAAGTGAAACAAATTTTCATTTGAAACTTTTTATTTTTACTTGCTAATTGAACACGTTCGGGCGTGGGCTTTCTCCACACTTAAGTGTGGACTAGGGTCAAAGACTTCAACGCGAAGTCTTCTCACCACGTATCGTCGATCACTTGCCACTATTTGACACGTGTTGGACACATCAAGGTTCAAAGCCAATGCTCTATCGCCCAAGGCCTCCACGCCAAAACATTATAACGTTTGAGCGTGGAGTCTCTGCACATCCAAGTGGGCTGGTCCAGACAGCACGACCTAATTTGCGCGTTTGTCCGATTCGATACCGATTAATCCCATAATCCTTATCCGTGCTCTTAAACACACTTATCCAACACATATCCTAGGGTTCTAAAACATGGATGTTACAAAAAAATTCTCTAGCTCTCTAAGCTCATTGTGCGGTGCTGGAGCTCTATTCCCAAGGGAGGTTTTTTTTTCAGTGCTTTCTGTAACATCCCGATAATTATATATATGTATTTATTTGATAATTAGTTTTATTATCCGGATAAATATTTATTCTTATGTGTTTAAGCTTATTTGATTTTATTTGCTTATGAAATTATTTTTATTGGCTGCATTAACACTGTGTTATTGCAATATATGCACACTTACAAGACAATAATGTTACACTATTGTCACTATTATTATTTGTTTAAAAAATATTTTAAATAATATGATTGAAAGGAATTTATTTTCAGATTTTAATATATTTAATTTTAGATTTAAAAATAATTTGGTTTAGAATTAATCGGGGATTAATTTTAGATAATTGATTTTCTTGGTTGACCGATTCAACCATCAATCTCTACTCTGATTTGAATTTTGAAATTATATAATTTTCCTTCCTTACTTTTAGATCAAAGATTAAAAACCTATCCCTTTTTGTCTAAACTCAATCACAACCATTATTTCTACCTACCACTTATTAAAATTAAAAAAATGCAAAAAAAAGAAAATGCTCCAATCATTTTTCCTTGGCCCCTGATCGCACACATCTCCCCTTCTTTTTCTTCATTTCTTTTCTTCCTTTAGGTAATGTTTGGCTGGAGGGGAGGGGAGGGGAGGGGAGGGGAGGGAAGGGGAGGGATTTTTTTTTAATTTTTAAATTTAGCATGTTTGTTCAACTTTTTTTAGTGGAGTGGAGGGGTGAGGAGGGGAGCAAAATCTCTCTTCACTTAATTTTGGCTCCCCTCCAATATTGGGGGGATTTGGAGGGGAGGAAAGGATTTCAAAACATTTTGCACACATTGAGCAAAACATCCTTACTTGTTTATTTTAAATAAATAATTATAAGGGTGTAAAAGTAAATTTGTTTTAAAATCCCTCTCATCCCCTTGTGAACTAAACATGAATAGTGTTATTTCCCCTCCCCTCCCTTCCTCTCAACCAAACACAATAGTTAGTTAAAATCCCTCCTCCCCCCTCCCCTCCATTAAAATCCCTCTGCTACCCTCTCTTCCTTTGAACTAAACACACCCTTATCCTCTTGTTTCTTCTTCTACTAGAATACATTCTCTTCACCCTCTCTTGACCTCAACTCACTCTCTTCCTTCTCTCTGACTCAAAACCGCACACCGCCACCGGAGAGGCCTTTGTCCAGCTGCCGCTTGGTGCAAGGAGACGACTGCACGTTCCAACTTCCTTCCTGCGCGTTTTGTTTCACTTGCTTCTCCATTCGATGTCGTCACCGCAATGGTAAGGACCTGACAGCCGTCCATGGTGGTCTTCCTCCATTGTTTGTGTTGTTAAACCTTCTTTCTCTCCTTCTATAAAGCTTACTTTCATTGTTGGACTCATGGGTGCTTCAAGAAGTGTTGCTGCCATCTGCCGCCGTCGTTCGCCGCTCACAGCACCTTCTCCGACGTCTTCTTCTTCATTCATTGCTGGGTGAGTGATTTTCTCACCTTACCATGTCTAGTTTCAAGAATCCCCAAATTCCTCACAAAATATACTTATGAAAACTAAACACGTATCTGGAAAGAAGACTTCCGGGGCTTTAATGTGATATATTATATGTAAATTTTGGATAAGATTTACTGGGTCAAAACACCTAACAAAGTAGAAACAGATTCTGGGTTCGAAAATAAGAACATAAATGATTACATGGTGATTTTAAATATGAATTCGAAAGCCAAAAGCTTTTATAAAATTTTCTGGGTTAGTACTAAAGTAAATCTAAAGTTTGGTTAAAGATTTGGAATTTCTACATACTTAAATGAAGAGAAATGAATTTTTAGAGTTGCATATTGATGAACTTGGATTTCTGGAAATTCCTATACAAACAGAGGCAGTGTGTAATTTTTCAAATAATAATGAAATTCAATTTTGATATGGGACCAACTGCACTAGGTCGATGTGTGAGTTGGGTACCTCCAATTAAATTATCAAAATTTTTAAAGGTCATTTGACTAATCATTCACTAATTACACTCACTGCTATTTTTGAAAATATTTTATAAAGAAGTTCATCCGAATTTTGAGTGAAGAACATGATTTTGAAAATAATATGTTTTAAGATGAACAAGTAAAGATTTTTAGTATAAAATGGACTATAAACAAGTGTTAAAAATGACAAGATAAAATGTTGGATCAAAGCATATGTAAAAAGATGACTTTTGAATAAATGTAAATCAAGAGTTTGAAGAACAATAAGAACACCTTCATAGTGTTCTTGGCTAAGTTCAAGTTAAGAACTTGAAGCCATGAGTTTGATCCTTTCAAACTCTAGACACTAAATCCAAGGAGTTTAAGATAAATCAATTTTATAATTAAAAGATAAAGAAATCCAAGTTACCTATGTTTTTAAGCCGAATGTCACTTGGAAATCCACTTAAGGATATTCCTAATATTATAATAAGAAAATGTAACCCAAAGAAGATAAGGAAAATCTAAGGGACTTATGATTTTATGCCAAGTGGCATATGTAATCTACCCTAAAGATAACACCAATATTTAATTAGGATAATGTAATCCTAAATGAGATAAGAACATCTAAGTAACTTATGGTTGAATGCCAAATGGCATGTGTAATATATTTTAAAGATGACCTTAATATTTAATTAGGATAATGTAATCCTAAGTGACCTTAGCATGCTTGCCATGTGTCACAAAGGATTATCAAAGAGATAAACCATAAATCCAAGTAAAGGATAAGGAAATCCAAGCTTTGTGACAAGTGTTACTAGAAATCTATTTAAGAGATAACCCTAATTTTTAATTAGGATAATGTAATCCTGAGTGACATTAGCACACTTGCCATGTGTCATAAAGGATAAGATAAAGGATGAAATCCAAACTGACCACATGCATGGATGCCATGTGGCATGACCAATGACTTAAGAATAAAAATGGTATCTTGCTTTTAGAAGGAGAATGCCATGTGTCACAACCTTTCTTTAACTGAGAGTCTTTGATGGTTTTAGGACCAGAAGGAACGAAAACCATGGTTGCAAAACCATGTGAGAAAAGGGGTAAGGTGGTTTTTGTAATTAATAATTAAAAAAATAAAAAATAAAATTATTTAAATAAAAAATATGAATTAAATAATAGTAATTAATTAAATAATTAAATAAATAATAATTAAATAATGATTAATAAATAATTAAATAATAAGTAATTAAATAATAATGAATTAAATATAATTAATAATAAATTAAATATTAATTAATTAAATAATAAATTAATAATCAAGAAAAATAATTTAAGAATATTGATTTGGCCCACAAACATCAACGAATGGTCCTAAGTAATCAAACAAGTAGGCATAGTATATAGGTCAACCTTATGATATGAGAATGAGTATGAGATAACGATGTTGACCTTGCCTACATAAATGTAAGCTGAAAATATGAGATGATTGTGCGATAACGTACGGATGGAAGTGAAAGCCTGAGTGACACTATGAATGGAAGCCTGTGTGGCATTAATAATAATGAAACCCTATATGGTATTGTGAATAATGAATGCCTAAGTGGCATTGTGAATAATGAAAGCCTAGGTGACATTGTGAATAATGGAAGCCTAAGTGGCATTGTGAATAATGAAAGCCTATGTGGCAATACTGATACTAAAATGAGATGCCTATGTGGCAATATTGATATTGGAAGCCTGTGTGGCTATGGTGGTATCGGAATCCTGATCAATAATAAAAACATAAAAGTATATGAATTAAATATATAAATGTAAGACAAAACAGATAACCAAAAATTGTGCGGTTATGTTGTTACTGATGTTTGGATATATGAATG
Organism: Echinosophora koreensis; assembly: GCA_035048595.1. Taxonomy (NCBI): domain Eukaryota; kingdom Viridiplantae; phylum Streptophyta; class Magnoliopsida; order Fabales; family Fabaceae; genus Echinosophora; species Echinosophora koreensis. Next base: position 394,622 of record JAPCYP010000096.1, read on the forward strand.
ATTATGTTGATGTTGGTCTTGCATACATACATACGTATGCGTAATCCGCCAAGGGTGCGATGCCATAGTGATGTGCCAGGCCCCGTAACTGGGTTGCGATGCCGCATAGGAAGCGATGCCACAGTGCACTGCGAAGTGGCCACCATTGATGGTGTGTCAGAATCCGCCAAGGGTGCAATGCTGCAAGTGAATTGCGATGAATTTGGGATCAGCATGCATTGCACTTAGGTGCATGAGTCTTTTTAGAGTCAAGTATACATCATATCGAAGTCTAGGGAATTGTTTGTTCCGTCTGATTGACTGTATTATTATGATACTGTATTGGATGTCTGTGTGAACCATGTTTGTGTTTGACGGCGTGTGAGTGAGGATAAAGCACGCCGAGGGCTCTACACTACTGAGTGTTAACGGAGATTCTCACCCCTACTATTTCTGTTATCTCTTCTCTCTTCTCTCCTCTCTTCCACTTTTCTTAGATATCCTGGATCAATGGATGCGGATATCGCTAAGTTCGTGGACATATACCTGTGCATCGGTAGATGGATCTATAGCTTGGAAAGAAGGTATGTGGTGTTTTGTGGAATGATTAGAGTTCGAGGTGTCTGATTGTTCCCTGATGGAACTCCCGACTGTAGAGCACACCGGATAGATGGAGATTGACCTCTTAGTGCGTTATTTATAAGAAGAAGAAGATAGTGAGGATGAAGGAGGGAATACTAATGAAGATATAGAGGAGGATTCTATTGAAGATGAAGAGGAAGATCCAATTGAAGATGAAGAGTAACATACGAATGAAGATCAAGAGGAAGATCCTAGTGAGAGTCTAGAGGGAGACCCTAGTGAAGAAGAAGAGGATCCCGAGGAGGACGACCGGTAGTGTCCAAGGTGGACACAGGTATACGATTAGACATTTCATTTTATTTGAGTCTGGCTCGGTGGTTTGTATTCCTTTTTGTGAAAGGATAAAGTTGTGTAATAGAAATGTAGCATCCCAACATTGGATAAATGAAGTACTTTTGTACAGTTAATAAACTAACTCGGAATAGTAAAATTAACTCGTAGATGAATATAAATGTTAAGGACCCTCACGCAAAAAAATTTCCCCTTGCGCGGCTTAACAATTTATCAGTATTTATTTATTTAATTATTAAAAGGAATATGAGTTGGGGTGTTACATTAGGTGGTATCAGAGCAGTTCATCCTTAATGAGCCTAGGGTATGGACTGATCATGCTTGTTATGTCAAGAGTCGTGTCTGCCCCGTCTTGTGTTGTGCCTTTTTATTCTTTGTTGTGAGTATGCCAGGTCGTTTAGGTGCACAACCAGCCTCAGTTATGATTGGAATGGTCTTTGCTACCCTGAGAAGATGGTATTGGGACTAGCCACCCCGATATTATTTACTCTGTGGAGGACAGAAATCGTAACATCCACTAGGCGTACTACTGCCAACCCATCGTTGGTAGATGTCTAGGGGTCATAGGAAGCGTTTGGAAACAACGAAGACGCGTACGAGAAGTTTTGTTAAGGAAATTAAGATGGAGTTAGGAGGAATATTTGATAAAGAAGCTTCAAAGTATCAGAGTGCGCAGTGGAAGCAACAAAGTGGAGGAAGATTAAAGGAATATAAGTGATCTCGAAGGATTGGATTAGACATAAGAAATTAAAAGTGAAAACCAAAGGGCGGGTAGCGGCATGCAGCCAAAACCCATTGCACACTGTCCAATAAAACCGTAAATGGGGTTTCATTGTCCAGCCTGGCACAATGAAGAAAATCGTAATTTGTGAAACACCTGACGCCATAAGGTAATCACACTTCAAATCGTAGGCACGTCTGCCAAATGCATGCAAGGAAACACTTTTCTTTGTGTTCAATCTTTCCTTGTCGAAGCTCAAAATGGCGTACGACCAACCATAATTTTAAACATCTTAAAACTTTCATCAATAACACAGGACCTCAAAGTCCGAGTGCTCAATCACGAAATCCTATACTGATGCATCAGGCTTAGGTTCGTGGTCATAGAAAACATCTTAAATATTTTAACCCCGTAAATACCACGTCTATAGGACCTCAAAGTCCAAAGAACACCACTTCCGCAACACCTTAAGAACCTTAGTACCCCGACGTCTCGGTTACTAAGTTCCAAAACATCTTTCATCTTAATATTATTTAGAAAACTTACTTTCGGAAATCATTTCAAAAAGAAATTCTCTTATAAAAGTTATCTGACATCAAAATTGAATTTTCAGAAAAGAGAGTCGCTTAAGGTTCAAACTTATTTAAAATATGCACTGCTGTTTTCAAAACACTTGCCGTCGATATTTTTCCAAGTTGCCGTCAAAAAGCTCCTTAAAACCATTTAAGCCAAAACTTAGCTCCTTCCACTTAAATAATTTTCTAAAATCACAGTTAAGCTATTTTCAAAGATTAATTTCATGAAATAACCTTTTATAATATTACGGAATATCTTACGTAAAAATCAGTAGTACTAAAATATTTTCACGGTTACGCCCTCTCTGTGACTCATAGTTCATTTTCCCAATAATAAATTATTAAAATAATAATATTTTTCAAAACTATTATATTCCAACATTTTCCATAAAACATTGAATATAATTTATAAAGCTTCTTAAATCTTTTATCTGATTAACGGATTGGGCACTGACCACTGTCAGGCTTCTCAAACAACAATCAACAACATTCATCAACAACATAACAATATAATCCTAGACAGATTATACATCACAATGACATAACAATTAACTGCAGATAAATAACTTAAAAGCAGATAACGAACCACAGAATAAACAGAACAACTGAAAACAAATTAACTGAAAAGCACACAATCATAGAATCAATATACAGACCACACACTAATCACAAATAGTTATTGGGAAAAATCCCTCAGGTAAGCTCCCCTTACCTCTTGAAGTTACAGAACACTTTCCACGTATTGTCGATTTTGATTTCGGCACGCGTCAAAAAACTTTGGCTTGCGTCAAGAAACTTCGTTACAAAGAAACTAGTGTCACACACAACAAAACAACCCAAGATCAATCCACAAATTCTCTCCTAACAAAAAGTTAGGTTCGGCCCTCATGACTTAAATTGACTAAACATGATAAAGTTTTGCAAGCTTTTGGATTAGTGATCCTTAAGCACTTAAGACATAGGATTAGGGACTTAATACAAAAGATTGAAACAAAATCTTCTAACCCTTAAAGACATAGTTTCGGCCATGATAAGTTCATAGGGCTAGGGATTTTTGTTTAATACAACAACTTGGATTCAATAAAGATCTATACTAACAAGATAGGAAACAAGATCACTTATCAAAAACATGAACAAAATCTCCTCCAACTATACCCACATAGGTTCGGCCATGACATGGAAAATGAGGAGGAAATTTTAGTTTAAATCATACTCTTGGATTATGAATATAAGGATGATAACAAGAACATAGAAATTAATTTCATACTCATAGGATTTTTCTATGATTCTCTATGGATTTTCAAACTTCTAGATCTAGAAATGGGAAAATATGATTCATGGCATAAACATGAGAAACAATTGAATATGAAAGCTTAGATGATCAAGGAGTTGAGCTTTTACCTCTTGAAGATTGAAGACATGAAGAAAATGATCAACCAACACTTACATAAAATCTGGACAGTTTGAGGGTGTGTTGGTTTTGTGAGTATATCTCATGATCTACTCATTCAAAAATTACAAACTTTAGCTTATTAGAAAGATAAGAAGAAAATTAACAACTTTGATGTTGAAGCTTTCATTTGGTTCGGATCATAACAGGGGTAAAAATAGGCTTCTTTATGCTGTCTCGCATGGATCTGAGGATTCTGGGTAGTTTCTGTATTTTGGTCATAACTCTCAATATACTCATCCGTTTTTGATGATCTTTAGCTCGTTGGAAAGAAGAGAGAAAGAGGAACAACTTTCATGTTGAGAGGTTTTTGAGTTTAATAAAATAAGAGGGTCTTATTTTTGGTTCAAATTCTGCTAGTTTAAGACATCAATGGTTGCTCATGTGTGTGTTAGAAGGAAAAAGGAGGAATGGAGAAGATGATGAAGTCTATTTATAGAGGAGATGGCAAGGCTTTTGAGCCTTGGGCTGCACCCTTCATGGCTTGGAGAGCAAGAATGGCCCAAATTCAAGAACAACCTAGAAGATTAATTAAGGACCAAAAGGAAATTAAAGAAAAGCTTAGGGACCAAAATGCAATTTCCATAAAAATTGTCATCATGATGCCATGTGCACCAATAATGCATTCACATGGGTGAGTCATCTCATATGACTCATTGGTATTATCCAATAATGGCTCTCGAAAATCCCGTAATCTGCTCCGCCGTTTACCCGATTAAATACGATGCCCGGATAAAATATAATATTTCACTTTTTAGTGAAATATTTCAAAATAACCAAAATCGTAGGAAATGAAATAAAAACCTTAAATGTTTCGTTTACGAGTTAAAATTAGGTCTTCTGAGTAGTATAAATATACTGTCAGTGAAATTCGCAGACCGGGTTTCACCTGACTTTTCAACCTAAATTTTTATCGTAACTCTCTACGGTCAAGTAGAGTGTAACTATGGTTTCGGATTAATTAAAATAATTTTCTAAGTCTCACATAAATATATAAACATATTTATATAAATTTCCGATATTAGAAAACAGCGAAAAATCGTGGTGTTACATAGAAGAAAGACAAAAGTTTTGGAAATTCTTCGGGAAATAAATGGAATATGTGACAGAGATTAAGCGAAGGTTGGAATCTAAGATCTTTTAAGGATAGAATAAGGAAGTGAACCACTTGATAATGGATTTAAGCAAGGAATTTTAGTATAAAGGGAGTTGACAAGAGTGAGGAAACGTATGAAGTTGGAACCTTATGAGGATCAAATGGATAAGCTGGTTGCTTAAGAAGAGATTGAAGAAAAGGATTTTTGGTGAAAAGGGACTGTTAAGATGCAATTTTGACGGAAGGAGTAAGTCGAATCCAAGTGGGGAGGCATCAATCGACTAAAGGAAGATGACGGTGCAATCTAACTAGTGGTGATTGGGAAACCCTAACCGAAAACTTTATGGTCTCAAGAGGTGTAAGAGTATAAAGATAAAGGATGGATGAAAACTAGGTTGAAAAGAACGATGGAAAATTTGAAAGGATGCTTAGAAATTCCAATAAGGACGATAAGGTTTGAGGAAATTAAAAGCAGAAAGGAATGGAATAAATGAAGTGGATAATTGAGGAAAGTGATGAAGGATGAATTTTCAAGAATGAGGAAGTTAAAGATTGGACTTTGATTTGGGAAAATATGTTTAGCATAAAAGGAGAAGTGCTAAAAGGTATGACGACAAAGGATAATGAACGATGAGGGTTTATGACGTAAAGTCCTAACCTCTAAACCCTCAGGAGCTTAAGATGACTCGAAAGAGAAGTTTAGGAACAATGATGTTTGTGGGAGGTTAACAAAATAATAAGAGAATGGAAGAATATGAAGCAACGTATCGTCAACGAATTTCGGGGACGAAATTCCTTTTAAGTGGGGAGGAAATGTCACGTCCCTAAAATTATAGTAATGGAACACTGTAATTAATTAAATAATAAATAATTTAAGTTTAAATATTAAGGAATTTATTATCCGAATAAAAATGCATAGACTCGGATAACAATGTATAATATTAAATCGCCCGATTTTATTAGCATTCGATTAATGTTGAATAAAACTTGCCAAGCCCTAAGAGATAAAATAAAATACAAGTGTTGGAAGGAAGTGTATGTGTGGTGTTAGAAACAAAAGGAAAATACAAGAGGAAAAGAGAAAAAAAAAATAAGAAAAGGGATTGATGAATGAATGAGTGACATGTGTCAACAAGGGATGGAGAAATAAGAGTGGGGTTGATTTATAATAAAGAAAAGAACAAGGATTAATCCCAAGAGGAGAAAGGACCAATTTGCAAAAATAAGGAAGAGTTGGAGGGCTTATGAGCAAAATGGGTTCCATTATATAAACCCAAAAACAAGCTAAACACCTTATTTCTCAATTTTCCTCTTCTCTCATCCTCTCACTCATGGCTCTCCCTCCCCTCTCTACATTCTCTCATTTCCTCTCAACCTCTCTAAGGCATTCCACTCCTCCCCTCCTCACCCTACATGGCCACCACCAACAACCACCACTAATCACCACTTCTAATCATCATTCCTTCTTAAAACATGACCTATATAATTAGATACATCATAATCTCTACAAGATTTTATCAACAAAAATATCCAACATCATTTTCCTCTCTTGGTCGAATCTGCCCTTGGGGGAGGACAACTCCATTTTAGTCATCCATTCTTTAGAAGCTCCAAAACTTATAAGGGAAAGGTAAGAACTCAACATGCAAACCCATTTCCTTTAAGATTTCCTTGATGCATGTTGATGAATCCACCTCTAACTTTTATATCTATAAAAAATGACTCATCTTGGAGCTTAAAGGATCAAGAAGCTTTTCCAAGCTAGGAGCCATATGGTTTTATCTTCAAGAGGTAGGGGGAGATCCTCCCTAAACTCTTTGTTTGAGCCTTATTGTATGTTGTATGAATTGTTTGATATTGGTGCTTGCTGACTTTGGTTGAATACTTGGTTGCATGTATTTGTTTAAGGGTCTAGGACCCTTGCATGTTGATTTTGTGACTTGTGGATGATGTTTAAATGAAAATGAAAACTTAGTGTGGATGCACAAATCTGGCAGCATGACCTGCAGTGACTCGTGAGCCCATAACTTTCCACACAAAATATACTTCTAAAAACTAAACACATATTTGGAATGAAGACATCCGGGGCTTTAATGTGATATATTATATGTAAAATTTGGATAAGATTTACTGGGTCAAAACACCTAACAAATTAGAAACAGATTCTGGGTTCGAAAATAAGAACATAAATGATTGCATGGTTATTTTAAATATGAATTCGAAAGCCAAAAGCTTTTATAAAATTTTATGGGTTATTACTAAAGTAAATCTAAAATTTGGTTGAAGATTTGAAATTTTTACTTGCTTAAATGAAGAGAAATGAATTTTTAAAGTTGCATGTTGATGAAGTCGGATTTCTGGAAATTCCTGTGCAAACCGAGGCGTGTGTTTTTTCATAAATTAATGAAATTCAATTTTGACATGGGACCAACTGCACTATGGCGGTGTGTGAGTTGGGTACCTCCAATTAAATTCTCAAAAGTTTTAAAGGTCATTTAACTGATCATTCACTAATTACACTCAGTGCTGTTTCTGAAAATATCTTATGAAAGAGTTCATCCGAATTTTGAATGAAAAACATTATTTTGAAAAAATATGTGTTAAGATGAACAAGTAAAGAATTTTAGTATAAAATGGACCATAAACAAGTGTTAAAAATGACAAGATAAAATGTTGGATCAAAACATATGTAAAAAGATGAATTTTGAATAAATGTAAATCAAGAGGGTTTGAAGAACAATAAGAACAACTTCATAGTGTTCTTGGCTAAGTTCAAGTTAAGAACTTAAAGCCATGAGTTTGATCCTTTCAAACTCTAGACACTAAATCCAAGGAGTTTAAGATTACCTATGTTTTTAAGCCAAATGTCACTTGGAAACCCACTTAAGGATAATCCTAATATTATAATAGGAAAATGTAACCCTAAGAAGATAAGGAAAATCTAAGGGGCTTATGATTTTATGCCAAGTGGCATATGTAATCTACCCTAAAGATAACCCTAATATTTAATTAGGATAATTTAATCCTAAATGAAATAAGAACATCAAAGTAACTTATGGTTGATTGCCAAATGTCATGTGTAATCTATTTTAAAGATGACCTTAATATTTAATTAGAATAATGTAATCCTAAGTGACCTTAGCATACTTGCCATGTGTCACAAAGGATTATCAAAGAGATAAACCATAAATCCAAGTAAAGGATAAGGAAATCCAAGCTTTGTGACAAGAGATAACCCTAATTTTTAATTAGGATAATGTAATCTTGAATGACCTTAGCACACTTGCCATGTGCCATAAAGGATAAGATAATGGATGAAATCCAAACTGACCACATGAATGGATGCCATATGGCAGGACCAATGACTTAAGAATAAAAATGGTATTTGCTTTTTGAAGGAGAATGCCATGTGTCACAGCCTTTCTTTAAGTGAGAGACTTTGATGGTTTTCGGGAAACCACCTACAAGGAATGAAAACCATGGTTGCAAAACCATGTGACTTTTTGGAAAAAGGGTAAAGTGGTTTTTGTAATTAATAATTAAATAAAATAATAAATAAATAATTTAAATAAATAAATATTAAATAAATAATAGTAATTAATTAAATAATTAATTAAATAACAATTAAATAAATAATAATAAAATAATGATTAATAAATAATAAATAAATAAATAGATAATTAAATAATTAGTAATTAAATAATAATGAATTAAATATAATTAATAATAAATTAAATAATAATGTAATAATCAAGAAAAATAATTTAAGAATATTGATTTGACCCACAAACATCAATGAATGGTCCTATGTAATCAAACAAGTAGGCATAGTATATAGGTCAACCATATGATGTGAGAATGAGTATGAGATAATGATGTTGACCTTGCCTACATTAATGTAAGCTGAAAATATGAGATGATTGTGCGATAACATATAGATGAAAATGAAAGCCTGAGTGACACTATGAATGGAAGCCTTTGTGGCATTAGTGGCATTAATAATAATGAAAGCCTAAGTGGCATTGTGAATAATGAAAGCCTAAGTGGACTGTGAATAATGAAAGCCTATGTAGCATTGTTAATAATGAAAGCTTGTGTGGCAATACTGATACTGAATTGAGATGCCTATGTGGCATTATAGATATTGGAAGCCTGTGTGGCTATGGTGGTAACGGAATCCCGATTAATAATAAAAACATAAAAGTATATGAATTAAATATATAAATGTAAGACAAAATCGATAACCAAAACATGTGTGGTTATGTTGTTACAGATGTTTGGATATATGAATGATTGTGTTGATGTTGGTCTTGCATACATACATCCATATGCATAATCCTCCACGGGTGTGATGTCGCCGTGATCTGCGAAGTGGCCATCTGGAATAATGGTGTGCCAGGTCTCGCAACTGGGTTACTATGCCGCATAGGAAGCGATGCCACAGTGCACTACGAAGTGGCCACCTGTGATTGTGTGTCAGAATTCGCCAGGGGTGCGATGCCGCCAGGGGTGCGATGCCGCAAGTGAATTGCGATGAATTTGGGCCCAGCATGCATTGCACTTAGGTGCATGAGTCTTTTTAGAGTCGAGCATACATCATATCGAAGTTTAGGGAATTGTTTGTTCCATCTGATTGACTGTATGATTATGATATTGTATTGGATGTCTGTGTAAACCTTGTTTGTGTTTGACGGCGTGTGAATGAGGACAAAGCACCTCGAGGGCTCTACCCTACTGAGTGAATCAACGGAGATTCTCACCCCTACTATTTCTGTTATCTCTTCTCTCTTCTCTCCTCTCTTCCACTTCTCTTAGATACCCTGGATACATGGATGCGGATATCATTACGTTCGTGGACAAATACCTGTGCATCGGTAGATGGATCTATAGCTTGGAAAGAAGGTATGTGGTGTTTTGTGGAATGATTAGAGTTTGAGTGTCTGATTTTTCACAGATGGGACTCCCGACTGTAGAGCATACCGGATGGATGGAGATGGACCTCGTAGCACGTTATTTAGAAGAAGAAGAAGAAGAAGAAGAAGAAGAAGAAGAAGAAGAAGAAGAAGAAGTAGAAGAAGAAGACGGTGAGGACGAAGTAGGGAATACTGATGAAGATATAGAGGAGGATTCTATTGGAGACGAAGAGGAAGATCCAATTAAAGATGAAGAGGAAGATACCAATGAAGATCAAGTGGAAGATCTTAGTGAGAGTCTAGAGGAAGACCCTAGTGAAGAAGAAGAGGATTCCAAGGAGGACGACCGGTAGTGTCCAAGGTGGGCACAGGTATACGATTAGACATTTCATTTTATTTGAGTCTGGCTCGGTGGTTTGTAATCATTCTTGTGAATGGATAAAGTTGTGTAATAGAAATGCAGCATCCCAACATTGGATAAATGAAGTACTTTTGTACAGTTAATAAACTAACTCAGAATAGCAAAATTAACTCATAGTTGAATATAAATGTTAAGGACCCTCTCGCAAAAATTTTCCCCTAGCACAGCTTAACAATTTATTAGTATTTATTTATTTAATAATTAAAAGGAATATGAGTTGGGGTGTTAAAAATAAGTGGTTTACTGAAAAGAGGAATGTGGAGCACCTTTAACAATTGTTGAATCCAAAGAATTTCGGTAGTAGTTTTTGCAATGGTTCTATATTCAGCTTTGGTAGAAGATTTGGCCACTGTCTTTAGCTTTTTGCAAGACCAGGAAATAGGATTGGAACCAAAGTAAATAATATAAGCACCGGTAAACTTGCAATCAGATTTATCTCCTGCCCAATCGGAGTCAGAAAAGGCTTGAAGAGAGGATGAGGCATCACGTGTAAGATGCAAACCATGATCTATTGTGCCCTTTAGATATCTAAGAACTCACTTTGCAGCCTGCATATGAACAGTTGGCCTGTGCATATGCTGCGAAAGTCATTAACGACAAATGAAATATCGGGTCTTGTCAAATATAATTTGAAAGGATCCAATTAATATTCTATAGTCAGTGACATTGCAACTTGGACTATCAGAAGCTAGAATGAGTGAAGAGTTTGTGGCCATTGGTGTAGAAATTGGCTTGGAATCTTGCATCTTAAAACTGTAGGGTAGATCCCTGATGTAGTGATGTTGAGTTAGAAAGAAGCCACAATCAGTAGGTAGACCCCCTGCACCCAAGAAGTGACTTGGACTGCTTAGAGTCTTGAGAGAGATTTTCTTAGAAAGTGCCATTTGAAAGTCCTGTAGGAACTTGGAATCGTTCCCTGTGAGTAACAAATCATCCACATAGACAAGAAAATAAGCAACAACAATATTCTTGATGTAGATGAAGAGTGAAGTATCAGATTTGGCATTGTGGAAGCCATAGTCCAAAAGATATGATTTGAGAGCATGATACCAAGCCCGAGGAGCCTGTTTAAGGCCATAAAGAGACTTGTTCAATTTTAAAACATAGTTAGGCAGAGAAGGATGAACAAAGCCGTATGGTTGAGCCATATATATATCTTCATCAATGGTGCCATGCAAAAAGGCATTATTCACATCCATGTGAGCCAATGACCAGCCTCTTGAAAGAGCAATACAGAGAACAAGTTTAATTGTTTGAGGCTTGATCACAGGACTAAAAGTTTCTGAATAATCAATCCCCGGTTGTTGACGAAAGCCTTTTGCAACCAGACGTGCTTTATATCAAGCAATAGAGCCATCAGGGTTCCTCTTGATGCGAAACACCCATTTGCATCCAATTATATTGTAATGATCCATTGGAGGAATAAGAGTCCATGTAACATCCATGTTTTAAGACCTTGTTTTTGTCTTTAAGATGCATGTTTAAGTGTATGGAAACTTGTATGAAAAGATTGATCGGCTTCGAATCGGACGAGAACACAAAATTAGGGTTTTGAATCAGGCTGGAACGCTCGAGTGTGCAGGGGACCACGCTTGAGCTCCCAAGGGGTTAGACCAGTCAAGATGTGGCATAGGCACACGTGTCAGAAAACTTTACGACAAAGTTTTAACTTAGCTCCAATGCTCAAGCGTGGAGCCAGGGGCGCTCGAGCGTCCGAGCTCTGGAGCGCTGGGCATTCTCACTCTCGAGCGCTAGCAACAAAAGTTGGGGAAAAAAGAAGAAGCAAGTGAAATATAACATGGTAACTTTAGTTACCATTTGAGAAGCAGAGAGTAACAGATCAAAGAGGGAGAGAAAGAGACCGAGAGATAGAGTGAGACTTCCTGATCTCAGTATGACCCAATCGTTCGTCCTATCGTGATTCCGAATACATCAGGGAGTTCGTGGCGACGTCTACTTCTTAACCCTACCTTTCTTTCTTTGCTTAGGCTAAGGTAAGCCTTTCTCCTTTTTATGCCGACATGCCATCGATGATGGTATTGAGGTTTTCTCCTTGCTCGGTTATCGATTTCAAGTTTCGTCATCAGATTAGGGTTACCTGTGATGTGTGCTTCGTATCCGTGTATCCAAGTGAATTTTTGGAGCACCGAGGGTGCCAATGATGTGCGTGGAATAACTGTTAGGAGCAGAAGGATCTTTGTTTCGAGGTTCCAATACTAGCTACATGTTGCTTAGGTGGGAAAAAGAAGCCACATATCGTCAGAAATGGCTAAGTAATATATTTTATACAATAATGGTGTAGGGCGGCCTAAACCCTACTAGTGAGCGAGAAATCGACAATGTCAATATCCTATTGGTGACTACCCCATAGTACCACTGATATAGGGATTGTAGGTTTATCGTCGTTAGGTTAAATTTGCGATATTCGAGGATGTCTGATTTTATCATGTTTGAGTTGCTTGATGTGTGCTGGGTGTGATAACATGCTTTATGTGGCTTTTTGTGATACTTGAATATTTTATTATCATTTTAATATGTTTAACATGCTCTGTGTAATAACATGCGATATTTGCTATTATGTGCTTAGTTGGAATCTAGGAGATGATATGTGTTGTTTTGGAGATATGCATGTTGGAGAGAGTGTGAATTATGACTTAGATGTGCCTATCCTAATAAAATATTATTTTATATGTGATGAGCCATATGAGGTGATCTGGGATATAATATGAGATGGTGATGGAAGGTTGAGGCACTAGGTTAAGACCCGGTATGAGTCGGTGAGACTCATATAGATGCATCGTGTTGATCATAGCAGTGTGGGTGGTGAGACACCCCGTTGTGCCCTGGTGTTTTATTAGATTAATTCTCTCTTAAATCATTTCTTAATCGCGTGCTTAGGGTGAAAAATACATAAAAAATTAAAACTTATTTATTAATCATATAACTTCTGCAAATTAAACACATCAACATTGTAATATATAAATACACACCTGGTTATTTATTACATTACCAAAACACTGTTAAGGGTATCCATTCCATAGGATCCCTCACAGGCATATACTTAAACAAGAGTTATACTTAGCGGAAACATATAAAAATGTCTCACAAGAAGCACTGGCCATGACTAACTAGACCTTAATCGCCATGGATCATGTAACACCCTGTTTTTCTTAAATGTTTTATTAAGTTAATTTTATTTAAATTTGTTGGTTAAGGGCTAAGTGGGATTTTAGCCTAAAAGTCCCTTTCTGGTACATGAGCACGCTCGTGCTCATCAGCCAGCAAGCCCGTGCTTAAAGTCAGAAGCGTGTTTCTGATTTTAAGTTGAGCACGACCGTGCTCAATAGTGAGCACGCCCGTGCTCAATGCGTGGACCGCGTCTCGCTGACGTTAAGTGGAGCACGACCGTGCTGAATGGCAAGCACGACCGTGCTCAAGTCCGAACGTTATATACGTGAACAGACCCGAGGGTTTGACGTAAAAAACCCTATTTTCTTGTGTTGGCAGCCGTCACCAGTTCGGCCAGAGAGACCTTTTTCTCGGATTTCTCTTCGTTCATTGCCATAGTGGACTGGTGGAAGCTAGTGGGTTGGAGTTAAGGTAATGGTCCCTTTTCCTCTGTCAGTTTCCTTTCATTGTAATGAGAGATACTGACTGTTTGTATTTCTGACCAATCAAGGCCTAGTACCGGAGGGAGTCGTTTGAGGGTTCGGGATCGGATTACCGTTGGGAACCGTCAGTAGAGCAACCTTCAATCCAGGTATGGGGAGAAGTGGGATTGTACTCATTAGGCAGTGGGTAGTGTAAGGTAACGGGGTCCCCATGACTCCGGTGTCATTGTATGTTGTATGGTTATATGATTCTGTTAATAACATGCTATTTTTGGGTTGATTGTGATGCTATATGTATTTTATGTACATGTTGGTTGTCTAATGAGTATGATGATATATTGATTGTTGTTATTGATATGATGTTGGTTGGTTGATGTTGTGGCTGTGATGATTGTATGTTGGTAAAGTTGCTGATGGAATAATTAAGTTTAATAAACCTGTAGGGTTAGATGTTTAATCCATTAAAAATCTAGTTGGAACTTGGTTTCTGTCCCTGCCCAGAACAGTGCAGTCGTGCATTGAGCACGACCGTGCTGAACAGGGAGCACGACCGTGCTCCCACTCAAATTCTGGAAAATGGCCGCGCTGCTCAGCACGGCCAAGCAGGTTGAACAGCACGATCGTGCTGCTGAGCACGACCGTGCTGAGTGTGAAGCACGACCGTGCTTCACTTAAAAGGGCAGCACGCCCTCACGTGTCCAAGCACAACCGTGCTAGGGTCTAAGCACGACCGTGCTGACCCCCTGGACAGTGATACAATTAAAGGACTTAAGGGGTTTTAAAACCCCATTCCCCTATGATGATAAGTTGAGATAATTAATCAAAGGTAAAGATTAGACAACTTGGTTATTAATTATATAAGATAATTAGATAATCAAATGTTAAGTCGGTATCCGTTGGGTTACCGCACGTTGATAAGTTGAAGTCTTGGGTGCTTATGGACCAAAGCACGTTGAGTTGAACCTTGGTGCTTATTGGCCAAGGGAGCCTTGACCCCACGGTTTGGGTCTAAGGTTACGTTGAGTTGATGTTGAAAGTCTTGGGAGCTTCATGGCCCAAGCAAGGAGGTGGTTGAGATTGTTTGTTGTTGTGCCATTTGCATAAAGCATTGGAGTAGTTGATGGGGGAGGTTTGACAAAGGGGAGATCGCCCGAGAGTACGGTGATCTGGCCATCCACGGTAGGTCACCCAAGGTTTGGTGACCGAGGCCCCCCGTGATGAGGCATCCACGGTTTGATGCGTTGGCTATCCATGGGGTTCACCCAAGGTTTGGTGAACTGCCGGTGTTGGTGCTTTTATGGCCAATACGGATATGTAACTCCAAAGTCGTTCATCCTGAGTTAGTTTGGATCCACATGCATAGTTGAAGTAGCGGAGTAGTTGATGCATTGCATAGCATAGCATACTTGATTGTTATGATGCTGTTGGATGTTGATGTATGCTTATGTGTATGTTTACCTTGCGTACTATTCCCCTGCTGATTATATGATTACATGAATCTTACTCCCTGTATTGTTTGTGTTTGGCCTGATCGGCATTTGCAGAGGATGACGAGCAGCCCGGAGAGGAGTGACTCTGAGGAGCCGCCACTCATTGTAGGGTTGTTTTAGTTTAGTTAGTTGTTTCCAGTTGTATTCCGAGGATTTAATTCCGGAACGGTTATACCAGCTCTGAATTGTGACATCGGGGTTGGGTTATTTGTTTGTTTATGTTTTTATTTGATTAAACTTATTTTGTTATTTTCCGCGTTGTAAACGAGTTCATGTGGGACTTTTCTACCCATGGACAATTGTTTCATTTAATTCAGTTAAATGCATGTTTTTCTTTTACTTGTTGTATATTTAAATGCCTTATAACATGCGGGGTAGAAGGGTGTCACATTTAGTGGTATCAGAGCAGTTCGACCTTGTTCGGACGTGGTATGAGTCTGTTGTGAGTCTGTTGTGTGACTCTTGTGTGAATTGTCTATACTCATATAGATAATGATGTTTTAAGTTAGTTGCCTGTAGCTTTTACTCGCTTAAGTTTCTGTATTAAGGGTTGTGTTGGACTTGTACAAGAACTAATGGCCGGTAGAGGACGCAACGATCAGGCGATCGCGGACGCATTGGCACTTCTGGCCAATGCTATCGGGCAGGTTAACCCTAACAACGGTGGGCCAGCTGAGTTCCAGGGACTGGATAAGTTCCAGAGGAACAACCCTCCGTCGTTCAAGGGTGCATACGATCCGGAAGGAGCTTTGTTGTGGCTGAGGGAGACAGAGAAGATCTTCAGAGCCATGGATTGCAACGATCAGCAGAAGCTCATCTTTGCTACCTTCATGCTGACCGAGGAGGCAGAGCACTGGTGGGATAACTGCAGACAGAGGATGCAGGCTGAGGGCACAGCGGTTACATGGGCTGTGTTCAGGCAGAGATTCCTGGAGAAGTACTTTCCAGCGGATATCAGAGACAAGAAGGAGATGGAATTCTTGTCTTTGAGGCAAGGGTCGCTGTCAGTTGGTGACTATGCGGCAAAGTTTGAGGAGCTGGCCAGGTACTACACTCCCTACCAGCATGAGACGGATGACCGTTCGAAGTGTGTAAAGTTTGAGGCTGGACTCCGACCTGAGATCAAGCAGGCCATCAGCTACCAGGAGATCAGAGTCTTCCCTATTCTGGTCAACAAGTGCAGGATCGATGAAGATGCCAGCCAGTTCAGAGTTGCCAGTTCCAGAGGGTCAGATAGCCAGAGTGGCAAGAGGACTGATCAGAGGGACAAGGGTAAGCAGAGGTATGCTCCGACCGGCAGAGATTTCAAGCAGAGTGGTAAGAGGCCACAGTTTCAGCAGGATGGGTTTAGAGGCGGGTTCCCTAACGTCTCTAGGCCCATGAGGTGTGGCAAGTGTGGTGCTACGGATCACTACTCGTCTCAGTGCAAGGAGAGGCAAGTGATCTGCTTCAAGTGTGGCAAGCCAGGACACATCAGCCGAGAGTGTGAAGGAGCCAAGACCGAGCCTCCCAGCGCCGGCAAGAATCAGAAGTCTCAAGCCAATCGACTGAAGACCACTGGAAGAGTCTTTACTCTTAGTGGAGCTGAAGCCTCCGAGTCTGATGACTTGATTCAAGGTACATGTTTTATAGATGGAACTCGATTAACTGTGTTGTATGATTCGGGTGCTACTCATTCATTCATATCGCATGATAGGGTCAAGAGTCTTGAATTGCCTGTTACTTTCCTTGAGTATGATTTGTTGGTTTCTACACCTACAAATAAGCCTGTTTCTACTTCTTTTGCATGCAAGAACTGTCATATAGTTATAAATGATAGGACATTCATTGCTGATCTTGTATGCTTGCCTTTGAAAGACCTAGATATTATTCTGGGTATGGACTGGTTATCTTCCAACCATGTCCTCCTGAACTGTTTTGATAAAACCCTGATTTTTGGAACTCCAAAGGAGTCTAAGAATCCGGACCTTCTCTCTGCCAGCCAAGTTCAAGCTTCGATGAAAGACGAAGCCCAAGTATACATGATGTTAGCTTCCCTGGAAGTAGAGAGCAGCCCTCCTGATGTCGCCAGCTTGCCTGTTGTGCGAGAATTTCCTGAAGTGTTTCCGGGGGATGTTTATAACTTACCCCCAGAGAGAGATGTTGAGTTTACCATAGACTTAGTGCCTGGCACCGGGCCAATCTCCATAGCACCCTATAGAATGTCTCCTCTAGAGCTAGCTAAGTTGAAGGAACAGTTAAAGGACCTGATGAAGAAGCAGTTCATTAGGCCGAGTGTGTCTCCGTGGGGAGCACCTGTGTTGTTGGTGAAGAAGAAGGATGGTAGTATGAGGTTGTGTGTCGACTTTCGACAGCTCAACAAGGTGACCATAAAGAATCAGTATCCCCTCCCTAGGATTGATGATCTTATGGACCAGTTGATGGGCGCTTGCGTCTTTTCAAAGATAGATTTGAGATCAGGGTACCATCAGATTCGGGTTAAGTCTGAGGACATCCCGAAGACAGCGTTTAGGATGCGATATGGTCACTATGAGTATTTGGTTATGCCCTTCGGTGTGACCAATGCTCCTGCGGTCTTCATGGACTACATGAACAAGACCTTTCACCCTTACTTGGATAAGTTTGTGGTAGTGTTCATAGATGACATCTTAGTGTACTCCAAGAGTAAAGAGGAACATGAGGAACACCTGAGGGTTGTCTTGCAGACCCTTAAGGAGAAGCAGTTGTATGCTAAGTTGTCTAAGTGTGAGTTCTGGTTAGAGGAAGTGAGCTTCTTAGGACATGTCATCTCTAAGGATGGCATAGCAGTGGACCCAGCTAAGGTAGAGACGGTGCTCCAGTGGGAAGCGCCAAAGTCTGTAACCGAGATTAGGAGTTTCTTGGGGTTAGCCGGGTACTATAGGCGGTTCATAGAAGGTTTCTCTAAGATAGCTTTACCCTTGACCCGTCTCACCAAGAAGGGACAGTTGTTTGTGTGGGACTCTAAGTGTGAAGAGAGTTTCCAAACCCTTAAGAATAGGTTGACGTCAGCACCAGTGTTAGTTTTGCCAGATCCTAGTGAACCCTTCGTAGTTTACTGCGATGCTTCTAAGCAAGGGTTAGGTGGTGTGCTGATGCAGAATGGTAAAGTAGTTGCTTACGCTTCTAGGCAGTTGAAAACCCATGAGAAGAACTACCCTACCCATGACCTAGAGTTAGGAGCTGTGGTATTTGCCTTAAAGATCTGGAGGCATTACCTGTATGGGGCAAGGTTTGAGGTCTTTAGCGATCATAAGAGTTTGAAGTATCTTTTTGATCAAAAAGAGTTGAATATGAGGCAGCGTAGGTGGATGGAGTTTTTAAAGGATTACGACTTCGAGCTGACCTATCACCCAGGAAAGGCCAATGTGGTGGCCGATGCCTTGAGTAGGAAAACCCTTCATGTCTCCGCTTTGATGGTTAGGGAGATGGATTTGATTGAGGAATTTAGAGACCTTAGTTTAGCTTGTGAGTTTACCCCTAAGAGTATTAGGCTTGGTACCTTGAAGGTTACCAACAGTTTGATGGATGAGATTAGAGAGGGTCAGAAGTTAGACAAGTTTCTCTTAGACCAGCGAGATTTGCTCGCTCAGGGTAGAGACCTAAGTTTTAAGGATGGCAGTGATGGCATCTTGAGGTTTAAGGATAGAGTTTGTGTGCCTGATGTTCCTGAGCTTAGGAAGTTGATCTTAGAAGAAGGTCATAGGAGTGGATTAAGTGTGCACCCAGGTGCCACTAAGATGTATCAGGACCTTAAGAGGATGTTTTGGTGGCCTAGGATGAAAAAGGATGTGGCTGAGTTCGTGTATGCGTGCCTAGTTTGTCAAAAGGCTAAGATAGAGCATCAAAGGCCTTCAGGTAAGTTGCAACCTTTGTGTATCCCAGAGTGGAAATGGGATAGCATCTCCATGGATTTTGTGTCTGGACTTCCTAGGACTCCAGCTGGTTTTGAGGCTATATGGGTTGTTGTGGATAGACTGACTAAGTCTGCCCATTTCATTCCGATGAACATGGAGTATCCATTGGAGAAGTTAGCTAAGCTGTACATCAAAGAGGTAGTTAGGCTTCATGGTGTACCCTCTAGCATAGTTTCAGATAGAGACCCGAGGTTTACCTCTAGGTTTTGGAATAGTTTGCAAGAGGCTTTAGGGACAAAGCTTAGGCTTAGTTCAGCTTACCACCCACAGACTGATGGGCAGTCTGAGCGGACCATCCAGTCCTTAGAGGACTTGTTGAGGGCTTGTGTGTTAGAACAGTCTGGAAGTTGGGACAAGCTTTTGCCCCTAATAGAGTTCACCTACAACAACAGCTTCCATTCCAGCATTGGGATGGCACCTTATGAAGCTCTGTATGGGAGGAGATGTAGGACACCCTTGTGTTGGAGTGAACCTAGTGATAGTGTGGTGCTAGGGCCAGAGATAGTCCAGGAAACAACTGAGAAGATCAGGTTAGTTCAGGAAAAGATGAGAGTTGCACAGAGTAGGCAGAAGAGCTACCATGACAAAAGGAGGAAGGCGCTCGAATTCCAGGAAGGCGATGCTGTATTCTTGAGAGTTACCCCGACGACTGGGGTTGGTAGAGTAATGAAGGCGAGGAAACTTACTCCGAGATTCATTGGTCCTTACCAAATCCTCAAAAGAGTCGGCGAAGTCGCCTACCAAATAGCCTTACCCACGTTCTTGTCAAATCTCCACAATGTTTTTCATGTGTCTCAACTCAGGAAGTACATTCATGACCCTAGTCACGTGATAGTTCCCGACACAATACAGTTAAAAGAGAACTTGACATTTGAGGTGTTACCCCTTCGAGTCGAAGATAGGAGGGTGAAGCAGCTAAGAGGCAAGGAAATTCCTTTGGTTAAGGTAGTTTGGAGCGGGGCAACTGAGGAAAGCGCTACCTGGAAGCTCGAGAGTCAGATGATGGAGGCATATCCACATCTTTTCGTTTGAGGTACGTGGAAATTTCGAGGACGAAATTTTTTATAAGGGGGGTGGAATTGTAACACCCTGTTTTTCTTAAATGTTTTATTAAGTTAATTTTATTTAAATTTGTTGGTTAAGGGCTAAGTGGGATTTTAGCCTAAAAGTCCCTTTCTGGTACATGAGCACGCTCGTGCTCATCAGCCAGCAAGCCCGTGCTTAAAGTCAGAAGCGTGTTTATGATTTTAAGTTGAGCACGACCGTGCTCAATAGTGAGCACGCCCGTGCTCAATGCGTGGACCGCGTCTCGCTGACGTTAAGTGGAGCACGACCGTGCTGAATGGCAAGCACGACCGTGCTCAGGTCCGAACGTTATATACGTGAACAGACCCGAGGGTTTGACGTAAAAAAACCCTATTTTCTTGTGTTGGCAGCCGTCACCAGTTCGGCCAGAGAGACCTTTTTCTCGGATTTCTCTTCGTTCATTGCCATAGTGGACTGGTGGAAGCTAGTGGGTTGGAGTTAAGGTAATGGTCCCTTTTCCTCTGTCAGTTTCCTTTCATTGTAATGAGAGATACTGACTGTTTGTATTTCTGACCAATCAAGGCCTAGTACCGGAGGGAGCCGTTTGAGGGTTCGGGATCGGATTACCGTTGGGAACCGTCAGTAGAGCAACCTTCAATCCAGGTATGGGGAGAAGTGGGATTGTACTCATTAGGCAGTGGGTAGTGTAAGGTAACGGGGTCCCCATGACTCCGGTGTCATTGTATGTTGTATGGTTATATGATTCTGTTAATAACATGCTATTTTTGGGTTGATTGTGATGCTATATGTATTTTATGTACATTTTGGTTGTCTAATGAGTATGATGATATATTGATTGTTGTTATTGATATGATGTTGGTTGGTTGATGTTGTGGCAGTGATGATTGTATGTTGGTAAAGTTGCTGATGGAATAATTAAGTTTAATAAACCTGTAGGGTTAGATGTTTAATCCATTAAAAATCTAGTTGGAACTTGGTTTCTGTCCCTGCCCAGAACAGTGCAGTCGTGCATTGAGCACGACCGTGCTGAACAAGGAGCACGACCGTGCTCCCACTCAAATTCTAGAAAATGGCCGCGCTGCTCAGCACGGCCAAGCAGGTTGAACAGCACGATCGTGCTGCTGAGCACGACCGTGCTGAGTGTGAAGCACGACCGTGCTTCACTTAAAAGGGCAACACGCCCTCACGTGTCCAAGTACAACCGTGCTAGGGTCTAAGCACGACCGTGCTGACCCCCTGGACAGTGATACAATTAAAGGACTTAAGGGGTTTTAAAACCCCATTCCCCTATGATGATAAGTTGAGATAATTAATCAAAGGTAAAGATTAGACAACTTGGTTATTAATTATATAAGATAATTAGATAATCAAATGTTAAGTCGGTATCCGTTGGGTTACCGCACGTTGATAAGTTGAAGTCTTGGGTGCTTATGGACCCAAGCACGTTGAGTTGAACCTTGGTGCTTATTGGCCAAGGGAGCCTTGACCCCACGGTTTGGGTCTAAGGTTACGTTGAGTTGATGTTGAAAGTCTTGGGAGCTTCATGGCCCAAGCAAGGAGGTGGTTGAGATTGTTTGTTGTTGTGCCATTTGCATAAAGCATTGGAGTAGTTGATGGGGGAGGTTCGACAAAGGGGAGATCACCCGAGAGTACGGTGATCTGGCCATCCACGGTAGGTCACCCAAGGTTTGGTGACCAAGGCCCCCCGTGATGAGGCATCCACGGTTTGATGCGTTGGCTATCCATGGGGTTCACCCAAGGTTTGGTGAACTGCCGGTGTTGGTGCTTTTATGGCCAATACGGATATGTAACTCCAAAGTCGTTCATCCTGAGTTAGTTTGGATCCACATGCATAGTTGGAGTAGCGGAGTAGTTGATGCATTGCATAGCATAGCATACTTGATTGTTATGATGCTGTTGGATGTTGATGTATGCTTATGTGTATGTTTACCTTGCGTACTATTCCCCTGCTGATTATATGATTACATGAATCTTACTCCCTGTATTGTTTGTGTTTGGCCTGATCGGCATTTGCAGAGGATGACGAGCAGCCCGGAGAGGAGTGACTCTGAGGAGCCGCCACTCATTGTAGGGTTGTTTTAGTTTAGTTAGTTGTTTCCAGTTGTATTCCGAGGATTTAATTCCGGAACGGTTATACCAGCTCTGAATTATGACATCGGGGTTGGGTTATTTATTTGTTTATGTTTTTATTTGATTAAACTTATTTTGTTATTTTCCGCGTTGTAAACGAGTTCATGTGGGACTTTTCTACCCATGGACAATTGTTTCATTTAATTCAGTTAAATGCATGTTTTTCTTTTACTTGTTGTATATTTAAATGCCTTATAACATGCGGGGTAGAAGGGTGTCACAGATCACAACTCGTCCTCCGGCTTCCGGCTCGTAAGGAGTTTCATCCAACTCCTCCTCATTCAGCTCAGCTACAGGGTCTTCATGTACAATCCCATAAAAAGACAGAATACAACACACAGAAAGATATAGGGGATAAGAAACATATCTATCATCATAAAAGTGGAAAAGAGTCATAGTATATAACATAATAAAAGTCACAAACAATCAACATATATAACTAGCAATTCATCCTCGACATTAAGATATCATCCTCTACCCTCAACCTCACGCAACTAAACCTTTATGATGACGTGGCCACTAATTCCCCATATCCATTAGGGATTTTAGTCAGTCGTCCAGGCGACGTGTCCCCAAAACTGGTGCACACCCTTATTCATGGTGAGATTGCTCATGCAAAGAAATGACACTATAGCTGCACGGCACAGTCGGTGTACACCCTGGATCAAGGGTGCTCATGCATAGCAATGACACTATAGCTGCATGGTACAGTCGGTGTACAACCTCCTCCATGGTTAGAATGCTCATGTATTACAATGACACTATAGCTGCACGGTACAGTCGGTGCACACCCTGGTTCTCTCTCTCGAGGGTGCTCAAGCAAAGCATTGACACTATAGTTGCACTAATTAAATCTAACATTGGATGGTCCCACAACGACTTCAGACCTTATATGTATCAAACATACGGTTACAAACACCATACAACTTATGAACCTCACTGAATTTCATCAATAACAACATAGTGTCTCATGCTTCCATCCTAGCCTTGACTCATATTCTATGACACTTTTCATCTTTAAAATAATCTATTTAAGCTAGGCACTTCTAATTCACCGATACTTTCTCACCCAAACCAAATTTTCCGAACAAAATATATCCTCGCTTAAATCCACTAAGCACAAATATTAAAACCAAGCAGATCATGTATAACACAGACAATCATAAATATTTAAATACTAGAAAATATCACATAAGCAATTCAATAATAATAATAAATTAAAATAAACCTCAGATAAGATAAAATCATCCTAACGTCGATAAACCTATAATCCCCAAATCACCATTGGTTTTACAGAAAAGGCTTCCAATGTGATCATTTTGGTCTTGTCGATTACTCAACTACTAGTAGGATTTAGGTCTTCCTACACAATTATTATAGAATATACTACTTATCGTTTCCGACGGTAAATTGGTTATTTCCCTCGCCTTAGCCGATATTGAAATCACGAACGTTTCGGCCTTCGTTCGTACACTACAATTATCCGTCAACCTAGTCAATACAAACATTAGACAAAAATCCATCTATGGCTACTTAATGCTAAATTCGGCCATGATGCATTAATGAACTCTAGGGTTATTTTCTCAACTTCATTCTTTGGATTCTAACTACTAAAGTCCTAACTAACTTAGATAAAATGGTTTCAAGTTAAGATTTGAAATAAAATCCTCTAACACCAATGGTTAGGGTTTCGGCCCACTTAATCAAAATAGGTTAGAAAATGTTTTTGATTACCAACTCTTGGATATAGCTCATATAGTTACTAAAGAGTTCAAATCAAGTATTAGTTTTCAAAAAAAAAAAAAATGAAACAAAATCACCACACCCATTTTTGGGAGAATTTCGGCCAGCATAACAACAATAAGAAAGAAAACTATTTGGCTCACATGCTCTTAGATGATGATAGTAAGAGACATAACAAGATCATAGCAATTGGTTTCACATTAAAAGGATTTTTCTACAATTTTCTATGAATTTTTGAAGTTCTAGATCTAAGAATGAAAACTCATGAAACAATTGATGAAAATGGATTTTCATGGATGATTAATGAATTTAAGATGATGAGGAACATGATCCTCACCTTGGAATGAAGAAGTTTGATGAAGAACTCAAGGAGAAATGAAGAACAAAGATGAACACCAATGGAGTTCTTTGTGTTTTTGGTGAAGAAATGGCTTAGAAGGTGTAATAGGAAGAGAAAGAAATTTGCCTAAGTGTTATGAGGGGCTGCAGCACGAAAATGAGAGGAAGAATGAGTGAAAAATGGCTTTCTTTGATTGGCTTAATCATAACCATGGTTAAATTATAACTTAAGCTTAGTTAAACAACATGGTATAATAATCAAACTATGGTTAATTGTCATGATGTCAAAGGACAAGTGTGTGGCCATGAAGTGGGGTGGTGTGTGGCAGCCTAACTCACCACATGTGAGGAGGAGAAAGCCAATTTGGCTTTGTCTTGCCCTTAACCATGGTTAAAAGCTAACTAACCTAGGTTAGGTTAACTAAAATACTTTATTTTTTTACAAAATTTTCAAAATAGCCTAACTCATTGGAAACGTGATCAAAACATAGTTTGTTTCATTCACGAGTCAAAATTAGGTTTTCTGCTCAGCAAAATTATACTGTCAGTGAAAACGCAGACCGGGTTCCGTCTGAATTTTCAACCCAAATTTTTATCGTAAGCTTCTACCCTAAGATAGAGTATGAATATGATTTTTATTTCATAAAAATCAATTTCCATGACCTCAAATACAAATATAAATACTTGTATTTGTACCGTAAAATATTTTTACCAAAAAAATAAAAATCGAAAATTGAAACGCAGGGTGTTACATTACTACCCCTCTTAGAAAAAAATTCCGTCCTCGGAACGGAATTTCTTGACTCAAAACTGGGTAGAATCTTGCATTCGTATCTTAATCTAAAGATCCTACTTCGTATTTCTCATCGCTGTCTTCCCTTTAATGACAGCGGTAACTTCATAACAGAATTCATTCTTATATCATTCTATTTGTCCTCGAAACAATCCATCACTGCATGCTATTCATTGTCCTTAACATTTCACCTTGATCAATCATTCTTGAAGAGCATACTTAAAACTTAATCCTTTGAACATATTCTATTATTTCAAATTATATGAAAATCATACATACCTTGTATGAGATCTGCAGAGTGAGAGGGTTCAACTCCTCTTATGGTAAACACTCTCCCAGCAGCTTGAGGTCTAACCATCTGTTGACCTGTTGCTGGAACACTTCTCCCAGTTCTACCTCCACAACTTTCAGCTCCTCTACCCACAGCTATTGGCTGTGGCATACCTTTCTGCCTACAATCACGAGCAAAATGTCCCTATTTACTACAATGGAAACAACTAGGCCTTTTCGTGCAATACCTAATATGATGCGATCCTCCGCATCTGAAGCAAACATAGCCTTGTGGTTGCTGGCCTGATCTAACCACTGTTGCGGATGCAGGTGTCTGTGCTGGTCTAGCATATGGTTCCTGTCTCCACTGAGGACCACTATCTACTCTCCTCCGAACATCCGATTGAATAGGACCTCCAATCCTTTGTTGCTTCTGTTCAGCAGCCATCCTCAGATCTATACTTTCAATAGCACTACATCTCTCAACCAGTTCTGGGAAATACTGGATGTCGAGCGACACTATAGCCCTCAGCAGTTCGTTTCTGAGTCCTTCCTCAAACCTTCTACATTGCCAGTCTTCATTTGGAAACCTCTGATGATACTCTGAAAACTCAATCAAAGCCTCAAAACGTGATGCATAATCACCTACGGACATGTTGCCTTGTTTGAGGTTTGTGAATTCTTTTTCCTTCTCGCGTCGAATTAGACGAGGAAAATATTTTTCGAAGAAGCAGTCTGTGAATAACTGCCAGTCAATGTTTCTGTTCTCAGCTTCCAATAATCTTTTCTTTCCTTTCCACCAGAACTCTGCTCCTTCAGTTAGCATGAAGGCAACATAAGTCACTTTCCTCTCCTAGTTACAGCGCACAGTAGCAAATATCTTCTCAATCTCTTGTATCCACCATTCAGCCTTATCCGGGTCATACTCTCCTCGGAATTGAGGTGGCTTCCCTTTCATAAAAGTAACCAATCCTGCATCTTCAGTTGCTGCAGCCCTCCTCTGATTCTTTAGTTCAAGCTGAACTCTGTTCATCTGCAGCATCTCAGCATTCTGCTGGGTTTGGAACAACATAGCAGCAACTATTGTTTCCATGGTAATGGGAGTCGTAGATGACTCTCCGCCAATTTTGTCATTGATGACAGCTCCTATAATTCTTTATGGAGTTCTGTCACCACTATTGGTTGGACGTCCTCTTCCTCGAGCCATGATTATGTAAAAGAAATCATTCGCTCTTATTAGTATGACATTTAATACTACATAGGCAAGTAAATACATACCATATGCCATACCAATATTAATTCTCGTAGTAAAATCGGACACATTACCCAACTTCTAAGCATAGTCAAAATCCGATATGGATTCAACTAGACACGGCCAGTAACAACATCCTAAACCTCGCAGTCCTTGATTCTGATCGGACATAACCCAACAGTCCGTTTTAGAACCAAACTGCTCTGATACCAAATGAGACACCCCGTTATGCACCGGTGTTTTATTAGATTAATTCTCTCTTAAATCATTTCTTAATCGCGTGCTTAGCGTGAAAAATACGTAAAAAATTAAAACTTATTTAATAATCATATAACTTCTGCAAATTAAACACATCAACATTGTAATATATAAATACACACCTGGTTATTTATTACATTACCAAAACACTGTTAAGGGTCTCCATTCCATAGGATCCCTCACAGGCATATACTTAAACAAGAGTTATACTTAGCGGAAACATATAAAAACGTCTCACGAGAAGCACTGGCCATGACTAACTAGACCCTAATCGCCATGGATCACAACTCGTCCTCCGGCCTCCGGTTCGTAAGGAGTGCCATCCAACTCCTCCTCATTCAGCTCAGCTACAGGGTCTTCTTGTACAATCCCATAAAAAGACAGAATACAACACACAGAAAGATATAGGGGATAAGAAACATATCTATCATCGTAAAAGCGGAAAAGAGTATATAACATAATAAAAGTCACAGACAATCAACATATATAACTAACAATTCATCCTTGACATTAAGATATCATCCTCTACCCTCAACCTCACGCAACTAAACCTTTATGATGACGTGGCCACTAATTCCCCATATCCATTAGGGATTTTAGTCAGTCGTCCAGGCGACGTGTCCCCAAAACTGGTGCACACCCTTATTCATGGTGAGATTGCTCATGCAAAGAAATGACACTATAGCTGCACGGCACAGTCGGTGTACACCCTGGATCAAGGGTGCTCATGCATAGCAATGACACTATAGCTGCATGGTACAGTCGGTGTACAACCTCCTCCATGGTTAGAATGCTCATGTATTACAATGACACTATAGCTGCACGGTACAGTCGGTGCACACCCTGGTTCTCTCTCTCGAGGGTGCTCAAGCAAAGCATTGACACTATAGTTGCACTAATTAAATCTAACATTGGATGGTCCCACAAGGACTTCAGACCTTATATGTATCAAACATACGGTTATAAACACCATACAACTTATGAACCTCACTGAATTTCATCAATAACAACATAGTGTCTCATGCTTCCATCCTAGCCTTGACTCATATTCTATGACACTTTTCATCTTTAAAATAATCAATTTAAGCTAGGCACTTCTAATTCACCGATACTTTCTCACCCAAACCAAATTTTCCGAACAAAATATATCCTCGCTTAAATCCACTAAGCACAAATATTAAAACCAAGCAGATCATGTATAACACAGACAATCATAAATATTTAAATACTAGAAAATATCACATAAGCAATTCAATAATAATAATAAATTAAAATAAACCTCAGATAAGATAAAATCATCCTAACGTCGATAAACCTATAATCCCCAAATCACCATTGGTTTTACAGAAAAGGCTTCCAATGTGATCATTTTGGTCTTGTCGATTACTCAACTACTAGTAGGATTTAGGTCTTCCTACACAATTATTATAGAATATACCACTTATCGTTTCCGACGGTAAATTGGTTATTTCCCTCACCTTAGCCGATATTGAAATCACGAACGTTTCGGCCTTCGTTCGTACACTACAATTATCCGTCAACCTAGTCAATACAAACATTAGACAAAAATCCATCTATGGCTACTTAATGCTAAATTCGGCCATGATGCATTAATGAACTCTAGGGTTATTTTCTCAACTTCATTCTTTGGATTCTAACTACTAAAGTCCTAACTAACTTAGATAAAATGGTTTCAAGTTAAGATTTGAAATAAAATCCTCTAACACCAATGGTTAGGGTTTCGGCCCACTTAATCAAAATAGGTTAGAAAATGTTTTTGATTACCAACTCTTGGATATAGCTCATATAGTTACTAAAGAGTTCAAATCAAGTATTAGTTTTCAAAAAAAAAAAAAATGAAACAAAATCACCACACCCATTTTTGGGAGAATTTCGGCCAGCATAACAACAATAAGAAAGAAAACTATTTGGCTCACATGCTCTTAGATGATGATAGTAAGAGACATAACAAGATCATAGCAATTGGTTTCACATTAAAAGGATTTTTCTACAATTTTCTATGAATTTTTGAAGTTCTAGATCTAAGAATGAAAACTCATGAAACAATTGATGAAAATGGATTTTCATGGATGATTAATGAATTTAAGATGATGAGGAACATGATCCTCACCTTGGAATGAAGAAGTTTGATGAAGAACTCAAGGAGAAATGAAGAACAAAGATGAACACCAATGGAGTTCTTTGTGTTTTTGGTGAAGAAATGGCTTAGAAGGTGTAATAGGAAGAGAAAGAAATTTGCCTAAGTGTTATGAGGGGCTGCAGCACGAAAATGAGAGGAAGAATGAGTGAAAAATGGCTTTCTTTGATTGGCTTAATCATAACCATGGTTAAATTATAACTTAAGCTTAGTTAAACAACATGGTATAATAATCAAACTATGGTTAATTGTCATGATGTCAAAGGACAAGTGTGTGGCCATGAAGTGGGGTGGTGTGGCAGCCTAACTCACCACATGTGAGGAGGAGAAAGCCAATTTGGCTTTGTCTTGCCCTTAACCATGGTTAAAAGCTAACTAACCTAGGTTAGGTTAACTAAAATACTTTATTTTTTTACAAAATTTTCAAAATAGCCTAACTCATTGGAAACGTGATAAAAACATAGTTTATTTCATTCACGAGTCAAAATTAGGTTTTCTGCTCAGCAAAATTATACTGTCAGTGAAAACGCAGACCGGGTTCCGTCTGAATTTTCAACCCAAATTTTTATCGTAAGCTTCTACCCTAAGATAGAGTATGAATATGATTTTTATTTCATAAAAATCAATTTCCATGACCTCAAATACAAATATAAATACTTGTATTTGTACCGTAAAATATTTTTACCAAAAAAATAAAAATCGAAAATTAAAACGCAGGGTGTTACATTACTACCCCTCTTAGAAAAAAATTCCGTCCTCGGAACGGAATTTCTTGACTCAAAACTGGGTAGAATCTTGCATTCGTATCTTAATCTAAAGATCCTACTTCGTATTTCTCATCGCTGTCTTCCCTTTAATGACAGCGGTAACTTCATAACAGAATTCATTCTTATATCATTCTATTTGTCCTCGAAACAATCCATCACTGCATGCTATTCATTGTCCTTAACATTTCACCTTGATCAATCATTCTTGAAGAGCATACTTAAAACTTAATCCTTTGAACATATTCTATTATTTCAAATTATATCAAAATCATACATACCTTGTATGAGATCTGCAGAGTGAGAGGGTTCAACTCCTCTTATGGTAAACACTCTCCCAGCAGCTTGAGGTCTAACCATCTGTTGACCTGTTGCTGGAACACTTCTCCCAGTTCTACCTCCACAACTTTCAGCTCCTCTACCCACAGCTATTGGCTGTGGCATACCTTTCTGCCTACAATCACGAGCAAAATGTCCCTATTTACTACAATGGAAACAACTAGGCCTTTTCGTGCAATACCTAATATGATGCGATCCTCCGCATCTGAAGCAAACATAGCCTTGTGGTTGCTGGCCTGATCTAACCACTGTTGCGGATGCAGGTGTCTGTGCTGGTCTAGCATATGGTTCCTGTCTCCACTGAGGACCACTATCTACTCTCCTCCGAACATCCGATTGAATAGGACCTCCAATCCTTTGTTGCTTCTGTTCAGCAGCCATCCTCAGATCTATACTTTCAATAGCACTACATCTCTCAACCAGTTCTGGGAAATACTGGATGTCGAGCGACACTATAGCCCTCAGCAGTTCGTTTCTGAGTCCTTCCTCAAACCTTCTACATTGCCAGTCTTCATTTGGAAACCTCTGATGATACTCTGAAAACTCAATCAAAGCCTCAAAACGTGATGCATAATCACCTACGGACATGTTGCCTTGTTTGAGGTTTGTGAATTCTTTTTCCTTCTCGCGTCGAATTAGACGAGGAAAATATTTTTCGAAGAAGCAGTCTGTGAATAACTGCCAGTCAATGTTTCTGTTCTCAGCTTCCAATAATCTTTTCTTTCCTTTCCACCAGAACTCTGCTCCTTCAGTTAGCATGAAGGCAACATAAGTCACTTTCCTCTCCTAGTTACAGCGCACAGTAGCAAATATCTTCTCAATCTCTTGTATCCACCATTCAGCCTTATCCGGGTCATACTCTCCTCGGAATTGAGGTGGCTTCCCTTTCATAAAAGTAACCAATCCTGCATCTTCAGTTGCTGCAGCCCTCCTCTGATTCTTTAGTTCAAGCTGAACTCTGTTCATCTGCAGCATCTCAGCATTCTGCTGGGTTTGGAACAACATAGCAGCAACTATTGTTTCCATGGTAATGGGAGTCGTAGATGACTCTCCGCCAATTTTGTCATTGATGACAGCTCCTATAATTCTTTATGGAGTTCTGTCACCACTATTGGTTGGACGTCCTCTTCCTCGAGCCATGATTATGTAAAAGAAATCATTCGCTCTTATTAGTATGACATTTAATACTACATAGGCAAGTAAATACATACCATATGCCATACCAATATTAATTCTCGTAGTAAAATCGGACACATTACCCAACTTCTAAGCATAGTCAAAATCCGATATGGATTCAACTAGACACGGCCAGTAACAACATCCTAAACCTCGCAGTCCTTGATTCTGATCGGACATAACCCAACAGTCCGTTTTAGAACCAAACTGCTCTGATACCAAATGAGACACCCCGTTATGCACCGGTGTTTTATTAGATTAATTCTCTCTTAAATCATTTCTTAATCGCGTGCTTAGCGTGAAAAATACGTAAAAAATTAAAACTTATTTAATAATCATATAACTTCTGCAAATTAAACACATCAACATTGTAATATATAAATACACACCTGGTTATTTATTACATTACCAAAACACTGTTAAGGGTCTCCATTCCATAGGATCCCTCACAGGCATATACTTAAACAAGAGTTATACTTAGCGGAAACATATAAAAACGTCTCACGAGAAGCACTGGCCATGACTAACTAGACCCTAATCGCCATGGATCACAACTCGTCCTCCGGCCTCCGGTTCGTAAGGAGTGCCATCCAACTCCTCCTCATTCAGCTCAGCTACAGGGTCTTCTTGTACAATCCCATAAAAAGACAGAATACAACACACAGAAAGATATAGGGGATAAGAAACATATCTATCATCGTAAAAGCGGAAAAGAGTATATAACATAATAAAAGTCACAGACAATCAACATATATAACTAACAATTCATCCTTGACATTAAGATATCATCCTCTACCCTCAACCTCACGCAACTAAACCTTTATGATGACGTGGCCACTAATTCCCCATATCCATTAGGGATTTTAGTCAGTCGTCCAGGCGACGTGTCCCCAAAACTGGTGCACACCCTTATTCATGGTGAGATTGCTCATGCAAAGAAATGACACTATAGCTGCACGGCACAGTCGGTGTACACCCTGGATCAAGGGTGCTCATGCATAGCAATGACACTATAGCTGCATGGTACAGTCGGTGTACAACCTCCTCCATGGTTAGAATGCTCATGTATTACAATGACACTATAGCTGCACGGTACAGTCGGTGCACACCCTGGTTCTCTCTCTCGAGGGTGCTCAAGCAAAGCATTGACACTATAGTTGCACTAATTAAATCTAACATTGGATGGTCCCACAAGGACTTCAGACCTTGTATGTATCAAACATACGGTTATAAACACCATACAACTTATGAACCTCACTGAATTTCATCAATAACAACATAGTGTCTCATGCTTCCATCCTAGCCTTGACTCATATTCTATGACACTTTTCATCTTTAAAATAATCAATTTAAGCTAGGCACTTCTAATTCACCGATACTTTCTCACCCAAACCAAATTTTCCGAACAAAATATATCCTCGCTTAAATCCACTAAGCACAAATATTAAAACCAAGCAGATCATGTATAACACAGACAATCATAAATATTTAAATACTAGAAAATATCACATAAGCAATTCAATAATAATAATAAATTAAAATAAACCTCAGATAAGATAAAATCATCCTAACGTCGATAAACCTATAATCCCCAAATCACCATTGGTTTTACAGAAAAGGCTTCCAATGTGATCATTTTGGTCTTGTCGATTACTCAACTACTAGTAGGATTTAGGTCTTCCTACACAATTATTATAGAATATACTACTTATCGTTTCCGACGGTAAATTGGTTATTTCCCTCACCTTAGCCGATATTGAAATCACGAACGTTTCGGCCTTCGTTCGTACACTACAATTATCCGTCAACCTAGTCAATACAAACATTAGACAAAAATCCATCTATGGCTACTTAATGCTAAATTCGGCCATGATGCATTAATGAACTCTAGGGTTATTTTCTCAACTTCATTCTTTGGATTCTAACTACTAAAGTCCTAACTAACTTAGATAAAATGGTTTCAAGTTAAGATTTGAAATAAAATCCTCTAACACCAATGGTTAGGGTTTCGGCCCACTTAATCAAAATAGGTTAGAAAATGTTTTTGATTACCAACTCTTGGATATAGCTCATATAGTTACTAAAGAGTTCAAATCAAGTATTAGTTTTCAAAAAAAAAAAAAATGAAACAAAATCACCACACCCATTTTTGGGAGAATTTCGGCCAGCATAACAACAATAAGAAAGAAAACTATTTGGCTCACATGCTCTTAGATGATGATAGTAAGAGACATAACAAGATCATAGCAATTGGTTTCACATTAAAAGGATTTTTCTACAATTTTCTATGAATTTTTGAAGTTCTAGATCTAAGAATGAAAACTCATGAAACAATTGATGAAAATGGATTTTCATTGATGATTAATGAATTTAAGATGATGAGGAACATGATCCTCACCTTGGAATGAAGAAGTTTGATGAAGAACTCAAGGAGAAATGAAGAACAAAGATGAACACCAATGGAGTTCTTTGTGTTTTTGGTGAAGAAATGGCTTAGAAGGTGTAATAGGAAGAGAAAGAAATTTGCCTAAGTGTTATGAGGGGCTGCAGCACGAAAATGAGAGGAAGAATGAGTGAAAAATGGCTTTCTTTGATTGGCTTAATCATAACCATGGTTAAATTATAACTTAAGCTTAGTTAAACAACATGGTATAATAATCAAACTATGGTTAATTGTCATGATGTCAAAGGACAAGTGTGTGGCCATGAAGTGGGGTGGTGTGGCAGCCTAACTCACCACATGTGAGGAGGAGAAAGCCAATTTGGCTTTGTCTTGCCCTTAACCATGGTTAAAAGCTAACTAACCTAGGTTAGGTTAACTAAAATACTTTATTTTTTTACAAAATTTTCAAAATAGCCTAACTCATTGGAAACGTGATAAAAACATAGTTTGTTTCATTCACGAGTCAAAATTAGGTTTTCTGCTCAGCAAAATTATACTGTCAGTGAAAACGCAGACCGGGTTCCGTCTGAATTTTCAACCCAAATTTTTATCGTAAGCTTCTACCCTAAGATAGAGTATGAATATGATTTTTATTTCATAAAAATCAATTTCCATGACCTCAAATACAAATATAAATACTTGTATTTGTACCGTAAAATATTTTTACCAAAAAAATAAAAATCGAAAATTAAAACGCAGGGTGTTACATTACTACCCCTCTTAGAAAAAAATTCCGTCCTCGGAACGGAATTTCTTGACTCAAAACTGGGTAGAATCTTGCATTCGTATCTTAATCTAAAGATCCTACTTCGTATTTCTCATCGCTGTCTTCCCTTTAATGACAGCGGTAACTTCATAACAGAATTCATTCTTATATCATTCTATTTGTCCTCGAAACAATCCATCACTGCATGCTATTCATTGTCCTTAACATTTCACCTTGATCAATCATTCTTGAAGAGCATACTTAAAACTTAATCCTTTGAACATATTCTATTATTTCAAATTATATCAAAATCATACATACCTTGTATGAGATCTGCAGAGTGAGAGGGTTCAACTCCTCTTATGGTAAACACTCTCCCAGCAGCTTGAGGTCTAACCATCTGTTGACCTGTTGCTGGAACACTTCTCCCAGTTCTACCTCCACAACTTTCAGCTCCTCTACCCACAGCTATTGGCTGTGGCATACCTTTCTGCCTACAATCACGAGCAAAATGTCCCTATTTACTACAATGGAAACAACTAGGCCTTTTCGTGCAATACCTAATATGATGCGATCCTCCGCATCTGAAGCAAACATAGCCTTGTGGTTGCTGGCCTGATCTAACCACTGTTGCGGATGCAGGTGTCTGTGCTGGTCTAGCATATGGTTCCTGTCTCCACTGAGGACCACTATCTACTCTCCTCCGAACATCCGATTGAATAGGACCTCCAATCCTTTGTTGCTTCTGTTCAGCAGCCATCCTCAGATCTATACTTTCAATAGCACTACATCTCTCAACCAGTTCTGGGAAATACTGGATGTCGAGCGACACTATAGCCCTCAGCAGTTCGTTTCTGAGTCCTTCCTCAAACCTTCTACATTGCCAGTCTTCATTTGGAAACCTCTGATGATACTCTGAAAACTCAATCAAAGCCTCAAAACGTGATGCATAATCACCTACGGACATGTTGCCTTGTTTGAGGTTTGTGAATTCTTTTTCCTTCTCGCGTCGAATTAGACGAGGAAAATATTTTTCGAAGAAGCAGTCTGTGAATAACTGCCAGTCAATGTTTCTGTTCTCAGCTTCCAATAATCTTTTCTTTCCTTTCCACCAGAACTCTGCTCCTTCAGTTAGCATGAAGGCAACATAAGTCACTTTCCTCTCCTAGTTACAGCGCACAGTAGCAAATATCTTCTCAATCTCTTGTATCCACCATTCAGCCTTATCCGGGTCATACTCTCCTCGGAATTGAGGTGGCTTCCCTTTCATAAAAGTAACCAATCCTGCATCTTCAGTTGCTGCAGCCCTCCTCTGATTCTTTAGTTCAAGCTGAACTCTGTTCATCTGCAGCATCTCAGCATTCTGCTGGGTTTGGAACAACATAGCAGCAACTATTGTTTCCATGGTAATGGGAGTCGTAGATGACTCTCCGCCAATTTTGTCATTGATGACAGCTCCTATAATTCTTTATGGAGTTCTGTCACCACTATTGGTTGGACGTCCTCTTCCTCGAGCCATGATTATGTAAAAGAAATCATTCGCTCTTATTAGTATGACATTTAATACTACATAGGCAAGTAAATACATACCATATGCCATACCAATATTAATTCTCGTAGTAAAATCGGACACATTACCCAACTTCTAAGCATAGTCAAAATCCGATATGGATTCAACTAGACACGGCCAGTAACAACATCCTAAACCTCGCAGTCCTTGATTCTGATCGGACATAACCCAACAGTCCGTTTTAGAACCAAACTGCTCTGATACCAAATGAGACACCCCGTTATGCACCGGTGTTTTATTAGATTAATTCTCTCTTAAATCATTTCTTAATCGCGTGCTTAGCGTGAAAAATACGTAAAAAATTAAAACTTATTTAATAATCATATAACTTCTGCAAATTAAACACATCAACATTGTAATATATAAATACACACCTGGTTATTTATTACATTACCAAAACACTGTTAAGGGTCTCCATTCCATAGGATCCCTCACAGGCATATACTTAAACAAGAGTTATACTTAGCGGAAACATATAAAAACGTCTCACGAGAAGCACTGGCCATGACTAACTAGACCCTAATCGCCATGGATCACAACTCGTCCTCCGGCCTCCGGTTCGTAAGGAGTGCCATCCAACTCCTCCTCATTCAGCTCAGCTACAGGGTCTTCTTGTACAATCCCATAAAAAGACAGAATACAACACACAGAAAGATATAGGGGATAAGAAACATATCTATCATCGTAAAAGCGGAAAAGAGTATATAACATAATAAAAGTCACAGACAATCAACATATATAACTAACAATTCATCCTTGACATTAAGATATCATCCTCTACCCTCAACCTCACGCAACTAAACCTTTATGATGACGTGGCCACTAATTCCCCATATCCATTAGGGATTTTAGTCAGTCGTCCAGGCGACGTGTCCCCAAAACTGGTGCACACCCTTATTCATGGTGAGATTGCTCATGCAAAGAAATGACACTATAGCTGCACGGCACAGTCGGTGTACACCCTGGATCAAGGGTGCTCATGCATAGCAATGACACTATAGCTGCATGGTACAGTCGGTGTACAACCTCCTCCATGGTTAGAATGCTCATGTATTACAATGACACTATAGCTGCACGGTACAGTCGGTGCACACCCTGGTTCTCTCTCTCGAGGGTGCTCAAGCAAAGCATTGACACTATAGTTGCACTAATTAAATCTAACATTGGATGGTCCCACAAGGACTTCAGACCTTGTATGTATCAAACATACGGTTATAAACACCATACAACTTATGAACCTCACTGAATTTCATCAATAACAACATAGTGTCTCATGCTTCCATCCTAGCCTTGACTCATATTCTATGACACTTTTCATCTTTAAAATAATCAATTTAAGCTAGGCACTTCTAATTCACCGATACTTTCTCACCCAAACCAAATTTTCCGAACAAAATATATCCTCGCTTAAATCCACTAAGCACAAATATTAAAACCAAGCAGATCATGTATAACACAGACAATCATAAATATTTAAATACTAGAAAATATCACATAAGCAATTCAATAATAATAATAAATTAAAATAAACCTCAGATAAGATAAAATCATCCTAACGTCGATAAACCTATAATCCCCAAATCACCATTGGTTTTACAGAAAAGGCTTCCAATGTGATCATTTTGGTCTTGTCGATTACTCAACTACTAGTAGGATTTAGGTCTTCCTACACAATTATTATAGAATATACTACTTATCGTTTCCGACGGTAAATTGGTTATTTCCCTCACCTTAGCCGATATTGAAATCACGAACGTTTCGGCCTTCGTTCGTACACTACAATTATCCGTCAACCTAGTCAATACAAACATTAGACAAAAATCCATCTATGGCTACTTAATGCTAAATTCGGCCATGATGCATTAATGAACTCTAGGGTTATTTTCTCAACTTCATTCTTTGGATTCTAACTACTAAAGTCCTAACTAACTTAGATAAAATGGTTTCAAGTTAAGATTTGAAATAAAATCCTCTAACACCAATGGTTAGGGTTTCGGCCCACTTAATCAAAATAGGTTAGAAAATGTTTTTGATTACCAACTCTTGGATATAGCTCATATAGTTACTAAAGAGTTCAAATCAAGTATTAGTTTTCAAAAAAAAAAAAATGAAACAAAATCACCACACCCATTTTTGGGAGAATTTCGGCCAGCATAACAACAATAAGAAAGAAAACTATTTGGCTCACATGCTCTTAGATGATGATAGTAAGAGACATAACAAGATCATAGCAATTGGTTTCACATTAAAAGGATTTTTCTACAATTTTCTATGAATTTTTGAAGTTCTAGATCTAAGAATGAAAACTCATGAAACAATTGATGAAAATGGATTTTCATTGATGATTAATGAATTTAAGATGATGAGGAACATGATCCTCACCTTGGAATGAAGAAGTTTGATGAAGAACTCAAGGAGAAATGAAGAACAAAGATGAACACCAATGGAGTTCTTTGTGTTTTTGGTGAAGAAATGGCTTAGAAGGTGTAATAGGAAGAGAAAGAAATTTGCCTAAGTGTTATGAGGGGCTGCAGCACGAAAATGAGAGGAAGAATGAGTGAAAAATGGCTTTCTTTGATTGGCTTAATCATAACCATGGTTAAATTATAACTTAAGCTTAGTTAAACAACATGGTATAATAATCAAACTATGGTTAATTGTCATGATGTCAAAGGACAAGTGTGTGGCCATGAAGTGGGGTGGTGTGGCAGCCTAACTCACCACATGTGAGGAGGAGAAAGCCAATTTGGCTTTGTCTTGCCCTTAACCATGGTTAAAAGCTAACTAACCTAGGTTAGGTTAACTAAAATACTTTATTTTTTTACAAAATTTTCAAAATAGCCTAACTCATTGGAAACGTGATAAAAACATAGTTTGTTTCATTCACGAGTCAAAATTAGGTTTTCTGCTCAGCAAAATTATACTGTCAGTGAAAACGCAGACCGGGTTCCGTCTGAATTTTCAACCCAAATTTTTATCGTAAGCTTCTACCCTAAGATAGAGTATGAATATGATTTTTATTTCATAAAAATCAATTTCCATGACCTCAAATACAAATATAAATACTTGTATTTGTACCGTAAAATATTTTTACCAAAAAAATAAAAATCGAAAATTAAAACGCAGGGTGTTACATTACTACCCCTCTTAGAAAAAAATTCCGTCCTCGGAACGGAATTTCTTGACTCAAAACTGGGTAGAATCTTGCATTCGTATCTTAATCTAAAGATCCTACTTCGTATTTCTCATCGCTGTCTTCCCTTTAATGACAGCGGTAACTTCATAACAGAATTCATTCTTATATCATTCTATTTGTCCTCGAAACAATCCATCACTGCATGCTATTCATTGTCCTTAACATTTCACCTTGATCAATCATTCTTGAAGAGCATACTTAAAACTTAATCCTTTGAACATATTCTATTATTTCAAATTATATCAAAATCATACATACCTTGTATGAGATCTGCAGAGTGAGAGGGTTCAACTCCTCTTATGGTAAACACTCTCCCAGCAGCTTGAGGTCTAACCATCTGTTGACCTGTTGCTGGAACACTTCTCCCAGTTCTACCTCCACAACTTTCAGCTCCTCTACCCACAGCTATTGGCTGTGGCATACCTTTCTGCCTACAATCACGAGCAAAATGTCCCTATTTACTACAATGGAAACAACTAGGCCTTTTCGTGCAATACCTAATATGATGCGATCCTCCGCATCTGAAGCAAACATAGCCTTGTGGTTGCTGGCCTGATCTAACCACTGTTGCGGATGCAGGTGTCTGTGCTGGTCTAGCATATGGTTCCTGTCTCCACTGAGGACCACTATCTACTCTCCTCCGAACATCCGATTGAATAGGACCTCCAATCCTTTGTTGCTTCTGTTCAGCAGCCATCCTCAGATCTATACTTTCAATAGCACTACATCTCTCAACCAGTTCTGGGAAATACTGGATGTCGAGCGACACTATAGCCCTCAGCAGTTCGTTTCTGAGTCCTTCCTCAAACCTTCTACATTGCCAGTCTTCATTTGGAAACCTCTGATGATACTCTGAAAACTCAATCAAAGCCTCAAAACGTGATGCATAATCACCTACGGACATGTTGCCTTGTTTGAGGTTTGTGAATTCTTTTTCCTTCTCGCGTCGAATTAGACGAGGAAAATATTTTTCGAAGAAGCAGTCTGTGAATAACTGCCAGTCAATGTTTCTGTTCTCAGCTTCCAATAATCTTTTCTTTCCTTTCCACCAGAACTCTGCTCCTTCAGTTAGCATGAAGGCAACATAAGTCACTTTCCTCTCCTAGTTACAGCGCACAGTAGCAAATATCTTCTCAATCTCTTGTATCCACCATTCAGCCTTATCCGGGTCATACTCTCCTCGGAATTGAGGTGGCTTCCCTTTCATAAAAGTAACCAATCCTGCATCTTCAGTTGCTGCAGCCCTCCTCTGATTCTTTAGTTCAAGCTGAACTCTGTTCATCTGCAGCATCTCAGCATTCTGCTGGGTTTGGAACAACATAGCAGCAACTATTGTTTCCATGGTAATGGGAGTCGTAGATGACTCTCCGCCAATTTTGTCATTGATGACAGCTCCTATAATTCTTTATGGAGTTCTGTCACCACTATTGGTTGGACGTCCTCTTCCTCGAGCCATGATTATGTAAAAGAAATCATTCGCTCTTATTAGTATGACATTTAATACTACATAGGCAAGTAAATACATACCATATGCCATACCAATATTAATTCTCGTAGTAAAATCGGACACATTACCCAACTTCTAAGCATAGTCAAAATCCGATATGGATTCAACTAGACACGGCCAGTAACAACATCCTAAACCTCGCAGTCCTTGATTCTGATCGGACATAACCCAACAGTCCGTTTTAGAACCAAACTGCTCTGATACCAAATGAGACACCCCGTTATGCACCGGTGTTTTATTAGATTAATTCTCTCTTAAATCATTTCTTAATCGCGTGCTTAGCGTGAAAAATACGTAAAAAATTAAAACTTATTTAATAATCATATAACTTCTGCAAATTAAACACATCAACATTGTAATATATAAATACACACCTGGTTATTTATTACATTACCAAAACACTGTTAAGGGTCTCCATTCCATAGGATCCCTCACAGGCATATACTTAAACAAGAGTTATACTTAGCGGAAACATATAAAAACGTCTCACGAGAAGCACTGGCCATGACTAACTAGACCCTAATCGCCATGGATCACAACTCGTCCTCCGGCCTCCGGTTCGTAAGGAGTGCCATCCAACTCCTCCTCATTCAGCTCAGCTACAGGGTCTTCTTGTACAATCCCATAAAAAGACAGAATACAACACACAGAAAGATATAGGGGATAAGAAACATATCTATCATCGTAAAAGCGGAAAAGAGTATATAACATAATAAAAGTCACAGACAATCAACATATATAACTAACAATTCATCCTTGACATTAAGATATCATCCTCTACCCTCAACCTCACGCAACTAAACCTTTATGATGACGTGGCCACTAATTCCCCATATCCATTAGGGATTTTAGTCAGTCGTCCAGGCGACGTGTCCCCAAAACTGGTGCACACCCTTATTCATGGTGAGATTGCTCATGCAAAGAAATGACACTATAGCTGCACGGCACAGTCGGTGTACACCCTGGATCAAGGGTGCTCATGCATAGCAATGACACTATAGCTGCATGGTACAGTCGGTGTACAACCTCCTCCATGGTTAGAATGCTCATGTATTACAATGACACTATAGCTGCACGGTACAGTCGGTGCACACCCTGGTTCTCTCTCTCGAGGGTGCTCAAGCAAAGCATTGACACTATAGTTGCACTAATTAAATCTAACATTGGATGGTCCCACAAGGACTTCAGACCTTGTATGTATCAAACATACGGTTATAAACACCATACAACTTATGAACCTCACTGAATTTCATCAATAACAACATAGTGTCTCATGCTTCCATCCTAGCCTTGACTCATATTCTATGACACTTTTCATCTTTAAAATAATCAATTTAAGCTAGGCACTTCTAATTCACCGATACTTTCTCACCCAAACCAAATTTTCCGAACAAAATATATCCTCGCTTAAATCCACTAAGCACAAATATTAAAACCAAGCAGATCATGTATAACACAGACAATCATAAATATTTAAATACTAGAAAATATCACATAAGCAATTCAATAATAATAATAAATTAAAATAAACCTCAGATAAGATAAAATCATCCTAACGTCGATAAACCTATAATCCCCAAATCACCATTGGTTTTACAGAAAAGGCTTCCAATGTGATCATTTTGGTCTTGTCGATTACTCAACTACTAGTAGGATTTAGGTCTTCCTACACAATTATTATAGAATATACTACTTATCGTTTCCGACGGTAAATTGGTTATTTCCCTCACCTTAGCCGATATTGAAATCACGAACGTTTCGGCCTTCGTTCGTACACTACAATTATCCGTCAACCTAGTCAATACAAACATTAGACAAAAATCCATCTATGGCTACTTAATGCTAAATTCGGCCATGATGCATTAATGAACTCTAGGGTTATTTTCTCAACTTCATTCTTTGGATTCTAACTACTAAAGTCCTAACTAACTTAGATAAAATGGTTTCAAGTTAAGATTTGAAATAAAATCCTCTAACACCAATGGTTAGGGTTTCGGCCCACTTAATCAAAATAGGTTAGAAAATGTTTTTGATTACCAACTCTTGGATATAGCTCATATAGTTACTAAAGAGTTCAAATCAAGTATTAGTTTTCAAAAAAAAAAAAATGAAACAAAATCACCACACCCATTTTTGGGAGAATTTCGGCCAGCATAACAACAATAAGAAAGAAAACTATTTGGCTCACATGCTCTTAGATGATGATAGTAAGAGACATAACAAGATCATAGCAATTGGTTTCACATTAAAAGGATTTTTCTACAATTTTCTATGAATTTTTGAAGTTCTAGATCTAAGAATGAAAACTCATGAAACAATTGATGAAAATGGATTTTCATTGATGATTAATGAATTTAAGATGATGAGGAACATGATCCTCACCTTGGAATGAAGAAGTTTGATGAAGAACTCAAGGAGAAATGAAGAACAAAGATGAACACCAATGGAGTTCTTTGTGTTTTTGGTGAAGAAATGGCTTAGAAGGTGTAATAGGAAGAGAAAGAAATTTGCCTAAGTGTTATGAGGGGCTGCAGCACGAAAATGAGAGGAAGAATGAGTGAAAAATGGCTTTCTTTGATTGGCTTAATCATAACCATGGTTAAATTATAACTTAAGCTTAGTTAAACAACATGGTATAATAATCAAACTATGGTTAATTGTCATGATGTCAAAGGACAAGTGTGTGGCCATGAAGTGGGGTGGTGTGGCAGCCTAACTCACCACATGTGAGGAGGAGAAAGCCAATTTGGCTTTGTCTTGCCCTTAACCATGGTTAAAAGCTAACTAACCTAGGTTAGGTTAACTAAAATACTTTATTTTTTTACAAAATTTTCAAAATAGCCTAACTCATTGGAAACGTGATAAAAACATACTTTGTTTCATTCACGAGTCAAAATTAGGTTTTCTGCTCAGCAAAATTATACTGTCAGTGAAAACGCAGACCGGGTTCCGTCTGAATTTTCAACCCAAATTTTTATCGTAAGCTTCTACCCTAAGATAGAGTATGAATATGATTTTTATTTCATAAAAATCAATTTCCATGACCTCAAATACAAATATAAATACTTGTATTTGTACCGTAAAATATTTTTACCAAAAAAATAAAAATCGAAAATTAAAACGCAGGGTGTTACATTACTACCCCTCTTAGAAAAAAATTCCGTCCTCGGAACGGAATTTCTTGACTCAAAACTGGGTAGAATCTTGCATTCGTATCTTAATCTAAAGATCCTACTTCGTATTT
Organism: Echinosophora koreensis; assembly: GCA_035048595.1. Classification (NCBI taxonomy): domain Eukaryota; kingdom Viridiplantae; phylum Streptophyta; class Magnoliopsida; order Fabales; family Fabaceae; genus Echinosophora; species Echinosophora koreensis. The sequence goes on from JAPCYP010000096.1 coordinate 438,702, forward strand.
CTCATCGCTGTCTTCCCTTTAATGACAGCGGTAACTTCATAACAGAATTCATTCTTATATCATTCTATTTGTCCTCGAAACAATCCATCACTGCATGCTATTCATTGTCCTTAACATTTCACCTTGATCAATCATTCTTGAAGAGCATACTTAAAACTTAATCCTTTGAACATATTCTATTATTTCAAATTATATCAAAATCATACATACCTTGTATGAGATCTGCAGAGTGAGAGGGTTCAACTCCTCTTATGGTAAACACTCTCCCAGCAGCTTGAGGTCTAACCATCTGTTGACCTGTTGCTGGAACACTTCTCCCAGTTCTACCTCCACAACTTTCAGCTCCTCTACCCACAGCTATTGGCTGTGGCATACCTTTCTGCCTACAATCACGAGCAAAATGTCCCTATTTACTACAATGGAAACAACTAGGCCTTTTCGTGCAATACCTAATATGATGCGATCCTCCGCATCTGAAGCAAACATAGCCTTGTGGTTGCTGGCCTGATCTAACCACTGTTGCGGATGCAGGTGTCTGTGCTGGTCTAGCATATGGTTCCTGTCTCCACTGAGGACCACTATCTACTCTCCTCCGAACATCCGATTGAATAGGACCTCCAATCCTTTGTTGCTTCTGTTCAGCAGCCATCCTCAGATCTATACTTTCAATAGCACTACATCTCTCAACCAGTTCTGGGAAATACTGGATGTCGAGCGACACTATAGCCCTCAGCAGTTCGTTTCTGAGTCCTTCCTCAAACCTTCTACATTGCCAGTCTTCATTTGGAAACCTCTGATGATACTCTGAAAACTTAATCAAAGCCTCAAAACGTGATGCATAATCACCTACGGACATGTTGCCTTGTTTGAGGTTTGTGAATTCTTTTTCCTTCTCGCGTCGAATTAGACGAGGAAAATATTTTTCGAAGAAGCAGTCTGTGAATAACTGCCAGTCAATGTTTCTGTTCTCAGCTTCCAATAATCTTTTCTTTCCTTTCCACCAGAACTCTGCTCCTTCAGTTAGCATGAAGGCAACATAAGTCACTTTCCTCTCCTAGTTACAGCGCACAGTAGCAAATATCTTCTCAATCTCTTGTATCCACCATTCAGCCTTATCCGGGGCATACTCTCCTCGGAATTGAGGTGGCTTCCCTTTCATAAAAGTAACCAATCCTGCATCTTCAGTTGCTGCAGCCCTCCTCTGATTCTTTAGTTCAAGCTGAACTCTGTTCATCTGCAGCATCTCAGCATTCTGCTGGGTTTGGAACAGCATAGCAGCAACTATTGTTTCCATGGTATTGGGAGTTGTAGATGACTCTCCGCCAATTTTGTCATTGATGACAGCTCCTATAATTCTTTCTGGAGTTCTGTCACCACTATTGGTTGGACGTCCTCTTCCTCGAGCCACGATTATGTAAAAGAAATCATTCGCTCTTATTAGTATGACATTTAATACTACATAGGCAAGTAAATACATTCCATATGCCATACCAATATTAATTCTCGTAGTAAAATCGGACACATTACCCAACTTCTAAGCATAGTCAAAATCTGATATGGATTCAACTAGACACGGCCAGTAACAACATCCTAAACCTCGCAGTCCTTGATTCTGATCGGACATAACCCAACAGTCCGTTTTAGAACCAAACTGCTCTGATACCAAATGAGACTCCCCGTTTTGCACCGGTGTTTTATTAGATTAATTCTCTCTTAAATCATTTCTTAATCGCGTGCTTAGCATGAAAAATACATAAAAAATTAAAACTTATTTAATAATCATATAACTTCTGCAAATTAAACACATCAACATTGTAATATATAAATACACACCTGGTTATTTATTACATTACCAAAACACTGTTAAGGGTACCCATTCCATTGGATCCCTCACAGGCATATACTTAAACAAGAGTTATACTTAGCGGAAACATATAAAAACGTCTCACGAGAAGCACTGGCCATGACTAACTAGACCCTAATCGCCATGGATCACAACTCGTCCTCCGGCCTCCGGTTTGTAAGGAGTGCCATCCAACTCCTCCTCATTCAGCTCAGCTATAGGATCTTCTTGTACAATCCCATAAAAAGACAGAATACAACACACAAAGATATAGGGGATAAGAAACATATCTATCATCGTAAAAGCGGAAAAGAGTATATAACATAATAAAAGTCACAGACAATCAACATATATAACTAACAATTCATCCTTGACATTAAGATATCATCCTCTACCCTCAACCTCACGCAACTAAACCTTTATGATGACGTGGCCACTAATTCCCCATATCCATTAGGGATTTTAGTCAGTCGTCCAAGCGACGAGTCCCCAAAACTGGTGCACACCCTTATTCATGGTGAGATTGCTCATGCAAAGAAATGACACTATAGCTGCACGGCACAGTCGGTGTACACCCTGGATCAAGGGTGCTCATGCATAGCAATGACACTATAGCTGCATGGTACAGTCGGTGTACAACCTCCTCCATGGTTAGAATGCTCATGTATTACAATGACACTATAGCTGCACGGTACAGTCGGTGCACACCTTGGTTCTCTCTCTATCGAGGGTGCTCAAGCAAAGCGTTGACACTATAGTTGCACTAATTAAATCTAACATTGGATGGTCCCACAAGGACTTCAGACCTTGTATGTATCAAACATACGGTTATAAACACCATACAACTTATGAACCTCACTGAATTTCATCAATAACAACATAGTGTCTCATGCTTCCATCCTAGCCTTGACTCACATTCTATGACACTTTTCATCTTCAAAATAATCAATTTAAGCTAGGCACTTCTAATTCACCGATACTTTCTCACCCAAACCAAATTTTCCGAACAAAATATATCCTCGCTTAAATCCACTAAGCACAAATATTAAAACCAAGCAGATCATGTATAACACAGACAATCATAAATATTTAAATACTAGAAAATATCACATAAGCAATTCAATAATAATAATAAATTAAAATAAACCTCAGATAAGATAAAATCATCCTAACGTCGATAAACCTATAATCCACAAATCACCATTGGTTTTACAGAAAAGGCTTCCAATGTGATCATTTTGGTCTTGTCGATTACTCAACTACTAGTAGGATTTAGGTCTTCCTACACAATTATTATAGAATATACTACTTATCGTTTCCGACGGTAAATTGGTTATTTCCCTCACCTTAGCCGATATTGAAATCACGAACGTTTCGGCCTTCGTTCGTACACTACAATTATCCGTCAACCTAGTCAATACAAACATTAGACAAAAATCCATCTATGGCTACTTAATGCTAAATTCGGCCATGATGCATTAATGAACTCTAGGGTTATTTTCTCAACTTCATTCTTTGGATTTTAACTACTAAAGTCCTAACTAACTTAGATAAAATGGTTTCAAGTTAAGATTTGAAATAAAATCCTTTAACACCAATGGTTAGGGTTTCGGCCCACTTAATCAAAATAGGTTAGAAAATGTTTTTGATTACCAACTCTTGGATATAGCTCATATAGTTACTAAAGAGTTCAAATCAAGTATTAGTTTTCAAAAAAAAAAAAATGAAACAAAATCACCACACCCATTTTTGGGAGAATTTCGGCCAGCATAAGAACAATAAGAAAGAAAACTATTTGGCTCACATGCTCTTAGATTATGATATTAAGAGACATAACAAGATCATAGCAATTGGTTTCACATTAAAAGGATTTTTCTACAATTTTCTATGAATTTTTGAAGTTCTAGATCTGAGAATGAAAACTCATGAAACAATTGATGAAAATGGATTTTCATGGATGATTAATGAAGCTAAGATGATGAGGAAAATGATCCTCACCTTGGAATGAAGAAGTTTGATGAAGAACTCAAGGAGAAATGAAGAACAAAGATGAACACCAATGGAGTTCTGTGTGTTTTTTGTGAAGAAATGGCTTAGAAGGTGTAATAGGAAGAGAAAGAAATTTGCCTAAGTGTTATGAGGGGCTGCGGCACGAAAATGAGAGGAAGAATGAGTGAAAAATGGCTTTCTTTGATTGGCTTAATCATAACCATGGTTAAATTATAACTTAAGCTTAGTTAAACAAAATAGTATAATAATCTAACTATGGTTAATTGTCATGATGTCAAAGGACAAGTGTGTGGCCATGAAGTGGGGTGGTGTGGCAGCCTAACTCACCACATGTGAGGAGGAGAAAGCCAATTTGGCTTTGTCTTGCCCTTAACCATGGTTAAAAGCTAACTAACCTAGGTTAGGTTAACTAAAATACTTTATTTTTTTTACAAAATTTTCAATATAGCCTAACTCATTGGAAACGTGATAAAAACATACTTTGTTTCATTCACGAGTCAAAATTAGGTTTTCTGCTCAGCAAAATTATACTATCAGTGAAAACGCAGACCGGGTTCCGTCTGAATTTTCAACCCAAATTTTTATAGTAAGCTTCTACCCTAAGATAGAGTATGAATATGATTTTTATTTCATAAAAATCAATTTCCTCGACTTCAGATACAAATATAAATACTTGTATTTGTATCGGTTAACACAGCGTAAAATTTTTTTACCGAAAAAAATAAAAATCTGATATTAAAACGCAGGTTGTTATTGGTGGAACACCCGAGGTCAGCGTATCCAACTACGGATACCGGATGTCACGGGTGACTGCCCTCACATTGAGGATGAGGAAGACAGCCATGATACTCTCGTAGTCCTTGCCGAGCTGCTCCATTTACTCCATGCTGGTAAGGATGTAATTTTTGTGTTGTGCGACTATTCTCCACCAGGGATGGAGAATTAGTTTCATTCTTAGAATGAGCACCTTAGAAGGAACTGGGGTGTGCAAGAAGGTTTGTGGACGCGCCGGAATACAAAATAAGTTATTACAAGTGAAACAAAAGAAATTACAAGGAAAGGGCCTAAAAAACAGCAATGCTCAAGAAGCGACACCCTCAGAGTTGCGAAAAGGTTCATCAAACTGCTTGGTATTCCCGGAGGGCCCCAGAGGCACCTCCACCTTCTCCCCTGAGTCATGCACCTTCATCAAGCGTTCGTCCTCCACCATACGAGTCACTGACAGTAAATCCATGCGGAGTGGGATCGACGGGATCAACAGTTGAATCTGATTGATAGCATTCTGAAAGGAAGATTCAAAGGTAGCGTCAAACCATTCAGCATACTTGGTAGCCTCCCCCTTCCAATACTCCAGTTTCTCATTAGCCTACCGAAGGTCTTGAGAAGTCCATTCATTGGACTCTTGCCCCTAAGAAAGCTCTCGAGAAACTCTGTCATGCGCCTCCCGAGCAGCTTTCAAATCTTCACTCGTCTTCCCGGAAACCACCAAAGCCGACTGCAGCTCCCGCTCCTTGTTCTTCAGCTTTCAAACGCTCCTCTTCGACCTTTATGGCTGCATCCTCCGCCTTTTGGCGTTTCTTCTCCGATTCGGCATGAGCAGTAGCCTCATTGGCTCGGGCCACCTCCATCTCCTTAGCCAAGCCTTCATACTTGGAGCGGCTCAGGTTGTTAATTTCCATAAACTGGAGCATAGTTGCAACAGTACAAGCATAACCCTTGGCCATAGCTAACATAGCCTCGTAGGAGAGTCTCTCAAAGGTTGAATAATCTCGACCCGGGGGAAGGAGCACTATGTTGAGATTGGGCATGTAAGCACTGTCCACCCTGAACGGCCCCATTAAAGCTGGTAGGGCCGAGCCACCGAGACACGGCAACTTCTCCCACTGCAAAGGGTCAGGCGCGGATCCCTGCTGCTGTTGAGAAAACAAACTTTTATGGGACGGGATCCGACCATCAACTGTAGGAGTAGGCCCGGATTCGATGGACGGAGAAACGACCGATGCCGGTTTAGGAGGAACAATATCCACCACAGTAGTGCCACCAGGCGGAATGTTGCCACCCGAAACGGAAATAGAAACCGCCTGCGACACCTCTGGGGTCGGAGCAACAGCCAGGGCACCTCGGGCAAGAGCCTGTCTCTTTCGGACAATGGCAGCTACCATCTCACTAGTTGAAGCCATGTTTTCTACAGAAACAAGAAAAACGGTAGTAAATCAAATACTCAATAAAATACATCACCAAAAATGAAAGAAGAAAAAGTAAAGAGACTACCTAGCCAACCCTCGGGATCCACCACCGTCAGAAACTCTTGGCAGCTAAGAAGATCAGAGATTCCATCCACTCTGACAGAAATTGAACAGTGGCTGACTCATTGGGGCAGAATGAATCCGCCGTTGGATTGTAAAAAGAGGACTTCCGACTAGCCCCTTCCTATTCCAGTACACGGGAAAAAGAAGGGCATCATTATCTTCTAAAAAGAAAGCAGGGAAGCGAGGGGGGACACTGATACTATCAAATTCTTCCTTAAAACCCTTGTAGGAGTCCTTGAAAGCGATGAAAACTCCTACGTGACGATGGGAAGAGAGCGTGGTTCAACCGTGAAGACTGACCTCTCGCTCGGATCGGTTTGTAGTCGTGCCCAGGGAAATGAAGTGAATCTCAAAAAACCGGATGAAGCCCCATGAGTTGGGATGAAGTTAAGATGGGGCCACCCATAGAAAGTTCAAAACTACCATCTGGAAAGGGGAAAAAGGAAGACGAACCCCGAGCTTCGTAAAGATGGCGTGTTACATGTAGAAGGATCGGTTGCCATCTTTGGCAGAACGATCCAAGCATACCCTCTCGTCCTCGGACGGAAATAGAATGTCATATTTCTCCATTTCCTCCTCGGTCTCTTCCTCTACCACCACTAACTTGAATCCCTAGAACTTCCCTATCAACCCAGGTGTATTGGTCAGCGCCAGGGAGTTGAGGATACCTCTCAAAATCCTCGGGGTCAAAACTGCAGCCCATATCGACTCCCACTGAAACAAAAAAGGAGTCGGAATCAGAAGAGGACCTAGGAGACAGAGAAATCCCTTTCTCTCGGAAGACATGTAGCCATTCAAAATAATGTAACGGTTGAGGAAACGCCAAACGGACACCCATAGATAGGAAAGGAGACACGTGTCTTTCCCTTCTTTTAATCGAACGACCCTGCTTGAAAACCAGCCTGGGCCATCCCAAGGGCATCTGTTCCGGTCCAAAAATAACAATGCCGAAGGCCCTACTCCCTTTTGGCCCAAGAAGGGCTCGACTCGACGAAAACCCGCCCCAAAAGCATCACGAGCCGGGAAAACTGCTCCCACCAACCAAAATTGCTCGGTCAATCCCCATCTGTTTCCGTACGGAGTGGATTTTCCCACCTCGGGAACGAAACCAATCATGTCAACCCCCATGCACGTCAGAAAGGAAAGGCAAACCGCCCCTTTCCTCCTGACACACGTGATTATTCCCCTAAAACCATCATTATGGACATCCCATCCTACTAAGTTAAAAGGATAAGCATGTTACGAAGCATGAGACAACATGCTTGGAGTCATCAAGATGAGCTTAAAGTACAGGTATATAAGTAAACCTCCACCAATGAAGAAGGTATGCAATTTCTCTTTAGATGAACACTATATACTATCTGTAAGACCATTCTGACTTAAGCATCGAAGTGCTTTCACAGGTACACCCCCATTCGGTTCAATACGAAGGAGCTAAAGGAAGAAGAAGAAGAAGAAGAAGAAGAAGAAGAAGAAGAAGAAGAAGAAGAAGAAGAAGAAGAAGAAGAAGAAGAAGAAGAAAGAGCCAGAATATTGGGCCAAATCAACAGAGGCCCAATACCAGAAGTGACACTATTGAGTTTTGGTTTTTGACCTGAAAAGAAACCCTTCCCCCTTTTTCTCATGAGATCCTAAGACTGCATTAAAGTCTCCAATAAATAACCATGGACCAGGAAAATTGCTTTGGAGATTCAATTAGAATTCAATTTGAATTATGTTTCATTTTTTGGTGCTCCTCCCTGGAGACTGGAAGTTGGGATTTTGGACAAAGCCAAATTCTTTTTATTGTTGATAACAATAACAATATGCACCCAAGGTGTTTTTTAATTGTCAAAGGAATTCCTTCCTTAATCCTTCCTATACGAACTACTGAAACTAGATGGTGGATGGCCTTTTTATTTTTTTTATTTTAATTCTAACTTTGTTTTCTTTTATAATTTCTAAACGATCCCAATAAATTTTTATACTAACAATTTTCAACACTAGAGCTCATAATAACTTAATATTTTTATTAAATAAATGTATTTAAAATTTTAGGATGTTACATATCTACCATATTAAATTCTTAAATTCATGTAATATTGATTTGACCCACAAACATCAATGAATGGTTCTATGTAATCAAACAAGTAGGCATAGTATATAGGTCAACCATATGATGTTAGAATGAGTATGAGATAACAATGTTGACCTTGCCTACATAAATGTAAGCTGAAAATATGAGATGATTGTGCAATAACATATGGATGGAAATAATAATAATGAAAGCCTAAGTGGCATTGTGAATAATGAAAGCTAAGTGGCATTGTGAATAATGGAAGCCTGTGTGGCTATGGTGGTAACGGAATCCTGATCAATAATAAAAACATAAAAGTATATGAATTCCATATATAAATGTAAGACAAAATCGATAACCAAAACTTGTGTGGTTATGTTGTTATTGATGTTTGGATATATGAATGATTATGTTGATGTTGGTCTTGCATACATACATACATGCGCATAATCCGCCAGGGTGTGATGCCGCCGTGATCTGCGAAGTGGCCATCTGTAATAGTGGTGTGCCAGGTCCCGCAATTGGGTTGCGATGCCACATAGGAAGCGATGCCGCAATGCACTGCAAAGTGGCCACCTGTGATGGTGTGTCAGAATTCGCCAGGGATGCGATGCTGCCAGGGGTGCGATGCCGCAAGTGAATTGCGATGAATTTGGGCCCAGCATGCATTGCACTTAGGTGCATGAGTCTTTTTAGAGTTGAGCATACATATATCGAAGTTTAGGGAATTGTTTGTTCCGTCTGATTGACTGTATGATTATGATACTGTATTGGATGTCTGTGTGAACCTTGTTTGTGTTTGACGGTGTCTGAGTGAGGACAAAGCACGCCGAGGGCTTTACCCTACTGAGTGAATCAATGGAGATTCTCACCCATACTATTTCTTTTATCTCTTCTCTCTTCTCTCCTCTCTTCCACTTCTCTTAGATATCCTGGATGAATGGATGTGGATATCACTACGTTCGTGGACATATACCTGTGCATCGGTAGATGGATCTATAGCTTGGAAAGAAGGTATGTGGTTTTTTGTTGAATGATTAGAGTTCGAGTGTCTGATTGTTCACCGATGGGACTCCCGACTATAGAGCACATCGGATGGATGGAGATGGACCTTATAGCACGTTATTTATAAGAAGAAGAAGACGGTGAGGACGAAGGAAGGAATACTAATAAAGATATAGAGGAGGATTCTATTGAAGACAAAGAGGAAGATCCAATTGAAAATGAAGAGACCCTAGTGAAGAAGAGGATCCCGAAGAGGACGACCGGTAGTGTCCAAGGTGGGCACAAGTATACGATTAAACATTTCATTTTATTTGAGTATGGCTCGGTGGTTTGTAATCCTTCTTGTGAAATGATAAAGTTGTGTAATAGAAATGTAGCATCCCAACATTGGATAAATGAAGTACTTTTGTACAGCTAATAAATTAACTCGAAATAGTAAAATTAACTCGTAGTTGAATATAAATGTTAAGGACCCTCGCGCCAAAAATTTTCCCCTAGCACGGCTTAACAATTTATTATTATTTATTTATTTAATAATTAAAATGAATATGAGTTGGGGTGTTACAAACAAGAGGTTTACTGGAAATATGAATGTGGAGCTCTTTTAACAATTGTTGAATTCAAAGAATTTCAGTAATGGTGTTTGCAACAGTTCTATATTCAGCTTCAGTATAAGACTTGGCCACTGTCTTTTGCTTTTTGCAAAACCAGGAAATAATATTGGAGCCAAAGTAAATAATATAAGCACTAGTAGACTTGCAATCAGATTTGTCTCCTGCCCAATCGGAGTCAGAAAAGGCTTGAAGAGAGGATGAGGCATCACGTGTAAAATGCAAACCATGATCTATTATGCCTTTTAGATATCTAAGAACTCACTTTGCAGCCTGCATATGAAGATCAGTTGGCCTGTGCATATGCTGCGAAAGTCTATTGACCACAAATGCAATAATCAGGTCTTGTCAAAGATAAGTATTGAAAGGATCCAATTAATCTTCTATAATTAGTGACATCGCAACTTGGACTATCAGAAGCTAGAATGAGTGAAGAGTTTGTGGCCATTGGTGTAGAAATTGGCTTGGAATCTTGCATCTTAAAACTGTAGAGTAGATCCCTGATGTAGTGATGCTGAGTTAGAAACATGCCATGATTAGTAGGTAGAAACTCAATACCCAAGAAGTGACTTGGACTGCCTATAGTCTTGAGAGAGAATTTCTTAGAAAGTGCCATTTGAAAGTCCTGTAGGAACTTGGAATCATTCCCTGTGAGTAACAAATCATCCACATAGACAAGAAAATAAGCAACAACACTATTCTTGATGTAGATGAAGAGTGAAGTATCATATTTGGCATTGTGGAAGCCATAGTCCAAAAGACATGATTTGAGAGCATGATACCAAGCCCGAGGAGCCTGTTTAAGGCCATAAAGAGACTTATTCAATTTACAAACATAGTTAGGCAGACAAGGATGAACAAAGCCGTATGGTTGAGCCATATATATATCTTCATCAATGGTGCCATGCAAAAAGGCATTATTCACATCCATTTGAGCCAATGACCAGCCTCTTGAAAGAGCAGTACAGAGAACAAGTTTAATTGTTTGAGGCTTGATCACAGGACTAAAAGTTTTTGAATAATCAATCCCCGGTTGTTGATGAAAGCCTTTTGTAACCAGACGTGCTTTATATGAAGCAATAGAACCATCAGGGTTCCTCTTGATGCGAAACACCCATTTGCATCCAATTATATTTTAATGATCCATTGGAGGAATAAGAGTCCATGTAACATCCATATTTTAAGACCTTGTTTATGTGTTTAAGATGCATGATTAAGTATATGGAAACTTGTATGAAAAGATCGATCGACTTCGAATCGGACGAGAACACAAAATTAGGGTTTTGAATCAGGCTGGAACGCTCGAGTGTGCAGGAGGCTACGCTTGAGCGCCCAAGGGGTCAGACCACGTGTCAAGAGGTGGCATAGGGAGAGCACATGTGTCAGAAAACTTCGTGACAAAGTTTTGACTCAACCGCAATGCTAGGGGCGCTCAAGCGCCCTAGCACTAGGCATTCTCACGCTTGAGCGCTAGCAACAAAATTTAGGAAAAAAAGAAGAAGTGAAATATAACATGGTAACTTTAGTTACCATTTGAGAAGCAGAGAGTAACAGACCAAAGAAGGAGAGAAAGAGACCAAGAGATAGAGTGAGACTTCCTGATCTCAGTGCGACCCAACCATTCACCCTATCGTGATTCCGAATACATCAGCGAGTTCGTGGCGATGTCTACTTATTAACCCTACCTTACTTTCTTTTCTTATCTCCTTTTTATGTCGACATGCTGTCGGTGACGGTATTGAGGTTTTCTCCTTATTCGGTTATCGGTTTCAAGTTCTATTTTCAGATTAGGGTTACCTGTGATGTGTGCTTCGTATCCGTGTATCCAGGTGAATTTTTGGAGCACTAGGGGTGCCAATGATGTGCGTGGAATAACTGTTAGGAGGAGGAGGGTCTTTGATTCGAGGTTCCAATACTAGCTACATGTTGCTTAGGTGGGAGAAAGAAGCTATGTATCGTCGGAAATGGCTAAGTAGTATATTTTATACAATAATGGTGTAGGGCGACCTAAACCCTACTAGTGAGCGAGTAATCGACCATGTCAATATCCCATTGGTGACTAGCCCGTAGTACCATTGATGATATAGGGATTGTAGGTTTATCGCCGTGAGGTTAAATTTGCGATATTCGATGATGTCTGATTTTATCATGTTTGAGTTGCTTGATGTGTGCTGGGTGTGATAACATGCTTTATGTGGCTTTTTGTGATACTTGAATAGTTTATTATTATTTTAATATGTATAACATGCTCTGTGTGATAACATGCTATATTTGCTATTATGTGCTTAGTTGGAATCTAGGTGATGATATGTGCTGTTTTGGAGATATGCATGTTGGGGAGAGTGTGAAATATGACTTAGATGTACCTATCCTAATAAAATATTATTTTATATGTGATTAGCCATATGAGGTGATCTGGGATATGATATGAGATGGTGATGGAAGGTTGAGGCACTAGGTTAAGACCCGGTATGAGTCGGTGAGACTCATATAGATGCATCGTGTTGATCACAACCGTGTGGGTGGAACACACGAGGTTAGAGTATCCAACTACGGATACTGGAGGTCACGGGTGAGTGCCCTCACATTGAGGATGAGGAAGACTACCGTGATACTCTCGTAGTCCTTGCCGAGTTGCTCCGTTTACCCTGTATGGGTAAGTATGTAATTATTGTGTTGTGCGACTATTCTCCCCCGAGGATGGAGAATTAGTTTCATTCTCAGAATGAGCACCTTAGCGAGAACTGTGTTGTGCACCGAGGTTTGTGGACGCGCCGAAATACAAAATAAGTTATTACAAGTGAAACAAAAGAAATTTCAAGGAAAGGGCCTAAAAACAGCAATGCTCAAGAAGCGACACCCTCGGAGTTGCTAGAAGGTTCATCAGACGGCTCGATATTCCCGGAGGGCCCCAGAGGCACCTCCACCTTCTCCCCGAGCCATGCACCTCCATCAAGCGTCCGTCCTCCACCATACGAGTCACTGACAGTAAATCCATGCGGAGTGGGATCGACGGGTCCAACAGTTGAATCTGATTGACAACATTCTGGAAGGAAGATTCACAGGTAGCGTCAAACCATTCACTATACTAGGTAGCCTCCCCCTTCCAATACTCCAAATGCTCATTAGCCTGCCGAAGGTCTTGAGAAGTCCGTTCATTGGACTCTTGCACCTAAGAAAGCTCTCGAGAAACTCTGTCATGCGCCTCCCGAGCAGCTTTCAAGTCTTCATTCGCCTTCCCGGAAACCACCAAAGCCGACTGTAGCTCCCGCTCCTTGTTCTTCATCTTTCAAACGCTCATCTTTGGCCTTTATGGCCGCATCCTCCGCCTTTTGGCATTTCTTCTCCGATTCGGCATGGACAACAGCCGTATTGGCTCGGACCACCTCCATCTCCTTAGCCAAGCCTTCATACTTGGAGCGGCTCGAGTTGTTAACTTCCATAAACTGGAGCATAGTCGCAACGAAACAAGCATAATCCTTGGCCGTAGCTAACATAGCCTCGTAGGAGGGTCTTTCAAAGGTGGAATAATCTCGACCCGGGGGAAGGAGCACTGTGTTGATATTGCGCATGTAAGCGCTGTCCGCCTTGAACAGGCCCATTAAAGCTGGTAGGGCCGAGTCGTCGAGACACGAAAACTTCTCCCACTGTTAAGGGTCAGGCGCGGATCCCTGCTGTTGTTGAAAAATGAATTTTTATGTGACGGGATCCGACCATCAACTGTAGGAGTAGGCCAGGATTCGACGGATGGAAAAATGACCGATGCCGGTTTAGGAGGAAAGTTCTCCACCACAGTAGTGCCACCAGGCAGAAGGTTGCCCCCTGAAACGGAAATAGAAACCGCTTACGACACCTCTGGGGTCGGAGCCACAACCAGGGCACCTCGGGCAAGAGCCTGTCTCCTTCGGACAATGGCAACTAGCATCTCACCGGTTGAAGCCATGTTTTCTACAGAAACAAGAAAAACCGCAGTAAATCAAATACTCAATAAAATACATCACCAAAAACGAAAGAAGAAAAAGCAGAGAGACTACCTAGCCAACCCTCGGGATCCACCGCCGTCAGAAACTCTTTGCAGCTAAGAAGACCAGAGATTCCACCTACTCTGACAGAAATTGAACAGTGGCGGATTCATTGGGACTCAACGAATCCGCCATTGGATTGTAAAAAGAGGACTTCCGGCTAGCCCCTTCCCTATTCCAGTACACGGGAAAAAGAAGGGCACCATTATCTTCCAAAAAGAAAGCAGGGAAGTGAGAGGGGACACTGATACTATCAAATTATTCCTTAAAACCCTTGTAGGAGTCCTTGAAAGTGGTGAAAACTCCTATGTGACGATGGGAAGAGAGCGTGGTTCAATCGTGACGATTGACATCTTGCTCGGATTGGTTTGTAGTCGTGCCCACGGAAAAGAAGTGAAAGAATACCTTGACCGTACTTTCAGATTGTACACCTGACAAAAGATCTGGAAAGACCGGATGAAGCCCCAGGAGTTGGGATGAAGTTGAGATGGGGCCACCCATAGAAAGTTCAAAACTACCATCTGGAAAGAGGAAAAAGGAAGACGAACCCCGAGCTTTGTAAACATGGCGCGTTACGTGTAGAAGGATCGGTTGCCATCTTCGGCAGAACGATCCAAGCATACCCTCTTGTCCTCGGACCAAAATAGAATGTCATATTTCTCCATTTCCTCTTCGGTCTCTTCTTCTACCACCACTAACTCGAATCCTCAGAACTTCCCTATCAACCCAGGTGTATTGGTCAATGCCCGGGGGTTGAGGATACCTCTCAGAATCCTCGGGGTAAAAACTACGGCCCATATCGACTCCCCCTGAAACTAAAAAGGAGTTGGAATCAGAAGAGGACCCAGGAGACAGAGAAATCCCCTTCTCTCGGAAGACACGCAACCATTCGAAATAATGTAACGATTGAGGAAAGGCTAAACGGACACCCATACATAGGAAAGTAGACACGTGTCTCTCCCATATTTTAATCGAACGACCCTGACTGAAACCAGCCTGGGCAATCCCAAGGGCATCTATTCTGGTCCAAAAATAACAAGGCCGAAGACCCTACTCCCTTTTGGCCCAAGAAGGGCTAGACCCGACGAAAACCATCCCCAAAAGCGTCACGAGCCGGGCAAACTGCTCCCACCGACCAAAATTGCTCGATCAATCCCCAATTGTTTCCGTACGGAGTGGACTTTCCCACCTCGGGAATGAAACCAATCATGTTAATCCCCATGCACGTCATAAAGGAAAGGCAAACCGCCCCTTTCCTTCTGACACACGTGATTATTGTGACACCATCTACCCCGCATGCATTAAAAAACGATAACACAGATATGAAAAGAGAGAGAACACATGCAAATATATATAATATTAAAATCTGGGCAGAGACTGCCGCACTGTAACATAACGCGGAAATAACCAAAACTTGTTTATAAAGAAAAATAACATTGAAAACATAAACGAACCCAACCCCGATGTCACACTACAGAGCCGGTATAACCAATCCGATAAAACAACTCGGATATAACTGGAAACAAACCAAACAACTACTGAAACTGAAATCCTATCTACGAGTCGCGGCTCCTCAGAGTCACTCCTCAACTGGCTACACATCGATCTCTGCATAAACGATACATGCCACAAAACAAGAAACATAGAGATAGGGAGTAAGAAACATATATATAAATATAACAGCAAGGAAGCAGTTAGCAAGACAAGCATACATCAAACAATCATGTTATAGCAGACAACAATATAACATATACAATTATCATCATACAAACGTGTATACTATGCAATGCAACTCTACTCCACTACTTCGCTATGCATGTGGATCCAACCTACCTCAGGAAGCCAACTTCAGATTTACATCTCCACATTGACCAAAAAGCACCAACGCCGGGCCAATCCACCAACCATGGGTGGATCCCTAGGATAGCCGATGCACCTTATTCACGGGTGCACAACCGCGGGGGTACCTGATCCCTTCAGTCTCGGATGAATCACCGCGGATGGCCAGATCGTCTTACACGCGGATGACCTCCCCTATGTTGCACAACCCCCACTAACATCTCCGATGCGTGAATGCATGCTCAACACAAACACACAACAACATCCACCACCTCCGCTTAGGCCACTAGGCTACCCAAGTTTATCACCATCAACACCTTGACCACTCGGCTATCGAGGATTATCGTTATCGTTTCGTATTCATTATTAAACACTCTAGTCATTCTTCACTAGAGATTACCACCTTGACCATCAAGCATCAAGGCTCCCTTGGCCACTAGGCTACCAAGGTACATCATCATCAACACCTTGACCATTAAGCATCAAGGCTCAACATCATCTTTTCACTTGTTTTTGGTCTTCATGTTTCGTTAGTATTTTATTAAGTCTTTTAGTGCAATTGGGGTGAAACCCCTGCTTCTGTACTGTTCTGCGCTCTGTTTTGCATGCTCACCCCTTAGCATGGTCGTACTGAGCTCACAGTCAAGCACGGTCGTGCTGACTATTGAGCACGGGTGTGCTCGAGCAGTGCGCCATGATCTGGAATTTGAATGGGAGCACGGGCGTGCTCCTTGTTGAGCACATGTGTGCTCAAGTACGCGCCCTGCTGGTCTAGGCAGAAGGGTCACAGACTCTTTGCTAATTATTGGGAACAAGCCAGATTCAACCCTGATGGTTATTACTAATCCATTAATCACCAGCTTCATTAATCTTTGCTGTTCTTCATTACTGTTCATGCCTTATCATCATGGGAAATTAATCCTTTAATTATAGTTTCATTATTAATGTTCCTAGAGCACTCACTAATCAATCCTAGGGTCTTTAACTAAGCCCTATGAACATAACCTTACCTCCCACACTATATTCTTGTCTTATGAACAACTGAGAGAAACATCCATTAATTCTCATTATTATCATTAACGTATTTTAATGTCTGATTATTATGTTGGTATTAACATCCTCAACAATCAACATTCATAAAGAGCACAACATCAACAACAGTCAATATCATAATACTCATCATAATTATGGCATCATAATATTAACATATTCATAACAGACAATATCAAACAATAAGAACATTCATACCAATATTATCATCACAACAGACAATCATCAAATAACAATTAATCATATAAACATATAAACACGTTAACAAGGAAAGGGTCATGGGTAACCCTTCGTATTACGCTACCCCCAAGCCTACATACTCATACTATTTCTCCTCCCCATACCTAGTATAAAGATCAGACTCCTGATAGCAAACTGGTCGCGTTCCCTCAAGCGGCTCGACAAACGAATCAAGCCTTGGCCAACAAAAAGGTTAACCAATTAGTCCCCAATTCAACAAAAGGAAAAGGAAACAAAAGAGGGATAACCGGCTTACCTTACAAGACACTAACATGCACGTTCCTCTCCCAAAACTAGAGCAAGAACACCAAGAACTTCAAGGGGATCAATGGAAAGAAGAGAGAAGAAGTTTCTGCCACACTAGGATTGCCCAATGTGCCAAAATAGGGTTTAACACGGTACCCCTCATGCTACTGCCTCTATTTATAAACTCTGCACCGAGCACGACCGTGCACCCCCTTAAGCACGGTCGTGCTTATATCACCATCACTGAGACGCGTTCACACTTATGCACGGTCATGCTCCTTGTTGAGCATGGGCGTGCTCAACTTAGCGTCAGCGAGACACGGTCATGCACTGAGTACGGTCGTGCTTGTGACTCAGATAGTCACAAGACGCGCCTTCAAAGTAAAGGCATGCTGGACATGAGCATGGCCGTGCTTATGTACCAGAAAGGGATTTTAAGCCTGAAAATCCCACTTAGCCCTCAACAACAACTCTAAGCTAGGCCCTAAGGCTTAACCAAACAAACAAGGTACACACAAAAGCAATTATATGAAAAACGGGGTGTTACAATTCCACCACCTTATAAAAATTTCGTCCTCGAAATTTCTATCACCTTAATCGGTCAAACTTTTACCAACTAGGCACATACCTCAGGCTGAGTCCTTGGACTCGGAGACTCCAGTTCCACTAAGAGAGTAGACCCTCCCAGTGGTCTTCAACCGATTGACTTGAGGCTTCTGGCTCCTGCTAGCACTCTGTGGTTCTGACTTCCCTTCTTCACAGTTCCGACGAAAGTGGCCATACTTGCCACACTTGAAACAGATGATTTTAGGCTCCTTGCATTGATGGGTATAGTGACCTTCTCCACATTTACCACATCTGATAGGCCTAGAGGGATCCCAGTCCTTAGGCTTACCTGCTGAGAATCACTGCTCCTTTCCACTCTTCTTGAAGTCCTGACCGATTGGAGCCAGGCGCTATCTACCTTCGTCCTTTTGATCATGCTTCTCACTTTCTTGCGGATCTGAGCTCTTGTTGCTTGCCGCCCTAGACTTGTAGGTGTCTTTGTAGATCCTGCATTTGTTCACTAAAACTGGAAAGACTCGGATCTCCTGGTAGCTGATAGCATGCTTGATTGGTTTCACCTCAAAAGGATTTTTCTATGATTTTCTAGAAATTTTTGAATAAAAACCCTAGAATTTGAAACATGGTGATCATGGCCTGAAACAAGAGAAATAATTGAAGAAGAAGACATGATTGATCATGGAGATGAGAGTTCAACTCTTGTTTGATGATTTCATTAGAAATAACACATGGAACACCTTGATGAACTAGAAGAAAAGAGAGAAGAAAGTGTTGAATGAAAATGAAGATGATGAGTACAAAGGGAGAGGGTTTTGGCTTAAAAACATAATGAGAAGGAGGAAGAAATTTTGTCTTGAGTACTTTTTATTTACTCTTAGGTTCTTGATGATTATAGATCATGAAGAGAAAAAAATGACATGATGTGGTCAAGTTGTGTGAAACTAGCGCATAATAAGGAAAAGAGCAAGGGAATTTAGTGATTTGGAAGAGATAAAGTGGGAGAATGAAAATGATTAAGTGTGGTAGAGGGGGAGCCGTGTATCATTAGAAAATTTTGTGGTCCAAAGTTGTAAGGAGCAAGAGGACGAGAATTTGAGTTTTTCTACTTAACATGTGCTAGAATTAAATGACTTCACACTTGACATCAATGTAATTAAGGTGATTAGATGGAGTAGAAAAAATGAAATGTCTAAGTGCTTTGAATGGAGGAGGGGTTGTCGACTACATGCTGTCCAAGAGACGAAGAGTTTGAAATCCACACTCAACTTCATGTGCAAAGAAGGAGTGGCTTACCATGTGCTTAATATACACTTTACACTTTGTGTTATCCTCTTGTTAAAAAAAAAAGAAATGAATAGATGTGGCCATTTTAGAGGGCTGCACGAAATTGTCCAAGGATGGGGTGAGAGCCGTGTAACATAAGTGAAATTTTGGTCCAAAATTAATTTAGGACAAAGTTAGAATTTCCATTAAAGTCCAAGGGCAAAAAGGTCATTTCTTTAAGGAGGTTAGAAATTATTTTGGGACTCCATCATGACTTGGATGAGGCTGCATTAAATGCACGTCACATCAATCAAATCCATTGTCTTAGCTCCGTAGCCGGCTCTGTCGTTTACCCGACTTAGGTTTTACGCGTGTTTCCTTCGAAGTTTTTCACCCGAATAAAATATAATATTTCATTTTCGAACCAAAATTTTCAAAATAACAAAAGTCGTTGGAAACATGATATAAACCTAAACCGTTTCGTTCATCAGTCAAAATTAGGTTTTCTGATCAGTAAAATCTTACTGTCAGTGAAAAGTGAAAACGCAGACCGGGTTCCGTCTGAATTTTCAACCCCAAATTTTACCGTAACCCTATACCATAAGATAGAGTCTAAATATGGTTTTGTTTTAACCAAAATCATTTTCTAAGTCTCGGATAAAAATATAAACAATTATATATTTACTAATATTGAGAAACAGTAAAAATCGGGGTGGTACAGCAACAATCTGTGTCAGAGTCTCTCAATCTTCATCATTTCTGCCTCACATACTCTCAGCTAATTAAGTTTGAATGCCTCTCTTTCCTGAGTTCTTACCTTTGTTCTCCCTCGGTCCAGAAAGACCTCAATTTCCCGTCCCCATTCTGGGTGCTTCAGTCCAAAATTTATAGAACCATGGGGAGAGCTTGGTCTGTCTGGTCATGGATGATGATGTTGAAGCTGGAGTCTATGTCTACAGGGCAGTGGCATGTTCAGATTGTGAAGCAACCGTGAAACAAGGACTGCAACGCAGAGGATAAGGGATGGGTTTCGTTTGAAGCTTTGGTGACGGGTCAACCATGGTGAGCGATCTAAAAACGTGGCGCTAACGAGGGAAGAAGATAAGGGCGAAAAATGGGTTCTAGGCAAAAGATAAGGTAAGGACATAGGATGATAGGGAGAAAAAGTAGAAGGAAGAAGAAATTAAGGATAATATTGTTTGGTACGAAAGCTATTTCATAACCATTTGCGCGAACTACTTTTTTGAAAATGCCTTGCTTTCTTCATTTTCATTTCTTGTGTAATCAGTCAACAATGATCACCAGTGTTATAATACTATAGAAGGACGAGATCGACATCTTCATCTATGCCACCATAATGTCTCCTCTAATTCGTATCACCGTCGTGTTCCCTAGATCTACATCGTCGTCATCTCCCCTAGCCATACTGCCTCGCTGTGAACGCTCTCTCACCGTGTGCCATCGTGGTTTTGTCACAAAGTGAAATTCTACTGCAAACTAAGTGGCATCCTATGTACGACTAGACGTTGTTTGGTGTTTTGAAAATCGAGAAGTGTGAGGTAAGTGGCGAAGAAGAGGAACATACGCAAGGTAAAAAGCAGTGGCTGAAAGGCCAATCTTGTGAGTCGCAGATTTCAAGGAGGTTTTGATGAATTGAGAGAGGATGAGGTCGAGGGCAAAGATGAAGTGGGAGAAGAAGCCGTCGAGGTTGATGAAGACAGGGACGGAGGCAAGAAGAACCTTTACAGCTTTTCCTTTCATTCTCTTTCCGTGATTTTTGTTGGAGGGGTTATTTTCATTGGACAAAACATGTTTCATCGAATTTCGTGCCTTATGAAATGGCTACATTCAGTAACATGACTAGCCCAGTATGACAACTTAGGTTGGATTTATAGAAAGCTTATTAGGTTGGCATCTTAAAATATCTTCTTTTGTGGTCTTCCTTGGTCTCCTAAAGCTGATGATCAAGCAAGCTAAGTAAACAAATTTAATATGTTCAAAGTGTTGGGAACAAACAAAATTGGACTTTTACAAGGATGATTACTACAAGTATGAATAGAAGGCTGAGTCGTGGACTAGGTCACTCTCTTTAAGACGTTTCGCAGCTTTGCCTAGTATGCACAACAGTGTACAACCTCGTTGTCCCCGAGATAAAATAACCTCTCACAAGAATAGGTTCTCCTTTCACAGAAAAAAAACCACCAACAAACACTCTCTCACACAATATTGCTCGAAAACTCAGAAATTAGGATTGAAAGAAGTTTTGGAAGAACGTTGTGTCTGTCAGTTATTCTAAATCTCTTTTAAAATCAATTCCAAAACTCACTTTTTATTGTCAAATGAAGAAGAAACATTCCACGAGTGATTAAAACACGTAATCAATTGTAATTAATCATGTTAAAAACTTACTAACAACAAAAAGGGGGAGAAAATCAAAGATTTCCATGTGTACATCGATGTACTAAAGCAGTACATTGATGTATTTAAATATTTTCTTCAGAAAACGTGTTTTGGGACAAATACATGTCTCTTTAAATATACATCTGTGTATTAAAATATACATCAATGTAATTTTTTGGTTTTTTCATGAAACATACAATGTAACATCCTATCTTTCGTGAATGAAAATTAGATTCTTAATTAGGTTTGGATGAGGGTTAGATAAATCAAAACCATTTAAGATTCCAAACACATGCAAATTTAGAACAAAATTCAAACAACTCAAAATTTTCAATAGCCAAGCACCTCAAGCAGCCACATCAAAACCCCCTATTGGAAGCACCTTAATTTCAAACCTTAATTAAGGTTATTTATCATTAACCAAATTACAAGATAATTAGTCATAGATATATATCTTAATCATACTTAACTAATTATGATCAATTTAACTCAAGTTTTACTAATCGTGATTAATTAATACTAATCTCAATTTATTAACTAGTTTAGAATACTTAAGTTTAAGTTATCACATTTAATCCTAGTTAAATTAGTAAATGAAGAATGATCTTATTAAAGAAACATTATACGGGCAAGACTAACACTAATTTTACTAGGACTATACTTTTAAGCAAACAAAGACAACAAGGCTTGATAAGTCTATGACATGTACCTTAACTTGGTGCCACCTCCTGCTTGTTAAACATAGATAAGCTTTCATCTTGATTTAATGTCCACCATAGGATTTAGTTGTAAAATACCAAATGAAAATATCAACTAAATAGAGATATACGGCCAAGCAAAATAACAATACAAAGTTAATGAACTTAATGACTATACCATGTGCAAGCAAGTTTGGATTTGATTTTAAAACTTTTCAAAGGTATGCTATCATTCCTTGGAAATTAAGGAATAGATGGGAGAATTGCATGATTTTGAGGAAGGATATGAATTTCTACTGCACTCCTATATTCCGGGAAGGCAATAATTGTGTTGATAAATTGGCTTCTCATGGTTTAAGGAATCATAGTTTTAATTGGATGGAATACAATTCCATAGTTTATTAGTGAGGATTTTTACCATAACAGATATGGTTTGCCTAGTTACAGATTTTCTTAACTTATCATGGGTCAGGTTTATGTCCCCCCCCCCCCCCCCCCCCCCCATTTTTTTTTTTTTTTGTATTCTTTTTCCTATTATTAATAAATTGTTGATATGCTGCAGATGATTGGCATTGCTTAGGGTGCCAACATAGTTGTGATGCCTTGTAATGCAGTGATGCTAGTGCATATCCTCTTTTGTTTTTAAAAAAAAAATGTTTGGATTAGCTTAGAACATGAAAATCTCGGCTGCCATGTGCTATAGGCTTGCTTAGTCATTCTTCTATCTTTTCATACTCATCAAATAGCATTGCATAATCATATATTAGATTGAACCAACCTTTGCCATGTTACCATAGTCGAAATAATTTGAGTTGCATTGTTTTACGAAAATTAAAGCTAGATTTCCTCCTATATAAAGCTCTAGTTTTTCACGGCTGGTCAACCACCACCCACCCACCCCCCCCCCCCCCCCCCCCCCCCCCCCCCCCCACCCCCCAACAAAACACTCACAAAGAACAGCCCAAAACCTTGCCTAGATGTTGCCTCACATGTTTTGGCCAGATAACTTATAATGTGCAATTTTTTTTTTTTACCTGTAAATCTAAATAGGGTGTACATATGTTTCTCGCTTGTTCATGCATGTTCTTTAAAGGTTTAAAGGATCAAGTGAGGCTCTTTTCTTCATTTGAATTGGTTTCTTCTTAGTTTTATGAATAACTTGAAAAGGTAGATTTTACGGACCCCGCCCAATTACTGAAAGGAGCAGCCAAGTTGTTTCAACTAGCGGGCCCAGACAGGATAGGCCTAAAAGATCCAGCAAGAAACCCATATGGCTAAAGGACTATATCTAAAATAGATAAATAACAGCTTTGCAATTTATTTTACAGATGTAATTTTTCAATTTCATTTCTAGAAGCATCAGTCACGTGGCTATGCATTAGATTCCTTTTGTTTGTTAGAGCCATTCGGTTAGCACCTGTGCATATGCACCTTATCTACGAATGCGTAAATCTAGGACTATCAGCCATTATATATATGGCAATGGTAGCAACGAAATAAAGAATCAGAAAGTTAAAATCCAACTTATTTCTCTGTTTCTCTGAATTCTTCCCCCTATATTCTGGAGCTCTCCTCCTTGCTCGAAAAGGAGTGTATCAACTGGTGCTTTCATTACTATCATCATGACTCCCAAACCTGAAAAAACAAAAAAAATCAGAAAAGTCCACAGAGGAAATGATCAACCCTTGTATGAATCAAGTGAAGGAATTAATCTCAGCTGAACTGGCTAAGTTTCATGAACAATACATATCTGGTGCACCACCTTCACCCCCTCCCCACCCATTCCCTAAACAACCCAAAATCTCCCTACTACCCTTTGATGGTTCAAACCCCTTGGATTGGATTTTCCAAGCTGAGCAATATTTTGAACTATCCCATACCCTACCTCACCAACGCCTCCGATATATTCCATTCTACATGCAGGGTCCAGCCTTGGCTTGGTACAAACTTCGCCAAACAGGGTCTGTAGTGGATTATCAAACCCAATTTGAGAACATTTCCAACCACATTTATGACCTTTCCGCAGATGTTCTCCTTAATTGTTTCTTATCTGGCCTACGCCCTGACATTCGTAGGGAACTCACTATCCACAGTCCCTATTCCCTCTCTGAAGCAATTGGACTTGCTAAACTTGTTGAAGCCAAAATTGAAGAATTTAAATCCACCTACAACCGCTTTCCCAAACCCCTAACCCTTCCCAACCAGCAACCACCACTACTTAGAACTCCCCCTACCACCTCAACCATGCTCACTCGCAGGATTTCCCCTGCTGAAATGCAAGACCACCGTTCTGAGGTCTTTGTTTTAACTGTGATGATAAGTGGGTGGGTGGACATAGGTGCAAATTCAAGCAATTCCTATTGTTATTGATAGAAGAATTCCCTGCTGAACCTACCCCAACTCCCACCCCAAACCATGACAACATTGAACCAGACCCACCAAATAATACCCCAGACCCACCCTCGAACTGTGTGGTTTCCACTTGTCACACACAGCCATGGGGGCTCCCATTCCCCTCGCACCCTGTGCCTATAAGGAGCAATCGAGCAATTCAAAGTGACTATTCCCATTGACTTGGGTAGTGCACATAACATCCTCCAACCCTGGATTGCTGAATTTTTGGGATTGCCCATTGTTGCCATTAACCCATTTGCTGTCATGGTGGGTAATGGTGAATCCATCCAATGTGCTGGACATTGCACTGTTGTACCATTGACTCTCTCAGGTGAAACATTTCATATTCCCTTTTACATCCTCCCAATCCATGGAGCGGACGTGGTTTTGGGTGTTCAATGGCTACAAACATTGGGTACCTTCCTTTCCGACTATACCATCCCAATGATACAATTTTCCCACAACCAAAAGACCATCACCCTTAATGGTACTACACCCAACCAAAAGACCATCACCCTTAATGGTACTACACCCTGCTCACCCACCCAAGCTTCCCTTGTCCAATTTTCTAGATTCATATTCATAGACTCCATTGAATCTATCCACACCATCTCCTTTACTCACCTAGACCCCCAACCCCAACAACCTGCACCCTAGATACCACCAACCTTGACCCTGACATAGCTAGCCTTATATAGCACTATGCCCATTTATTCTCCATCCCTCAAGGCCTCCCACCGCCCCGCCTCCAAGATCACCATATCCACCTCCTTCCCTCATCCCAACCCATCAATGTCCGACCCTATCGCTACCCACAATGCCACAAAGAAGTCATGACTAATATGATCAAAGATATGATGGCCGAAGGCATTATCAAACCTAGCACTAGCCTATTTTCCTCCCCTGTTATTCTTGTAAGGAAAAAGGATGACTCATGGCGTTTTGTGGACTATCGAGCCCTTAACACCATCACCGTTAAGGATCGTTTTCCTATTCCCACTGTTGATGAATTATTAGTTGAGTTGCATGGGTCTATTTTCTTCTTTAAATTGGACTTACGCTCCGGCTATCACCAAATCCTTTTGTCCCCGAAGGACACTTTCAAAACTGATTTTCTCACAATTGATGAGCATTTCGAATTTCTGGTCATGCCCTTTGGTCTCTCTAATTCTCCTTCCACATTTCAAGCCACAATGAATGATATTTTCAGGGAATACCTACGCAAGTTTGTGCTGGGTTTTTTTTTTGACGATATCCTTGTTTATAGTAAAGATCGTCATCATCACATCACCCATTTAAAGACAGTCCTACAGGTGCTGGAATCACACCAGTTTTTTGCTAAGTTCTCTCAGTGCCACTTTGGGGTTGCCCAAGTGGACTATCTCGGGCACATCATTTCTAACCAAGGGATAGCGGCTGATCCGTTTAAGATCCAAGCTATCCAAGCTGGGCCAAAACTGTGACACCCTCTACCCCGCATGCATTCAAAAGCGATAACACATATATAAAAGAGAGAGAACACATGCAAATATCTATAATATTGAAAACCGGGCAGAGACTGCCGCATTGTAGCATACGGAAATAGCCAAAACATGTTTATAAGGAAAACATAACATAACTCAAAAAACATAAACGAACCCATCCCCGATGTCACACTACAAAGCTGGTATAACCAATCCCTCATCATCAATACCTTGACCATTAAGCATCAAGGCTCAACATCATCTTTTCACTTGTCTTTCGTCTTCATGTTTCGTTGGTATTTTATTAAGTCTTTTAGAGCATTTAGGGTGAAACCTCTGCTTCTGCACTGTTCTGCACGGTCGTGCTGACTGTTGAGCACGGGCGTGCTCAAGCAGCGCGCCCTGATCTAGGATTTGATGGGAGCATGGGCGTGCTCCCTGTTGGGCACAGGCGTGCTCAAGTGCGCGCCCTACTAGTCTGGGCAGAAAGGTCACAGACCCTTTGCCAATTATTAGGAACAAGCCAGATTCAATCCTAATGGTTATTACTAATCCATTAATCACCAGCTTCATTAATCTTAACTGTTCTTCATTATTGTTCATGTCTTATCATCATGGGGAATTAATTCTTTAATCATAGCTTTATTATTAATGTTCCTAGAACACTCACTAATCAATCCTAGGGTCTTTAAATAAGCCCTATGAACATAACCTTGCCTCTCACACTATATTCACGTCTTATAAACAACTAGGAGAAACATCTCTTAATTCGCATTATTATCATTAACGTATTTTAACATATTATTATTATGTTTGTATTAACATCCTCAACAATCAACATTCATAAAGAGCACAACATTAACAACAGTCAATAGCATCATACTCATCATAATCATAGCATCGTAATGTTAACATATCCGTAACAGGCAATATCAATTAATAAGAACATTCATACCAATATTATCATCACAATAGATAATCATCAATTAACAATTAATCAGATAAACATATAAACATGTTAACAAGGAAGGGTTATGGGTAACCCTTCGTCTTACGCTACCCCCAAGCCTACATACTCATACTATTTCTTCTCCCCATACATGGTATGAAGATCAGACTCCTAATAGGAAACTGGTCGCGTTCCCTCAAGCGGCTCTACAAACAAATCAAGCCTTGACCAACAAAAAAGTTAACCAATTAGTTTCCAATTCAACAAAAGGAAAAAGGAAACAGAAGAGGGATAATCGGCTTACCTTACAAGACACTAACATGCATGTTCCTCTCCCAAAACTAAAGCAAGAACACCAAGAACTTTAAGGGGTTCAAGGGAAGGAAGAGAGAAGAGATTTCTGCCACACTAGGATTGCCCAATGTATCAAAATAGGGTTTAACACGGTAACCCTCGTGCTACTGCCTCTATTAATAAACTCTGCACCGAGCACGGCCGTGCACCCCCTTAAGCAAGGTCGTGCTTACATCAGCATCACCGAGACGCGTTCACACTTGAGCACGAGCGTGCTCAACTTAGTGTCATCGAGACGTGGTCATACACTAAGCATAGTCGTGCTCCCTAATGAGCACGGTCGTGCTTGTGACTCAGACAGTCACAAGACACTCCTAACAAGCACGACGTGCTGGACATGAGCATGGCCGTGCTTATGTACCAGAAAGGGATTTTAAGCCTAGAAATCCCGCTTGGCGCTCAACAACAACACTAAGCTAGGCCCTAAGGCTTAACCAAACAAACAAGGCACACACACAAAAGCACTTAACGAAAAATGGGGTGTTATAAAAACCCCAGTCCATCACAGCTCTCCGCGGATTCCTAGGCCTCACCGGTTACTACTGCCGTTTTGTGAAGCATTATGCTACTATAGCATCACCACTATCGGACCCTGCCCAGTGAGCTTTTAACACCCTCAAGGAGGCCACGGGAACCTTGCCCCTCTTAGCACTTCCCAATTTTCACAAGCAGTTTGATGTGACTACTGATACCTCAGCCACGGCAATCAGGGCAATCCTCTCCCAAGACTCCCACCCACTAGCTTATTTCAGCAAAAAGCTTTGCTCTCATATGCAGAGTGCCTCAGCCTATGACTGCGAGATGTTCGCCATCACGGAGGGAATCTAGAAATGGCATCGGTACTTGCTAGGATGCCATTTTTGTGTGTTCACAAATCAAAAAAGCCTAAAGAATCTCATTTCACAAACAATACAAACTCCAGCACAGCAAAAATGGCTTACCAAATTACTCGGTTATGACTTTGAGATCCTTTATACTCCAGGAAAGGATAATACAGTTGCTGATGCGTTGTCAGTGCACTCTGCTTCATCCGAGGCTGTCTTCTATGCCTCATACCCAGTGGGCCAAGTTCTGTTAGCCAAATTCCAAGCTGCTGGTAATTCTAATTTCAGTATTCAGCATGATATATTGTATTGCAAGAACCGCATTTTTATATCTTTGGAGACCAATGTAAGGCCTTCACTACTCCAAGAATTCCATAGTTCTCCATTGGGTGGTCACTAAGGTATCAAAGGGACTCTTGCATGCATTACTGTAGCTTTATCTTGGCCTCAACTCACCAAGGATGTCAAAACTTTCATCCGCCACTGCATTACCTGTCAAGAAAACAAATATCTCACTCAGAAACCAGCTGGACTGTTACAACCCCTTCCTATCCCAAATTAGGTATAGGAAGACATTTCTATGGATTTTGTGACTTACTTACCTCCGGTCAGTGGCAAATCAGTGATCTGGGTTGTGGTGGACAATCTCCCCAAGTTTGCTCACTTCATTCCATTGCCATCTCAGTTCTCTGCTGCCTTCATCGCCCCAATTTTCCTGGAATAAATCTACCGCCTGCATGGGATGGCAAAAACTATTATTAGTGACAGGGATATGGTTTTCGTAAGCAAGTTTTGGAAGGAACTTTTTCGGCTCAATGGTACTACCTTAGCTTTCAGCAACTCGTATCACCCAGAGACCAATGGACAGACGGAGGTAACCAATCGAATCTTGGAAACTTATCTCAGGTGTTTTGCTAGTGATACCCCCAAACTATGGCTTGTTAATCAATATGGCACCTCAAGAGGGGGGTATGAATTGAGATTTAATCACTTTCTTGAAAACTTTGGTTTCTTTAAAAAATTGTTCAAGAAAGACTATGTATGATGCAAAGAAATTAAGTAGAAGAAGAGAGTGATTATGAATGAATGACCTCAATTAAAAATCAGAGAATTAAATCCACCACAATTAACCAAATACAATAAAGAACAACAATTGAACAATAATTGCAAGAACTAGATGAGTGAGGGAAAGAGAAGATCACACAAACGATTTTACTGGTTCGATCACAACCTGAGTGATCTACATCCAGCTCTCAAGAACCTTGAGAGATTCCACTATTTGAAAATTGTTTATAAGATTACAATTTACCGAAAACTAAAGGATACCCCACCTTTATCTTGATTATTTTGAGATGCCCCACTCAAAATAATCCTTACCTCCTAAGGATGCCTCACCTTAGATTCAAGGATTCCCCACCTTGAATATGATTTGGATGCCTCACCAAATCAATAGAAACATCAATTACAATTTATTTGTACACAGAAAATTGTAACACTACAGAAGTGTACTTTTTCTATGAAAGCTCAATGATTTCTCTCAAAATAATAGCATATGACTCAAGAATGTTTTTGGAGTGATTTTGACAGAGTAACAGTAGATGAAAAGAGTTCTTAATTTTCGTGTCAAAATCCCTCTTATTTATAGAAGAAAAAGTGTGAGAAAAATAAGGTTTTAAATTTGAAATTCTGTTTGAAAAACTGAAAGTAGTCGACTACTTTTCAGAGTAGTTGACTACTTTTCAAACAGTGGCCAAAATTTCAGGATTGCATAGTGTAGTCAATTACTTCTCAAAGTAGTCGATTACTTTGATTTTAAGACGTTTTTGGAATTCACAAGAACAAAATAGTAGACTACTTTTCAAAGTAGTTGACTACTTTTCTCAAAAACTTAAAAGTGATTATTTTCTTTACAAAACTTATTCCAGAAACACTTTTCAAGCTTGTCAAATCTTGGATTGGTTTTCAAAACATATTTCTTACTTTTTCTTTTTAGGAAAAACTTATTTTATCCTTTTTAAAAACATTTGAGTCATTTAAGTTAAATTTAAAGAGAAACCTTTACAAATATTCCTATAACTAATTATTACATGGGAGTGCCATTTGTGTTTAGCTTTTCATCATCAAAACACTTTGAATGTCGTATATTTGATTGAAGCATATACATTTTCATCTTGCATCTTCATGGCTCCATTACCTGCATCTGGCCGAATATTGGTACAACTCCTCTTACCAATCTGCTATTCAGATGACCCCTTTGAGGCCCTCTATGGTCGTGCCCCTCCCAACATCATGGCCTACGTCAGCGGCACCACCAAATGTTGCAGCTACTCCGTGACAACCTGTCCCGAGCACAGTTAAGAATGCGGTCTCAGGCCAACAACCATCATAAAGATCATCACTTTCAAGTTGGGGACTGGGTTCTCCTCCGTTTGCAACCCTATCATCAACTCTCAGTCCGCGATCGTGGATACCCCGAGCGATTCGTCGGACCCTTCTAGGTACTCTGCACTATTGGATCCGTGGCGTACGAGCTTGATCTACCCGCCGACGCCAAGATCCACCAGTGTTCCACATATCCAAGTTGTGGCCTTTCCACAGAGCACACCGGTGCAGCGGCCGCTCCTCCCTTCCACCATCACAAGTACTCGCATGGATCTACACCCCCACGGTATATTGGGCTCTCGCACGATTCGCACCCCACAAGGCACTTAGCGGCAATTGTTGATCCATTAGCAAGGACTCGCTGACCAAGAGGCAACTTGGGAGGACGCCACTGAGTTTGAGAGAACATCCCCGACATGCAACCTTGAGGACAAGGTTGAAGTGAAAGAGGAGGTAATGTTACGGTCCCTGTTCATGACCTGGTCAGCCCAGTTACTGAAGGGAGCAGCCAAATTGTTTCAACTAGCGTGCCCAGACAGGATAGGCCCAAAAGATCCAGCAAGAAACCCATATGGCTAAAGGACTATATCTAAAATAGATAAATAATAGCTTTACAATTTATTTTACAGATGTAATTTTGTAATTTCATTTCTAGAAGCATCAGTCACGTGGCTATGCATTAGATTCCTTTTGTTTGTTAGAGTCATTTGGTTAGCACCTGTGTATATGCACCTGAGCTACGAATGCGTGAATCTAGGAGTATCAGCCATTATATATATGGCAATGGTAGCAATGAAATAAAGAATCAGAAAGTTAAAATCCAGTTTATTTCTCTGTTTCTCTGAATTCTTCCCCTATATTCTAGAGCTCTCCTCCTTGCTCGAAAAGGAGTGTATCAGTAGACCGGTTGTGAACAATTGATCTGTGTTTAACCAATCATTAGCGCTTTTCAGTTGTGGAATTTAGATTTAGGTCAAGGCTTCTTAATTAAGATTCTAACCAAGTACTTAGTTAATGATTTGCTTGAAAATATGTTTTGAAATCAAGGATCAATTAAATTAGAGAAATTCTTACTCCCTAAGATTGGTTGCTTTTAATTATCATTTTGTATCTTTCCTTTTGCATTACGCAAATTTAACCGATACGCCTCGTGTTAAAATAAAGTCCAAAAATGCAATAATATAAATTTAAAATAAAAAATTATTGCATATGCAAAATGTAATAATTATTCAAAGCCTCGAAATAGAGCGTATGCTTACACAAACCCAATATAAAATGAAACACGATTTGTAGCCACAAGAATCTACTTATTCTCAATCTATTAGCCAAGTAAATAAAAATAAAGCATCTTCTAAAGAGGGCAACTCCTCAAGTCTCTACGTTCTCGACGTCTTCGTCCTCAAGGCCTGAAAACAATATTACAAATGAGATCGACAATCCTAGTAAATAAAAATACAATTCTAAAATAGTTAGCAAAATATTGTTTTCAACCGGTGTGGTAACTGGAAAATCAGCCATAGTACTAGCTTTCAATCCAATAAATAAATAAATAAATAATAATAATAATATTATTATTATTATTATTATTATTATATTTATATCAAATTATTTAACATAACCACATTACACAACAAACGCAAGAATTTAGAACTCATCACAATGATAATCCCAAGGTGAATGCTTGGATACCTTTCTAAATTTGGGGTAATATTTACCCAGCATATGTGGCCGAACCAAATCTTGCCAAATAATGTCATGTCATTTAAATTTTGCCACCTCATTTGCAGCTATGGTCAAACCTCTCAAGGGCATATTAGTAATAGTATTGTATTTCTTCTTCAACCTGTGCTTCCACTCCATCTCTATTTCCTCGATTTCTCGCTGAAGAAGGAAGCAGCTTTCCAGAAACTCGTCAAATCTCTCCGTGTTCTGCGTATTCTGGAATTCGGGATCTATGAATTCCTTCATCGTCTTCATTTCTTCTTCGTCAACTTCGTCCCTATTGTCACAAACCCTAATCGTTTCTTCATTGCCATTCCCGTGCTCCTCCTCTTCCCCTATCTCGAAATCCGAGTTACATGATTTATTCGGGTGTTCTTCTTTCACGCTCAGACCTCGCAAGACCAACGGCGGGACTCGGAGGATCCAGAGGCGGCGTCGGAGGAACTTCACCGCCACCGGAGCAAGATTTGGTGCGGCAAAGCTCTGGGGATTCGTCGGCGGAAGAAGAGTCAATTCCGGCAAGGCGTTCGTGGAGGCAGGAGTCGCAGGAGCCGGTGACAGGAACTGTAGGGTGATGGTGACAAGTGGAGAGGCGGTGAGGTTTGGAAGTCGTGAATGGGTGAGGTCTGGTGTGAGGTTGTTGTTAAAAGGAAGATTGGAAGGGAGGCTCTCCTAGTCCGAATCCTTCACCCACCTTCTCACCCACATCAAGCTCCTCCGCCGCCGCCCTCGACGCCGATCTTCACTCGGAAGCTATCCGCCACCTGGACGGTCGCTGCAGCGTCCCACAAGGTGAGGTATAGGGAGATTCGAGGGAAGCTGTGTGCCCTTACAGTGAAAATTCAAGAACTAAAGAGAAGGGTTGCTTCTGGTGAGACTGAGAATGTTGATTACTATGGTTTGATTGGGGTGAGGCGAGGATGTTCGGTATCAGAGTTGCAAAGGGCTCATCTTTTGTTGTGTTTGAAGAATAAACCCGATAAGGCTACAAACTTTACCCAAACTTTATTGATAAGTGTGAGCTTGTGGATGAACGTGATCTTGAACCTGAAACCCTTAAACAACGGGCAACCTGAAGGTAGAAGATTCTGCTAACGTTCTCGTTGGGGAAGATGCAGATGGAAGGTTGCTTAGTCAATGCTTCTAGTTTGAAGGACATAAAAGGAAAAAAAATTGTTTTGTTTTTTACAAGTAAGTCCTCTGGGAGATTTGACTAAGACTGGATGACTTGTCAAATTTCATGTAATGTACCATTAGTTGGCAATATTTTATTGGGATATATATATGGGGTAAATGCTACCCCAATTTTATTGGGGTATCCAAGAATCCACCTAATCCCAATCAATCAATACTAAGAGGAAATCCAATCATGTAGTGGCATCCCACTGTCTGTCCCATCCCATAGGAGGGTGTCCCCCTAGGTGATGATCCTTGTGAGTTTTTGGATGGGCACGGCCCTGTGACCTATGAGACACGCCCATGTCCCTGGAAATTTTTTTTATACATATTTTTAATTTAACTTAAGCAAGTTTAAGAACATTGAATCACTTCTAAGCTTCTAGATCAATTATCTAAGTTTCTTAGAGTCTATCTAATCCTAGTTTTGAATTTTCGTAGGTTATATTAACTTTGTCGCCTAATTTTGTTGAATCCCCCTTTTAGCCTAACCTTTAATTGATCCTTTAACTACTACTACTACTATCACTACCACTACTCCTCTACAAATCTAACTATTCTTGTAAGACCGTTAGATGACTTGGTATATGAATTTCAGTCTAGATGACTCGAGCGATTGGACCATGGAATGGGTGATGTGCTTCCATCTCAAACGACTACCATAACCTTCAAATGATATGCTGACTTAAGATGAGTGACTTGACCGAACATTAATTAATCTATCTAATTTGCAAGAGTGGGTATTAGTTTAGTATATATATTTTTTTATCATGGAAAGCTTTAGTGGTCTCTAACCACTGCTCTCTCTCTCTCTCTCTTTTTATTTTTTCTTTTTTATAAGCCAAAAGTATTGATGAGAGTACAAGGGGTACTTATGCCCTTATACAATTTAAGACTAAGGTATAGCAAAAACAACCAAAGTTTTAAAGTGTATACAGTGAAAACCTAATTGTAAGCAAAGATGTTAAAAACATAAAACGGCAAAAGCCTGGGAACAGAGAATAAAGGAGTTGTCCCTAAGCGCCACAACTTCAAAAAATCCATCACCAGATCATCACCCCACGTAGCTCATTTGGAAGACAAAAGGCATGATATAAATCACCCCAAAATAGCATACTGACTTTAACTTGTAGCTTAAACCAATGGGGAGAAAAAGCATGCAGCCATGCTAAGGAGAATCAGCAAGGACAGAACTAAGAAACCGGATCAGGAACCTGCAATACCATTGCACTGATAAATCAGGATACACACCCTATACGATGTAGACACCAATCAGAGAAAGTAGAACCATTGTTGAAAATCATCTCATTGTGAAGCAACCATATTGACTAGACAATGGAGTGCAAAAAAAAAAAAAAAAAAAACTCCTGCCCTTTTTGACTTTTATTCCTTTACACATCTGCCTATGCGAAAGATAGTGTGAGATTAAATCAAAAGCCTTACCAAAGGAACACCAAGTCAGCTATAGATAGATTCCCATACTTGAACTGAAAAAGTGCAAGATAAAAAGTTGTTACGTTGATTCCTGTTCACCACCACAAAAAACATAGACAGCAAGCAAAGGATCCAAAAACACCTTTCTTTGTAAGAGATTGACCCTTGTAAGAAGACAGTCTAAAACCAATTGCTAAGAGAAAGCAAGAACTTTTGTTGGTGCATAGCTAACCCAAAGATTCCTAAAAATGGTGACAAACCATGAATGGAACTAAGAGATTGAGGTTGTGACATCATAAAGGCATAGGTAGATTTAACTGAGTACACCTTTGAAATGTCTACTTTCCAAACCCACACATATTCCTCCTCCCTAGAAAGAAAGACCCCTTCCATAGTCTTCTTGAACAGCCTAACCAATTCTTCCTCCCACACTAATTCGCCACTGCCACCTCCATTGCCACTTCCCTAACAAAATTAAGTTGAAAGGATCCAAGTGTTTAACCCACAACCCTCTTGAGTCTTTTGAAGAAAAAACCTTCTTCCAACTAACCGAAGGGATTATCATTTTCCCACTACAAGAAAAACAGTCACCCCCACAAAAAGGATCTCTGAATCCAGAGTAATATTTTAAGAACTTTCCTGTGTAACACCCCGTTTTCTCGATTAAGGAATCAGACAAGGATTAAGCATGCATGATGGCTTAATCTTGTTTGTTAAGTGCTAGTGAGTTGGTATACCAAGTTTGAAGTCAATCGGATTTAAAATGGTCTCGGAGTGCATCAAAACACTCGAAATCAAAATGGATGAATGTGGCTGATGCTGGAGCCAGTGCTCAACACTTGGAAGTGGTGGCAGCGCTGCCACTTAACCCCACTATTTCTTCTTCTCCACTCCATTTGCATGCATTTCCTCTCACTTCAACCACGAACTATACCTATTCTAGAGAGAAGGTAGAGCTTCTTAGTGAGAGAAAGTTGTGATTCGGAGAGATTCGCTCGACTGTTTTCGATTCCGACTTCGGATATATGTTCAAGGCGACGAGCAAGTCAAGTACATACCTTCAATTCGTCAAACAATGGAGGTAATGATCGAGTCCCTAACTCGTCGACACGTCGACATTGTCATTTACTTTGTTTTGTGAATCTTGCTTCGATTTTGGCATTGTCTGTGAAACTATTGCAATATTAAGGTTTATGACATTGTCGGGACTCTGTCCATGTGTTCAGGACGAATTTAGGAGCACCGAGGCGTTCGTCGTGAGTGAGGCAGCAGTTGTTTCAGGGAGATGGGCGTAAGTTTCGAGGTGTGGAAGCGCATTATGATTGTCTAAGGTGGGGAAAAAGTATCTGACACACCGGGGAGGCAAGGGTAGTATTGTATATTATGTTGTATGCATAGGATGCCCCAGACTCTACTAGTTGTTGAGTATCTTGCGATATTTAAATCCCTATTGAAACTGATTTTTAAAGCTGTATACGGATTTAATTATGGCATGCTTATCGATGTTAGGACCTCTTTATCGTTTTACGTGCATACGTTGAGGTTGTCTATTTTGCTGTTTATTGTTGTTGATGGTTTTGCTGCTGGTTGACGTGTGTTGTTTGCTATGTATGCATGATGATGTTTGATGCCATGATGTTATTTAATTATGTTAAGTTATTATTGATGTTGAGGATGATGATATTATGATGTTGGCGTTGATGCCGTTGAGGTTTTCTAGCTTGTTTGTTTGTGCTGTTGGAAACCCTAGTTGACACCTGAGGGTGCACTATCGAGTAATGTTGAGAATGGATTCTGAAAGCGGTATATGGGTACCGAGTTGAGATTGTGGGTGTCGAGTGCATCGTAATGCGTGTAAGTGAGTAATGGTACTGGTGTCAAATTAGGTTTGTGTTGCATTGCATATTTACCAAAGTGGCGAGCCGTGTGACTGGGAGTCATGTGAGGTTGGTGTACCCGGGTGTGGGTACGAAATAAGAGCGGGACAGTTCAGGGAACCTTAGGGATGTAGCCGGGTTCTGATTGACCGGCAGTTGCCAATGGTTTGCACCCGTTATGTCATGGTCTCCGCTGGTACTAAACTATCTCGACCTCTGGGCCCAGAGTGTTCCAGTCTATGGTGGAAGTTCCAAGAAGACCAAGATACCCCTGTTGGAGTTGAGCTCATAGGGGGAAGCAGTCAGGGTGGGCGGAACTGTTACCAGGATAAACCAGCTGACATTCTCTGGGCGACAGATAGGCCCGAGAGAGATAGAGAATGTCCGGGGGTTCAGTATCCCTAGTGTAAGAGATCGGTCGACATGAATAGGAGTGTGACTCCTTAGAGGATCGATCCTAGTTGGATAATCGAGGTTGAATGTGAAAGTATGATTCGAGAGATGTTTGCTGCATGTGTTGACTATTGTTTGATAGTAAGCTTTACTATGTTTTCTCTATCACTATTTTTATGGTAGTGTCGAGATTCTTATCTCCATTCTTATTCTTCTTTTCTTCCTCTTTATGTGTGTGTATCGGTTTGTCAGATGAGAAGTAGTCGTACGCCGATGGCGATCGGATCGGAGCAGCATCAGATGCACTACCTATAGATGGTTCCGCCGAGGGTCCAGACCCTGGGGGACATTGAGATCGTATATCATGACAACCATGGGTGGCAAGTCGACCACTCACAATTCTTCATATGTTACATCGGCTCGGTCATCATCTATGTCCGTCTTGGAGGAGAACCTGACCTCATTATGCTCGGTTCTTACCGGATCTCTCAGTGACTGCCCTTCAAAGAGATGTGGTATCCGTCACGTCAGCGTGAGTTCTCGGATGACAGGTTGAACAAGAGGGAGCAGTCCGTGGTCCAGGATAGAGTAGGCATAGTCTATAGAGGCAGGAGGAAGAGGAGTACGCAGACATTGCACCGCTATCAGCGTCATAGGATCATTATCAGCAGCGACGAGTCTGTGTGGGAGCCCCAGATTCATACCAGGGATGCCAGGGACTATCGTCGTGCCGTTGTGGAGGGTGAGGGTAGTTCCAGACACCCATATTGTCTGTGATGGTTCGTCGGTAGCGTCTTCTTGGGAGAGCCTTAGTGAGCATAGTCTTCTTTTGATCTTTTGATTTTGGATATATTTTGTGAGAGGCGGGCGGGTAGATGCTGTCTGTATAGGTTTTTATGTGTCTTTCTCTGTGACCAGTTATTGTTTCTTTGACCCGGTTTGTATAGATGTTAGGCTTTTGATCCCTCTGTTGGGATCGATGTTACTGTTGGAGACATGATGTATATACTAAGTACATATCTACTATTTTATCTTTCTTTCGCTGTGTATGTTTTAAGTTTTGTTTTTCTTTCACGTTTCCTAAAAATTATAATATTTTTGAACGTATATATGTGCTAATGCTAATTAAACATATTAAGGAATATTTAATAATGGTGGTATCAGAGAGGTATGCTTAATTCCATGTGACACTCGCAAGGGTGTTACATCCTGGCCAGTCTAAAGGAGAGGAAACACAACGGAACACTAGAGAAGATTGATTTTAGAAGTATGATTCTACCACCAAAAGATAATATTTTACCTTTCCACTAAGTCAATCTATTCCTCATAAGATCAATCACTGGTTGCCAAGTAAACACTCTTTTCGGATTAGCTCCAATTGGATGACCAAGATAATGTATGGTAGCTTGCCTGATTTACAGCACAAGAAGTTAGGCCCTACAAATATAAAGTCTCCACCTACGTTAATACCATAGAGGCAACTCATATAGAACTTAACCTTTAGCCCAGAAGTCATTTCAAAGCCTCTAAGTACTACCTTGAGGGCCCACAAATTATCAAAAGTAGCCTTTCCAACAAGCAAGGTGTCATCAGCATACTGAAGATGAGAGATGCAATGTTGGTCAAATTTGTAGCCCTTGTACTTTTGTAGTGACACCGCCCTGCTCATCATTTGACTTAACCCTTCACCCCTAATGAGGAACAAAAAAGGTCCCGAAGGATCCCTTTTTGAAGTGAGATACCCCGATATCCTATTAAAGAACAACCTTAATTAATTAAGCCTTAATCTATTTTATTAAAGTTAGCATGATAATTACAAGTGAATATATATATATATATATATATATATATATATATATAATATATATATATATATATATATATATATATTGTAGCAGCAGCAGCAGTAAATTAAAACTCTTAAAAACTTGCACAACGAAAAAACATAAAGCACGATATATATATATATAATTATAATATAATAATAATAATAATAATAATAATAATAATAATAATAATAATAATAATAATAATAATTTTGGGTTTAAAACTCAGATGGAAACCGGTTTGCGTTTTTACTGACAGTATAATTTTATATCGGCAGAAAACCCTAATTTCGGCCCGAAAACGAAAAATTTCAAAATGTTGCCACTTGTTGGGATTAAAAAATATATTTCAATAATTTCTACCCAAAAATAAAATATTCTATTTTATCGGGTGAAATTTTAGCGAAAAAGGGCGGAAAACCTAATCGAGTAAAACGACGGAGCTGGAAATGGATCTGCAGAGGTGTGCCAGAGGATAGGAGTGGTGACTCAACTTGGACAACTCACTCTAGTGAGTCATCTAGTGACTCACCACTTGTCATTATGACTTTAGATATTTTACAAAATATCTATACATGGAAAAGTCCATAATACCCTTAAGATCCTAAATAATTCCCAATGTGTCCCCAAGATATTTTTGGACCCCAAATTCCTCTCCAATTTCATGCAGCCACCTCCATTTAATCAAACCTGTTTCATTTTGCTTTCATTTCATCATCTTACTCTCAAAAACCCTAATCGAGTAAACAACGAAATTAGATATGGATGAGCAGAGATACACCGGGAGACAGAACGGCGAGTCATCCATGATGAGTCAGAGAGGATGAGTCACCTAGTGAGTCACCTTCACCATAAATGCTCATAAATTCAAGAACAAAATATCTAGATATTTATGCATTAGCCTAATCTATGTCTAGTTGCCTTCAACCATGGTCTTCACTTAAGTTGATTAACCAAATTGCTTCTCCTCATTTTACAAGAGGTACACGGCCACACCACACTCCACACAATTTCATTTTGTTTCATTACCAGCCTAACCTAGTTTAGTTAACATCAACTATGCTTCATTTGGAGTTAACAAGGCAAAGACCAAATTGAATTCTCCTTCCTCCTTTGTGGTGCATTACACGGCTACATCCTCTAACCACACCTTCACCACACAAATTTTCCTAGCTTGATGAATCATAAGAATAGCTAGATTAAAGTATAGTATTTTCTAACTTAACTTAACCAAGCTTTGGTCATCTTTCACCATGGTTCTCATTTAACCTTAACAAAGCCAATTCTTCTCATTTTCCAAACATTATACACGGCCAAGACCACATCACCACACACTTGGACTTCATTTCATTTCGTAACATCCCTTGTTTCAAAATTCCTAGCACTCACAAGTTTAATTCTTAGTTTGGGTGTAAAGCCTTGTATTGAAATTAGGGTTTTAACCCTGGAGTGAAGAGTTCAGGAACCCTTTTGGCCTTAGTTTTGTCATAAACCAAGAATTTATGTGGCTCTTCATGTTTCAGCTCCAATAATCGGTTATGGAAACCCCATAATCGATTATAAGCTCTCTGGTTGGAGTCCAGAATGTGCATAATCGATTATGCCTTAGCCCATAATCGATTATGTGTTGTCTGGAACTGAAGGACTCGAAACAGAACATGCATAATCGATTATGAGCTCTCTGGAACTAAAAGAACAGGAAACCAACTGAATAATCGATTATTTAAGACAGATAATCGATTATTGACTACTGTGATATAAATAGCCCCTTTCACTCGAGCTTGATAACAGAAACCGTCCTCTCAACCGAAAATTTCTTCTGCTAGGGCAAAATTCTCACCTTGGGGAAGACCCACTCCTTGGAGATCCACTCAAACCCTCTCCTACTTAGAAATCATCAAGGATTGAGGCTAGAAATAAGGAGAGCTAGCATTAGAGGAGAATCCAAGTAGTGGAGTATAAGCTTCAAGACGGGAGTAGGAGAAGTTCTTGAGAGGAAGGAAAGCTTGATAAGGTAAGGAACTCATAATGACTAAAACCCTTCTTAACCACTATCTTACACTTCTTTATCACTTGCATGAAGAAAAAAATTTAGATGTGAACTTTTGAATAATTATTTTGAACTTAGGGAAATTTGTCTTCATTGTGTAAGTTATGAATAGCAACTAAGGTGTTTGATGAAATGCCTGAACTACGAAGAATTGTTGTTTGAGTATTTCTTTTAATGTGGGTCAAGTATGACCTCTTTAATGAAATTGTTAAGGGTATTTTGAAGAAAAGAAGTTATGAGGTAAAGCAGTGGGATGCCCTGCTAGGTAGTGAGCTCACGCACCATCTATGTATGAGATTTCTTACAAGGTCCCTTATTTGAATGTGTTGCTTTTCATTAATTGTAGAGATATTTCCCTGGTTTAATTATGTTTTATACTACTATATGCATGTTGGTGGGCTGTTTTGTGGTTTTTGTACAACTAAAGAAGGGATTTTCCGATTCTATCGGCTAAACACACCATTACTCTCTTTAAAAACTTTACTATGACTTCCTTATTGAGATTTAATCTCATTATAGTAGTGTGTTCAGGTTCCACTGCAGGTCAAAGCCAAGAGGCACAGAAGAAAAGAAAGCATTAATGATTCTAGAAGTTTAGTGATGCATTTTGGAATTATGGTGTATATATATATATATATATATATATATAGAAATCTGTATGTAAATGCCAAGAGGCATGTATTATGTAATTACATAACTTACCTTTTGTAGCCCTAAGTATGTAATGTTGTCTTTTGAGTTGAACTCCTCTTGTAGAACTAAGTTGAACTCCTTAATATATATAAATATATGTTGGATGTTTTTCTTTTGAGCTTTGATAATAAATCAGAATTAAACTCATTTAATTTCTGCGTTTTAATGTAATTTAAAGAGGGGTGTTACACACTTCATTTCATTTCATCTAAATCATCCAAGTTCATGACACAAAGTATTCTTCATTCCTCTTTTTTGCTAAATTCGGCCAGCCTCATCATTTCATGACCAAATCACTTGTTTGTAAAACAAATATGAGATCCATCATTCTCTCCACATTCTAAACCTAATCCATCTCACACAAATTTCCATTTTGAAGCAAAAATCCTTTCCTTTCTTTCCTTTGAAAATTCGGCCACACCATGCAATTCACCAATCAAGTGCTTGTTTGATTTTCTAGTACCATATCCTTGCTCCTCATGACAGTCTAAGCCTTTGTCATCTCACATAAAAATCCCTTTTTAGCCTTCTACAAAAATGGGTATTTCTTGGTCAAGAACACCAATCACTTGACCATCAACCTTGTGGCTTGAGATAAGTGATCTAAGCCTTGATTTCCTATCTCTGGTTATGTCTAAGCCTAGTTGTATAACCCTTTATAATTTTTGTGTGATCTTGCTAGGTTTTCAAACTCAAAAACCGTGAGCACATCTAGGAGAACAACCAACCTTTTCTTGATTTTTGAATGATCTACAAGAGGTATGGGGGAGATTACCACTATCCTACCTTAAAGTAAATATGTGTGTGGTTTAATATGTTTTTGTGTTGGTTTGAAACAGTAAGTGTGGGGTTAAGTGTTTATGTCTATGTGATCCTCTAAGAGGAATTTGTATCATGATTGTGTTGTAATTGTGGTGTGATAATGATAAATGATGTATACGGTTATTTGATGCATGATAGTAAAAATAAAATTGTTAGTATGCTTACTTGATCATTGAAAGAAAATATGTGGAATATGCTAAATAATCATGCCATGATTTAGTGCTTGAATACACGAACATGTATGATGTTTTGTGATTGATTGATGAAGAGAAAATCTTCATTTGTGTTGGTGATGGGTTCGGCCATGATGAGAAAAATAGTAATGAAAAGCTTAATGATTAAAATCATGGAATCTTATGAGTATTTCAAGTTTATAAAGAGTAACAAAACCAAGAAAAATCACTAATTTACAAAACTGTCTTTAGGGCAGTATACACTGCCTTGTTCTATTTTAAAGGACTGCCTTATCCTATTTTAAAGATTCAAAATTGGTTTGA
The DNA here is from genome assembly GCA_035048595.1 of Echinosophora koreensis. Classification (NCBI taxonomy): domain Eukaryota; kingdom Viridiplantae; phylum Streptophyta; class Magnoliopsida; order Fabales; family Fabaceae; genus Echinosophora; species Echinosophora koreensis. The sequence goes on from JAPCYP010000096.1 coordinate 481,714, forward strand.
ATTGAATTGGTTAATTATATTGAAAGTTATGAGTTTTTAAAGAAATAAGGACTAATATGCAAATTCTGAGAATTTCATGGACTGTTCTGAAAATTATATTTTTAAGTATTGTGATGATATTCCTTAATGATATAATACCATAGAAATTGGTTTGATGTTAATTGGACTTATACATAAAAAGATATAAGCTTTTTACTAAACAAGGACCTTTTTGCAAATATGGTAAAATATGGGACAAAAATGTAATTTCTTTAATTTTTATGGTGACTGGAAAAATATTTCTATAGAAGTTGGTTTGGCATGATTAGAAGTTATAGATAAAATGTTATAAGGTTTTAAGTAAATAAGGATCTTTTTGCAATTAATGAAAGTTTAGGGAATAAACTGCAATTTTAAAAAATACACATAACTGGACAGTAAGGAACTGTTTTTCATACTTAACTAAGTGTCCTAAGACTCCAAAATGAGTTTTGGACCATCAGAGTTTAAAATCGTTGAAAAAGTAATTACGCGATTTTCGAACGTAACAACGTTCGGTCAAGTTTTTAGAAATTTGATATATCTAGAAAGAAAAATGTAAAATCAGTGTTTCAACATATTAATATGAGTAATATAACCTAGGAGAGTAATAAATTTGAGTTGAAGAACCATGTTTTCAAAAGTATGGCTTTTGGGCTTAGATCCATTAAAAAGCGGCGAAACCTCGTTAAGCGTTTTTAAATATTTTCGATTACAAGAATTTGGTACTTATGTACTTTAATGGAATCTGACTTCAAAATGGTTTGGTTTTAACCAAAGGTTTTGGTTTTGAGACAAAAAGGATTTTAGTCCGTGAGGACGAGTATTTAAGGTAAAATGCAAAAACCTAAGTCATGAACGACTTAGTGAAAATACGAATGTAATAACTTATGACATGGGGTGGAACAAGACCTTATGTCATAAAGTATGGATAATCCACTATCCATATCTCCATAAAATTTAATAGACTAAGATTTATCTGTTTTCCTCGGAAGCCAAGAGAAAGGCTTAAATAGAAAAGTGCAGAGAAATAAATAATTGGACTTGTGATCCAATCTCATAATGTGTTAGGACTTGTAATCAAGTACTTTAAGAAATATTTGCACAAAGATTAAAGGTTACTTGAGAACTTTAGCTCGATGTTAAGTATCGATGATTCGGACTTAAGAACATCTAGCAGCTGAGAAAGCACATTGAAAGGATTCTGATGGAATCAAGATGTCATCTGGTGGATAGACAAGAAGAACGCATTTCCGGCAATTTTGCCTAAACACATAGTGAAACTATGTTCTGTAAGGTCGTTGTGCCTAGGAGATGGAGCTATCACTTTAATGCGGGTACGAACTCCGCAGTGACGATCTGGTTGATGCTCGGGGGTGTCGGGGTATGAAATACTAATATAGGCCCAGTTGGTAGCTCCTCTGTGGCGTGGTGATCTTGCAATGCACCGACATACTCGACTAGACACTATGTGTTTTCTGGTAGTGTAGGATGTTCCCGAAAAAGCCTATGACGTGCACGTTGCTACTGTTGATGCATTTTTATTACCCTAGGCTGGTACCTCCGAAACAATCCTCTGAACCACTCTCTCCGACTGTTCGTAAAACCATGGTATCGGAATTCATAGTTCATTCCTCAAGTCTTAGATGTCTCCTATCTAGGAAAACGTTGTGATGTGGTCATGTTTCTGTGAAACATTATTGTTCTTATATGAGTGATGATATGATTGTATATTGTTAATTTTACGTACTAGAGAGTCGTACCACTGCATGTCTGCCTTATGTGTAGGACAAATGGAAATCTCACCTCCTTATTTTTATATTGCCTATGTTGGCTGCCTATGTACCTTCTCTATTCTTTTGAGAAGAATGAGACGTCAAGACTCGCTTGGCTGACGCATCGTAGAGGATGATGTTCGAGCATGCGGACGATATGTTGGATTTTCTAGTGGACGTCTTCCATACTGTCGATGGTTCGTAGACCATGTTTTTCCTCTTGGAAGGAGAAAGGGCTTAGTCCGAGAGTTATTATTGCAATAGCTTCAGTAGAGTCTTTTATGACGACGTCGGTAGTGGACTCAAATAGATTTTCCACTAGATCTCGTCAGTTGGGTTTGTCCTTCTCACGAGGTATGAGAGAAGATGGTCTTTTCTATTTTAGATTGGCCAGCTAGATATGTTTGGGAGTGAATGTACTATTTATGGAGCTGCGACTCCAAGTATCTTATATTTTAGTAGCTGCGTCTCTATATCTTTATACTGGATCTGTATGCTTTTATGATTTTCATTTATTAGTCAGGTTGGGTATTATGTAAATGATTTACGAACTTATGACCCTAATTGTGATAATGGAATATTTTATTGTCCATTTATTTAAATCAAAGTAGTTATATTTATGACTTGTGAAAAAGAAAAAAATTACCCCATTCTTTTATAGCCAAATTTAATTAACCTATTTTTTGGCCTTAAAATGTCACTTACGATGTAGCGCCCGAGAAGGGTTTTACACTCACCGCCCTCTTTAGACCCGGGTGTCACATGCCCACCAGCTTCCGCTTGGTTTGTCCCCAAACCATACCGTACTAGGAGAGGTCCCGCTCTGATACCATTTGTAACATCCTGGGCTGCTTTACGGGTTGAGGGTTGACCCCACAAACCATTATAGGTCTTAAGAGTGTGCTTTATCCTCATTCACACGCTTCCCAAGAGGTCACCCATCGCATAATTGCTTCAAGTCAAGCACACTTAACTATGAAGTTCTTAAGTGATGGACTCCCGAAAAAAAGATGCATCTTGTTGTTATGGGTAGTACTAATCAATTCTTTTAAGCTATCCTCAACTGCACAATCTCATACATGCACAGTCTCAAGATCCTCTCAATTGTGTAGTCTCATACCTAAACAATCCCAGGTTCCTTCTCATTTCTATGTGGAATCGATTCATTCATGTACCCCTCCGCCTAGAAGCCTGCCAGGTCCCACTTCTTGACCGTGTTTCCTCTCGCACTAGTTACTCCTCGCCTTCGTCAGCCCAGGGTGTCACATATTACCAAGGTAGTCAAAATCGGACTGGACCGGCCGGTCGAACCGGTTTCACCGGGAACCGGCCTGGTGTCCGGTCTGGAACAAGCACAAAACCGCTTATGCAGCAAACCGCTCGAGAACCGGCAGAACCGGTGATGAACCGGGAAAACCGGTGAAAATCGGCCTTTTCCCCGGTTCGGCCGGTTGACTGAATCCCCTTGAATCTGTATCTCAGTCGCGCTACGTTCTTACAGAGAAGTGGGCGCAGAGGGGACAAACTTACAACTAAGGGGCGGAGTAGGACGAGTGACGCCGCATGAGAGTGAGACGAGATGGGGGGGGCAGCTCTGCATAGGTAGAAAACTAGGGCTCCTTTTATCTGCACGCAAGAGTCTGTTCACTTATTGTATCTTTTCTTTATACATTTATATGAGCTTAAATTTTGTCCACATCGGGTAGACCAACCTTAGGCCCAACGAGAGTAGGTTCAATATTGGAAGACTTATTAGTCTAAGAGAAGATTTCATGTTTCAGTCCTTGCAATCGTTTAGATTCTTTTTTTTTTTTTAATGCAAATGGTTTTTTTTTTTACACTTGAAATTATTTTTTTGTTACACATTGGGACCAAATACCAAAATTATTCATGTAAATTTATTAACATAAACTACAAAAGGCGTTTATATTTAAACATATATATAAGAATTTAAAATTTATGCTAATATTACTTAATACATCATGTTAAAAAATTAAAAAAAACATTATTTAATTATTTACGGTCTAACCACGATTCAACCACGGTCAGACCATTGAACCTTGAACCAGTGCCTTCACCGGTTCAATGACCGGTCCGGTTTTGAAAACATTGCATATTACATACTCATATTGCTTCTTCTTTTTTTTTAATTAATGTATCCTATTACAGATATTCAGACAAGGTTTTGTTCTCCTTAACTTGGTAAGGGACTCGGCCACCTTATACAAGTGGTCAAGGGTTCGAATACTAACTCTTGGGTATAGAGAAAACCTAGTTAAGAGGGGAGAACCCACCTTGTGTGCCCAACAGGTTCCCGACGGAGACTAGTCACTGCTAAAGGTATTGGATACATCGTACCTATAACATGGTTATCCAAAACTCTTAGAGAAGAGCAATGGTCACAAACAAGTTGAATATAACAGTTTAATACTCTTATGAGGTTATCCTAGAAATTCAAAGGCCAAAGGAATATAACACGAATAATGAGAGATAATGTCACAGAACATTAACTTTATGACATCTAAATAAATTTATAGGCATAAAAGTAATGTTAGATTATTGTTCAACTTAACTTTTAGAAGCAGTCTATGCAGACACATTCGTGAAGCACGCACCATGAAGAATTACACCTCTTACTTTTGCAGCCATTGGTGCACTCTTCGTCAGTAAGGCATGCAAATCCTATGGTGTTACACAAAAATCAAAGAACATTATTGAAACAGAACGAAGCATATATGAAAAGTTATGCAAGAAAATTTAAATGGAGAGGAAAAAGAGGCTTACTCACCGTTAGTTGAAAGAAGAAGAATGAGGAAAAAGAAGAAGATCAAGGCATAAACAAATTTGAGAGTCTTAGCCATATTTTTCCACATCTACTTGTTACCAACCAAAAATGGTTTGGTTGTTTTATAATGTAAAGGAAAGTTGTATTCTATTTACGTCAACTAGAGAGTGATGAAGCACTTCTGATGTTGCAAGTCATCATTTTCTAATATAAAAGTCATTTTTATGTGCCTCCTTAATACATCAGCGACTTGTGTTTGTCTTTTTAACCCTTTCAAATGATCACTTAGCCTCAATGATGATCTAGCATGAAAGTCTTGCTAGTCATCATATGTCTTTCCTTTTTTTTTTTTTTTTTTACCTAATTCTCTTTAATTATTTTATTTTTGTATCTTTTTTGTGATAGAAAAAGCCCAACGCCCACCAGAAAAAAGTTGTGGTAAATATTTATGATGGTGTCATTATATGCCTCCTTAATATATCATGGGTCATATTCATCCCTCTAACCGACTCAAATGATCACTTGACCTCAAGGAGGATCTGACAAGAAAATCTTGCTGATCATCATTTATCTTCCCTTTTTTTTAACATAATTCTCTTTTATTTTTCTACCTTTTTTGTGTGGTAGACAAGGCCCAAAGAACACAAGAGAAAAAGAAGTGGTAAATGTTTATGATGATGTCATTATATGGCTCCTTAATATATCAAAGGTTATGTTTGTTCATGTAACCCACTCAAATGATCACTTGAACTCAATCACGATTATAGAGTCTCCAAGCATCTGAATGACTATTATCCTTTAGTTTTGATGAATCCAAGCATTGAATATGATTAAATGAACCAAATGAATGTTGTCGATACTCTACTCCAAGTCTGTATATTCGTCTATACGTCTTATAGACTTAAATCAACAAATGGTGTTAACATGAATTAAGTGTCTAACGATAGATGAGTCCTCTAAAAATTACCAAATGACAAGTGTCTAATAGAAAATAAGAGAAATGTCTAAAGGAATTCTTAAGTAGACTAAAGGTAAAAGCAGAATAAGGAACCCTTCAAAGATCATATCTACTCATCCATTGATGCTTCACACAAAAGACAATTGTAAACTAAAAGTCAAATTACTTGTACTATTGTACTATGAAAAGAATGAAGAAAATTACTTTTTTTTTTAATGTCTCTATACATTTTTTTTGGTTAATTATTAATCATTTTCCCTACTTAAACATGAATATCATAATTTTGCATCAACAATCTTTCAAGGATCCCATGATAATAAATCATGTTTAAAGGCTTGATCTTGTTCCAGTTTCATCTTATTCCATAGGTGTTAATGAGCATGTGTTTCATGTTTGAGGTCAATCAAACTTCAAACAGACTCAGAATGCACCGAAATGCATGAAAATTGGTAACCAACATTAGGGCAGAACGCTCAAACATGGTGTTTGGGCGCTAGGGTGTTCTATGGTCCATTACATATGGAAACCATGTGTAAATTTCATGGACATGTGGTCAACTAGAGTCCACGCTCTAGTATGGAAGAGACTCCACGCTAAACATCAAAACTGCAAACTATCGAGGATGATACGCCGTCATGCTATGAGTGCACGTCTCACGTCTTCTTTATACCGACCGTTGGGAGATGTGTCCATGTGTCTGGATCATATAACGCTCAAGTTAGGCATGACAGTAGGATAGTGCTGTTATTGCCTTCGTAGGGCATAAAATAAAACCATAGCATACAACACAGAAATGAGGTGAGATCCCCATTATCATACAACATATGTCGGACATTTGAAGGTACGACACACATACTCCGCACAAAATAAACCAGGTACAAATATATCAATAAGGCATGTCAATATATGTATTAGAGCTTTCACAACTGCCAATATTAGGAATTTTGTGTGTTCAATAATAATAGCCACATGTGGAAAATTAGAACTAATTGTGAAACACTCTCGATAACCTAGACCAGCTAGCGTCTAGTCGTAGATGTCAATGTATTGCATGGAACACCCCGAACAAGAAGAATCACCAACTATCCATCTGTGACCTTCCTACCCTGACCATCCCCAAGACCATTCAAGGTCGTCACTAGCACATCTTCATGCACTCAAACATGAAAGCTCAACTTCCTAGGCACAAAGGCCTTGCAAAACATAATATCAACTATGTGTTTACGAAATAATGTCGTTGCATTTAACTTTGCCTATCCACCGGATAAACCTCGTAATTTCGCAAGAATCCATTCGATGTGCTTTTGATGTACTCGGGTCCGAATCACCGGCCCTTCACATCGAGCTAAAGTTTTCACACAATTGTTTCATGTTTGTGTTAAGATTTATTAAGGTTCTCATTTCTAAACCATATGTATATTATGGAGGTTGGACCAAGGGTCCAACAATCATTATTTGAACTTTTCTACATTGAGCCTTTTGTTTGGCTTAGAATTAAACAACACGAAATCTTCATTTTATTAAGTCTTGTGGAGGTACGGATGATTAATCATCCATACTTTATGGCATATGGTCTTGATTTACCATGAGCCATAATTAATTAAGCTCTTGTCTTTTCTCTAAGTCACTTTGATTTAGGTTTTACGGTTTTGTTTTGAAACACAAGTCTTGGATACTAAGTTCCTTTGTCTAAAGCAATAACATTTTTACCAAAACTAAACCATTTTGAAATAGGTGTACCAATCATTCAAAATACTTGGAAAATATGATTCTTTTGGTCAAATACTTTATTCTCCTAGGTACTAATACTCATTTTAAGTCATTAAAACACCGAGTTTTGATTTTTGATTACTACTCCCACAAAACCCTAATTCTTAGCCGAAAGCCTCTAAATTTGAAAATCGAGTAATTTATTTTCATCAACTCTATAACCCTAAAGGTCCATGATTCATTTTGGAGTCTTAGAACACTTAATTTAGTATTTAAAACATTTTACAACACTATTTTACTGCCTTGGCCGAAACCTACCTCATTGGTTCATTTTACAAGTTTAAACTTATGAAAACTCATGTTATTTGTCTACTAAAACATGATTTAATTCCTCTATGACCTAAATTTGGATGAAAACCATTTTGGAACACTTAGAACAATACTTGGCAGCTTTGGCTACCACAAAAACAGTTTTGAAAACAATCATTTTCTTCTTGGTTTCATTAGTCATTATAGTCCATAATTAAGCTTAGAATCACTTAGGTTTTAAAGTTGAAGTTGTTCATCCATTTAACATTATCTTGGCCGAAAACCCTAGCCATACAAAAGTGAAGATTTGGCTTCACCAAACATACTCATATTCACATATATGTATCATCCTACCATCATGAACAATACTTCACCTTTTCAAGCATAAAAATCCATTCTTTTACCAAATGGTCAAAGACTTGAATTTTGTTCAAACCAAAAATATTTTCAAGCATGTAAACACATCATCAAACACAACCAAGCACCCAAAATAGTTTTACAAACATGTTCTCCAAGAGAACCAAATGAATATAACCAAAAACCCTAAAGCTTAAAGCTTTAAAGTAAGCATAAAAATAAAGAAAACCATCCTCACATCCAATATATGGTATGATGTGGTTAGTCTCCCCAATTACCTCTTGTAGACAATTAGGAGGAGGTGATGATGAAGATGGTGTAGTGAAGATGATGATGACCTTGAATATCTTTGAAGAAAACCTAATAAGGCATAAAGGTTCAAACTTTGTTTCTTGAAGAACCATGAACCAAAAAGAGAGTAGTTCATAATTCTAATCATAGAAATGAAGATGAGAAGAGTAGAGGACACTTTGAAAGAAGAAAATGATGAACAAAGTTGGTGTTCTTGAGCTCCTTTGAAGGTGATGAACAAAAGTGTTCAAAATGAAAAACTTAGTGAAGGAGAGGTGTCTAGATTGTTAAGACAAGTAAGGATATGGTCTTAGAAGTTTGAAAAACAACTTGGTTAGGCATGATCAAGCGAAAACCGAAATGGGAAAAGAGGGCATATTCACAGTGTTCTTGATTTTCTTGAATGATGAAGAACAAAAGTCCTCCAAATGTATATCTTTGAGAAATAGAAAGTGTTTAGAAGACGGAGAAGATCAAGAAAATGATGTAGGAATTTGAAAAACAAACTTGGAAGATTATCTAATGGTGGTGGCTGAAAATTGAGACAACCTAGTATCCCATTAAAGAAAAACCTAATTAACTAAACCTTAATTGCGTTATAAACGTTAAACATACATAACAGAAAAACAGGAAATTTTAAAAACTTCGTAACATAAAGATATAAACATAAACAACACACACGATAAATATACATAATAAAGGATACATAGTACTGTCTAGGGTACCCCATCAGTAGGGCCCCACTGGTACACTAATATATAGATAAAGAAAATACATGGAAAGATCTGACTCAGACAACACCCTCACCACACTCAACTCCTAACCCATCCCCTCTCAAAATACATCAAAATGGCTCACCACACACAACCTATATACATCAGACTCTCTGGCCTCCACAATCACTAATGTGGATATCTGCTACTACCTGACTCTCTCCACGCCTGGGTCTGTAGAGTCGCCATGGACGTCGCTGTGGTGGTGGTGTTGATGGCGTCATCTCTATACTGTTGGATATAAACACTCTATGATGGTGCTTGAACAATCGTCGATAGTGCGAACTCTGGTGGGCGTCGTCTCTGGGGATCACTGCGATGGGACCTATCACCTCTGAACTCTGGGTTAAGTCCCACGGGTGTGGATGCTATCTCCCTGGAGGATGCCAAAACTCATGAAACGAAAGCCTCATCCCAAACCTGAAGACTCCCATGAAGAAGGATGTCGGGGCGTCACCAAAACGTATATACACACCGACTGGCCCAATATATACAGAAAGGAAAATTGCCGGGTCAATCTACCAGTCCCGATCATCATAAAACTCCAGCTCAAAAGTGCCAATGGTCGGGACCCTCGGAGGTCCCGTCATCCAAGGATGGCTGCTGAGTGGCATCGTGATCAACTAAATCAACTCCACGATCAAAGACGAAACATACAGAGAAAAGGATAGGGAGATAAGAAACTATTCTATCTTCATATACGGAAAAGAAATATATAGCATATATACAACAACAGCACAAAGACATGTATCACATATGGAACACATGTATCTAGAAATCATCCTCGAGTTACTGAATCATCCTCTACCCTTACTCTCATGCAGCTAAGCGTGTATGCTGATGTGGCCACCTACAATCCTATCACACATCCCTCGTCTAATCAGGGATACTAGTCAGTCGTCCAAGCGGCGCGTTGATGGGCTCCGACAAGTGTACCAGCTCAAAGCAAGTAATAAAAATACGGCAAGCAATTTTCCGAGATCGAACACAGGGATTGGGTGACCAATAATATCAATATTCAAAGAAAGCAATTAAGGTTTGACCAAGTCAATGGAGAGAGAGTGTAGTTGAGATCAAATTAGATAACAAAATCAATTATCAATTTAAATCAAAAACGGATCAAAAGTAGTTATCAAGGTTGAGATTATGGTTAGGAAGATCTAAGGTCACGATTTCACCAACCCAATCAAGCATAGATCCAAGTGATTATTTTCTATCCTTAGGTTCAATTTCATGCCAACTTGGAACCCTAAATTATTCTAATGTCTCGTTCGACCACAAAAGAAAACACCTGAACATGCCAATCAACTATATCTCTCTTCGAAGACTAACATGCAAGATTCATTAAGTTCTTGGTTCCCTATAACTTTTGCACAAATCTACTATTATATCTCTATCAATACTCAATTTGTGTTCTTAATTCAAGTCCTAAAGCATGAATCTCTGATCGGACTCATCATGCTTGACTAGTTAATCACAAGCTCTTTTGATTAACGCAAAGCAAAACAGAACTTAGAAGGCGAGAATTGAGAGTAGGGAGTAGAAAACATCACAATTCACTATGCAGTCATGAGCGGCTACATCGACCCCTTAGAAAAGAGGATTACTCCATAAAAGAAAGAACGAGAACAAAAAATAAATAAAAACTCCATTGAATACTCAATGATGTTTGCTTCGCCGTGTAACTGGACTGTGTTTTCCTATCGCTCGCTGACACTCTTTTATATTGCCCCTTGAATTGGTAATCTACGAAGAATTTCAATCCAAATTGAATTCGTGTGGGTCCCCAAATCCCTTGCAAATAACCATCTTCAATTTAAATCAAATCGTCAAAAGATATCCATGAAGCTTCCCTTAACACCTTCATGTGACCTTTCTTAAATTTCTAATGCAAATATTTTCTCAATTGGACCGTGGGCGCCATGCAAGTCTTGATTCACTTTCTTTCTCAATTTCATCTTACTTATTTCATGTGGGACCACCCTTGTAGTTTCAATTTCGTTGCCCTCTGTAGCTTCACGTTTGCACATGAAACTTTTATGGGTTGTAATGTGGTCTAGCTTAATGTAAGATATTTAAAGGTACAAGGTTAAAACCCTAGGAGCTAAGAGAGCACAAAATCTTTTTGCACTTAATTTTTTCACTCTCATTCCTTTTTCCATTTGCCACTTTGGGTGGCTATAACCTTTCCCATTTGTATACCCTTTTTATTTTTGGCTTTGGCATTTTTGCATTTTTCTTCTTTTTCTTTTTCTCTTTTTTTGCCTTTGGCTACAACCTTTTTCTTTTCCTTTTTCTCAACCACAACAACATTATAAACCATTGTAACCACCCCAAACTTAGTTTCCTACAACCTTCGTCTTGCTAAGCATTCATGCTCTCCTAGATCCTAAGATTGGGTTAACATGGTTTTTCCGGATTTTTGGCTTATAACAAAAGGTCATCAAGAAACAATATGCTATTAGACTTAATGTGGGTCATCAAGAAACAATATGCTATTAGACTCAATGTGGCTAGCAAGGGAACATGCATCATGGTTGGTTCTTTTTAGGCCAAGTAGCTTATTCCAAAGAAGTGCCTTAATCATGTGATGCAACAAACAATCATGCTAACCATGAAAAGATTCAAGCAAATTCAGGAAAGTGCAACTCAAAAGTGGATTCACACAATTTAAAGACATGTTGGAGGCTCAAATTCCTCATTGGACATTTTTAGCAAATTATTTAACCGAGATGCAATCCCTAATGTATGCACCCATTCACCCCAAACTTATTATGAATCATGCAATTTACAAAAATTTTCTCAAAGTCCTAGTTTCAAATTTTCACATGGGGATCAAATTTTTCAATTTTTAAGACATTGGGGGAAATCATAAAATATCAACATTTATCATGCATTTCATCTATGCTAAATTCAATAAATCCATATAAGCTCATCGATACTAACTCTATCAACATTATTTATATACAAGAACATTCATATATGACTCAAAGCAAAGAAAAGAAAAGAAAATTAAAAAAGAAGGGTTTTAAAACAATAACTCAGAGGGTCTGAGAAGACTCCTCTCCCTCATCGGTGCTCTTCCTCTCTTCATTCTCTTCCTTCGAAGCTTCCTGAAAGTCGTCAAAACTCTGCCTCGGACTCGTCCCCCTGGATGAGGATCCTAGTCCCCAAGATAAGCAAGCCAGACGAATTGAGGTCATAAAACTTTTTATTTATTTATTTTCCCCCTATTCTCGAGGCAAGGTGGGCCTAGCGGGGCGAATCTGGAATTCCAAAAATTCCTGCGCTCCCTGATTCGAGAGGTGAAAATGGCCTCATAAGGCTAACAGCTTCCTGCGGGGTAAGACAGAGACCTCCTTTTTTGGGGGCTCTGTCTCGCGGGGCGAATTCTCGGCTTGCTGGGCGAGCTTGAGATGCAAAATGCCCCTATTTTTTATGCAATCTATGTCTTATATGCTTCCTAATGCATTTTTTCTAAACTAAAGGACCTTACATGCAGACACTTTGTATTTTTATGACTCGTTTTAGATGCAACAAAGGATATAAACCTTGGGTTGCTTCCCAAAAAACGCTTGTTTAACGTCACGAGCCTGACGGACGTAACCCCAAAAGGCTAAGTCACTACGAATTCAACATGATGGCCTTCAACTTCTTCCACAAAAAGCTTTAACCTTCGGCCATTAGCATAAAACGTATCCCTGGACTCTTTGCAATCTTCCTCAAAAGCATCATGATAATTAGATGCCATCTCCATAAATGCTCCTCGCCAACGCGACTTTAATTGTTCCGGAAATAATTTTAACTCTGAGTTGGAAAGGTACATATCCTCTCCAACTCCCAACTTCCCATGGATGGATGAATCATGAAGCACTACCTCGGGTTGCCCCCTTTTTACATGGATCTTCCTCATAAGCTATGTAGCGAATTTCATTGACCTTAATTGGATCTAGTGTCCTTTTTGCACTGGCTTCCTTAGTGAATGAATTATGCCACTCTTGCGGCTTCTCCAAATTGTTTGGGTTACCCATATTAGATCTAGGTAACTCATCTTCATGCCCTAAGTGCGCCGATTCATCTTTGTCTATGCCATCCTAAAAAATGTGGGATTTTACCAACACCTCATCGAGTGTTGAACCATGTGCTTCATGGGTGGAAGTTGATTTGATAAGAGGCCCCACCACATCCACACTATAGCAACTAGCTTTCTCCACCGGATACTTCATAGCTTCAAAGACATCGAATTCCATTTTTTTATCTTGCACCCTAAGTGTGAACTTACCTTGTTGCACATCAATGAGCGCTCTTCCGGTAGCCAAGAATGGTCTAACCCAATATGAGAGGAATATTGGCATCTTTATCCATGTCAAGTACCACAAAATCCACTAGAAAAATAAACTTGTCCACCTTCACTAGCAAATCTTCAACCACCCCATAAGGGTATTTGATTGGCTGGTCCACAAGTTGGAGTGACATCATTGTGCCCTTAGCTTATTTAATCCCAAGCTTCCTCATCATAGATAGGGGCATTAAATTAATGCTCACCCCTAGATCACACAACGCCTTCCCAAATGTCATTTCCCCAATACTATCCCAGAATAGAAATGGGATAGTATCTCGATGGACTTTGTGTCTGGACTCCCTAGGACTCCAGCTGGTTATGAGGCTATCTGGGTTGTTGTGGACAGGTTGACTAAATCTGCCCATTTCATCCCTATGAATATAGAATATCCCTTAGAGAAGTTGACCAGGTTGTACATCAAGGAAATAGTTAGGCTACATGGTGTACCCTCTAGCATAGTGTCAGATAGAGACACTAGATTTACCTCTAGATTCTGGAATAGTTTACATGAGGCTTTAGGAACAAAGCTTAGACTAAGTTCAGCTTATCATACACAGACTGGCGGTCAGTCTGAGAGAACCATCCAGTCCTTAGAGGACTTGTTGAGAGCTTGTGTGCTAGAGCAATCAGGTAGTTGGGACAAGATTTTGCCCCTAATAGAGTTCACCTGAGACAACCCGTTGTGCTCCTTTGTGCCATTAAATTAAAACCTTATTTATTAATTACTTAATTGCGCGCTTAACGTTAAAAGTATATTCCGAAAATATGTAAAAATTAAAACTTAAATATATAAACATACAACGTATTAAATTTAAAACATCATACTATATATATATATAACATACATACACACCATATTTTTATTCATTAGAGTATTTAAACACTGTCTAGGGTATCCTAGAAGTAGGATCCCGTGCATGTTCATACTTATACAACTAATTAATAGCGGAAAATATAAAATGTCTTAAGACACACTAGCCATAAACTCTCTAAGTTCTAACACTCGAATCCACTGCTCGTGCTCCAGCTTCTGGCTCATATGGAGTTCCATCTAGTTCCTCGGTAACGGGTTCCTCCATTGGATCTTCTCATGGAATAAAATAAACATACACATAATACAGAAAAAAGGGGATAAGAAACATTTCTATCATCAAAAGCGGAAAGGAATACATAGCACATAATATAATAACAGTCAAAGACAGGCATCACACATAACTAACAATCATCCTCAATCATGATATCTTCCTCTACCGTCAATCTTATATGACTAAACCTTTATACCAAAGTGGTCACTACTAATCCTGACACCCATCCTTCTTTAGAGATATCAGTCAGTCGTTCAAGCGACGCGTCCCCATTAACCGGTGCATAACCTCATCCATGGGAGAATGCTCATGCAAAGCAATGACACTATAGCTGCACGGTACAGTCGGTGCACACCCTGGATCCAGGGTGCTCATGCATAGCAATGACACTATAGCTGCACGGTACAGTCGATACACAATCTCATCCATGGTAAGAATGCTCACGCCAAGCAATAACACTAGAGCTGCACGGTACAATCGGTGCACACCCTAGTTCAAGGGTGCTCATGAATATCAAATGACACTATAGCTGCACGACCTAAATCTAAGTTGGGACGATCCCGCGAGAACTTCGGACCTCATGTGTTCCCAACACATGGTTGTGAACAACAATACAACTATGTGAATCTCACTAACTCGCATCAATAACAACCTAGTGCCTCAACCTTCCATCTTAGCCCCAACACATACTATATGTCACCTCGCATATATGAAATGATTAATTCAGGCTAGGCACCTCTAATTCACAATTATTCTCTCACCCAAACAAAATACCTCCGAGCAACATATATCTTTACTTAAAATCAGCTAAGCAATTTATCAAACCAGGCAGATCATGCATAACACAATAATCAATAAAATATTCAAACATCAAAATAAACGTCATATACAGTAGAATACCTCAACCAGCGTATCACAACAGTCAATAATAAATAATTCAGACATCCTTAGATATTATAAAATTAACCTAAGGCGATAAACCTACAATTCCCAAATCAGCATCGGTATGGCGGAAAAGTTTCCAATGCGATTTTTGGTATTGTCGATTACTCGACCACTAGTAGGTTTAGGTCGCCCTACACCTTTATTATAAATTATATACTACTTATCCGTTCTAACGATGGAATGGTTCTTCCCCCCACCTGAGCCAACACCGGAAACACGAAGTCGAAGCTCCTCGTTACCACACCACAAGTTACCAAATCCACCTTCAACCAAATCAATGATAAAACAAGTTAATAAAAAAAACTCATCTATGTCTAATTATGCTAGGTTCGACCATTCAATTCAAAATGAGGCTAAGGTTATTTTCTTAAATCTATCTTTTGGATTCTAGTTACTATAGTATTAACTAACATAGATCAAGTGTTACAATTCAAAAATATGAAACAAAATCCTGTAACCTCTAGGGTTAGGGTTTCGGCCATAAGGGTTAAAATAGACTAGAAATTCCTTTTAAGTTCAAACTCTTGGATTTGTGATCACAAAGCATGATAGAATCAAGAACAAGCTTCATCATTCAAAAATTGAATAAAATATTTCAATCACTTCACTCTAAGGTTTCGGCCAAGTAAAGAAAATAAGGTTAGGAATTTCATTTGATTTCAAAACTCTTAGATAATGAAAGTATAGGCATAAGAGAGTTGACAACAATAGTCATAACTCATCAAACATTTTCTAAGTACTTTTGCATGATTTTTGACCAAATAGATGTAAGACTTGAAATAGAGAAAAACTTGATGAAACTTGAAATTAGTTGAGGATTAAGAGTATAGAAACCCTATATAGCTTAGATCTAACTTCATCTAAGTTAAAAATTGAACAAAATCTCTTTTGCTCATTAAAGCATAGATTCGGCCTTAACAAGAAAAAAAGGATAGAAAATGCTTTTGATTACATGCTCTTAGATGATGATAGTAGGAGACATATCAAGATCATAGAAATAGGTTTCACATTAAAATGATTTTTCTACAATTTTCTAGAATTATTTGAAGTTCTAGATCTAGAAATGGAAATTTGTGAAAAGTTAATGGAAATGAAGATTTGATGCATGATAAATGAAGCTAAGATGATGAGGAAGTGATTCCCCACCTTGGAATGAAGAAGTTTGATCAAGAACTTGAAGAACAATGAAGAACTATGATGAACTAAGCAAGAACACTATGATGTTCTTGGTGTTTTGGTGAAGAAGATGACTTAGAAAGAAAATGAAATGTCTAAGTGTGTGAGTGGGGGGTTTGGGTGGTGGCTTTTGAGTGAGGGAGTGAGTTGTTTAATGTTAAAATGAACCAAGGTTAAGTTAATTTGACGTAAATTAAGTTTAGAAAATAATATAATAACTTAACTATGGTTATAATAACCTAACTAGAGTTAATTTGTAATCATGATTGGGTTAGATTATGTGGTGGAGAATGAAGGGAGGCGTGGCTGATTTTGGGCCACATCTCATGAGTCATCCATGACTCATCGATCCAATCCATTAGCGGTTCCCGGAAATCCCAGATGCAACTTCGTCATTTACCCGATTTCGATTTTTGAGAGGAAAATGATGAAACGAAAGCAAAATGAAATAGGTATGGTTTATTGGAGGTGGATGCACGAAATTGGAGAGATGTGGGAGGTTTACAACCATGTAAAATGAGTGGTTAAGAGTGCGTAGATGTGTCTTGTTAATAACCGCGAAAGCTTGGGGGTATTTTGGTTATTTTACCTTAAAATATCTTAACCATCATTACTTGTCATAAATGCTAGGTGAGTCACCCCTATGACTCACCACCCTAGGTGGCAAGATGCCCCATCATCCGATGCTCGATTCTGTCTCTGCAGTTCCGTTTTCGACTCCGTCAGTTTCCCAATTAGGGTTTCCGTCCATTTTTCTGATAAAAAAATTTCAAAATAACTAAACTCCTGGAAATATGATTTAAACATAAACCATTTCATTCACGTGTCAAGATTAGGTTTTCTGATTAGTAAAATCTTACTATCAGTGAAAACGCAAACCGTTTTCCGTTCGAACTTTCACCAAAAATTCATCAGAATAAACATAATATTTTATTTTTTATAAGAAATTTGGAAAGTAGAATTCCTCACAAACATAAAATAAAAAATCTACAAATTTTCAGTTTCGGATCAAATTAGGGTTTTCCGTCGATATAAAATTATACTGTCAGTAAAAACACAGACCGGTTTTCATCTGAGTTTTAAACCCAAATTTTAACCAGAGCCTCCTATCATAGAGTAGGTTCTAGATATGATTTTTTTTTCTCCAAAATCATTTCCTAGGTCGCAGATAAAAATATAAATAAATATATCTTTACCGTTAATACAGCGTATCTGAAAATCGGGTTGTTACATCACCTAAAACAACAGCTTCCATTCCAGTATTGGGATGGCACCCTATGAAGCGTTGTATGGGAGGAGATGTAGAACACCCTTGTGTTGGAATGAACCTGGTGAGAATGTTATGATAGGACCTAAGATAGTGCAAGAAACTATAAAGAAAGTGAGGATGATACAGGAAAAGATAAGAGTGGCAGAAAGTAGGCAAAAGAGCTATCATGATTGAGGAGGAAGGCTCTCGAATTCTAGGAGGGTGATCATGTATTCTTGAGAGTTACTCCAAATTCTAAAAAGAGTCAGTGAAGTTGCTTACCAAATCGCGTTGCCACCTTTCTTGTCCAATCTTCATAACTTGTTTCATGTGTCCCAACTTAGAAAATACATTCATGATCCTAGCCAAGTGATAGTACCCGACATAATTCAGTTGAAAGAGAACTTGACTTTCGGGGTGCTACCGCTTCGAGTTGAGGATATGAGGGTGAAGCAGCTAAGAGGCAAGGAGATTCCTTTGGTTAAAGTAGTTTGGAGTAGGGCTACTGAGGAAACTGCTATGTGAGAGCTTGAGAGCAAGATGAAGGAGGCGCACCCGCACCTTTTTAATCGAGGTGAGTAGAAATTTCGAGGACGAAATTTTTTATAAGAGATGGAATTGTAACACTCTTTTTTTCGTGTTAATGAGCTTTGTGTGTTGTATGTTGTTAAGTTTTGCTTTAGGAGTGTTATAAGGGGCTAAGTGGTACTGCCAAGTAGGAAAATCCCTTTCTTATGCATGAGCACGGCCATGCTCATGTATCAGCACGCCCGTGCTCAAGGCGCATGCCTTATGGCTGTCTGCGCCGCGGACACGGCCGTGTCGGAAACATGCATAGTTGATGCTCTTGTTGTCTGCCCGTGCTTAACGACACGACCCCATGCTCGAGTTAAGCACGACCGTGCTTAGTGGGAGCACGGACGTGCTCGGGTCAGGAAGTTTATAAATAGGAGTGTTCCGTAAGTGTTGCGAGCCAAACCCTCATAATGGCACTTTAGGCAATCCTAGTGTGACAGAAACCTCTCACCTTTCACTTCCCTTGAACCCTTTGAAGTTCTTAGGCGTTCTTGAGACCGTTTGGGAGAGAAGTCACGCGTGCTAGTGCCATTAAGGTAACGTGTTCATCCCTCTACTAATCTTTTTTCCTAGTTTTTGGATTTGGGATTAATTGGTTGTTCTTATGTGTTTAACCAAGGAGTGAAGAGTTCGTCGAGCTGCTCGAGGGAACAAGAGAAGTTTCTGTTAAGCTTAGCAAAAGGGCTTAGATCTTCATACCAGGTATGGGGAGAAGGGATAGTATGAACATGTAGGCATTGAGGGTAGCGTCATGACCCTATTGTTTGTTGTTTGATTACTTGTTATCATGTTCATGATGATATATGCTTAACTGTATTGGTAGGACTATTGTTGTTATGAATTGTATTTGATGATGCCATGCTTAGTTTTGATGATGATGATGATGTTCATACCCTGTTTGGTTGTGTTAACAATGATGTTGTTATACCATTAGTTATGATTGGCTGTTGATTTGGTTAATGATGAACGATGTTGTTAAGACATTAAAGATGTTAATAAAGTTGATTGAAGTTAAGGGATAAATTCCCATTTGTTCATAAGACTCGAACCGTAGTAAAGAGTGAGATTATTACTCAAAGGCTTAGTTAAGACCCTAGGATTGATTCTTGAGTGTTTTAGGGACATTAATAATGAAACTAGAATTAAAGGATTAATTCCCCAATAAGTATAAAACATAGGGATTAGTTAAGAGTAATGAAATTGATGTTGATGGTTAGTAAAAGCCAATAGGATTGATCCTTGAATGCCCTAGGAAGCTTAACAGGGATTCTTCAACCCTTCTGCTCAGAAACAGCACAACCATGCTCCAGCGAGCACGGTCGTGCTCAACAGTCAGAACGACAGTGCTCGACTTAAAAGTCAGCACGCTTGTGCTGGGGGAAGCACGATCGTGCTCCCCTGTACAGAATAGAAACGCAGAAACAGAACAGGGGTGTCTTACGCAAATTGTTCCCAATGATAAAAGGAGACACCGAATGAAGAGAAAACAAGTTAAATAATTTAATGAAGATTTAATAAGTGCAATTAAACACAAACGTAAAGATGGTTAAGTCGATAACGATGTTTACCGCACGTTGTTGTACCATGGTAGCCAAGTGGCCAAAGGGGTCTTGATGCTTAATGGTCAAGGTGTTGTTAATGTTGAACCTTGGTAGCCTAGTGGCCAGAGGGCCTCGATGCCAAGTGGTCGAGGTGTTGATGGTGTTAAAACTTGGGTAGCCTAGTGGCCCAAGCGGAGGTGGTGTTTGTTTAATGAACTGTCGGCGTTGGTGCTTAATGGCCAATGTGGATATGTAACTCCGAAGTTGACTTCCTAAGGTAGAGTGGATCCAAGTGCATAACGAAATAGTGGAGTAGAGTTGCATCGTATTGCATACTTGTTTGAGATGATGTGAATGATATTAATATGCTGAGATGATATTATTCTTTGATATGCTATATGTATATGTGATGCATGCTCATCTTGCTAATTGCTTCCATACCATTATGTTTATATACATGTTTCTTACTCCCCATCTTTCTGTTGTTGCTACATGTGCCATGTTGTTATGCAGAGGACGGTGAGCAGCCTGTTGAGGAGTGACTCAAAGGAGCTGCTACTCTTAATTTAGGATTTCTAGTTTTAGTTTGTTATCTGTGATGTTTCGGGATTTTGGTTATACCAACTTTGTAATGTGACATCTGGGTTGGGTTATGTTTATTGTTATATTTTCTTTTAAACTTGTATTTCTGCGTTATGACGTTTTGTTTACAATGTGGTATTCTCTACCCATTGGTTTTTATTATTATGATATCATTTGCATGTGTTTATTTTAATTCTAAATTATCTTTTCTATGTTATCGCTTTTTAAATACATGCGGGGTAGAGGATGTCACATATGGACCATTAGTGATGACATCCCAGAGATCAGAGTTTGTTGAAAGAATGAACCACTGAAATCTTTTCTTCCACTTGAGAGCTTGCTCCAGCAATCATATTTATTCTTCAAGATCTTTCCTCTACACTTGTTAGGTGCTCAACCAAGAGGTTGAGCTCTGATACCAATTGAAATAGACAACTATAAAAACGAGAAGGGGGGTTGAATTTGTTGAGACCTCATAAGTCTAAAACACATTTAAAGTGTAAATCCTCTATGTTTTGATGATTCCAAATAGTTCAAGTATGGTAATAATGAACCAAATGAAATTACTGATATATTTGATAAGTGTGCAGGAAAATAGACTTGAGGTCACTCGTCTAATTTTGACCCGTCTACTTTTTAGAAGCTCAGCAGTGACTCGTCTAAGTTTCCACTCGTCTAAAAAAGTTAGTCAAAGAAAGTCAACACTCAAGAAAGACCAAGTTCACTTGATGACGTGGCAAGAAGCATGCGTCTAAGTTTGGCTCAGCTGATCACCCGTCTAAGTTTTGGATGACTTTAACCCGTCTAACTTTGGAATATGACAGCACCCGTCTAATATTTGAATGATCATCACCCGTCTAAGTTTTGGATGACTTTCACCCGTCTAAAATTTCTCATTACTGACACCAAGTCAGTATGTCAGAATTCAAGTCCAAGTCACCTTATTCAAATTATATACCATCCTTGGGGATCTCGAAGACCTCTGGACAATAGCTCAAAGGACAAAGAATAAAGAACGTTGTTTTAAGGATTTAAGGAATAAAACACGCTATCTCTGCACCACTACAGTAACCTTTTACCTATTCTAGTACAAAGTAAAAAGTACTTTATGGAAAAGTAAACTGATGTTGCACTGAAAGAGGAAAGCTCTCTGCAACAAGTACAAGAAGCCTGCTGCTATATACTCTGATAGAACAGCTGCTCAGTGTAAAGTGTACTCCAGGACACTCTTGTCAAAGCTCAACTTTTTCAAGCATTTAATGAATATTCAGAACGACTCTTTGGCATTAAATGGTGTCTCAGAAAGCTCAAGTCAGAAGCAAACACTTTCTGAAGCTGTGTCAAAACGGATCTCTTGATTGAAGCCTTTAAATAGATCAAACAATGAAGATGAAGCCAAGAAGTTGAATATCAAAAGAACTCTGCACAGAAGCATTTACTCTCTTCATTAACTTCTTCATTCCTTCATTGAATACACATTCAATCATTTGATATAAATTCGCAGTCTTTCATACTTCATATTTATTCCACTCTCTGAGTGTGATCTGAAAGATTTGCAAGTTGTATTAACTACACAAAACCTTTTATTCATTACTGTTTTGAGCATGAAGAGGCTAGGTGAGAAAATAATACTTGTTTGAGTGTTGAGCCTGAAGAGGCTAGGTGTGCAAAGAATACTTGTACTGTAATTTACTCAGTTATAGTGGAAACTTGGTGCTGCCAAGAAAATGGACGTAGCCCTGTGGATTTTGGGGTGAACCAGTATAAATCTCTTGAGTGATATTTCTACTCCCTTTATCTTTTATTTTGCTTAAGTATTGTTTCTGTCTTAGCTTTTAACTTGGGGAGTTAATATTGTGGTTATCAAACTCTTTTTAACCTTCTTTGATTGTGTGTACTATTCTATTTTAATATTAGACGTTTCATTCGTCTAAACCTCTCTTACTCAAACCTTGCTTGCTGTGCCTGCGAAAATTCTTAAGTAACCGAAAAAGTTGGTAAACACAATTCAACCCCCCTTCTTGTGTTCACTTTGGTTATTTCAGTTGGTATCAGAGCTCAGCCTCTGGGTTGAGCACTTAACAGTGTAGAGGAAAAGATCTTGGAGATGGCAGGAGAAACCAGTGGAAGCAAGAACCATGTTGGAGAAGGATCCTCAATGTCGAGACCTCCTTTCTACAATGGAGAGGACTACATCTACTGGAAAGAAAAGATGAAGTGGTTTTTACAATCCACTAATTCTGATCTTTGGGATATCATTGATGAAGGTCCCTTTATTCTAAAGATGACAAAGGAGAGGAAATTTCTAAAGCAAACATGACTACTGATCAAAGAACTAAGTGGCAGCTGAATGCCAAAGCTAGATATGCAATCATGTGTGCTTTGAGCAGAGAAGAATTTGAAAAAGTCTGTGCTTGTGAGTCTGCAAAAGAAATGTGGGATTCACTAGCTATTGCTCATGAAGGAACTAGCAAAGTCAAAGAAACAAAAGTCAGCATGCTTGTCAGAAAGTATGAGTTGTTCAAAATGGAGGAAGGTGAAACTATTGGCCAAATGTATGGAAGGTTTCAAACCATAACCAATGGATTGAAATCTCTGGGAAAAGTTTACAAGACTGAGGAACACATTCAAAAGATTCTCAGAAGTCTTCCAAAACAATGGAGACCACTTGTGACTACTGTGTCTCAGGCCAAGGATTTATCTACAATGAAGCTTGATGAGCTTCTTGGAACTCTTCAGATTCATGAATAAGAGCTGATTGAAGAGAACAATGGCAAGAAAAACAGATCCATTGCACTCAAGGTTGACAAGAAGTCATCTAAAGGAGCAAGTTCAAAAGCTCTAAAAGTAGATGAATCTTCAGAAGAATCTGGAGAATCAGATGAGGATGACTCAGATGATGAAGATGATGAACTGTCTCTCTTCACAAGAAAAATGAAGAAACTGTGGAAGAAAAGAAACTTCAGAAAAGACAAACCCTTCAGGCGCTTCAACAAAGACAAGCACAACAAGGACGGTGGATCTAATGACAAAAATGTCATTGTATGCTATGAATGCAAAAAGCCTGGTCACATCAAGGCAGAATGCCCCCAACTCAAATAGCAATCTTCCAAGAAATTCTTCAACAAAAAGAAGAAAGGAATGATGGCCACTTGGGAAGATCTTGATGAAAGCTCCACTGAAAGTGAAGGAGAGGAGTTTGAAGCATACCTCTGTCTTATGGCTGATACAGATTCAGAATCAGAAACTGAGGTACATTCTGAACTTGAAAAATTGAATGATGCCTATGATGAACTATTGGAAGAATCCAACTACATATCTAAAGCTTTCAAATCCCTCAAGAGACAGTATGCTAAAATCTCAAATGAGTATACACAGAAATCTCTAGAGTGTGAGAAGTTAGCTGAAGAGAATAGTAAACTTAAGACTGAAAAGTCTGAAGTTGAGATCTTAGTTGAAACTCTACCATCTGAAGAAGTAACTAAACTTCAACAGAAAGTAGAAGAGCTCACCTCAGATCTTGCCAAGTTTGTTAATGGTAGAGATAATCTGACTAAACTCTTAGGAAGTCAGAGGCACTCCCTTAACAAAGAAGGTATAGGATATTCCAATCAAGAACATCATAAAGGATCAACAAAGTTTTCAAATGTAGCTATCAAATCTATATGTTCCTACTGTGGAAAAGCTGGACATATCATGTCCAAGTGTATTCACAAAAAGAGAAGGAAGTCTTCACAGACTCCTCACACTAACAAAAAAGGACCCAAGAAAATATGGGTACCTAAGGTCATGATTATTCCTGTTGCAGACATTCTCAACAGAACAAAGCAAACACCTGTCATGGTATCTGGACAATGGATGCTCGCGACACATGACAGGCGAAAGGTCTATGTTCCTAGACCTCCAACCTAAGAAAGGTGGACATGTAACGTTTGGTGGCAACCAGAAAGGAAAAGTTGTTGGTTTAGGTAAAATTGGTGGTAAACCTCCCTTACCTATTATTCATGATGTGTTATTTGTGAAAGGATTAAAACATAATCTACTTAGCATAAGCCAATTATGTGACAGTGGATTTTCTGTATCTTTTTCTAAGGATGCATGCATAGTCAATGACTGTAGTGGAAAAACCCTCTTTTCTGCCAAAAGGCAAAACAATCTGTATAAGATTGACATGACTGAACTTTCAGATCAAAGTGTAACATGCTTTATGTCTAAAGAGGATGAAAAATGGCTGTGGCATAAGAAATTAGGACATGTTAGTATGAAACAAATTTCTAAATTGAAAAAGAATAACCTTGTGAGAGGATTGCCTGACATTTCTTTTAAGAAAGATATTTTGTGTGATGCATGTCAGAGAGGTAAACAAGTAAAATCAAGTTTCAAATCCAAGAAAGAAGTCACATCCTCTAGACCTTTGCAACTGTTACACATGGATCTGTTTGGACCAGTCAGTGTAGCCAGCCTAGGTGGAAAGAAATATGGTTTTGTCATAGTTGATGACTATTCTAGATTTACATGGGTACTCTTCTTAACCCACAAGGATGAATCTTATAAGGCATTTTCAGTATTCAGTAAAAGAGTACAAAATGAGCAAGGTTTTTGTATCTCTGCTATAAGAAGTGATCATGAAGGAGAATTTGAAAATGAGCAGTTCAAACTGTTCCGTGAGGAAAATGGTATTTCTCACAATTTCTCTGCACCTAGAACTCCATAGCAAAATGGAGTAGTTGAGAGAAAGAACAGATCTCTTCAAGAGATGGGAAGAACTATGCTTAATGAAAATAATCTTCCTAAGTACTTCTAGGCAGAAGCCATTAACACTGCTTGTTATGTACAAAACAGAATACTGATTAGGCCTATTCTAAATAAGACTCCTTATGAACTGTGGAAAGATAGAAAACCCAACATATCATATTTTCATGCATTTGGTTGTGAATGTTATATTCTCAACACAAAAGATCATCTTGGTAAATTTGATTCTAAAGTAGATAAAGGAATATTCATTGGTTATTCTGAAATGTCTAAAGCCTTTAGAATCTTTAACTCTAGAACTTCTGTAGTAGAAGAATCAATTCATGTAAAGTTTAATGATGGTTTAAAGACTGATAGGGAACTATCAGATCTAGAGGATGATGTTGCAGGTATTGAACTTAATCCTGCAGTAGAAGAATCTTCAGACAAGTCAAAAGTAGACGTGTCTGAAATACAGACTGATGCTGATAAGTCTGAAACTCAGACTCTGAAGAAAGATTGGAAATTCAAGACCTATCATCCAGAAGATCTCATCATTGGAAGTCCATCTCAAGGAGTTAGAACCAGATCTGCTTTCAATGAAAACAACAACATGGCCTTCATATCAGACTTAGAACCTAAAAAGATTGAAGAAGCTCTGCAAGATGAAAGCTGGATTCTAGCCATGCAAGAAGAACTAAATCAGTTCAAAAGGAATGATGTCTGGACACTAGTTTCTAAACCCAAAGAGAAAACCATTATTGGTACCAGATGGGTGTTTAGAAATAAACTAGATGAAAATGGAAAAGTGGTAAGGAACAAGGCAAGACTAGTTGCTCAAGGCTACAATCAACAGGAAGGTATTGATTTCACTGAAACCTTTGCTCCAGTAGCTAGACTAGAAGCAATTAGGATTCTCATGTCATATGCTGCACAACATGATATAACTCTTTATCAAATGGATGTTAAAAGTGCATTTCTAAATGGAATAATTGAGGAGGAAGTTTATGTCAAGCAACCTCCTGGTTTTGAGGACTCTGAGAATCCTCACCATGTCTATAAGCTTAAGAAAGCTCTGTATGGACTTAAACAAGCTCCTAGAGCTTGGTATGATAGATTAAGCACATATCTAATGGAAAATGACTTCATTAGAGGAAAAGTAGACACTACACTTTTCAAGAAATGCTCAAGAAAAGATTTCATAGTAGTACAGATTTATGTTGATGATATTATATTTGGTGCTACTAATGAAAAGCTCTGCAAAGAATTCTTTGAGTTGATGCAGAATGAATTTGAGATGAGCATGATGGGAGAATTGAAGTTCTTCCTTGGTCTTCAAATAAAACAATCAAATGATGGAGTCTATATCCATCAACAGAAGTACACCAACCAAGGAACTTCTGAAAAAGTATAAAATGGAAAATTCAAAGCCTATGAGTACTCCTATGCATCCAACAATTGTTCTGAACAAGGATGAGGAAGGTAAAAAGGTAGATCAAACTGTCTACCGAGGTATGATTGGATCTCTGCTGTATTTAACTGCTAGCAGACCTGATATTCAATTCAGTGTCTGTCTTTGTGCTAGATTTCAATCAGACCCTAAGGAATCTCATTACAAGGCTGTCAAAAGAATTTTCAGATATTTAATTGGAACCACTAACCTTGGTCTATTATATAAGAAATCTGAAGATTTCAGGTTAGCTGGATTTTGTGATGCTGATTTTGCTGGAGATAGAATTGATAGAAAAAGCACCAGTGGAGGATGCCACTTCATTGGAGCAAATATGATCTCTTGGTCAAGCAAAAGGCAAAGCACCATTGCTCTATCAACTGCTGAAGCTGAATATATATCTGCAGCTAGTTGTTGTTCACAACTACTTTGGGTAAAATATCAACTTGAAGATTATTTAATGATTGAGCATAATATACCTGTTTGGTGTGATAATACTAGTGCTATTAATCTGTCTAAAAATCCAATACAGCATTCTAGAGCAAAGCATATAGAGATAAAGCATCATTTCATTAGAGACTATGTTCAAAAAGAAATTTTTGAAATTAAGTTTGTAAACACTGATTATCAGTGGGCAGACATTTTTACTAAACCTTTAAGTGAAGATAGATTTGTTTTTATTAGAAGAAATCTTAACATGCATAATGTACCTGATTAAATGTCTTGCTGTGCTGTCAGAAAAATTACTTGTCTATATTTTCTATGATTACTTGACTCGTCTATTTTAGCCAAGCGTCTAATGACGTGGCTAAAAGCACTCAGTGCTAAATTCTGACTGAGACACATGTACATTGCATTTTCCCTCCTTTTCTTAAATATTTTATTATATTTTGTTTGAAATTGATTGATTGTCATTTATGACAACACTCTCTTTCCGTATTCCCAACGCAAAAAGCACTCAAACGTTTTCTTTGCATAAACCTGTGTCTTTTCAAAAACTACCTACTCAAAAAATTTGTTGCTTACAAACTTTCTCTCTAAGCTCTCTTCGTCTTCACCTTCTCGAGACCTTCTCTGTCAAACCCTAACCTTCTTCTCTCAAATCAATGGCACCCAAAAGCCTCCTTGAGACGCTATCTAAGAAGACTAAGATATCTGTTGCTGAGTTAAAGAAGGTGCTCCCTGGAAGAGTTCCAAACTTTGATGAACTCAGAACCAAGGGTTTGGACGTACTTCCAGAGCTCAACCATGCCGGATGGTTACCGTTCTTCCAACTGCAAGAACTTGTTTTCCCTGCTCTTGTTAGGGATTTCTGGACCACAGCAAAGATCACCAAGGACACTACTACTCACATAATCTCTGGGGATGTTGGTGAGGATCATATCTTCATCACTCACGAGTTACTCGCTGAAGTAACAAAATGCCCTAGGGAAGGAGCTGGGCATTACAAAGATTGGATGAAGGATCAAGGGGAAGCTAATGTTAATCTGGTGCTCTATGGGACTGCAAACCCTGACAACATGGACTCCAAGTATCTGACCCCCAAGGCAAGATTTCTGCATGTTTTACTTATAAACTGTGTAATGCCTAGGACTGGGTCTAGAAACCATGTCAATCTGCTGGAAAAGTTTGCCCTATTCCATCTTGTCCAAAGAATCAAGATAGACATAACTGATCTAATCTTCATTCATATGGAAAAGGCAGTAAAAGGAAAAGATAAAGATTACCCCATTGGAATGGTTATGACTAGGATTTTTAGGGCGTGTAAATTGGATTTAAGAAGGGCTGTTTCTGCTGATCTCTGTACTGAGATTACAACAAAGACCCTGGCCTTAATGAAGATGAACCTGACCCCTACTCTTGGTCACAATGCTGAAGCCTCTACTCAAATGGAAGCAACCATTTCCATTCCTGGTGTTAAAGCTGAAGTGGTTGAGGAACCAGCTGAGGAAATCAGTAATCAGCTTCAGAGGAAGAAGAGGAAAGTCACAAAAACTACTGCTGAAACTTCTGGGACTGAAGAGTCTACTCAGGTTGTTGAACCGGCTACTGCTGTTGTCTCTGAGGAAGCTGTTGCCTCTGCACCTAAGATCACCAAGGTATTCAAGAGAAAGAGGACAGTACAAGCTGAGGGGGAGTCTCAATCAGAAGAGACTGTGATCCCTAAAAAGAAGAGGACAACTGTCACAAAGAGGAAACTTGTTTTGCCTCCCTCTTCATCTCCATCACCATCACCTTCACCTCAGAAGGATTCAACCCCTCCACCTCAGGAAACAGAACCTTCTACCACAACAGTTCCAACTCCACAACCTTCTCCTCAAAGAACACCTTCACCACCACAAAGATTACCATCCCCCCAACCATCACCAAAAATTCCAACACCACCTCCATCACCAAGAATTCCCACTCCACATACTTCACCACAAATCCAAACTCCACCACATACATCACCTGACCATCACTCTTCTGAACCTAACCCTACTACATCAGAACCTCACATGTCTGATACTCACTCACCTGCTCCACCCTCACCACAAATATCTCACCACTCTGATATTCCTCAAACTGAGGATATCAATGACTTTGAATATTTTGATAATCCTACTCCACCTCCCTCACCACAATCACCAATCCCTGACCATATCACTAACCAGTGCCAAGAGCCTCTGAGAACTGACCTTCCAGACTCACTTTCTGAAACCAGACACAACTCTCTTCCCTTAGCCACTCTATCTCCCTACAACTCATCTTCCAGAACCACCCCCTTCTCTGTCACAAATGAATCCTGTCACTCTTACCTTGATGGCAAGACTTTGGATATGATTGCCTCTTTGGAAGCTGAAAGACAGATGGTGAGGTTAGAAAGATCACTAAAGCCAGTAGGAAAATGGCTTTTCAATCCTCACATCTTCATGAAGCCCTCTACTGCAATCAAAGTGATGCCTGACTCAATGACTTTGAAAGGAAAGCAAAAGGTCATTGACTTACCAGGAGATCAACACTTCAGTCTCATCAAGATCAATGACAAAAAATGCAAGTACATGAAGAATCTTCTGACCACTGAGACTCATCATCAGTTTCTGAAAGCTAGAGACATCTATTGGAGATGTGGCTCCAGCTCTGGGTTGACAGAAGAAGAGAAGGCAGACATTCCCACCAGAGGTAGCCAAGCCTATGCTATCTACCCCTTTTCACCCTCCATTTACACACTCCCTCCTTTCTTCATGGTTTTCCCTTTCTTTCTTTTAAATTTCCCTGAAACTGCCCCTTTCACTCACATAAATCTCATTAGGAGATCTTATGAGTTTCTTCTGACTGTCATAGATTCTCCTCTTCATCGTGATAGAATTCATGATTTTCTAAGGGAATTCTATCCTAATAATGATTTTGAAACCACTCTGTCATCAAATGTTTTTCTAGATCCTCATCCTGAGGATGATATTATTGTTGAAGAGTTACCTCCTACCCCTCCTCCTTGTCCATCAGCTTCTGGAACTTCTCTGGCCACTACAGACACTACTGCTCCAGTTGTTGCATATGATCCTTCTGCCCATCAGAGACTTGATGAAATGGCTACAAGTTTGCAGACTGTCATTCAAAGACAGGATGAAGCAATTGCTCAACAGACTGCATTTCAAGCTCAGATGTTGGCTCAGCAGCAAGCAATGCAGCAGATGATGGAAGCTTTCTTCAAAAGCCAAGGAGGCCCTAGTTCTTAGCTTTTAGGACTCTGTTTTTCATTTCTTTGTTGAGTCATGCAATGTACTAAGTCAGTGATGTCTATCACTTGTAATCCTTCATGACTTTGATTAAATGAAATGAATTTTTTCTTTTGGCAATTTATCTTCTTTTATCTATTTTATTGATGCCAAAAGGGGGAGAAAATATAATTAAGTTTTCATGATTTTATATATGTTATTCTCTCTAATATCATGATGTTCTGATATTTGTCATTACTTAGTGCATAAACTAAGGGGGAGCATAACATACCCTGATCAACTATTTCTGTTTAGAAATTTCTACTGTTTCTTTTTTATGTTCAATAAAATCAGAAAAGATATTTGTCATCATCAAAAAGGGGGAGAATGTTGAGACCTCATAAGTCTAAAACACATTTAAAGTGTAAATCCTCTATGTTTTGATGATTCCAAATTGTTCAAGTATGGTAATATTGAACCAAATGAAATTACTGATATATTTGATAAGTGTGCAGGAAGCATGCGTCTAAGTTTGGCTCAGCTGATCACCCGTCTAAGTTTTGGATGACTTTCACCCGTCTAACTTTGGAATATGACAGCACCCGTCTAATATTTGAATGATCATCACCCGTCTAAGTTTTGGATGACTTTCACCCGTCTAAAATTTCTCATTACTGACACCAAGTCAGTATGTCAGAATTCAAGTCCAAGTCACCTTATTCAAATTATATACCATCCTTGGGGATCTCGAAGACCTCTGGACAATAGCTCAAAGGACAAAGAATAAAGAACGTTGTTTCAAGGTTTTAAGGAATAAAACACGCTATCTCTGCACCACTACAGTAACCTTTTGCCTATTCTAGTACAAAGTAAAAAGTACTTTATGGAAAAGTAAACTGATGTTGCACTGAAAGAGGAAAGCTCTCTGCAACAAGTACAAGAAGCCTGCTGCTATATACTCTGATAGAACAGCTGCTCAGTGTAAAGTGTACTCCTGGACACTCTTGTCAAAGCTCAACGTTTTCAAGCATTTAATGAATATTCAGAACGACTCTTTGGCATTAAATGGTGTCTCAGAAAGCTCAAGTCAGAAGCAAACACTTTCTGAAGCTGTGTCAAAACGGATCTCTTGATTGAAGCCTTTAAATAGATCAAACAATGAAGATGAAGCCAAGAAGTTGAATATCAAAAGAACTCTGCACAGAAGCATTTACTCTCTTCATTAACTTCTTCATTCCTTCATTGAATACACATTCAATCATTTGATATAAATTCGCAGTCTTTCATACTTCATATTTATTCCACTCTCTGAGTGTGATCTGAAAGATTTGCAAGTTGTATTAACTACACAAAACCTTTTATTCATTACTGTTTTGAGCCTGAAGAGGCTGGGTGAGAAAAGAATACTTGTTTGAGTGTTGAGCCTGAAGAGACTAGGTGTGCAAAGAATACTTGTACTGTAATTTACTCAGTTATAGTGGAAACTTGGTGCTGCCAAGAAACTGGACGTAGCCCTGTGGATTTTGGGGTGAACCAGTATAAATCTCTTGAGTGATATTTCTACTCCCTTTATCTTTTATTTTGCTTAAGTATTGTTTCTGTCTTAGCTTTTAACTTGGGGAGTTAATACTGTGGTTATCAAACTCTTTTTAACCTTCTTTGATTGTGTGTGCTATTCTGTTTTAATATTAGACGTTTCATTCATCTAAACCTCTCTTACTCAAACCTTGCTTGCCGTGCCTGCGAAAATTCTTAAGTAACCGAAAAAGTTGGTAAACACAATTCAACCCCCCTTCTTGTGTTCACTTTGGTTATTTCAGAATTGTGTTTATCAGACTTTTAGGGAAAGTTAAAAACTTTTTGCAAACAAGTGCTAAGAGCAGACGAGTGGGTATTAAAACAATCGGACAAGTGACTTGTCTGAAGGATTTTTAACAGAAAGTCACACAAGCATACAAGATAAAAACTTTGTTTGATATTCACTGTAACACCCTGATTTTTACTGTTTCTCAATATCGATATATATATATATATATATTATGTTTATATTTTTATTCTAGACCTAAAAAATGATTTTGGATAAAACAAAATCTCATTTAAACTCTACTTGATAGTAGAAGGTTACGATTAAATTTTGGGTTGAAAATTCAGACAGAACCCGATCTGCGTTTTCACTGACAGTAAAAGTTTTCTGATCAGAAAACCTAATTTTGACTCGTGAATGAAACAGTTTAGGTTTATATCGTATTTTCAACGATATTGGTTTTTTTGAAAAATTTCACGTAAAAATATAATATCATATTTTATACAGGCCAAATCTTCAAAATAAATGCGCGTAAAATCTAAGTCGGGTAAATGACGGAGCCGGATACGGAGGTGAGGTGACTGAAGTGACTTAAGTGGCCGACATGACAAGCAATTAATGCAACCTTATCAAGTCATAATGGCAACAAATATCTAGATATTTAATTTTGGTGAAAAGTCCAAAATACCCTTGGACTTTCCATGAAATTACAAGTTTGTCCCAAAGTGTGTTGGACCAAATTGCCCCTCTCACTACACGGCCCTAATCTCATACAACTCACTTGGATATTTCTTTTTTTTTTTCCACTTCATCTACTCACCATAATGCATTAATGTCAAGTGTGAAGTCTCTAGCACATGTTAAGTAGAAAAACTCAAATTCTCTTCCTAATTTTGGACCACAAATTTTCCAAGGCTACACGGCAGCCCCTCCCCATTGCCCACATCCATTCATTTTTCTCTTCTTATCAAAGTATGACACATAGTGCAAAACCCATTTAATTGCATAATGAGTCATTTAATCTTGCACATGGAGTGGAGTGTAAATCTCAAATTCCTTCCCTCTTGGGCAGCAAGTATGTCGACATCCCTTGCTCTTTTCCCTATTATGCGCTAGTTTCACACCACTTGACCACATCATGTTTATTTTTTTTT
Source organism: Echinosophora koreensis (assembly GCA_035048595.1). Taxonomy (NCBI): domain Eukaryota; kingdom Viridiplantae; phylum Streptophyta; class Magnoliopsida; order Fabales; family Fabaceae; genus Echinosophora; species Echinosophora koreensis. The sequence goes on from JAPCYP010000096.1 coordinate 515,023, forward strand.
CTCTTCATGATCTTTAATCATCAAGAACCTAAGACTAAATACAAAGTACTCAAGGCAAAATTTCTTCCTCCTTTTCATTCTGTTTTTGTGCCAAACCCTTTCCCTTTGTACTCATCATCTTCATTTTGATTCAACACTTTCTTCTCTCTTTTCTTTTAGTTCATCAAGGTGTTCCATGTGTTATTTTTCAAGGATCCTCATCTCTTATGATCATTCTTGCTTTCCTCTTCACTAATTTCATTTGGTTTTGTCAAGAACATCATGTTACATTTTCTAGGGTTTTTATTCAGAAAATTCTAGAAAATCTTAGAAAAATCCTTTTAATGCGAAACCCATTTCTATAAACTCTCTATGACTTCTATTTTGATTATCCAAAAGCATGAGAGCAAATAAAATTTCTTCCTAATTCTTTTACTCATGGCCGAAACCCTAGTCTTGTGGAGTAAATGAGTTTTGTTTCAATTTTTGCAAAATAACACTTGATTTAATCTCTCTAATACTCATACTTGCTAAATCTAAAAGCTTGAGAATTTTTAAAATATCTAGCCTATTTTGCTTATCAAGGCTGAAACCCTAACCATATGGGTTAGATGGATTTTGTTTCAATCTTTGTTATGTGACACTTGATTTTGTCTTTCTAATGCCTTAGGATCATAGATCCAAGACCATGAAAATTTTAGACGTCCCTAGCCCAATTGTTTTTGATTTGGCTGAATGTCCTCTCATGTAAGTTAGTGAGTTTTATTTCAAAGTTTAACTTGTTATATTGTTTGTTGTGAAGGATTTGTGGTTGATTGAGGTGTTGAGTAGTAAGAGGAAACGAAATCAGAGGACTAACTTCGAGGAGGAAATCAGAAACTTCAAGAGGTAAAGGGAGTTTACTTGAGGGGTTTTTGATAGCTATATGTTATTTGTGTGTTGTCTGTAATTTGTTCGCTATGTTTTTGTGGTTCTTGAATTATTTATTTCGTGTTGGTTTATATAGTTTTGTGTAGTTGTATGTGATTTATGTTGTTGATGTGAATTATCTATTATCTATTATCTATTATCTATTATAATATATTAAACTTCACCCTACGCATGAGCTAAAGACACATCAGCTTCTTTTAACCCACCTAATGCAATTTCTTCCACGTATGCTATTAAGCTTACGTGGCTCTCTCTATTTGCTGATTCTTACTCTCTCCTTTCCGAAGCAACGAAAGGAACCAAACCCCTACGATACAAAGATGGACGACTGTGCACGCTCCCGAATGAAGAGAATATGAAGCCACCGGTAGCAGAGCCTCCCAGAGACCGAGGCAGCTGCCTTCGACCTCCAAAAAAGGGATCGGAAAAGCGCCTCCACCCATTTTGGCCCTTTCATTACTTTGCTCACTGTCGCTTGGTCCGGCTCGACAACACGCAACTATCCTCTTCTGAAGATCCACCATAGCTCTACCATAGCCACCGTCAAATAACTCCTCAGCCTCACACAACCCAGAAACTCACGCCAGGAACCTTTCTTTTGTCTAGATTCCACTGATTTGACGAGAAAAGGGAAGAAATAGCCACTGGATACGATGGTACGAGCGATCGATGCGGTGACCAAATCCTCCTCCTTCTCCGACTCCACAACCGCCCTTGGATATGGAGTCATCGCTTTCTTTCAACGGCGCTAACCCATAGATCATTCCGGGGGTTTATGAATCCATACGGGTACACCCTTTTATCATCAGCTGTCCAACAATGGCATCCACATGGGCACCAACACCTCCCCAGACCAGCATGTGCACAATATCCCCAACAGAGCCAGTCACTTCGTACACAGGTTTAAACCAACAAATCCGGTCTGTATGAACATCATGAAGATGAGGCAAGGGACGACGATGACGTCCAACTCCGCTGGGTTAGAGCTTGATCATCACACCAAGTGTTTGACAAAATTCCCAGGTGATATGGTTCCTTGGACTTCAACTTTCCCTTCTTGCTTTTATTCTCGAGGTTAACTTTATGATGATTAAAATCATGTTTGAGTAGCAACTTATATATGTTTGATGATTTGGGTATTCTCTCCCTGCATTGAGAATCAAATTCCCCTAATGCTTCTCTTTTAGTGTGCATATAATGTTTATGTAGGCACATATACTCATTCTTCAGCATCACATCAATTAAAAGGCCGGTGGGTTCTAACCAAGTTCATCAAGGGGAGCATGATTTGAGTGCAGCGATGATGAACACCAGGCCATAAGTTAAAAAGCTTGCAGAGATCAGAAATCATGAATGCTGGACTTTTAACAATGATTCTGCGTGTACTCTCCAAAATATTATCTCAAGCTAATGAACATGAATCAAGCAAGCTTTGTGGCGTGGAGCCTATGGCAACAACGTAGGAGTTTTATTCAGGTGATACTATTCTTTCCTCAAAAGTGCATATGGTCTATTTTAAATAACTTTTGGTGTGGTATGGAAAAATTAGATAAATAGAATAATAAGGGCTTGCCACACACTTAATATGAAGGTAAATAATCGGTTAGTTACAAATGGCTGCATAGGTCATACTAACATAGATACCAGATTTGCAAGTCACTTTGCTTGTGTTAACCGACTTTCAACTATGTGGTGAAGTCCTAATTCACGAGCTTATAGTAATATTGTTCTGCTTGACACATCCAAATTTTGGTGATTTATAGTCCATCAGAGGTATAATCTTAAACCTTTCAAAAGCAAGATGGTGGTCTGCAATAATTATAGCTTATAATATTTACTGTTATAAAACTGATTTCTTTTCAAAATAAGTAGCAAAGCCGAGGGTGTTTCCCTTTATCAATCCTGGGCTGGAAATCTTTCCTTCAAATCCAAGGTTCTGGCTTTTCCATTCTTCACCTGCTTGATCAAACTCTTAGTTTTAGTTTCCCATCATACCTACTTGGTAGGTATGTTAAGATGCCCAATAATTGAGTCCTTGCTTCTTAGTTTGAATTATTTGTAGATTTTTGACAAGGACTACCCCCTACTTCCCCAAGTGAAAACAAAGTTTCAAGGATTTCAAGTGTTGTTCTGCATTTTTATTTTCCCATTTCCTTCTCTTAAGTTTGGGATGTGGACTAAAGATTACAACATTTGCTTCTCAGAAAGTTAGTGTATCAATAGGAAAGCCTATGCCTACCTTGTGCAACTTTCATTATTAAGAATCTGCAAGAAATCTTCTATAACTATCTCATCAACATTGTCAATCTTCACCTTGTCCCTTGGGTCAATGCTCATGTCATTAAGACTAACAATGCCATAACATGTCAGGTTTTGTTTTATCCCTATTATCTTTATTATTCTGGAAGGAAATAAATGACTAATTATATAAAGTTGTGCTGATAACATTTAGATAAAAAGCTCATTCTTTTGAAGTTATGTAAAGCATTAAAACTTTCAGCAATTAACATGATTGGATTTTTTGTGCCGTTAGCTTATTTGACTTTGATATTAATTTGGTTGTTTTTATAGAGGTGATAACTAGCTTAAGGATCAGAGAGAAAATTAAATGTAGACTAGCTTATTGCTTCCGAGTTCTGGTGAAAAAAAGTTTAGAACCATGCCTTTCTGGGAAAAAACAATAATAAAATTATCAAACATTAAAATAGTATTACTGTAACTGCAAGGACTTCTTTAAACTGTTTGTTCTTACAAATCATTTGCTTTAAATTGTTCTTTTTATGGGATCAGTTTATATGCTTTTTATGTGTCTTTTCCTATGATTTTCTTTTCAATTCAATTGGGAAAAAGTGGTTTAACTTTAAACATATCTTTTAATTTCTATTTGCCAAATGTTTTGATCAATGAACTCTATCATTATAGTCAAACCCCATTGTTATACATGACAGATTTCTGTGACACCCTTCTACCCAGCATGTTATAAGGCATTTATTGTAAAAGAAATTAAATAAAAACAATATGTAATTATTGAATAAAATAAACAATTGTCCATGGGTAGAAAAGTCCCAAATGAACCAGATCACAACCGCTGAAAATATAAATCAAGTTTAAAACAAATAAACATAATAACAACTACCCAACCCCGATGTCACAACTCAGAGCTGGTACAACCGTTCGGAAAAATACATCCTCGGAATACAACTGAAAAACATACTATCTAAACTCAAGAACAACCCTATAATGAGTGGCGGTTCCTCAGAGTCACTCCTCTCCGGGCTGCTCATCATCCTCTGCAATGCCGATCAGGCCAAACACAAACAAATAACAAGGAGTAAGATTCATGTAAACATATACAGCATGGGAATAGGAAGCAAGGTAAACATACAACATAGGCATACATCAACATTCAGCAATATCATATCAACCAAGTATGCTATGCTGTACAATGCATCAACTACTCCGCTACTCCATCTATGCATGTGGATCCAAACTAACTCAGGATGAACGACTTTGGAGTTACATATCCATATTGGCCATAGAAGCACCAATACTGATAGTTCACCAAACCTTGGGTGAACCCCATGGATAGCCAACGCATCAAACCGTGGATGCCTCATCACGTGGGGTCTCGGTCACCAAACCATGGATGACCTACTGTGGATAGCCAGATCACCGTACTCTCGGGCGATCTCCCCTTTGTCGAACCTCCCCCATCAACAACTCCAATGCTCTATGCAAATGGCACAACAACAAACAATCTCAACCACCTCCTTGCTTGGGCCATGAAGCTCCCAAGACTTCAACATCAACGTTCAACGTAACCTTAGACCCAAACCGTGGGGTCAAGGCTCCCTTGGCCAATAAGCACCAAGGTTCAACTCAACGTGCTTGGGTCAATAAGCACCCAAGACTTCAACTTATCAATGTGGGGTAACCCAACAGATACCGACTTAACATCTTATTATCTTAATCATCTTAGATAATTATTAACTAGGTTGTCTAATCTTCTTATTTGATTAGCTATCTCAACTTATCATTGTTGGGGAATGGGGTTTAAAACCCTTTAAGTCCTTTAATTCTGTTTCTGTCCAAGAGGGGTGAGCACAGTCGTGCTTACACCCCAGCACTATCGTGCTTCGACACGTGAGGGCGTGCTTCCCTTTTAAGTGAAGCACGGTCGTGCTCAACATCACGGTTGTGCTTTTTGACCTGCACGACCGTGCTAAACAGCGTGGCCATTTTCCAGAATTCAAAGGGGAACACGGTCGTGCTCCCTGTTCAGCACGGTCGTGCTCATCGCACGACAGTGCTGTTTTGGGCAGAGTTCAAGTCAGTTTCTTAGCCAAATTTTAAGGATCGTTTATCCAATTAATCTGTCACGTTTTCAATCCCAGTTTTACCAGTTATAATCTGAACTCATAACCTCAACACATCAAACCATCACTTCAACCAACATCCAACATTATCATCATAATATCATGCTCATATCAACCACAACAATATAACATAAACATATTATGAACATAACTCATGAAACATCAATTAACATCAAAACACATTGTCACCACAGTCAGACAATTATCATGATAATTCATACAACGACTCAGGGGTCATGGGGAACCCCTTTACCTTACACTACCCCACTGCCTAATGAATACAATGGCCTTCTCCCCATACCTGGATTGAAGGTTGCTCTAACGGTCAAACTGGTCACGTCCCTACGAGCGACTCAGTCCGATTCTACACTTTGGTTAACCAAAACACAAACCGATTCAGTTTCCAATCAAGGTAATGAAAGGAAATCACTAAAAAGGAAGAACTTTACCTATATATCAAGCACAGATGAACACAAGCTCCCTACAGAAATCCAATACTCAAGAATCACTCTGAATATTATGGAAATAGTGAACATAGCAGTTACGGCCGAAATAGGTCAGCAGCCACCAAAAGTAGGGTTGAAAAGTACAACCTTCGGGTTATATGTGTTGATATTGTTTTAATTGTTTTGATATGTTGATAATATAGATGATTTAGTTTCCTAGTTTATCATATATCTTTTGTAAATAGGAGATATACTCAATCCCTAATATCAAGGGATTTGATACTACACTTGTAATTCTTGTTTCTATAAATTCACAAAGCTGAGAGGGTTTCTCTCAAGCTATTCAGCAATCTTAAGTTGGTATCAGAGCTAGGGTTCGATCTGGTCAAGAACCTTTCTCCGGCCACTGTTTCCGGCCACTGTTTCCGGCCACCGTCAACGGCCACCGTCTCCGATCACCAAAGTAAGGTGACCGGACAACTCAGAAAACGCCGGCGATTCATCTCCGAGAAGACCCATCTCCGTTCTCCTCCCGACGCGCCGTGACGCGCCTCCATCTTCCTCAGCTTCTCGCGCGCGTGAACGCCACGCGCCACCATCCAGGCGCAGTTTCGACTGCGCGCCGCCTCCGCCCTGTTCGCCGGCGTCCTCTGGCCCCCTTTTGACTATCAAAGTCAGTTTTCAGGAAACTTCATTCTTCTCCTTCTCACCATGTCTGATCCAAACCCCACTTCCAAAGGTTCTGATGATGGTTCTGGCTCTGCTTCTGGTCATGGGTCTACAGGGAAGGGTCTTATCTCTTTTGCCTTCTCTGGAAGTCCCATTATCACATCGGAAAAACTCAATGGTAAGAATTTTGTGGATTGGTACAATGCCGTTGAAGTTTGGTTTTTAGGTCAAGGGCTTTATGAACATCTCACCAAGAAGCAAGCAGAGATTGATGAGAAAATTCGTGATGAATGGAAACGGGCAGATTATCAGTTGGTCTCTCTTTTATGGCAGTCTATTGATCCGAAGCTGATGGCACACTTTCGCTCGTACAAAACTTGTTATGAAATATGGAAGAAGGCTCAAAATGTCTATTCCAATGACCTACAACGCCTCTATGCCTCTGTCCACAATTTGGCCACTCTTCAGATGACAGATCATGATCTTCCCTCTTATCTGAACAAAGCACAGTCTGTTATTGATGATATTAAGCGCATTATAACAGGTGATGATCTTCCGAAGGTACTAGCAAAACTTGATAATATGTATATGGTCTTTGTTCTTCACGGTTTACATAAGGACTTTGAATCTGTCCGGAATCAAGCTCTAACTAATCCTAACATCCCCACGGTGGAGGAACTCATCGATCGTCTTCTACGAGTTCCGTCACCAGTGGAGACATCCGAGATTGGCTCCCAGACAGCTTCCGAGTCCTCAGCCTTTGTTTCTAATTCGGCAAACCGTGGAGGACGAGGCCGTGGGCGTGGTGGAAGAGGTGGTCGTGGTAGAGGTGATCGTCTTCAGTGCACTTATTGCAAGCGCGTGGGTCATACCCAAGACAGGTGTTATTCTCTGCATGGTTTCCCGGAAAAGTCAGCCAATGTCACGCAGTCTGACGATCAAAAATTTGAGGTTGGGTATGATAATCAGAAAAGTGGCAGTCAAAATAATTTTTCAGTTGATGAATATAAGGAGTACCTTCAGCTTAAGGCAGCCCAACAAGCCTCATCTTCAGCAACTATAGCTCATACTGGTAATTCTACGGTTTGTTTCTCTCATTCATCTCCTGTTGGTTCCTGGATTTTGGATTCTGGTGCTTCTGACCATATAGCCGGTAATTCTTCTCTCTTTTCTGCTTTATCTTCTACCAAAACACCACATCACATCACCCTTGCTAATGGCTCTAAAACACAAGCCACTGGTATTGGTCAAGCCTCACCTCTTCCCTCTCTGTCTTTAAATTCAGTCTTATTTATACCTGGATGTCCTTTCAATTTAATTTCTATAAGTCAACTTACTCGATCTCTTGATTGTTCCATAACCTTCACTTCTACTTCCTTTTCTATCCAGGACCGGAGTACGGGGAAGATGATTGGAGCAGGATCTGAGTCACGTGGTCTCTACTATTTACAACCTCCATCCTCCACAATATGTGCTGCCACAGAGTCGTCCAGTCTTCTTCATCGTCGTTTGGGTCACCCAAGTTTGAATAAATTAAAGAAAATGGTCCCTCATCTCTCTAATCTACAGTCATTGGAATGTGAGGCATGTCAGCTTGGAAAACATGTTAGGGCATCCTTTCCAAGCAAGGTTACAGGTCGTGAAGAGTCGCCTTTTAGTCTTGTTCATTCTGATGTTTGGGGTCCTAGTCGTATTTCTTCTGTCTTAGGGTATAGGTATTTTGTTACTTTCATTGATGATTTTTCTCGTTGTACTTGGTTATTTTTAATGAAAGAACGTTCTGAGTTATTTACTATTTTTCAAAAATTTTGTGTTGAAATACACAATCAATTTGGACAAACTATTCGTATCTTACGTAGTGATAATGCCAAAGAGTATTTTTCTTCCCGTTTTAATGCTTTTATGGCATCTCATGGTATAGTTCATCAGTCGAGTTGTCCTCACACACCTCAACAAAATGGTGTGGCTGAGCGCAAACATCGCCATATCATTGAAACAGCTCGTACTCCTATTACATTCCAATGTTCCTGTGAAATTTTGGAGTGATGCTGTTCTCACTGCAGGTTATTTAATAAATCGAATGCCATCTTCTGTTCTCAATAACCAGGTTCCTCACTCTATTCTATATCCTCAGGCACCCCTTTATACTGTTCCCCCTCGTGTTTTTGGCTCCACTTGTTTTGTCCACAATGTTGCTCCAGGTCTTGACAAACTTGCTGCCCGTGCCATCAAGTGTGTCTTCCTCGGTTATTCTCGGGTTCAAAAAGGGTACAGGTGTTATTCTCCTTCAACAAATCGCACTTATATCTCTGCTGATGTCACCTTTTTCGAGGATACACCGTACTTTGCCTCACAGGTCTTGTCGGAGTCTGTTTCTCAAGTCTTGCCTATTCCAGTCTTTGATTCTCTTGTTTTTAGTCCACCTGTCTCGCATATATCAGAAACTGTCCCTGCTGCTCCTAGGTACCCCACAGAGCCATTTCGTCTCACTTACCACCGCCGTCCTCGTCCTACGACTCTGGAAGCTGCACCCGTTGTGGACACCAGTGACTCACCTCCTGCTCCTCCGTCTCCATCGATTCCGGTCCAACCTGAGCCTTCCGCTGATCTCCCCATTGCTCTTCGCAAAGGTACTCGTTCTTCCCGTAATCCTCATCCTATTTATAATTTTTTGAGTTATCATCGTTTGTCTTCCACCCATTGTGCCTTTGTATCTGCTTTGTCGTCCATTTCTATACCTAAAACTGTTCAGGAAGCACTATCCCATCCAGGATGGCGACAGGCTATGATTGATGAGATGACAGCCTTGGAATCTAACCATACTTGGGCTCTTGTTCCCTCTCCTCCTGGGAAGTCTACAATTGGTTGCCATTGGTTTTTTACTGTCAAAGTTGGTCCTGATGGGGCAGTGGATCGCTTGAAGGCCCGTCTTGTGGCTAAAGGATATACTCAGATTTATGGTCTTGACTATGGTGATACTTTTTCTCCTGTTGCCAAAATGGCCTCTGTTCGTCTCTTTTTATCCATGGCTGCTATTTCTTGTTGGCCTTTATATCAGCTGGACATTAAAAATGCATTTTTACATGGTGAGTTGGAGGAGGAAATTTATATGGAGCAACCACCTGGGTTTATTGCTCAGGGGGAGTCAGGTCTTGTTTGTAAACTTCAGAAGTCATTGTACGGGTTGAAACAGTCTCCTCGAGCCTGGTTTGGGAGGTTTAGTAAAGTCATACAGCAGTTTGGCATGATTCGTAGCAAGGTCGACCACTCTGTGTTCTATAAACATTCACCGTCTAAAAGGGTTATTTATCTTGTGGTCTATGTGGATGATATTGTAATTACAGGTGATGATCATGAAGGGATCACTAGACTAAAGCAACATTTGTTTCAGCATTTCCAAACTAAAGATTTGGGCAGGTTGCGATATTTCCTCGGTATTGAGGTTGCTCAGTCAAGGGCAGGTATCTCCATTTGTCAAAGGAAGTATGCACTTGATATTTTGGAAGAAACCGGGATGCTAAATTGTAAGCCGGTGGATACTCCTATGGATCCGAATGTTAAGCTTATGCCAAATCAGGGGGAGCCATACTCAGACCCAAGCAGATATCGGAGATTAGTGGGAAAATTGAAAATTATCTCACTATGACTAGACCAGATATAGCCTTTGCCGTCAGTGTTGTTAGTCAGTTTCTCAACTCCCCTTGTGATAGTCATTGGGATGCAGTTACTCGTATTTTAAGGTATATTAAAGGATCTCCTGGAAAAGGGTTAACATATGAGAACAGAGGTCACACAAACATTGTCGCCTATACAGATGCAGATTGGGCGGGATCTCCGAGTGATAGGAGATCAACGTCTGGATATTGTGTTTTCATTGGAGGTAATCTCATCTCATGGAAGAGTAAGAAGCAGAGTGTAGTTGCAAGATCGAGTGCAGAAGCAGAATATCGAGCCATGGCTCTCACTACATGTGAACTTATATGGTTAAAACATCTACTTCAAGAGTTAAAGTTTTGCGAGATGGGTCCTATGCAACTGATTTGTGATAATCAAGCAGCCTTGCACATTGCTTCTAATCCTGTCTTCCATGAACGGACAAAACATATAGAGATCGATTGTCATTTCATTCGAGACAAGATTCTTTCAAAGGAGATTAGTACTTCATTTGTTAACTCTAATGATCAACTTGCAGATGTTTTCACCAAGTCTCTACGAGGTTCACGAATAAGTTACATATGTAACAAGCTTGGTGCTTATGACATCTATGCACCAGCTTGAGGGGGAGTGTTGATATTGTTTTAATTGTTTTGATATGTTGATAATATAGATGATTTAGTTTCCTAGTTTATCATATATCTTTTGTAAATAGGAGATATACTCAATCCCTAATATCAAGGGATTTGATACTACACTTGTAATTCTTGTTTCTATAAATTCACAAAGCTGAGAGGGTTTCTCTCAAGCTATTCAGCAATCTTAAGTATATGCTTAAAATATATAGGCTGCACATGAGCACGGTCGTGCTCACCATTGAGCACGGTCGTGCTCCACTTAGCGTCAGTGAGACGCGGTTAGCACATTGAGCATGGGCGTGCTTACTATTGAGCACGGTCATGCTCAACTTAAAATCAGAAACACGCTCCTAACTTTAAGCACGGGCGTGCTGGCTAATGAGCACGGGCGTGCTCATGTACCAGAAAGGGAGTTTTAAGCCAAAATCCCACTTAGACCTTAACCAACACTTTTAACTTAATAAAACCATCTTTTATAAAATACTTACGAAAAACGAGGTGTTACAATTCCACCCCCCTTATAAAAATATCGTCCTCAAAATTTCTACGTACCTCAAACGAAAAGATGCGGGTACGCCTCCATCATCTGGCTCTCGAGCTCCCAGGTAGCACTTTCCTCAGTTGCCCCGCTCCAAACTACTTTGACCAAGGGAATCTCTTTACCTCTTAGCTGCTTCACCATCCTATCTTCGACTCGAAGAGGTAACACCTCAAATGTCAAGTTCTCTTTTAACTGTATTGCGTCGGGAACTATCACGTGACTAGGGTCGTGGATGTACTTTCTGAGTTGAGACACATGGAAAACATTGTGGAGATTTGACAAGAATGGTGACAAGGCTATTTGGTAGGCGACTTCGCCGACTCTTTTGAGGATTTGGTAAGGACCAATGAACCTCGAAGTAAGTTTCCTCGCCTTCATCACTCTACCAACCCCAGTCGTCGGGGTAACTCTCAAGGATACATGATCACCTTCCTCCTTTTATCATGGTAGCTCTTCTGCCTACTCTGTGCAACTCTCATCTTCTCCTGAACCAACTTAATCTTTTCTGTTGTTTCCTGGACTATCTCTGGCCCTAACACCACACTATCACTAGGTTCACTCCAACACAAGGGTGTCCTACATCTCCTCCCATAAAGAGCCTCATAAGGTGCCATCCCAATGCTGGAATGGAAGTTGTTGTTATAGATGAACTCTATCAGGGGCAAAAACTTGTCCTAACTTCCTGACTGTTCTTTTACACAAACCCTCAACAAGTCCTCTAAGGACTGGATGGTCCGCTCAGACTGCCCATCAGTCTGTGGGTGGTAAGCTGAACTAAGCCTAAGCTTTGTCCTTAAAGCCTCTTGCAGACTACTCCAAAACCTAGAGGTAAACCTCGGGTCTCTATCTGAAACTATGCTAGAGGGTACACCATGAAGCCTAACTATCTCTTTGATGTACAGATTAGCCAACTTCTCCAATGGATACTCCATATTCATCGGAATGAAATGGGCAGACTTGGTCAGTCTATCCACAACAACCCATATAGCCTCAAAACCAGCTGAAGTCCTAGGGAGTCCAGACACAAAATCCATGGAGATGTTATCCCATTTCCATTATGGGATACTCAAAGGTTGCAACTTACCCGAAGGCCTTTGATGCTCGATCTTAGCCTTCTGACAAACTAGGCACGCATACACAAACTCAGCTACATCCTTTTTCATCCTAGACCACCAAAACATCCTCTTAAGGTCCTAATACATCTTAATGGCACCTAGATGCACACTCAGTCCACTCTTATGTCCTTGTTCAAGGATCAACTTCCTAAGCTCAGGAACATCAGGCACACAAACTCTATCCTTGAACCTCAAGATATCATCACTGCCATCCTTAAAGCTTAAGTCTCTACCCTGAGCGAGCAACTCTCGTTGGTCTAAGATAAACTTATCTAACTTCTGACCCTCTCTAATCCGATCCATCAAACTGTTGGTAACCTTCAAGGTATCAAGCCTAATACTCTTAGGGGTAAACTCACAAGCTAGACTAAGGTCTCTAAATTCCTCAATCAGATCCATCTCCCTAACCATCAAAGCGGAGACATGCAGGGTTTTCCTACTCAAGGCATCGGCCACCACACTGGCCTTTCCTGGGTGATAGGTCAGCTCGAAGTCATAGTCCTTTAAAAACTCCATCCACCTAAGCTGCCTCATATTTAGCTCCTTCTGATCAAAAAGATATTTCAAACTCTTATGATCACTAAAGACCTCAAACCTCGCTCCATACAGGTAATGCCTCCAGATCTTTAAAGCAAATACCACAGTTCCTAACTCTAGCTCATGGGTAGGGTAGTTCTTCTCATGGGCTTTCAACTGCCTAGAAGCATAAGCAACTACCTTACCGTTTTGCATCAGCACACCACCTAACCCTTGCTTAGAAGCATCGCAGTAAACTACGAAGGGTTCACTAGGATCTGGCAAAACTAACACTGGTGCTGATGTCAACCTATCCTTAAGGGTTTTGGATTTCTCTTCACACTTAGAGTCCCACACAAACAATTGTCCTTTTTTGGTGAGACGGGTTAAGGGTAAAGCTATCTTAGAGAAACCTTCTATAACCCCAAGAAACTCCTAATATCGGTTACAGACTTTGGCGCTTCCCACTGGAGCACCGTCTCTACCTTAGCTGGGTCCACTACTATGCCACCCTTAGAGATGACATGTCCTAAGAAGCTCACTTCCTCTAACCAGAACTCACACTTAGACAACTTAGCATACAACTGCTTTTCCTTAAGGGTCTGCAAGACAACCCTCAGGTGTTCCTCATGTTCCTCCTTACTCTTGGAGTACACTAAGATGTCATCTATGAACACCACCACAAACTTATCCAAGTAAGGGTGAAAGGTCTTGTTCATGTAGTCCATGAAGACCGCAGGAGCATTGGTCACACCGAAGGGCATAACCAAGTACTCATAGTGACCATATCGCGTCCTAAACGCTATCTTCGGGATGTCCTCAGACTTAACCCGAATCTGATGGTACCCTGACCTCAAATCTATCTTTGAAAAGACGCAAACGCCCATCAACTGGTCCATAACATCATCAATCCTAAGGAGGGGATACCGATTCTTTATGGTCACCTTGTTGAGCTGCCGAAAGTCGACACACAACCTCATACTACCATCCTTCTTCTTCACCAACAACACAGGTGCTCCCCACGGAGACACACTCGGCCTAATGAACTGCTTCTTCATTAGGTCCTCCAACTGCTCTTTCAACTTAGCTAGCTCTAGAGGAGACATTCTATAGGGTCCTATGGAGATTGGCCCGGTGCCAGGCACTAAGTCTATAGTAAACTCAACATCTCTCTCTGGGGGTAAATTATAAACATACCCCGGGAACACTTCAGGAAATTCCCGCACAACAGGCACACTAGCGACATCAGGAGGGCTGCTCTCTACTTCCAGGGAAGCTAACATCATGTATCCTTGGGCTTCGTCTTTCATCGAAGCTCGAACTTGGCTGGCTTCTAGATTCTTAAACTCCTTTGGAGTTCCAAAAATCAGGGTTTTGTCAAAACAATTCAGGAGGACATGGTTGGAAGATAATCAGTCCATACCCAGAATAATTTCCAGGTCTTTCAAAGGTAAGCATACAAGATCAGCAATGAATGTTTTATCATCTATAACAATATGACAATTCTTGCATGCATAAGAAGTAGAAACGTGTTTATTTGTAGGTGTAGAAACCAACAAATCATACTCAAGGAAAGTAACAGGCAATTCAAGACTCTTGACCCTATCATGCGATATAAATGAGTGAGTAGCACCCGTATCATACAATACAGTCAATTGAGTTCTATTAATAAAACATGTACCTTGAATCAAGTCATCAGACTCGGAGGCTTCGGCTCCACTAAGAGTAAAGACTCTGCCAGTGGTCTTCAGTCGCTTGGCCTAGGGCTTCTAATTCTTGCTGGTGCTGGGAGGCTCGGCCTTGGCTCCTTCACACTCTCGGCTGATGTGTCCTGGCTTGCCACATCTGAAGCAGATAACCTGCGTCTCCTTGCACTGAGACGAGTAGTGATCCGTAGCACCACACTTGCCGCACCTCATGGGTCTAGAGGCATTAGAGAACCCGCCCCTAAACCATCCTGCTGAAACTGTGGCTTCTTGCCACCCTGCTTGAAATCCCTGCCAGTCGGAGCATACCACTGCTTACCCTTGTCTCTCTGTTCTGTCCTCCTACCACTCTGACTGTCTGATCCCTTGGAACTAGCAATTCTGAACTGGCTGGCATCCTCATAGATCCTGCACTTGTTGACCAGAATAGGGAAAACTCTGATCTCCTGGTAGCTGATGGCCTGCTTGATCTTAGGTCGGAGTCCAGCCTCAAGTTTGACACACTTGGAGCGGTCATCTGTCTCATGCTGCTAAGGAGTGTAGTATCTCGCTAGCTCCTCAAACTTGGCTGCATAGTCACCGACTGACAGCGACCCCTACCTCAAAGACAAGAATTCCATCTCCTTCTTGTCTCTGATATCCGCTGGGAAGTACTTCTCCAGGAATCTCTGCTTGAACATAGCCCATGTAATCGCTGTGCCCTCAGCTTGCATCCTCTGCCTGCAGTTATCCCACCAATGCTCAGCCTCCTCGGTCAGCATGAAGGTAGCAAAGATGAGCTTCTACTGATCATTGCAATCCATGACTCGGAAGATCTTCTCTGTCTCCCTCAGCCATAACAGTGCTCCTTCTAGGTCGTACGCTCCCTTGAACGACGGAGGGTTGTTCCTCTAGAACTTATCCAGTCCCTGGAACTCAGCTGGCCCACCGTTGTTGTTAGGGTTGACCTGACCAATGGCATTGGTTAGGAGTACCAATGCGTCAGCAATTGCCTGATCGTTGCATCCTCTACCGGCCATTAGTTCTTGTACATACCCAAAACAACTTTTAATACAGAAACTTAAGCGAGTAAAAGCTACGGGCAACTAACTTAAAGCATCATTATCTATACAAGTATAGACAATTCACACAAGAGTCACACAACAGACTCACAACAGACTCATACCACGTCCGGACAGGGCCGAACTACTCTGATACCACTAAATGTGACACCCTTCTACCCAGTATGTTATAAGGCATTTATTGCAAAAGAAATTAAATAAAAACAACATGCAATTATTGAATAAAATAAACTATTGTCCATAGGTAGAAAAGTCCCACATGAACCAGTTCACAACCACGGAAAATATAAATCAAGTTTAAAACAAATAAACATAATAACAACTACCCAACCCCGATGTCATAACTCAGAGCTGGTATAACCGTTCCGGAAAAATACATCCTCCGAATACAACTGAAAAACAAACTTTCTAAACTCAAGAACAACCCTACAATGAGTGGCGGCTCCTCAGAGTCACTCCTCTCCGGGCTGCTCGTCATCCTCTGCAATGCCGATCAGGCCAAACACAAACAAATAACAGGGAGTAAGATTCATGTAAACATATACAGCATGGAAATAGGAAGCAAGGTAAACATAAAACATAGGCATACATCAACATTCAGCAATATCATATCAACCAAGTATGCTATGCTGTACAATGCATTAACTACTCCGCTACTCCATCTATGCATGTGGATCCAAACTAACTCAGGATGAACGACTTTGGAGTTACATATCCGTATTGGCTATAGAAGCACCAACACCGGCAGTTCACCAAACCTTGGGTGAACCCCATGGACAGCCAATGCATCAAACCGTGGATGCCTCATCACGGGGGGCCTCGGTCACCAAACCATGGGTGACCTACCGTGGATGGCCAGATCACCATACTCTCGGGCGATCTCCCTTTTGTCGAACCTCCCCCATCAACAACTCCAATGCTCTATGCAAATGGCACAACAACAAACAATCTCAACCACCTCCTTGCTTGGGCCATGAAGCTCCCAAGACTTCAACATCAACGTTCAACGTAACCTTAGACCCAAACCGTGGGGTCAAGGCTCCCTTGGCCAATAAGCACCAAGGTTCAACTCAACGTGCTTGGGTCAATAAGCACCCAAGACTTCAACTTATCAACGTGCGGTAACCCAACGGATACCGACCTAACATCTTATTATCTTAATCATCTTACATAATTATTAACTAGGTTGTCTAATCTTCTTCTTTGATTAGCTATCTCAACTTATCGTTGTTGGGGAATGGGGTTTAAAACCCCTTAAGTCCTTTAATTTTGTTTCTGTCCAAGAGAGGTGAGCACGGTCGTGGTTAAACCCCAGCACGGTCGTGCTTGGACACGTGAGGGCGTGCTGCCCTTTTAAGTGAAGCACGGTCGTGCTCTACGTTCAGCACGGTCGTGCTTTTTGACCTGCACGGCCGTGCTAAACAGTACGGCCATTTTCCAGAATTCAAAGGGGAGCACGGTCGTGCTCCCTGTTCAACACGGTCGTGCTCATCGCACGACAGTGCTGTTCTGGGCAGAGTTCAAGTCAGTTTCTTAGCCAAATTTTAAGGATCGTTTATCCAATTAATCTATCACGTTTACAAACCTAGTTTTACCAGTTCTAATCTGAACTCATAACCTCAACACGTCAAACCATCACTTCAACCAACATCCAACATTATCATCATAATATCATGCTCATATCAACCACAACAATATAACATAAACATATTATGAACATAACTCATGAAACATCAATTAACATCAAAACACATTGTCACCACAGTCAGACAATTATCATGATAATTCATACAACGACTCAGGGGTCATGGGGAACCCCTTTACCTTATACTACCCCACTGCCTAATGAATACAATGCCCTTCTCCCCATACCTGGATTGAAGGTTGCTCTAACGGTCAAACTGGTCACGTCCCTACGAGCGGCTCAGTCCGATTCTTCACCTTGGTTAACCAAAACACAAACCGATTCAGTTTCCAATCAAGGTAATGAAAAGAAATCACAAAAAAGGAAGAACTTTACCTATATATCAAGCATAGATGAACACAAGCTCCCTACAGAAATCCAATACTCAAGAATCGCTCTGAATATTATGGAAATAGGGAACGTAGCAGTGACGGCCGAAATAGGTCAACAGCCACCAAAAGTAGGGTTGAAAAGTAAAACCCTCGGATTCTGTGCTTAAAATATATATGCTGCACATGAGCACGGTCGTGCTCACCATTGAGCACGGTCGTGCTCCACTTAGCGTCAGCGAGACGTGGTCAGCACATTGACCACAGGCGTGCTCACTATTGAGCACGGGCATTCTCACTATTGAGCATGGTCGTGCTCAACTTAAAATCAGAAGCACGCTCCTGACTTTAAGCACGGGAGTGCTAGCTAATGAGCACGGGCGTGCTTATGTACCAGAAAGGGACTTTTAAGCCAAAATCCCATTTAGCATTTAACCAACACTTTTAATTTAATAAAACTAGCTTTTATAAAATACTTATGAAAAACGGGGTGTTACAATTTCCATCTCAGATTACCCCACCCCATGGCTCATGTAATCCATGTACAGACCATAAAAGTAGAAAATATTTGAAATTTTTTCTCTGATAGTGACATAAATGAAACAAATGCAGGAGATAGGTTACTAGAAATAGGAGTGTACAGTGTACTGAATAAATTTAGATGAGTCCAGAGATTGATTGATCATCCCAAATATTGAAATAAAATATGATATGCTTCCAAAAGAAAATCAAGAAGGCAATAGTGGATCCCTTTGATGGTAAAGTTTCTAAATTAGAAAGAGTTGTATAGGTTGCTACATGAGTGTAAGTAAGTGTATCAGATACTGGATATTATCTCTGAGTGCAATTTACTTATGACATATTCATTGAAAACTGCCTCCATATGTAATTTGTATTAGTTGGTTTGTTACATGGTTGTACTGTTACTGTTAATGTGATCTATAAGTATCAATATTTATAATAATATTATTTTCTTAGATATTGCGAGTTAACAATGGTAACATAAACTACCCCCTCTGTATAAATAAGGATCATGTTTGCTGGCTCTCTTTGGGTAAGCAATATTTGGCTCCCTCCCCAAAGGTCCCAAAAAAGTATTATTATGGTATATGTAACATTGGTTGCTCCATTGGTGACAATTGTTACCCTATGATGTAGCAATCCAATGATTTAATCAGAGCAACCATGTGAATTATAGTTTTACTGTTGGATTTCAAAACCACTTTGGTATGTAATTTGTAAACAAGTGTTTCAATTTTTTGTTTTTGTCTAAAGTACTTTGATCTCTCTAATGTGTATCATAGTCCATGACTCTGGAAATTTTGTTTACCCAATCAAATGGGTCTGCACATGTTCATAATACATGAAGGAAAATGATCCTTAAACTTGCACAAGTATATTAACTTTTGGAGTCTGCAAAGCATTGAATAGATGGGGCAGTCTAATAGTTATAAAATAGCATTTGTTTGTGTTCAAATCCTTTATTACCATAGTTTAGTTTATTTTGTGTCCTATCCATCTAAATATCTCTATACAATAGTTTACTAACTTTAGCTAATATGGTAGATTAAATATCTCACTATATCATTATCAACAAACTCATGCAAAGTTATCCCATTTTTTGAGTTTTTCCTCTGTAGAGAATAGAAGAATTAATGAGTTGTTTAAAATTGATGAAATCAAAGGCTTTCTACAATAATATTGTAGTAATAACAAAAAACAAACTGGTGCCATGGCAGAATGTATCAAGACAGTTTAATTGTTTTCTCCAAGGGTGTAAAGTGCTTAAGTTTCTACTTAGTGCTGTCGAGTTAGAAGGTGGAAGATTATGGAATAGTGAAGCTAAGATCATTATCACATTTGAGGTAGCTTATATATTTGGTTTTACATATCTTGCTTGACAACATGTTGGAGTAACAATTGATGATTGCATTTTGTTCTTCCCTAATTGAGGAGAGGACTATGGTCTACGAAATGTTGAGTAGTGTGGAGTTTAAGGATGAATAAATTTCATATATTATGAAGGGTAGAATCATAGCCATTCAAGAGAAATAAACAAGTACTAAAATCCATGTGGAGTGTCAAATTTGTGAGGCACTTGAGCATTCATGCAAGAGTTTGATGGGGACCATTTAAAAAAAAATTCAGACACTTCACATACTAGGGGTTATTTCTTTAAAGTGGGTGATTTTGACCTTGGAGCTTCTGGCAACACATTAATTGTTTCAAAGAACTTCTTAAGAAATGCCAATGGTTAGAAGCTACTATCTCAGGGAGAAATGGTAAATCTACTGATGAGATCAGAAAGATATCTCAATTTCATATCATTGTGCTTACCCTGGATTAATTCAAACTGGCAAGTGCAAGTCATGCTACTTCTTCAGAAAGTATCAGATTTTTAACAATTTACAAGCTGTCTTTAGAGGTGGTGGCAAGCCTTGGGTAAAAGCTTCAGCATGCATGACGTTTCCATTAGTTGAGAACTCATGTGTGCAACTTGGTTATTCAAAAGTGGAACAGTGATTACATGCTTCCAGTCAAGTGGTACCAGTTTGGTGCCAAGAAATGTATAAGCGCTAAGGGGAAAAATGGATGTGAAAGATGGGAATGGATATAAATATTCTTGAGGCACATTACTTTAAACTTCAAATAAATAGTAAATACTCGGAGCGAGAAGCTTCTCTGATCTTCATGTTTGGGACTCTCCTCCTTGCATGTTGGAGCCCATTATTTTATAAGATAAGCAATTTTGCTCATCTTAGGTTCCTGTTTTGTTTTGCTTTTTCTGTTTTTGCTTTTTCTCCTCATGTAACAAAAAAAAAATAGCAAATAAGTATAGGCCTCTAAATATGCCTGAACAAAATCTTTTTTATTTATTAGATATGTCAACAAGCATGATTATTATGAGACAAACTTTCACTCACTGTTTAACAAAATCAATTTCATTATTTGAGTATATTTTAATTTACAGGTCTGTTTGCTTGAACCGGTGAAAAAATATGGAATAATGGAGAATTTAAAAAGCAATAAGCATTATTGATTGGCATTTTTAAATATGTAATAAACACATTTACCTTGACGGTAATTTAGAACAACTCTTCTATTATATTTCACTGCTTTACACACATATTGTCTTTTAATACCTTCTTATTTATTGTTAATGTATTCCCAAGGGAACACTATAAAATTTTTATAAAAAAATTAAATAATTTGCCACCGCACAACGCGCGGGTCACAATCTAGTTATGTTATAAATGTGATGCATGCTATAACTATGAAGTATGCTATAACTGTTTTGTGTGGATTTTCTGTTGATTGAGTAGTTGACTGAGAAGTCTGACAGTGGTCAATGCTCAATTAAAATTAAAGATAAAAGCTTGAGAAGCTTGAAGAGAAATCAAAAAGATTTAATTTGGAAAATTAGAAGAAAATGTGAAAATAATATTTTAATGATGTTTCGGTGAAAGAGGAGTCAATAAGTGACAGTAAGGACGAAACCGTAAAAAAATTTAATTGCCGTTAGTTTTTTCAAAATAAATTCAAAAATAAAATAAAAAGTTACTTCAAGTAGTTAAACTTAAAAAATAAGGTGATATTGATGTTGGAAAAACTTTTGTAAAAAAAAGTCATTTGGGTTATAAATAATTTTACTTGCTAAGCAAAGAGTAATTTCATAGAAGAATTGTACAGCGAAACTATGAAAAACAGTTATATTTCTTTGAACAGAAAACGTGTTGGAAATGATTTTTTAAAGATTTGATGTGTTGTCTGAAAAGAGAAGGAATTTGAGAAGGAATTTGAGAAAAGTTGTATTTCGAGGTGATTTAACGTTTTATAAACAAATTTCAGCGGAAAAGGTTTTTTCCTACAAAAAAGTTTTTAAGTCATTGAAGATATTTCAGAAAATCTTGGATAAGTTTCAAAGTTTTGTTTTGATAATTTGTTTTTCACATAACGAAAATTGTGTTAAAGGTTGAAGTTGAGAGGACCTAGATTACCGAAACGTCGGGCTAGTGTTTCTATGAGTAAGTACGTGTAATCCGTGTTCTGTGTGTCACAGGTTAAAGTCCCAGTCGGCACAGTTAAATCCATGTTCTGTGTGTCGTGGGTTAGAGTCCCAATTGACACATTTGAATCTCTGTTGTGTGTGTCGTGGGTTAGAGTCTCAGTTGATGCATTTCTGTCTTATGTGTCTTGGGTTAGAGTCTCAGTTGACGCATTTGAATCTGTGTCTTGTGTGTCAGGGGTTAAAGTCCCAGTTGGCACATGTGACTACGTGTCCTATGTTGAGAATGAATGAACTCGAAGTCTAAGTAAGAATAGTCGTGAGTGGTAAGCCTCGACAAAGAAAGAATGAAATAAAAGAAAAGTAAGGAGAATAAATATCAAGATGAGATGATGAAGGTTGAAGTGTAATGCAATTTTTATAAATTTCGATGACTGCCGGGTATAAATCCCATTGCTTATAACAGTATGTTTATTTCTGAGAATTTTATGTGAAGTGCATATGTGTAAATGTTGTTGTCTGTGTATCGCACATGTAGTTATCATTGTTGAGACCTCATAAGTCTAAAACACATTCAATGTGTAAATCCTCTAAGTTTTGATGATTCCAAATAGTTCAAGTATGAAAATATTGAACCAAATGAAATTACTGATATATTTGATAAGTGTGCAGGAAAATAGACTTGAGGTCACTCGTCTAATTTTTGACCCGTCTACTTTTTAGTAGAAGCTCAGTACTGACTCGTCTAAGTTTCCACTCGTCTAAAAGTTAGTCAAAGATAGTCAACGCTCAAGAAAGACTAAGTTCACTTGATGACGTGGCAAGAAGCATGCGTCTAAGTTTGGCTCAGTTAATCACCCATCTAACTTTGGAACACGCCAGCACCCGTCTAATGTTTGAATGATCATCACCCGTCTAATTTTTTGGATGACTTTCACCCGTCTAAAAATTCTCATTACTGATACCAAGTCAGTATGTCAGAAATCAAGTCCAAGTCATGTTATTCAAATTATATGCCATCCTTAAGGATCTCGAAGACCTCTGGACAATAGCTCAAAGGAAAGAATAAAGAACGTTGTTTCAAGGTTTTAAGGAATAAAACACGCAATCTCTGCACCACTGCAGTAACCTTTTGCCTATTTTAGTACAAAGTAAAAGTACTTTATGGAAAGTGAACTGATGTTGCACTGAAAGAGGAAAGCTCTCTACAACAAGTACAAGAAGCCTGCTGCCATATACTCTGAAAGAACAGCTGCTCAGTCTAAAGTGAACTCTTGGACACTCTTGTCAAAGCTCAACGTTTGTCAAGCATTTAATGAATATTCAGAACGACTCTTTGGCATTAAATGGTGTCTCAGAAAGCTCAAGTCAGAAGCAAACACTTTCTAAAGCTGTGTCAAAACGGATCTCTTGATCGAAGCCTTTAAATAGATCAAACAATGAAGATGAAGCTAAGAAGTTGAATATCAAAAGAACTCTACACAGAAGCATTTACTCTCTTCATTAACTTCTTCATTCCTTCATTGAATACACATTCAATCATTTGATATAAATTCGCAATCTTTCATACTTCATATTTATTCCACTCTCTGAGTGTGATCTGAAAGATTTGCAAGTTGTATTAACTACACAAAACCTTTTTATTCTTTACTGTTTTTGAGCCTGAAGAGGCTAGGTGAGAAAAGAATACTTGTTTGAGTGTTGAGCCTGAAGAGGCTAGGTGTGCAAAGAATACTTGTACTGTAATCTACTCAGTTATAGTGGAAACTTGGTGCTGCCAAGAAACTGGACGTAGCCCTGTGGATTTTGGGGTGAACCAGTATAAATCTCTTGAGTGATATTTCTACTCCCTTTATCTTTTAATTTGCTTAAGTATTGTTTCTGTTTTAGCTTTTAACTTGGGGAGTTAACACTGTGATTATCAAACTCTATTTTAACCTTCTTTGATTGTGTGTGCTATCCTGTTTCAATATTAGACGTTTCACTCGTCTAACCTTCTCTTATTCAAACCTTGCTTGCTGTGCCTGCGAAAATCTTTTTAAAGTAACCCAAAAAGTTGGTAAACACAATTCAACCCCCCTTCTTGTGTTCACTTTGGTTATTTCAATCATGATAAAAGTCATGTGTCGGTATCTCACCTTTGCAATATATATGTCTTCTTGTTTTTGTTGTTGTACCGTGGGATGCGAATACAGACGTTGCAGAGGAGTTCTCTATTTTACTCAAGGACATTAGTCCTGAGAACTGCGAAGAGACCGTTGATCGTAAGGATGACCTTGGGTTTTTTTTTCCAGTAGTTGTCGGTTAGGGTGACCAGCTCAATTAAGATATTAGGTTGTTTTATACCCTATTGAGGGTAGTATGTATATCTGGCGGCTGAGAGCCATTTTCTTGAGTTGTGGTTCCAGACATATTATTAAGTTATAGTTGTGTTTTTATTTCTTAATGTTATGACTTTGGAAATGTCTGGTTGTTATGAAGGTCTATGATGATGTATATATTTATGATGTTTGTTGGATAGAGAAGGAAGGAAAGAAGAAAAAAAAAATCATAACCATTTTCGAGTAAGGTTAAGTACACTAGAAAATTTTATTTTTCAAAAGCAACCAGCTATTATTTTAATTTTTATTTCCGCAAGTGTTCATCATGTAATGCCCAAGGGGGCTGTTGCACACACTTTAACCCCTTTATTTAGTTTAACAGTTAAGATAATCAAATAAACTAAAGAGATAGGGATAGAGATAGACACAACTATTTTAAACTGGTTCATCCCTTAACAACTAGGGCTACGTCCAGTCCTTGGCAGCACCAAGTTTTCTCCACTATAACTGATCAGGTTACAGCCAAGTATTCTTTGCATACCTAGCCTCTTTAGGCGCCAAGACAAGTATTAGTTACACACCTAGCCTCTTCAGGCTCACTCAAGTTTGTTTTGAAAGAATAGTGTAATTAATACAACTTGCAAATCTTTCACTAACACTCAGAAGAGTGAATTTAATGTGAAGGTTTGAAAAACTGCGTAATAACTTCAAATGATTAAAAAATAAAGAATGAAGGGATGGAGAAATAAATGTGTAGAGTAATGGCTCTTTGAATTAAATGGTGTGTTCTATATCTTCAATGTCTTCTCTATTTATATCCTTCGATCGATTTGAATCCGTTAGAGACAATCCTTTGGATTTTTGGCTTTAAGCTGAGCTTCATTAAATGCAATAGAGTCGTTATGGGCAGTCATTTAATGCATAGGAAAGTTGCTTGTACTCTAACAGAGAGAGACAATGCTTTATGCTTTGTACAGCAGCCAAATCAGAGTTCTTTATATTGCTTTTGTACTTCGCTGAGCACATTTCCTTTTTCGTGCAACTTCCAAATGTACTAAGGAATAAAGCATTTTGGTAGCACTCCTTTTCTGAGCTTCATGGCTGCTTTGAATGTTTGACCTTCTAAAAATATTGATCCCTGTGAGATAAATCTTCAGCATCTTCTGATTGAGTAGACAACTCACAAAAGTTCTTCAGTCTTCACGTGTTCTTCACTGAGAGACATTTGAGGGATGAGAGCTTCATTAAACAGGGTTGACTCTTCTATGCAGAAAGTCAACATCTCAAGGTAAATCATCAAACGGGTGAAACTTCTTCAACAGAAGGGTTGGTTTTACTCATCAGACGAGTGTTCTTCACTTTTGACCATGAAAGTCTTAGGGCAGACAGGTGATTAAAATACTTTAAATAATAATTTGCACACTAAGTAGACAGGTCAGCAACCAACATGTAGTTCAATTAAATCATTTTTTTTTAAGCAAAAGGGGGCCTCATTAAAACCTTAAGGTGCAAAACCCTCCTTAGGGACAAAAGCACCAAAAGGAAAAAGAGTACCCTTAGTATTATTAAAAAAATAAAAAAGAATACAAAAAAGATCATGGGGGGACATGAAGCCAAAACCCATGAAAAGACATCACTTGAATCTAAAGTTTGGAAGACCAAACCTATTTCTAAAAAAATCCTCTCTAATAAAATCAGGGATGGAATTCCACCAAAGAATTCCTTGGATCTTAGAACCATGATCTGCTAACCTATCCGCACAAGAGTTACCCTCTCTATAAATGTGAAAGATCAAAAATTGCATTCCTTTCATGGTTGAAACACAATTCTTCCAACGATTCCTTAATTTCCAAGGGACTAAGGCAATATTTTTGAAGGCAGCAACCGTAATAGAAGAATCACACTCTAACCAAAGCTGATTCCAACCCTTTTCATGAGCAAATTCAATGGCTAACATTGCTCCATACAATTCAGCATAAAGCGAAGATCCAACTCCAAGATTAGCCGCAAAGCAACCCATTACAGAAGCTCTATGATCTCTAAAAATACCACCACAAGAGGCAATTGGTTGTAGCCCCTTAGAAGATCCATCAGAATTATACTTAGTCCAATTACAAAGAGGAGGCAACCAATCAACTTGTTGAATAACCTGAGCTTTCCTTGCATGACAAGTAATTGAGAAAGACTTTAAAATCTGAAATTCTTCAATAGTGGAGTACATTGAGCCTTTAGATAAGTTTCCAGAATCCTTCACAGCAGCCAAAACCAAACTGATGCAACCCTTAGGAGAAACATACTTGCAATCAAATCTGGCCGTATTTCTACAACTCCAGATAGCCCATATTATTGAGGTAATAGCAGCTAGCAACACATCTCTGACCTGAGAGCTCCAACTTCGATCAAGGACAGCAAAAATTGAAGCAATGGATGACAAATTAAGAGGGCAATTGATAGTTGCACTAAGCCAGTCCCATTTGTTATAGTTTCTAATGACGAAGTTCTGTTTCCCAACGTTAGCCAGTATACTTCGTGTTCATGGAATCCCGAATCTCCTTGGCATCCTTATAAGAACAATAAACACCGAACAAATCATTAGTCAATGCATGTGCTAATAATCGTATGTCCACACAGGGACAGAGCCAGACTTGGATCATAGGGGGCTAACTAATAAAACTAAAGTTCATTCAACAAATATATAGTTATATACGCATCAAATTTCAAGCAAAATATTCATCATTATATGTTTCAAAACGTTAATTATATTAACAATCTATCATAACAAAAAATGTCTCTCCTGCATTTCACGAATATAATCTATAATTGTGATTATAAAAAAATCATCTATAATTGAATCTACACTAAACTTTTAAGTAATTTTCTTTTCAATGTATAATAGTGACCCACAATTGACCGTTACATGATAATAATATATATATATATATATATATATATATATATATATATATATATGGGCACCTCAAGTGAGAGGAACGCATTATTGTAAGAGTGAGAGGAGCAAATATGGGCCATTAAACAATCATGTATGGTAAGGATTAGAAGTTAGTTGGTGGTCATGTGATCACTTAAAAAAGTCACATGACTTTATGTTCTAATCTTGACCATTTATTTATGATCCAAAGGTCTATATTTACTCCCCTCATCCCTCATAATAACACACTCCTCTCACTTGAGTTGCTCCCTATATGTGTGTGTGTGTGTGTGTGTGTATATATATATATATGTACTACTAACCGCTAAATGTACTGGATGGTTCCTAAGATATATTTTTATATAATAGAAAGGGAAAATGTTAGGGGGCCAGTACCCCCCTTAGTGAGAACGTGGCTCCATCCCTGTGTATACATATCTTGCTGGCATAGGTCCGAATTTTAATTTGTTTGTGGTCAGTAGAAGGTGGAGGTTTAGGATCCGTCAGTGCTGTAACATTACTATGCATATCAAGGATGGAAAGGATGTGCTCTTTCCATCTTCTATAGTTTTGGCCTCCGAACATCTCAATTTTGAGATATTGGAAAACGATTTAGCATTGGCAACAACAGGAGGAGCAACTAACTTGGGGATAACATGGAAACAACAACAAATGTGTTGGAATTGTCAGCAGTTACACCTTTGGTCGTGACATCAAAGTTGTCAATAGCAAGTTCTCCATGATAATCCATAAGGTGATGTTTGGTTGTTGAAATGTTTTATTCCAAAGCAAACTATATTCTGGGATTCCTATGAATCTTTCTTTCCCACCTTCATACATGGGAATAGAATTTTCCCAAGTTTCTAACTATCATTCACTAATTTTATTCTCGGATATCTTTTATGCATGGGAAATACTTTTTAAAAACTTGTACCAAATATGGAAAACTTTTATTCTCATGCCAACATTCCTCGGAATATTCTTTTAAAACTTGTATCAAACGCTACCTAAGTTTGGTACACAATAAAAAAAAATTATTGAGTATGAAAGAAGTTTGAGACGTGTATTGGAGATTATCCTTAAGGATTATTTTGTCAACAAAAAATATCAATTTGCAAAACTCCTTCAAGAAATAACAGACTCTTCTGGGTACAGAATCCAGGAACACAGAACAACCATGACCAGAATAAAGACATGTGAAAAAGTGTTCTGAAATTCTTCAAACCACTATATATTACCTATTGGAAAACAACATCTAATGTACCTATGGAATTGTACCTAAGTTTTCTCCTTCTTCTTTTTTTGGTTTTCCAGGGTATCCTCTGCATGCAACTACGGAGACTAGTCCCTCGAGGTCCGCACGCAACTACGGAGACTAGTTCCTCGAGGTACTGGATGACATTGAAGGGCTGACCTCTCCCAACCAGGATTTTTTTCCATATGCAAGAGTTAGGGATCGAACCCCTAACCACTAGTTTAAGGGGCCCAAGCTCGTTACCACTTGGACCAATCACATGTTGATAGTTTTCTCCTATTTTAAATAGGTGCTAAATAGTCCATTTCAAAAAAAAAAAAAATTCCCACACGTTTATTTGAATTCCCCAACTTTAACAATGAAGCTAGGCATTAAATTAAAGGATAAAACTTAGGTACAATTTCATAGGTACATTAAATGTTGTTTTCCAATGACATTAGGACATGTGTAACAGCTGTTACACATGTTATGTTATCATTGATGAGCTGTTACACATGTCCTAATGCCATTGGAAAACAGCATCTAAATTACCAATGAAATTGTACCTATGTTGTTCTACACTAAGATCAAATTGCCATTAATTGTACATTCAGTAGAAAGGAGGAATTGGCAAAGCAATAAAACCAAAGTAATTGCCCCCACAGCTCACATTTACGAAATAAAAGGAAGAATAAAACCAAATCATTTTGCACCATTCCCCTGTTTTCCATATGAGAAATATGAAAGCAAGCAGAAAGAATATTTAAAGCTATTAAACAAAACAATGAAAGAGAATTGAAGCATTAAAGTTAATGTTTAAAAGAGAATTTAAAATAGCTCATTTCATTTTAAATTTAGATTTTTTTTCATTAAAGTAGCATGAAGAAGCATCACAATCACAATGAGGAGACTCATCACAACTATGTGCTAACCACAAATCCCATCTATCATTTGTTGCACACTACGAATAAATTAATAAGAGAAAAAGAATAAAATTAAAATTAGAGTTCAAATTGAATTTTTTAAAATAAAATTAGATATACAACAAAATCATGTTATATAAATGAAGTAAATTAGATTACTGTAATTAAAATCCTTAACTATGTGGACTTTGCATGGCAATTCTTAAAAGAAAAAAAAAATTATCACAAGAAACAAAGCAATGAAGTTATTGAAATAGACAGCTATAAACACGAGAAGGGGGGGTTGAATTGTGTTTATCAGAAATTAAAATAAAGTTAAAAACTTTTGCATGCAGAAGCCAAGCACAGACGGGTGTAAAAGGTTACACAGACAGGTCACCTGTCTGTCTGTTGTAGTTTTCGCAGAAAACAACACACGTATAAAACAGAAACAGTCTTGATAAAAGCAGTTTTAAACCCCTTAGTTAGAAAGCAGATGATATATAATCTAAACAACTAAAGAGATTAAGGGAAGAGAGATTAACACGGAGATTTATCCTGGTTCACTCTTCAACACAAAGAGCTACGTCCAGTCCTTGGCAGCACCAAGATTTATCCACTATAACTGATCAGGTTACAGACTCCAAGTATTGTTTGCACACCTAGCCTCTTCAGGCTCCAACACAAGTATTCTTTGCACACCTAGCCTCTTCAGGCTCACTCAGATTTGTTTGAGAGTTTTGTTTGTAATAAATACACTTACAGACCTTTCACTAACACTCAGAGAGTGGTTTAAATATAAGGCTTTAGGAAAGTCTGCGTAATAACTTCAAATGATTGAAGAATACAGAATGAGTAAATGAACAGAGTAATGGCTCTTTAATGCTTTGTAAAAACTCTGATGATGTTCATCTTCAATGACTTCTGTATTTATAGCCTTCAAACATTTAATATCCGTTAGAGACATTCCTTGCAACTATGGCTTCAGGCAGAGCTTCATTAAATGCAATATAGTCGTTCTGGGCAGCCATTAATGCAATGAAGACGTTGGTTGTACTCTAACATGAGGGATAATAGCTTTATGCATCGTGTAGACGCCAACTCAGAGTTGTGCAGAGTGCTTTTGTACTTTTGCAGAGTACATTTCCCTTTTTGTGTAATGACTGAAAGTACTAGGGAATAAAGCATGTTGGAAATGTTCTTTAACTGGAAGTTTATCTCTGACTTCCTAGTTTGCTTGAGAGAGAGCACTTCTGAGTTTCTTGATAAGCGTGAGAGAGTTCTCAGAGTATTCTTCATGAGGGGACAGCTTGCAAAAGCTTCCTGTACTTCGAGTTCCTTTAACGAAGAACCTTAGACAAGTTGAAGGATACAGACAGGTTGTAAAATCAGTTTGCACATAATCAACAATCCTAGTCAGCAGACAGGTTGACTTCTTGGCTACTACAGACAGGTGAGACTTAGGTAGACAGACAGGTGAGTTTTGTAATCTTCTGATCTGTACACTAAGTAGACAGGTTAGCAACCACAAAAATAGGTTAATTAAATCATTACCCAATGTTTAGTTTTCATCAAAACTTAGGAAAATGTACACAGACATTTTAGAGACTTAACAATCTCCCCCTTTTTGATGATGACAAACATTCAGATGATTTAATGAACCTTTGAAAATATCAGAGTACAGAAGTACAGACAGTAGACAAGTTGATATTTTCTATATGTGCAGACAGATGCATTAGAGTTCAAATAAGAGCATCAGAGTAATATGCAGCAGGTTTAAGTTCATAGTATCAGAATATATTAGAGAACGAACACTTATCATAACACTTAGCATATATTGTTTAAACATTCATTCATTAAACATCTTAACATTTTTCTCCCCCTTTTGTCAGCAACAAAAAGTGTAAAGATATAACAGTGGAGAGAAAAAAGAGACAATAAATAACAAAAAAAATGATAAGGCAAAAAGAGTTGTATTCATCATAAGCATTTCGATTACAGGGCAGTTCCTACAACTACTCATCTAGGCTGATTAAAAAGAAGATACAGGGAGTCAACTTTCTGTTCTAACAGCAGCCTAGCATGCCTTTCTGCATCCAATTGTCTTCTGACTTCTTCTAGCTCAGTCTTAAGGAGATTGAAGCTCACTGAATCCACCATTTGAGAGGAGGAGACTTCTGCAGACAAGCTGGTTGAAGCAGCAGACAGAGATGGATACCAGGGTAAGGCTAAAACTGGGGGTGCCTTAGGTACAGAGAAGGGTGAGGAGACACGGGGAAAGAAAAGTTGATGAATGGTTCTGAAATAAAATAAAGGAAGAAAAACTATTTTAAACAAAGGGGTGATTTTGACTATGTCAAAATCAGGAGAGGGAAAGACACAAGAGAGTCTTTCACAAAGAGACAGTCGAGTGACTCTTATTGGAATAGGAGGGGGAAGAGGTTGTTGGGCTAAGACAGATGGAGGTAGGGGTAGGAGAGAGTCTATGTGGGAAAAGAACGAATTAGACCCTGTGATTAAAAGAAAGAAAAATCTAGACCTAGAGGGTAACATTACAACAGAGGCAGGATAGTGAGATCCTTCCAGTGTTCTAATGAATAACACAATAGGGGGATAAAAGAAGATCTCCCTACATGGGTTCAGAATATGAGGTGGTGGAGGAGGGATGACAGATAAGTGAGATATACTTGCAGTCATCAGAGATTGCAAATCACTCACAAACAGTCTAGATGATATGCCAGATTGTTCTCTGGGAGTTGAGTCCCTGTGAACAACTGTGTATTGACATACATCAGACAGGATATCAAAAGATGGTGGAGAGGGGAGAGAGGAGACAGGTGAGTGAAGAGGGGAGGCAACAGATAAGGGGTTGACACAGAGAGCAGAAGGGGAAGAGACAACAGAATCTGGAATACCTAGATGAAGGGGAGAGGATGGTGCAGAAGGGAAGGTGAAGAGTGGTTCTTCAAAAAGCCTTGCTTTCTTCCTTGAAGGAGACAGAGAGGCTTCTTCAAGATGGCCAACTGTCTGTGTTCCAGCAGACAGGTCAGTGGAGGGTGCAGAAGCAGTAGCAACAGTAGGTTCTTCTGCAGGGACAGCTTCCCTTTCAGCAGCAGCCATAACAGGCATAGGGTAGCCTGACCTTCTTTTTCTAGGAATGAAACCCAGATTAAGAGATTTGATCTCCCTAAGCTCTTCTGCAGGTGGAGAAGTCTGCTCCCCCTGAGCAGGTGCTTCCTCTTTACTAGGCACAGACTTCACTTGTCTGTCCTTGGCAAAGGTCTTCACCAGTCTTATTCTCTTGGTGGGTTGTGCAGAGACCACACCTGATTTTTCAGCCTCACTGGTCTTCCTCTTGGGAGAGGGTTTCTTCAGCTTGAATCTGAGAGGCTCTACTGTCTCAGCAGATGCTTCAGAAGCTGTGGGTTCCTCAGGCCCTTGATCCTGTCTGGCAACCTTTCCAGCAGCTTTCCAAATCCTTTCAGAGATAGGATACTCTGATTCACCAGTGGAATCAGCAGGCTCCTCTGCTATTTGCTTCAGTTTCTGCTCAACAGCAGGCTTCTTCTTCTTCTTCTTCTCTTCTTCCTCATCCTCCAGAGGGATTCCTTCAATCCCCATCATAGACAGGACCTTCTTGTCTATGGGCAGAGCCATGTCCACAAAGTGGACATCAGTTGGAACAAATATCTTGTTCCTAAAAACCCTTGTCAGCAGCATTCCATAAGGGTAGGTAGGCATATTCGTCCTTCTGATCAGAGACTCAAGATACATGTAGATGAGGTCATTGATGTCTATCTTGATTTTGTGAATCAAGTGGTACAGAGCAAATCTGTCCAACTTGGTCACATTGTCTCTTGACCCTCTTCTGGGCATCACACACTCCAGAAGCAGCTTGTGTAAGAACCTGCACTTGGGCACCATGCAGACAGGCTTCTTGTTCTCAGGGTTGGGAACACCATAAACAGCAATATTGATATTCTCAGTTCCCACCTGATCTTCCCAGTCAGGTCTGAAGGCAGTTCCAATTCTTGGACATCTGGTTGCCAGTTCCAGAGAGCTGATAGGGAACAGAAGAGTTACATCAGCTGACATTTGAGCCTTGAAGCTCTTGGTTCCATCAACCACATTGGTGATGACCACAGCATTTCTCCAGAAATCTCTGACAAGCTTGGGATGGACCAGCTCCTTGATATCAAAGAAGGCTGTCCACTTAGAGTATTCCAACTCCTCAGTGACATCCATTCCCCATTTCTTCATCTGTTGAAGATCAACAGTCTTTCCAGGTAGAATCTTCTCTACATCAGTTAGTCTCATCTCGTATTTCTCAGCAATCTCTTTTGGAGACAGGCGTTTTGAAGATGCCATTGTTCAGAAAAGAGAGAAAGTGAAAGTTTTGGAAGGGAGAAGGGTTTGAACGAGAGGAAGACGAAGACGAAAAGACTTAGGGCTTTTGAGAAGGATAAAGTTTAAAACTTTATGAGGATTTGCCTTTTAAAGAAGTGAAAGCAGGAGAGAGAAAAAAGACATTTTTAATTAAGAATGGCACGATTTGTGTGGGGAACTGTAGCGCCCACTTAGACATAATGAAAACATGGTTTCGAGGTAGAAACTGCCGTGTTTATGATTAGCTTCAGATTAACAAATGGTATTTAAATAAATGAATAAATAATAACCATTTTAATAAAAACTGTTGGGTTTCAGCATAGTGACTCAGCAGAGTCAGACAGGTGATCACAGACAGTTTTAAATACTCAGACATGTCATTCAACAATACAATGCATGTTTAAATTATCTCTAATAAATAAAAATCTTTCTTCTGCTAAGGGCTTAGTGAAGATATCAGCCCATTGATTTTCAGTTTTAACAAACTTAATATCAAAAATACCTTTCTGAACATAATCTCTAATGAAATGATGTTTGATTTCTATATGCTTAGCTTTAGAATGCTGAATTGGATTTTTAGTTAAGCAGATAGCACTAGAATTATCACACCATACAGATATATTATGCTCAAAAATAGAGTAATCCTCAAGTTGATATTTTACCCATAAAAGCTGAGAGCAACAACTAGCAGCTGAGATATATTCTGCTTCAGCTGTAGATAGAGCTATAGTTGTTTGTCTTTTGCTTGACCAAGAGACCAAGTTTGCTCCAATGAAGTGGCATCCTCCACTGGTGCTCTTTCTTTCTATTTTGTCTCCAGCAAAGTCAGCATCACAGAATCCCACTAATCTGTATTCATTAGTTCTTAAATATAGCAAACCAAGATTAGTAGTACCAAGCAAATATCTAAATATTCTCTTAACAGCTTTAAGATGAGATTCTCTTGGGTCAGATTGAAATCTAGCACACATACAGACACTAAACTGAATATCAGGTCTGCTTGAAGTTAAGTACAGCAAAGATCCAATCATACCTCTGTAGACAGTTTGGTCTACCTTTTTACCTTCATCATCTTTACTGAGTTTTGCATTGGTTTCCATGGGAGTTTTCATAAGTTTAGCATTTTCCATTTTGTATTTCTTGAGCATTTCCTTGATATACTTTTGTTGATGGATGTAGATTCCATCACTTGTCTGTTTGATTTGTAGACCAAGGAAGAACTTCAATTCTCCCATCATGCTCATCTCAAATTCTGCTTGCATCATCTTTGAAAAATCCTTGCACAGCTTTTCATTAGTTGCTCCAAAAATAATATCATCAACATATATTTGGACTACAATGAAATTTTCTTTAAAGCTTTTCTTAAACAGAGTAGTATCTACTTGACCTCTTGTAAAGCCGTTATGCATGAGAAAAGAGCTTAGTCTATCATACCATGCCCTAGGTGCTTGCTTTAAACCATATAGAGCCCTTTTAAGTTTAAAAACATGATCTGGTTTATCAGTATCTTCAAAACCAGGGGGTTGTTTAACATAAACTTCTTCTTCAATTATTCCATTGAGAAAAGCACTTTTCACATCCATTTGAAAAAGAGTGATTTGGTGTTGTGCAGCATATGACATTAGTATGCGAATAGCTTCTATTCTAGCTACAGGTGCAAATGTTTCAGTATAGTCAATACCTTCTTGTTGGTTATAGCCTTGAGCTACTAACCTTGCCTTATTTCTGACAACTTTGCGATCTTCATCTAACTTGTTTCTGAAGACCCATCTTGTTCCTATGACAGACTTGTTTTTGGGCTTGGAGACAAGTGTCCAGACATCATTTCTGATGAACTGGTTGAGTTCTTCTTGCATAGCAAGAATCCAGCTTTCATCATCAAGAGCTTCTTCAATGTGTTTTGGCTCTATTTCTGACAAAAAGGCCACATTGCTTGATTCTCTTAAGGTAGATCTGGTTCTTACTCCTTCTGAGGGATGACCAATGATGAGATCCTTAGGATGATGGGTTTTGAATTTCCAGTCTCTTTCAAGAGGACTTTGACTTGTCTGTGTCTGTTGACTTGTCTGTTCCACTGGTCTGTCTGGTTCTGCTTCAGGTTCTGGTTTGGTTAAGTCAGGTTGTTGATCTTCTGACTTGTTTATATCAAGACCTGCAAGATCATCTTCTAGATCTGACAATTCCTTATCAATCTTTAAGTTATCATTAAATTTGACATGAACAGATTCTTCAATAACAGATGTTCTAGAATTGTAAATTCTAAAAGCTTTAGACATTTCAGAGTATCCCAAAAAGATACCTTTGTCAGTCTTAGAGTCAAATTTTCCAAGTTGATCCTTGGTATTTAATATGTAGCATTCACAACCAAATGCATGAAAGTAAGAGATGTTGGGGCTTTTTCCTTTCCACAGTTCATAAGGAGTCTTCTTTAGAAAAGGCCTAATGAGTATTCTGTTTTGTACATAACAAGTTGTGTTTACTGCTTCTGCCCAGAAGTACTTAGGGAGATTATTTTCATTGAGCATAGATCTAGCCATCTCTTGCAGAGATCTGTTCTTTCTCTCAACCACTCCATTTTGTTGAGGAGTTCTAGGTGCAGAGAAATTGTGAGAGATCCCATTCTCCTCACAGAACTGACTAAACTGCTCATTTTCAAATTCTCCCCCATGGTCACTTCTTAGAGTAGAAATGCAGAAACCCTGCTCATTTTGTACTCTTTTACAGAATACTGAGAAAGCCTTAAAAGACTCATCCTTGTGGGTTAAGAAGAGTACCCATGTAAATCTAGAATAGTCATCAACTATGACAAATCCATATTTCCTTCCACCCAAGCTAGCAACACTAACTGGTCCAAACAGATCCATGTGCAACAACTGAAGAGGTCTAGAGGTTGATATTTGGTTTTTAGATTTGAAACTTGATTTTATCTGTTTACCTCTCTGACATGCATCACACAAAATATCTTTCTTAAAACTAATATCAGGCAATCCTCTCACAAGGTTATCCCTTTTTAGTTTTGAAATTAATTTCATACTAGCATGTCCTAGTTTCTTATGCCACAACCATCTTTCATCCTCTTTAGACATCAAACATGTTACACTTTGATCTGAGAGATCAGTCAGTTCAATCTTATACAGATTTTGTTGCCTTTTGGCTGAAAAGAGGGTTTTGCCACTAAGATCTTTAACTATACAGAAATCTTTGGTAAAGGAGACATCAAATCCACTGTCACATAATTGACTTATGCTAAGCAAATTGTGTTTTAATCCTTTAACCATAAGAACGTTTGATATAGAGGGAAGAGGAGGTTTACCACCAATAGTACCAATTCCTATAACCTTCCCTTTCTGATTTCCACCAAATGCCACATGTCCTCCTTTCTTAAGTTGGAGGTCTAGGAACATAGACCTTTCTCCTGTCATGTGTCGCGAGCAGCCACTGTCCAGGTACCAGCAGTGGTGTTTTCTTTGTGCTGTTGAGGACATCTGCAACAGAGATTATTTGATCTTTAGGTACCCATAGTTTTCTGGGTCCTTTTCTGTTAGTTCTAGGAGTCTGTGAAGACTTCCTTCTTTTCTTGTGGAGACACTTAGACATAACATGTCCAGTCTTTCCACAGAAGTTACAGACAGGTATGGATTTAATAGAAATAGATGTAGCAGACACTTTAGAGTGCTTAGTTGATACTTTATGATGTATCTGATGGACATATCCTATACCTTCTTTGTTAAGGGAGTGCCTCTGACAGCCAAGCAGCTTTGTCAGATTATCTCTACCATTAACAAATTTGGCAAGATCAGAAGTGAGCTCTTCCACTTTCTGTTGAAGTTTTTCAACTTCTTCAGACTGTGATGTATCACTAGAGATCTTAGCTTCATTAGACTTTTCAGTCTTCAGCTCACTGTTCTCCTTGGCAAATTTCTCACACTCTAGAGATTTCTGTTTATGCTCACTAAGGAGCTTAACATGATCTCTCTTGAGAGATTTGAGAGCCTTAGACAAACAGTTGGATTCCTCCAACAATTCTTCATAGGCATCAAGTAATTCCTCATAATCAGAATTTACCTCATCATCTGAATCAGAGTCAGTGTTAGCCATTAGACAGAGATTTGCTTCTTCCTCTGTCTCCTCATCAGTAGATGTTGACTCTAGATCTTCCCAAGTGGCCATCATTCCTTTCTTCTTCTTTTTGAAGAACTTCTTAAATGGGGCTTTCTTGAGTTGAGGACATTCTGCTTTGATGTGTCTTGGTTTCTTGCACTCATAGCAGACAATTGAGTTTTTGTCTGTTGAGGTGGAATCCTTGAAATTTTTGTCCTTGTTGAATCTTCTGAATGGCTTATCCCTTCTGAACTTCTTTTTCTGTAGGAGAAGCTTTATCTTTCTGGTTAGGAGAGATAGTTCTTCATCACTTTCAGAATCCTCAGATTCAGACAGGTCAGCATCACTGGATGACTCGTCTGCCTTTAAAGCTTTAAAGGCTTTGGAAGACTTTTGATCAGCCTTCAAAGCAATTGACTTGCCCTTCTTTGTTGAGATTTCATCTCCAAGTTCTTGCTCATGAACAGTAAGTGTTCCAAGGAGTTCATCCATAGTCAAAGTGGAAAGATCTTTGGCTTGAGAGATAGCAGTTACCAGAGGTCTCCACTGCTTAGGTAGACTCCTAAGCATCTTTCCAACCTTCTCAGCATTGGAGTAAACTTTGCCAAGAGATTTTAGACCATTGATGATAGTTTGAAATCTCCCAATCATTTGAGCAACAGATTCTCCTTCTTCCATGAGAAATAGTTCATACTTTCTGACAAGTATGGCAATTTTTGATTCTTTGACCTTGGCGGTTCCTTCATGTGTGACAGCTAAGGTATCCCATATTTCTTTGGCAAAATCACAGGCACAGACCTTCTCAAACTCATCAGGACTGAGTGCACAAATGATGTTGTATCTGGCTTTGTGATTCAGCTCCCATTTTGCCTTTTCTGCAGGGGTCCACTGAGCTTTTGGTTTGTCAGTGTTGTCATCATTTTTAGGGATGAAAGGACCATCTGTGATGACATCCCAGAGGTCTGAGTTTGTAGATAGAATGAACCATTGAAATCTATCTTTCCAATAGTTGTAGTTTTCTCCATTGAAGAATGGAGGTCTGGTTAAGGAGGCTCCTTCGGTCTGGTTACTTCCACTAGCTCCAGCAGTCATGTCTATTCTTCAGGATCTTTTACCTCAACACTGTTAGATGCTCAACCCAGAGGCTGAGCTCTGATACCAACTGAAATAGACAGCTATAAACACGAGAAGGGGGGTTGAATTGTGTTTATCAGAAATTAAAATAAAGTTAAAAACTTTTGCATGCAGAAGCCAAGCACAGACGGGTGTAAAAGGTTACACAGACAGGTCACCTGTCTGTTGTAGTTTTCGCAGAAAATGTAACACCCCGATTTTCACTGTTTCGAAATAATCGAAATGCGGACGATTATGTTTATATATTTATATGAGTGTTAGAAAATTATTTTAAATAAATGGAGTTCATCACTCAATCCTACTTGAACGTAGGAAGCTACGATTAAAATTTAGGTTTGAAAGTCAGGCGAATCCCGGCCCGCGAATTTCACTGACAGTATATTTATACTGATCAGAAGACCTAATTTTAATTCGTGAACGAAAAACTTAAGGTTTTTATTTTATTCCCTATGATGGTGTGTTTTTAGAATTATTTCATGTACAGTGACATAATTTAAGTTTTACGGGCATAATA
Organism: Echinosophora koreensis; assembly: GCA_035048595.1. Classification (NCBI taxonomy): domain Eukaryota; kingdom Viridiplantae; phylum Streptophyta; class Magnoliopsida; order Fabales; family Fabaceae; genus Echinosophora; species Echinosophora koreensis. Next base: position 554,194 of record JAPCYP010000096.1, read on the forward strand.
CTCGATCGGGTAAACGGCGGAGCAGATTACGGGATTTCCGGGAACCGTTAACGGATAATATCGGCGACTCACACAAGATGACTCACATGGTGAGTCACAATGTGAACACATTAAGTGTTGCACATGGTCATAATTACAAACTATTAGGAAATTGCAAACTAGTCCCTATACTTTTGGAATTTTGCAAAATGGTCCCTAGGAGTTATTTGCACCTAAGTCCTTGAAGAAGCCACCTCCTTTCCCTTTAATCCCTTGGACTTGCGCAGCCCACACCCATTAAAACACATGGGAACACTTCATTTTGCTCTTATTTCACTCTTGACTCAAAACCAAAACTTCTAAGTTCATAAGCTTTCCTACAAGCAAGTTGTGAAGCAAGTCTTTGATTCCTTACTTGTTTTTGATCTTCAAGAGGTAAACCTTGTTCTCCTTACTCAATCATGGTGATGTTCTTCAATTATTTTCATGATTCAAAGTCTATTTCATCTATGTTCATCACTTTTAAGTTTCTAGATCTAGAACTTTGAAAAATCACCATAAATCATAGAAAACTCCTAAAATAGTGAAACCAATTTCTATGTGCTTATAATCATTCTTGCTACCATAATCCAAGAGATTGTTTCATGACTAGGCCGAACCTATGTTCATGTGGGGGATGAACTTTTGTTCATTTTTCATGAAAAACTGACCGAACTTGTACCGAAATTATGACCATCTTCCGTTCTGAAACTCGAAAAAATTTCAACATGAAAGTTGTTCCTCTTTCTCTCTTATTTCCAACGAGCTAAATTTCATCCAAAACGGATGAGTATATTGAGAGTTATGACCAAAATACAGAAACTGCCCAGAATCCTCAGATCCATGCGAGACAGCAGAAAGAAGCCTATTTTTACCCATGTTATGATCCGAAACAAATGAAACCTTAAACATCAAAGTTGTTCCTTTTCTTCTTATCTTTCCAATAAGCCAAAGTTTATAATTTTTGGATGAGTATATCATGAGATATACTCACAAAACCAACACACCCTTAAAGCTGTCTCAAAAGCCATAAAGTTTGGATTGATCATTTTATTCATTTCTTCAATCTTCAAGAGGTAAAAGCTCAACTCCTTGATCATCTAAGCTTTCATATTCAATTGTTTCCCATTTAGAGGGTTAGGATGGTTTTGATTCTTAACTTTGTTGTTTAGCCCTAATCCATTTCCTTAAGTATATTAGAATTATTAATTCATGACTTAAACAATTTTGGAGTTTGTTTAGTCCTTAAACCCTATGAGGCCGTGACCAACATAGGAGGATTTTGATGTTTGTGATTGTTTATTTATGTGGTCGTTTGGTTGTATTGTTGAAGGTTAAGTATAAAGCGGTGTACGTGAGTTTCCGGCTTCCGACGAATTTAATTCAACGTGCTGTGAATCTCCGAGAGGTAAGAGGGGTTACTTGAGGGATCATTCGGATGGCCATGTGCAATTTGTTTGTGGTCCATATATGTTTATCTATGGTGGTGTTTTCTGATTTATTTTACTAAGCTATGTGTTTACAGCTGTAAGTGGTTTATCTGTGTTTCGGTTGTTTATCTGCTTTTAATTGATTTAATTATCTGCAGTTGTATGTTATATTGCTGTGATGCATGATTTGCTAGTAATATAATTATGATGATGATGATGAATGTTGTTTGTGAGGCCTGACAGTGGTCAGTGCACAACCGATTAATGAGATAAAAGCCTTAATAAGCTGTGTATATTATATTCAATGTTTTATGGGAAATATTGGGATATAATGTTTGTGGAAAATATTATTTGGGAGAAATAATAAGTATTTGAGAAATCTTATTACTTTAAAATGATTTAACAACGGCAATTTGGAAAACCGACGACGGCAAGTATTTAGAAATGGTAGCTCATAATTATGATGAAGTTAAAACCTCTGTGACCCTCTTTTCTGAAAATGACATTTTTCGGTAACCGGTGTTTTTATGATAGAAATCCTCCCACTTAATGTGTTTTCCGAAATCAAGTTTTGACTTGGATGATATATTAAAAGATTTGAACTTAATAACCGAGACGTCGGGATATTAAGGTTCGGTGTATGGTAGACTGGATAGCTACCTGGTAGACTGGATAGCTACCTAAAAGAGATAAACATTTTGAGATGTTTTCTATTACCACGAACCTAAGCCGGATGCATCGGTCTAGGGTTTCGTGATTGAGCACTCGGACTTTGAGGTCCTGTGTTGTTAATGAATGATTTTAAAGATGTTAAAACGATATTTGGTTTAAAGTCGTTGAGCTTTACCAAGGAAAGATATAACGCAAAGAACAGTGTTAAAAGAACTATGTTTTCGAGCATGCATTTGGCAGACGTGCCACAATACGATATATGATTACCTTGCGGCGTCAGGTATTTCATGCCACGAAGTTTTCATTGTGCCGGACGGACAATGGAACCCCATTCACGATGTTATCACTGTGCCACGATGTTGGACAGTGTGCGATGGGTTTTGGACGTGGGCCTGTGACTATATGTCTGTGGCTACGTGCCGGGAGTCTGATCAACTCAAACACGAGGTCGGGATATCTCATGAGATTAAGTGAAAATGTTAGATGATGTATATGAAGTGTTCATGCATATTTTCAAAAGATGTTGTTTGGGGTGTGAAACCCATTATGCTTTGATGTTAATGTTTATGAGATCGCAAATATGTATATGGGTACGTATATGTGTAGTTTTTGTTGTGTCGTGCATGTGGCTATCGCGTTATGTCCATATGTCGGTTTCTCACTCTTGCATGTTTTATTTGTGGTTTCTTTTCTGGGTTCTATGTGGTGGAATTCAGATGAACCTCTTAAGGACTATGGCGTCTACAAGAAGAAGAATGTTTAGTACGGGGCATGCTGATGCTGCATTCTTTTTGTCGTAGTGTTTGACCAGCTTAGGTTTACGTTAAGTTATATTTTGGGAATACTCGTTTCATTATAAATGTTTAAGTGTGAAACATATAATGCAATATGGTTGTATGACTTACATATATATTTTGATATATCTAAGTGTGATTATGTGAACGTTGTTGCGACGATGTTGAAAAGAAAAAAAAAATTTATCACCACATTTTGTTTAAGACAAACGTTGAGAAAACTTTATTTTCCGAAAGCAACCAGCGAATTTATGATTTTATTTTCCGCAAACGGGTAACCATGTGATGACCCGAGATTAGGGTGTCACAGAAAACAACACACGTATAAAACAGAAACAGTCTTGATAAAAGCAGTTTTAACCCCTTAGTTAGAAAGCAGATGATATATAATCTAAACAACTAAAGAGATTAAGGGAAGAGAGATTAACACGGAGATTTATCCTGGTTCACTCTTCAACACAAAGAGCTACGTCCAGTCCTTGGCAGCACCAAGATTTATCCACTATAACTGATCAGGTTACAGACTCCAAGTATTGTTTGCACACCTAGCCTCTTCAGGCTCCAACACAAGTATTCTTTGCACACCTAGCCTCTTCAGGCTCACTCAGATTTGTTTGAGAGTTTTGTTTGTAATAAATACACTTACAGACCTTTCACTAACACTCAGAGAGTGGTTTAAATATAAGGCTTTAGGAAAGTCTGCGTAATAACTTCAAATGATTGAAGAATACAGAATGAGTAAATGAACAGAGTAATGGCTCTTTAATGCTTTGTAAAAACTCTGATGATGTTCATCTTCAATGACTTCTGTATTTATAGCCTTCAAACATTTAATATCCGTTAGAGACATTCCTTGCAACTATGGCTTCAGGCAGAGCTTCATTAAATGCAATATAGTCGTTCTGGGCAGCCATTAATGCAATGAAGACGTTGGTTGTACTCTAACATGAGGGATAATAGCTTTATGCATCGTGTAGACGCCAACTCAGAGTTGTGCAGAGTGCTTTTGTACTTTTGCAGAGTACATTTCCCTTTTTGTGTAATGACTGAAAGTACTAGGGAATAAAGCATGTTGGAAATGTTCTTTAACTGGAAGTTTATCTCTGACTTCCTAGTTTGCTTGAGAGAGAGCACTTCTGAGTTTCTTGATAAGCGTGAGAGAGTTCTCAGAGTATTCTTCATGAGGGGACAGCTTGCAAAAGCTTCCTGTACTTCGAGTTCCTTTAACGAAGAACCTTAGACAAGTTGAAGGATACAGACAGGTTGTAAAATCAGTTTGCACATAATCAACAATCCTAGTCAGCAGACAGGTTGACTTCTTGGCTACTACAGACAGGTGAGACTTAGGTAGACAGACAGGTGAGTTTTGTAATCTTCTGATCTGTACACTAAGTAGACAGGTTAGCAACCACAAAAATAGGTTAATTAAATCATTACCCAATGTTTAGTTTTCATCAAAACTTAGGAAAATGTACACAGACATTTTAGAGACTTAACAGTTATAAGAGAGATCAAAATCAAGTTCAGTGCAAGAAAAATTTATGCATATATTTTTGGAATTGATTTTTTATTTTCCATAATATGTGAGAAGCTAATCTTCGGAATACAGAGAGACAATTAAACGAGAACGAATTCAATAGCCGAATTTAGGATCATATGGTTAAAGGACTTAAATTCCTTCTACTTGGATTAATTAACATGCATTGGAGTGAGAATTATTCTTACTGAAATAAAATATTAAACATTAAATCTCACGATGTTCCGAAACTATTAAAATGATTAAAAAAATTTATTTCTAAAATGCAAATTTTAGTAGTATTTGAATTTATTTATCTGCACACTACACATCTTTGTGAGGCATGCAACATACTATGCTTGAAAATACATCTTAAGATGAAAAATAATTAAATATAAATAAGTAGATGTATGTAGATTTTTGTAGTAATAATTATTAATTAACATATTTGAAAATATATTAAGAAAATAAAAATTAAAAAATTGCTTAATATGGGTGACGCTTTATGACCTCAAAGATGGGGAGAGAACATTTAGGAAAATAGCTCATGTTTAAGAATAAGTACTCTAATTTAATGTATATAGGTTGATTAATATAAATAATGAGTATTAAAAAAATCTTGAAAATACTAGTAGACAATTAGTACACATTCCTGAAATAAGTAATAGTACTTAGAAATACTTATCCTAAAAATAAAAATAATACTACGTGCGTGATTGCTTAAACGAAACACAATGAAAAAAACTAATTAATTACTATTAAGAACTGGGTAATCATAAAACAGCATTAAAAATGAGTAGAATTATAATGCACGGGTGTGATGTTCAACTTTGCATAAATCTTTTTGAAACTATAGCAAAAATAAAGACAAAGATGTTAATGATATTGCACTCTTCTATTTTAATATCCAACAATTGCCGGTGGAGGAGGTGATCGGTATTCGGCTCCAAAGATGGGTGGGAGGAAGACATCATCCCATGTTGGTGGAGGTGGGGAGCGGACCGGGGGAGGAGGAGAGTAAACTGGTGGTGGTGGTGGTGAGTAGACTGGGGGTGGTGGAGGAGAATGCACCGGTGGTGGAGGAGAGTAAACCGGTGGTGGTGGTGAGTAAACCGGTGGAGGAGGTGAGTAGACTGGTGGTGGTGGTGGAGGAGAGTGGACAGGTGGAGGTGGTGAGGACACAGGGGGTGGAGGAGAGTGGACAGGTGGTGGTGGAGAAGAGTAGACTGGTGGTGGAGGAGAGTGAACCGGTGGAGGTGGTGAGGACACTGGGGGTGGAGGAGAGTGGACAGGTGGTGGTGGAGAAGAGTAAACTGGCGGTGGAGGAGAGTGAACAGGTGGAGGTGGTGAGGACACAGGAGGTGGAGGAGAGTGAACTGGCGGTGGTGGAGGTGAGTGGACAGGTGGAGGTGGTGAGGACACAGGAGGTGGAGGAGAGTGAACAGGGGGAGGTGGTAAGGACACAGGGGGTGGAGGAGAGTGAACTGACGGTGGTGGAGGTGAGTGGACAGGGGGTGGAGGAGAGTGAACAGGGGGAGGTGGTGAGGACACAGGGGGTGGAGGAGAGTGGACAGGTGGTGGTGGAGAAGAGTAGACTGGTGGTGGAGGAGAGTGAACAGGTGGAGGTGGTGAGGACACAGGAGGTGGAGGAGAGTGAACTGGCGGTGGTGGAGGTGAGTGGACAGGGGGTGGAGGAGAGTGAACTGGAGGTGGTGGGGATTGGACAGGTGGAGGTGGTGATTGAACAACTACAGGAGGAGATGAAATTGGCGAAATTGATGGTGGGACATCCTCTACAGGTGGTAATGTTGGTGGTAATTTTTCTCCTTTGGGTGACTCAGCCTTCGGTGTAGGAGGTGCTTGAGCTTTTGGTGTTGGAGGTGGTTCTGCCTTCGGTGTAGGAGGAGGTTGAGCCTTTGGTGTAGGAGGTGGTTCTGCCTTCGGTGTTGGGGGTGGCTCTGCCTTTGGTGTAGGAGGTGGCTGAGCCTTTGGTGTTGAGGGTGGCTCTGCCTTTGGTGTAGGAGGAGGTTGAGCCTTTGGTGTAGGAGGTGGTTCTGCCTTCGGTGTTGGGGGTGGCTCTGCCTTTGGTGTGGGAGGTGGTTGAGCCTTTGGTGTTGGGGGTGGCTCTGCCTTTGGTGTTGGAGGTGGTTCAGATTTTGGTGTCTCTGGCTTTGGTGTAGGTGATGGAGTTGCCTTTGGTGTTGAGGGGACATGGCTATTCCCATTGCCATTGCCATTGCCACTGCCACTACCACATTGCTTGCTACAATCCACAGGGCGAGTTAGCACTGGTAAGCATTGCTTGGATTTCTTTTGATTCTTCCTTCCTGGCAAACAATTGCTCGAGTCATCAAAAGCAACAAATGCATTGGAAGATGGCAAACAAGCTTGAGCTTCCCCATTGAAGTAATTGTCAGAGAATGTGAAGTTCTTCAAAGAAGGTAGCTGGCAAATAGTGTTAGACACATATCCACTAAGCTTGTTGTGTGCAATGTCTATGACTTCCACATTCTTTAAACCTGACAAGTTTGGTAAAGTCCCAATAAACCCATTATTGCTAGCATCAAAAACAGTTGCATTTCCTAGTAATCCAATCTCTTGTGGAAAGCAACCTCCAAGGCCATTGCCCAAGAAGACAATCTCATTCAAGTTCACCATGTTTCCAATTGATTTTGGAATGCAACCTGTGAAATTATTGTTAGCAAAGGTCACAACAGAGGCTGTGGATTTTCCTAAAGTTTCTGGGATAATTGATGTGAAACGGTTGTTGTTCAAGAATATTGCATCAAGTTCCTTCTCAAATAGCTCTGGAGGTAAAAGTCCTTCAAAGTCATTGTATCTAATATCCAAGTACTTCATGTTTGGCCATTTGAGGACCACATAAGGAAAACCACCCACAAAGTGATTGTTGCTGATATCAAATTCATGCATGAGAGTGAGATTCTCTAAGCTCTGTGGGACAATTCCACAGAACCTATTGGAGTTAATGTGGAAAAGTGCAACATCTTTCAAGAGGCCTAACTCTTCTGGGAGGTGCCCAGCAATGTCTGCATGGTTAAGATCAACACCAGCAACTACATTCAATTTTGGATCATCAAGAGCTTCAGCACAATACACACCATTGTAGGAGCAAACATCCTCACCAACCCAGTTTCCAGTTGTGTTAAAAGGGTCAGAGTAGATAGCCTCTTTCCATGCTTGGAAAGCAACATAGGCACTTTTTAGCCTTTCATTGGAAACAAAGGTCTTATTACAATCATCTTCAACTTTGGGTATTGGTGGAAGAACATCACCAACTTCTGGGAATGTTGAATCTTCTTTTGGATCAACAACAGCAGTTTCGGATTCTGGTGTTGGTGGAACAGCACCAATTTCTGTTGTATCAAAACCAGCATTTACTTCTTCTCCGGATATTGTTGGTGGAACAACACCAATTTCTGGGGTTGTTGAATATTGTTCACTTGGAGCAATATCAAAAGCTGGTGTGGGTTCTGGCACAACATCATCAAATACTAGTAATGGAAACCTTAAATGATGTTGTTCTATTGGATCATCAATATCTTTGTGAGCAAAGTGAGCATATGAAAAGGTAGAAAAAAGAGGAGAAACAATAAGAGAAAACAAGAAAAAGCAACCTAGGGCCTTGTTTGAACAAGGATGAGCCATGGGGTCACCTTGGTTGGCCCAAGGCTGCTAAAAGAAAGTTGGGGAAATGAACAAAAGGAAAGGGTGTTATATTGAAGAAGAGACAAGGTTTGTTGGTTGACAGCAATCAAGGGGCTGTAACAAAATAGTTTCTATCTAGTTTTAGTCCCGAATAACATGGACTCTCTCTCAGCCACCCCCAAATTTGGCATGCCTCTAATTTTTTTGAGGCATATTTAGAGTGAATATAAGTTGTAATCTGGCAAGATAAACTTGAATTGTATATGAAACAAGTCAACTGATAACCAATGATTGATTGACTTGGTCTCTTCAACAAGAAGTAAAGTACTAATTTTGCATATGTTTCAGCAAGTGAACCAATGATTCATACCAATGTTAACACATTGACGTGATCTATATTGGAGGGAGTGGGACAGATCAAAGTATTATTATGAAAGGAGGGTGTAAGATAACTTTATATCATATACTATATATAATATATTATATTATATTATATTATAAATTAGAATGTTTTATGATAAAACATGATCAAATTGTTTAAATATTAAATGAAAAGATGCACATTTATACATTACATATATAAAAGGAGCATAAATTACTCACGATAAACATCTCACAATAAAAAATAAAAAATAAACTACAATATTCAATATCACGAGATATAGCATGAACAAAATCACATTGTAAGAGTAGCAATATCATTATTTTCTTTCCCAAACTGTCTCCAAACCTGGTTCATCAAAAGAAAGGCCAGCAACTTCATGAATCCTGCCCCTTCAAATGGATTCCATTCGTCTCCTCCAAGCTGTACCCAACATCTACAAAGTTGGACTGTAACAAAGTTGCATAAAAAATAAAAAATTAAAATTAAAATTGGTAGGTACCCAACACGTACCCCATATATGCACACTCATATCCTGCATGTACCAGGTACCTGTACCCCTTTGTCCATTCTTCAGATTACCTATGTGATTAGAATACAAGTTAATTCTATAAGCGTATTTTGAGTCGTGAGCCCTGTACTGACTTTCATGATTACTAAAGAAAAAACACGAGTTGGCATGTCGCGAAACATGCTTGAGCTTGACTTACAAGTGACAACAATACTGCAGGAGCAGCTTGATTTCTTGCAGAGTTCCTGCATGTTGTGGAGGGTTTATGGTTTAACTCTGTTTCCATAGTTTTTTTTTTTTTTTTTAATAAACCAGATCACCATTCATCAACAAAGTAGTGCTCCAAATCCATATACAATCAGATTAAACAGTTTCCCAGTAACTCGCAGCAATTTTTAATACAATCCAAGGGACTACATTTCTGAACCCCATTTCCCACGCCAATGCAAAGACCTTGTTTGATGATGGCTACGAGCTCTGAAAAAAGAATCTTACCATGGCCAATACACGCTGACATGCCATTCAGGAACCCAGGTTAGATCATAGGACCCCCTCCAGAACCAAGTTTGCAGGATTTCCTGAAGCTCCCATATATGTACAACAACCTTGTACTCTGGTGGCATGCGTCCTATCTTGAAATTTGGATGTGATAGGTTTGGCTTTTCACTAAGGTTATTTCTCTTTGCTGCTATGAGGGCATCTATGCCAGTATGCCACTATGATGTCGCCCAATTGGTGTGTGACATTTATTCTTAGATGGTCTCAAACAACACTTATCCATTATATTATGTTTAATTTATATTTATTTAATTTTTAACTTAGGTTCTGATATGCATTGTAAAGACTTTTTACATTATCAACCAATCATACAGAGGCAGACTTTGATAGTGGCAGAGGCCTCTCAAAAAAATTTAATCCTTTTTTTAATATAAAAATATTATTATAGCACCCTCAAATTATATAGTTAATTTAAAGAATTAATTGGTATGTATTATTTGTCTAAAGATTTTTTATATTATCGATCAATCATAAATTGGCGTATCAATAAAATATTTGACTTTTATCATAAATATCTTTAAAATCATACATAAAATGATTTGTGATTGTGATTAGTTGATAGTTAAAAAATCTTTACAATAACAATGTATCAAAATTAAGCTCTTAATTCAATTCCACGTGTTTTAGGAATGTACATTTGTCTCGAAAAAGATGATTAAGCATAAAAATTGATACATTTTTCAAGAAGAAAACTTTTGATAAAAACGAAAATAGTATACCTACAATATATTCACTTCAAAAACATTAATTATGTATATTATTTTAAAATTTTGATAAAATCATATATGATTAATTAATTATAAATTTTGAATAAATTATTTTAGCTAATGTTATTGCCTCCCCTGAAACCTTTAGTCAAGATTCGCCATTGCAATCATGTAAATTGTAACATCATTAAAAATGTTTAACTCTGATCATAGTTATCTTTAAAAGTCATACATGAGATGATTTATGATTGGTTGACAATATAAAAAAAAAACTTTACACTGACAACATATCAAAATTAAATTCTTAATTTGATCAAGATTACACTTTAAAAATTAAAATTAAAAACAAAATTCAATTTGAAATAATTTAAGAATTTAATAAATCTAGAACCCTAAAAGAATATGTCTGTCTCAATTTTATTCAAAATATTTTAATTCATCCAGACCCTATTACTATGCTTGGATAGATAGAGTGGAGTGAAATGATAGACCTTGGTGCATGTTTGGTAACCCAATTGAAAATGTCAGAATTGATTTTCCAGAAGCTAATAAATGTGTGTTTGGACCTGCGACAATAAAGGAGAAAATCACGTCCTAGACGTGGAAGCTACTCACAGTAGCTTCCAGCCAGACGTGCTTCTAGTGGCAATAATTTGGTTTTCAAACATATAGTAAGAGTAGCTTTTGCTTTCCACAGGCAATTTTGGCTCTGTATTGAAGTGGAAGGAGATCTCCTTCCACGCCCTTATCAAACCTATAAACAATTGAGTGATATACTATTACATTTTCACTCCATTCCATTCTTAGTACGCCACAAACAACCTTTAATAGTTTATTTTTGGCATTTGATAGTGTTTTGAGCGCTATCAATCTTAGTGCTATTAAAGAGCAACTAAAGATCGCATTATCATAGATGCACATATAATTAATATCACTTGCCCACAAAAACACTCTACCTTTGTTGAAACCTAAGATGATGCATCTTCTGGGAAGCACTATCTAAGGTTAGAACCTAAGATAACACTTCTTCTAGGAAATGCTATCTATTGTTGGACCTAAGATAATGCTTCTTCTAGGAAATGTTTTCCTTTGTGATACCTACAACAATGCTTTATAATAGTGCTTCCTCCAAGAAGCGATGTCTAAGGTCCTTATTTTTTTTAGCTTGTTGTATAAGCATTCCCCTTGCAAGCATTCTGAGGATATTAATTGATTCAAGATTGTACTTGCACAGAAAATATATGCCAATACATAGCAAAGAACAAGAACAACACGAGGACTACTTGCACAGTTAAAACTAATAAAGAATGAAAAAAAAGCCAAGAAAGAATGGACATTGTACTTCGTTATTTACAAAATAGACTATTTACGAAAATGCCAAAATAGACTGTTGCAAAATTTTCAAAACCAATAAATAATGAAAACAAATTTGCCAAGATAGACTTTATAAAACTCAATGCTCCAAGTTTTTTTGTTAATATCTTCTCGTATATGCTGACACCACTCTTCCTTGACTTCATTTAGCCGAGACTCTTAGTAAGTATCACATACAAAGTTAAGGAGGCGTTGTGAAATAAAACATCAGAATAAAATGAAGTTTGAATTGAATTACATTTGAATAGTCAATTTTAAGAACTTGGTAAACATAAACTATCTAGATAAATTACATTCCATCTCCAGGATATTAGTTTGGTCTTGTAAAATAATCTCCTTCATAAATGACGTAGTAGCCATGTGTTGTATTGTTTGGTGGGAGGGTGGGGCCACTATAAAACCACAATATATATATATATATATATATATATATATATATATATATATATATATATATATATATATATATATATATATATATATATTAAATTGATGTATTTTTTATTCTAAATAATGGGTTTAAGTTTCGTAAAGGCCTATGTTATGTGCAGAAGTTAGCAAAGCTCAAGCTGAATCAAATAAACCTCACAAGACTAAATATTTTGAATCATCATACACATATTTATGTTGGGAATAAACACATATGCTTACTTATTGAATACAACCATCAGCTCCGGGTGATTTGCTAGCTCAACACTCACCGGCCCTAGATAATAAAAACTCTCTTCATTAGGATTGATGACGACTAACACCTATGGTTGCCAACTCGTTGTAACCTCTGATATGGGTCCTTGCTTGATACTACACTAGATTTGACATTTAATAGCGCTTATTTTGGTATTTTATAGCATTTTTTTGCACTATCTATTTTTGTGTTATTAAAAAGGTAAACAACGATAAGCTTTTGAAATGTTGTCGTAGATGTACTTACGAGTGCTTTCCTAAGGAAACACTATGTAGTTATAACTAAGATAATGTGTCAAAGAAGAAGCTCTCTTGTATGGTCGGGCTAAAGATAATGCTTACCTTAAGAGGTATTCTGTTAGTTACCCACAAAGATATATAGCACTTGATGAAGAAAACACTATCATAGTTGGACCTACGGTAGTGTTTCCTTGTAGAAGCATTGTCTAAATATTTTTTTTTTATAAATATTTTGTTGCATTTTGTACATTCCCCTGCACTTAGATTTCAAAATTCAGCATTAACCATGTCAAAAAACAACTTCAACATTCAAACATCATTGAAAATATCGAAGAAAAAAACATACATATCCCACATTTCAATATCAAATGAAACTATTCTTAATATCACTCATATGCAAGCAATACCAAATTTTATGAAACAAAATCGATCATGCAAAAATTACAGAATCTTCTATGAATATACTAGGTCTCACAACATGCACTAGCACATGAACATGTGAGATTTCAAAGAAAACTTGCATTTACATGCACTACACTAAAGTTTTCCAAATAATGGTGGCATCCATGGATGATCTTGATAAAGTAAATAGAGAAGTAATTTTTACCTCAAGTTGTATAATGGTTGGCCCACGTTGACACCCCTCTTGTTGAATGTTTTTGTCATAGGGAGATGTCATTTTATCTACAACAGAATTAGATAACAAACAAGTAAAATGTCTTTGGACTCTAAGAGAATGATATACATGTTTACGTCAATCTTTTTTCTTTTCCACGTCAAATTAAGGCATGCATATCCCTTACTGGTATGAAATGATGGATTGACCCAAATCCCCTCATCATGATCATCCCTCATATACAACCTATCATCTCCATTTGAATCAGTCTCAAGTGATTAGGATGTTTCGAAGAAACTACCATCATCAAAATAAGTAGCTTCATTGTCTTGATTATCATGAATATTATTGACATTTATCTTGTTAGTCAAAAGAATAATGAACCACTTCTTATCAGCTGGATCGTGACATAGAAAACCTTTTGAACTTTAGATACCAAAATAAAAGGCTCATTTATATACCCCCACCATATTCAAATCCACTTGCATGAACCCCATACTCACCAAAACCCACATACAATGGAACACCAGCAACCGAAACATCATATAGACCAACTCCAATATGCCTTCCATGTCCCCGAAGTATGACATATTTGTATATATGAGGTTCCTTTCTTTGGCACATGCATAGCATGAGCAACACGAGTTACACCACTATTTTGCATGGTATTTCGATCATCATGTTCTATTATATATAATGTGTACTGAGACGTCCCGCCTCATTAGTGTAAACCTAATCAACTAGTTATCATAATGCTGAAAATTACTTTATCATAATTTAGTCACTCGTGTTGGCACCACAAGGAATTAAAACTTACATAGAAATAACTTAAACATCGCATGTGTGTGCGTATAAAGTACATTAAAAGTTTATCATCACTCAAAAGTACAACAAAATAAAACATCAACCAAGCTCTCAATGCTATCATCACTCATACCCCACCCCGCTCATAAAAATACATTAAAAGTTTAGAACACTCAAAACACTCAGAGAATCCACGACACACTAGCCTGCCACAAGTATCATTGTGGAGGCCTATAGCTATTGTGCCCCTCACCGTATCTACGCTTATAAACTCTCAGAGGCTCCCACTCTGAGGAAGAGCTATGCGACATTATCATGTGCCGACGACGACACATTTGTATGTACTTTTCACTTCGCGCCCGTGAACCTCTGTCAATCATCATCATGGTATTCCACTCAATAATAGAGGGTGTGTTTAGAGGAGTGCGATGATGCAACACCCCAATTTTTCTACTTTTTAATATTGGTAATAAATATATAAATGTATATATAATTTTATCCGAGACTTAGAAAATGATTTTGGATAAACCAAAGTCATATTCATATTATTCTTATTCTTATAAGGTTACGGTTAAAATTTTGGTTGAAAATTCAGACGGAACCCGATTTGCGTTGTCACTGACAGTAAAATTTTATTGATCAGAAAACCTAGTTTTGACTCGTGAACGAAACGGTTAAGGTTTATATCGTATTTACTACGACATTAGTCTCTTTGAAAATTTTCGCATGAAAATAAAATATTATATTTTATACGGGCGAAAACTTCAAAATATCTTGCGAAAAACCTAAGTCGGGTAAACAACGAAGCTAAATACAGAGCTGAGGTGACTGATGTGACGAGCATTTATGACGCTCCTATCCGAGTCAAAATGGCCATAATGTCACATAAATGCCATTAGATATTTTCTAGGTGAAATGACTATTTTACCCTTAGTTTCACATGGAAATCACAATTGTGCCATCACACATTTTTAACCTTTTGTCCCTAACCCCCCACGGCTCCACCATCATTAACACCACACTTAGGCAAATTTTCTTCACTTTGTATCATCTTCATCTTCAAAGTTTATCATTTTCTCTCAAAAGTTCATGAACACTTAAGCTTTCTTTGTGAAGAACATCATCAAATTTCATCATTTCTTCAAGCATCAAGAGGTGATTTCTTCTCTTTATGATCAATCAAGTCTTTCCCTTCACATACTTCATGAGTTTATGCCATGAATCATCATGTTCATCATCATGTTCAAAGTTCTTGATGCTTTCTTTAAAAAAAATTCTAGAAAATTGTAGAAAAATCCATTTGACTTGAAACTAATTTCTATGAACTCATCTTGATGTATATTCATCATCTAAAAGCATGAACCCAAAAGAAATTTTTTCCTATTTTTCCAAGCATGGCCGAACCCTATGTGTTTGGGTGAAAATGGGTTTTGCTTCAACTTTTGTTAAATGATGCATGGTTTCATCTCTTAAATCATTATGGGTATTGAATCCAAATGATTAAGAAAACCAAATCAAATCCTAGTCTTCTGTTTTTTTCATAAGAGCCGAAACCCTAAGTTCTTAGAGTAAATGGATTTTGATTCAATTTTTGCCTTGTGACACTTGAATTTATCTCTATACTATCATGTTTGTAGAATCCAAGAGATGGAAACCAAGTGAAATTTCTAACTCAAATTTAGTGTCAAGGCCGAAACCCTAACTTAGTTGGTTGGGTGGATTTTGATTCAAATCTTTGTTGAATAACCATTGATTATGTCTTCATCATGTTTAAGGATCATTAATCCATGAGTTAGAAAAAAATCTAACATCCCTAGCCTAATGATCTAGTGAAGCCCGAATCATAACAATAAGGGAATGCTCGAATCATAACAATCTCCGCACGTGTTTACGAGGTAATGCCCAAGAGGGTGATACAGATGAAAAGTGTGATGCTAGCATTGCTTTATTAACAATACATAATTAAAAAAGTCATTTCTAAAAATGTAATGTTTTATTTTTCTGATTTGCATAAAGAACTCCCACTTTACTTTGATTGAAATAGTATCTCACATTAATTATTTAAATTACCTTGATAACTTAGCCATTTTTTTTCCATGTATTCTATTTTAAAATAAAAATTAAATGGATCTTTAACCAACTATTTATAATGCTCAATATTATAAAATGTGTAGTTTTAATTTTTTTTTATTTTCTTATTATTGTAACCAGGAACTCTCACTTTAATTTGGTGGCACATGTCTGTGTTAATTTAAATATATATAGTTAAAACTGTCATTTCATAGAATGTGTAGTTTTAATTTTTTTTGTTGTATCTAGGAACTCTCACTTTAATTTGGTTGAAATATTATTTCACAATAATTATTTAAGTTATTATCCTACTTAAGACATAATTAATTTTTTATTTATCTCATTTATTGTATTTTAATGATCATAGTTTATTTGATATATAACCAAATATCTATAATGGGCAATAGTAATTATTAATAATTAGTAAAAAATAATAATAATTAATAATTAAAATTATTATACTTTATAATTCATGATTGAAATATTAATTGTTGATAGATAATTTTTAATAGAAATTTTGTATATATTTAAAATATATTGTGAAAATATTTTTTTGAAGTGATTATGAAAATGTTCGGAAATGGCACGGTAACATTCCTATTATCTTAAAAGGGTCATTCTAATATGATAAAAAAAAAAGGTCATTCTAATGAGATAAGAAGTGCATCAAAATAAAGGGTCATTCTAACGAGAGAATAAGGACAGGAGGAACTTGAGTTCGAATCCTTGTGGGGTCACCTCCATTGAGAGGCTGAGAATCAAGGGGTAAAACTTTGCTCAATCAGCCAAACTAGATATTGGTTCCATAGTGGGCCCGAAGGGCCTAAGCCGTGGAGATACTCTGATGGACCCACTCGACCCAAAGTGCTAACTAGAGTGGGTTCCGAACTAAAAAAATAAGGGTACTTTATATTATATAATTCATAAAAAACAAGTTTTCATTGGAAAACTAAGATCCTGTTTGCTTTGTTTCCAGTTTCTGTAACACCTTTCTCGAGCGTTACATTTTTCATGACATTTTAAGGCCGAAAAGTAGGTTAATTAAAATTTCATTGTAATATAATGCGGTAAATTTTTTTTTCTTCACCAGAACATCAATATAAAAACTTGGAATTAAGTAAATGTACAATAAAATATTTCGTAATCATAATTAAGGTTATAGCTTCGAAAATCATTTACATAAAACCCAACCCGACTCATAACAGAAAACATAAAGACATACAGATCGGTATAAAGATATGGAGACGCAGCTCCTAAAATATAATATACTTGGAGTCGCAGCTCCATAAACGATAATAATAACTCCCAGACATACCAAGCTGGCCAAACTAACATATAAAAGACCATCCTCTCTCGTACATCGTGAGAAGAATAAACCCAACTGACGAGCTATAGTGGAAACTCTACTTGAGTCCACTATTGACATTGTCACAAACGACACTAGTAGAGCCACTATAAAAGTAGCTCTCAAACTAAGCCCTTTCCCTTTCCAAGAGAAAAGTCATACCCTACAGGCCAACGATAATCATGCCTGTCTCGAGAAAAGAAAGGCCAGGCATGACAGCAAACACAAAGACCATCATCTTGGACCATCTGAAAGCTAGAAGAAGTCTCCTGAAAACTCCAACACATCATCCGCATGTTCAAACCTCAACCTCTAAGATGAATCAGCCGAGCGACATCTTGACCTCTCAGTCTTCTCAGAAGAACATAGAAGGCACATAGCCAGCCGACATAGGCAATATAAAATAAGGAGGTGAGATTCCCAAACATCACAACATATGGCAGATATGAAAATAGCACGACACCATATATCATACATTCATATCCATGTAAACATATATCTCACTCAAACAACCAGTATATACAAGTAACAGATAAACGTGCACATATAGTCAACAGTACACAAATCAGTGTGACCATAATCTCATCAAGCATGACTGGACACTTTTAGTTCATAGAGACCCGAGAATAGAGATAACTGATTGAAACTGTATAGTCCCATACCTACACAGTCTCAAGGAAGATTTGACTAACTCCGGAGCTAAGAGAACATTCGGAAGGAGTGATTAGAGCACATGTTTCATAACTGCCAATATTAGGCATCTTGTGCATTCAATAGTAACAGCCACATAGTGGTACTATAATTGATTGTGAAACACTCTCAATAACCTTGACCGGCTAGCATCTAGTCGTTGATGTCAGTGTATTGCATGGAACACCACGACCAAGAAGAATCACCAACTGGCCATTTGTGACTCTCCTACCCTGACCATCCCCAAGTCCATTTAAGATCGTCACTAGCACGTCCTCATGCGCACATGCATGTCGGCTCAACTTCCTAGGCACAAAGGCCCTACGGAACATAGTATCAACTATGTGTTTAGGCAATAATGCCGTTAATGGCGTGTGCATTCATATTTATCCACTGAAAAAAATTTCGGGGTTCCTTATGAAAACCAAAAGCCATTTTAGAGGCAAAGCAGACAGTACCAACCTGTTGGGAATCACCCCTCGTTAGACTATCCATGTTTCAACGCTTTAGTACATTATGAAGGTTGGGCATTTGTCACCAACTCGATTATGCCTCTTTAAGTCCATTCCCGAACAGGATTAATTGTCAAGCAAGTAACCTTAAAATACTCTTTGTCATAAAGTATTATGGAGGTAAGGATGAGTAAATCGTCCTTACTTTATGACATATGGTCTTGCACCACCATGAGTCATAATCATTAAATCTTTGTTTTCACTAAGTCATCCTCGACTTAAGTTTTCCATTTAACTTGAGATACTAGTCTTGAAGACCAAAACCACTTTTATCCAAAATCAAAACCCTTTGACTAAAACCAAATCATTTTAGAAGTAAGATTCACTCATAGGTACATTGATACCAAATCCTTCAAAACAGTATTCCAAAACCCGTAAAATTATTGAAAGACAGTTTTCTCCTTTTACTTAATTTAGGGTCAAAACCCCTAAACATTCAAAATAAGCTTCTTTTACTCAAAATCATCAACTATCTAGGTTCTAATACTCATTTTAAGGTATTAAAATACCAAATTAAGGTCTTGAATAACATCTCACTCAAAAGTCCTAAAACTTGACTGAAAGCTTCTAAGTTTGAAAATTGGGAAATTCCTTTCCATAAAGTCTTTGATTCTAAAGGTTAATAATTCATTTTGGAATCTTAGGACACTTAGTTAAGTGTCAAAAACAGTTTCCAATTCCCAAAAATAGTGTTGCTCGAATTATTTACTTTTGGTCCATTTTACCATTTTGAACTCTTAAAAAAACTCAATTTCATTACCTCTTGAAACATGATTTTATTCCTTTATGAACTAAACAATTATCAAAGTCATTCTTGAAATCAATTGAACACTTTAAGATGATTTTAAACACTGTAAAAACAGTTTTGGAACGAAATAACACTTTCTTCTTGTTTTCATTTATCCTTAAAACACTTATTTCTTCGGTTTCTAAAGTATCACTTGGGTAATTTAAAACATAACGTACGATCAAAATATTTCTCAAACCATTTCTAAAACCTTAATCAAAAATCAAAGTTCTGAAATAATTTTTCAAAACTAATCCTTTTTCCTTTATGGATTTAACATTCATGTTCTCACTTAAGGATATTAAAGTTGCTTAAGTTTCAAGGATTTGAGTTAAACTCCCATTTCCATTCACATTTTGCCAAAAGTCAATCACAACCAAAGTGAAGGTTACACTTCACCAAACAATCTCACAATTATTCATATGCATCAACATATCATGTTATATCAAATAATCACAATAATCCATTTATTTACAATAACCAAGTATTAAAATCCTCACTTTGATCCAATGATCAAAGTGATGGTTTTCAACATGCTAGAAATCATTTTCCAACCAAGCAATCACACCAATAAACATAAATCAAACAACAATTAACCACTACAATTATGTCCTCATAAGGGACTAAATAAACAAAGTGGATAATCCTTGGTTTAGGATTTCCGACAACCAGATAAATAAAGCCATCTTCACATCCACCAATATGGTGTGATGTGGTTCACTCCCCCTTTACCTCTTGTAGACAAGAGAGGATCATCTCCTTGGTGCTTCAACAGTTAGCTTCCTTCAAAGTGAAGCTGCACAAGGCTAAACCCCCAACTCGACGTTCCAGTTTCCTCTAAACAGCTCCTGTCAACTCCTGAAAAATGTAGAACCTGCTTCCCTAAGCAAACATAACCACGACAACATCCCGGAGAGGGAGTCAAAGCATGTTCAATAGTTAGACAATTCAAACAATCAGGTACTCATCATTAACTACTCACTCTAAGTTGATTTAAACACTTAATTTTACAAAATAGCACAAATTTCAATAAAATTCAGATTTGGGAAAATAAGGTTCCTCATCAAAATTGGGGAAAATGAGCTTTGATCATAGGAACATGAAATTAAGCTTAGAAATCATTAATTAACACTCTCAATTGCATAAAGACATAATTAATTTCATAATTGCCAAACTAATTTCAAGAGAAACATATTTGGGGCTTTAGGGTTCCTAAAGCAATTTGGGGAAAATCAATCTACTTAAACAATGATGAAATTAGTTTAGGGAAATACTAATTCATAGTCCCAATTACACAAAACATGGTTTAATTTCTAAATTAAACTTTGAATTCAAAAGCTAGGGTTAGGGTTTCAAAATAAATTTGGGGCTTTTTGAATCTGAGCAAAATAGATGAGATTTCGCTTGCCCAAGGAAGAAGAAGATGAGGTGGCGGCTACTGGGACCTCCGACGCGACGGCTGTGGCGACGACTCCGGCGAGGACAGCGACACAGACGGGAAACCAAACGGACTAGCACAGGCATGGCGGTGAGTGCGGTGCGTGGCTATCTCCTCCACTACCAGCGTGGCCGGACGATGACCGGAGACGAGTCTCGAACCTCCGTCTTTATTTCTTCCAGTTGAGCTTTCAATTCAACAAGTTCTGTAGGTGCCATTCGGTACGAAGCGATAAAAATCGGACCAGTTCCTAGAACTAGATCAATAGGGAACTTGATATCTCTGATTGGTGGCAAACCCGGAACATCGTTCGAAAAAACGTCCGGAAACTCTCTTACTACAGGCACCGTGCTCAAATCGATCTCCCTCTCGACTTCTAAGCTAGATAAAAACAAGCATCCCTGATCTCCTTCTTTCGAAGAAGTTCTTACTTGGTTGGTAGATAAAAATCCAGAAATCTTAAGATCAGGAAAAACTAAAGTTTTATGGGCACAGTCTAAAAGGATATGGTTGGAAGATAACCAATCCATGCCTAAAATTACATCTAACTGTATTAAAGGCAAGCATATCAGATTCACAAGAAAATATATATCCCGAATAACAGTAGGACAGTTCAGGCATATAGAATTTACAACAATGGGTTCAGCAGTTAGGGTTGAAACAATCAAATCATATGTCATGGAAGAAACAGGCAATTTTAGATGTCTCACACAATCCATCTAAATAAAAGAATGCGTTGCACCTAAATCAAAAAGTACAGTTAAAATATTACCAACTATGTCACAATTACCTTGTATGAGATCATCGGATCGTGAAGCTTCAGCACCACTCATGGTATAAACCCTTCCCTTAGCGGTCGGTTTATTGGTCCTTGAATTGTTAGCAGTTGGTGCAGACCTCTGAGAATTGCAGTCCTTGCCCAAGTGTCCTATCTGCCCACATTTGAAGCACTGTACTCCCTTCAGCTGACAGTCTTTTGTAGGATGGTTTGGATTTCCACACATGTAACATTTCTGAATATAGCCATGACTTTGATTCCTCTGGCCTCCGTTACCAGAAGCAGAAGCAACTGGACAGTACGATTATTGGTTCTGGTTGTTTTCGGGTGGTTTGTAGTATGGTTTCCTCTGGGCTTGCTTCCCTCTCTGATTCTGGAATTGTTCGTAAATCGAGACGGTCCTCCAACATTACCTCTGTTATCCCTTCATTTCTTCATTTGCTCCACCTTTCGGCACATCTCCACTAATTCTTGAAAGTTTTGAATCTGCAGTGGTAACACTGATTCCTTAATCTCAAATCTCAGTCCTCCTTCAAACTTCTCGCATTTCTAGCTTTCATCAGGTTGAGCTTGGAAGAAACGGAAATATTTAGCAAGCGATTCATATTTCGCTGTACATTCCCCAATTGATAGATCCCTCTGTTGCAGACGCAGGAATTCTTGTTCTTTCTCGACTTTGGCACTTAGAGGGAAATACTTGTCCAGAAATGCATTGCGGAATACATCCCAAGTGATTTCCTGATGATCAGCAACTAACAGTTGTCTGGTGCCCTTCCACCAACACTCAGCATCTCCCAAGAGTAGGAAAGTAGCATAGGGAACTTTGAATCATTCCGGGCTATGAATCAGTTCAAAGATTTTCTCAAGCTCTTGTGTCCATATATCTGCTTTCTCAGGGTCAGTCTCTCCGCGGAACTTTGGTGGATTATGACGTCTAAAAGTGGTCAAACCTCTTCCTTCCACAGCTTTCTCAGCACGAAGCTGTTCTTGTTGAGTTTGAGCAGTCATTGCAGCTGGTTGGAGAGTAATAACAGCAGCAACATCTGTCATCGCTTGTGCTGCATAGTCCATTCCGCCAGCATCCTCATAATTTTCTTCGAAATCACCCTGACCGGCTATATGACCACCTCTACGGCTCTTTCCATGGCCACGTCCATGTCCTCGTCCATGTCTAAATCCTGGTTCCATAACTGACCTATAAGACAAAATCAGTTAATCTGAAACCAGAAAATAAAACGTAAACCATTTTGTTAACACACATTACTTCTAAAAAGTCATTCAATCAAGTCTTAGTCAGAGATCACACAACATAGACATAACAGACCTATTCCCAAAGATTCCCAAAAGACTCGACCAGCTCTGATACCACTAATGTAACGCCTCCCTCAGCACTACATTTCAAACTCTTTACCGAAAATAAAAACAGAAAACTATTTGCTGGTTACTTTCGGAAAGTAAATTATTACTTATTCTGGTTCAAAAAAACTTGTGCAAAAAAAAACTTTTGACTTATACATAAGAACATAACCTGCATATAAATATATACATACCTATATGCTTACACATTTCCAACATCCTTACATCATTTGTTTTCCTTTCTACAGTTAGGACCCTTATAGTTACGGGTCATTGGTTAGAGTTCTAACATTAGAAAATAAAATACATCCATAGATATAACATACCAAAAACAAGGAGTAAAGCAGAGAACCAATATTACAAAAAGATTTGGCTCTCATAAGCCGGAAATACAACTAGAAGAAGTTAACACTACCCCTAAAGACTAACAACTCAGGCTGGTCATCTAATGAAACCCATTAGGGAGACTTCCATGGTCTTCCCTATCTGGAGAAGGATTGGGTGAAACTCCTCCTGCATCCACATCACTGTGGGATCAACAACATCCTCATCCAGAGGGTGGTACTCTACCACCTCCTCATCATACTCAACAGGATCCTCCTCAATCGGATCTTCTTCTTGAGGGTCTTCCGCAACCATAACATCATCATCATCATCATCATCATCATCCTCCCCTCCAACAAGGACGATGGGAACAGGTAGCTCTGGCACTGGAGATGCGGGTGCTGATCCAGGTACAAACTGTAGTGGTGGAGGCTGATGGTAAGTATTCCCTGTCTCCACTAGGGTCCTCAAAAGAAGGCAAATAGGTGGCAATGGAACTTCAAATGTCTTTAAACTGTGCGTATAGGATGATGCTCCTGCTTCATTCCCTTTAGTAGTAAGTAAAGGCCCGGTATATGTGGCGCTTCGGGCTCCCGGGTGTATAACCTGTGACACCCTTCTACCCCGCATGTTATAAAGCACTTAATATAAAGACAATTAAATGAAAACATGCATATTACTGAAGAATTTAAAAACAATTGTCCATGGGTAGAAAAGTCCCACATGTACCAGTTACAACGCGGAAAATGAAATAAGTTAAAACAGTAGAAACATGACAAACCAATAAATATATCCCAGCCCCGATGTCACCTACAGAGCTGGTATAACCGTTCCGGAATAAACATCCACGGAATTACAACTGAAACTAACAAAACATAAGCATAAGCCCTAACTATGAGTGGCGGCTCCTCAGAGTCACTCCTCTCCGGGCTGCTCGTCATCCTCTGCAAAGTGCCAATCAGGCCAAACACAAACAAACAAACAGATATAGGGAGTAAGAATCATGTAAACATATTAGCAAGGAGACAGGCAGTAAAGTAAACAGCAAGCATAGCAACATCATATCAAACATCAACATCACTGTCATCATTATACAATGCAGTGCAATGCAGCCCTACTCCGCTAAACCATCAATGCATGTGGATCCACTAAACTCGGGATGGACGACTTCAGAGTTAAATATCCACATTGAGAATCTACTCAACGCCGGAGAATCTACTCCTTGGATAGCCAACGCATCAAACCAACGAATGGCTCGTCACGGGGGCGTTAGGAGAATCTACTCCAACCGTGGATGGCCACATCGCCGTGCTCTAGGACGATCTCCCCTATGTCGAACATCCCTAAACAACAACTCCGATGCTATGCGTGTGCAACACAACAACAACAGCAACACCACCTCCAAACTCCAACGGAATCGACCGAAGATAACAGTGGAATCAACCGTGAAATAGACAACTATAAACACGAGAAGGGGGGTTGAATTGTGTTTATCAGAATTAAAATAAAGTTAAAAACTTTTTGCATGCAGAAGCTAAGTTCAGACAGGTGTAAAAGGTTACACAGACAGGTCACCTGTCTGTTGTAGTTTTCTCAGAAAACAACACACGTATACAGATGAAAGACAAGCTTGATAAAAACAGTTTTAACCACTTAGTTAGTAAACAGATGATATATAATCAAAACAACTAAGAGATTAAGGGAAGAGAGATTAACACAGTGATTTATCCTGGTTCACTCTTTAACACAAAGAGCTACGTCCAGTCCTTGGCAGCACCAAGATTTATCCACTATAACTGATCAGGTTACAGACTCCAAGTATTGTTTGCACACCTAGCCTCTTCAAGCTCCAACACAAGTATTCTTTGCACACCTAGCCTCTTCAGGCTCACTCAGATTTGTTTGAGAGTTTGGTTTGTAATAAATACACTTACAGACAGACAGATCTTTCACTAACACTCAGAGAGTGGTTTAAATGTAAAGCTTAGGAAAGTCTGCGTAATAACTTCAAATGATTGAAGAATACAGAGTGAATAAATGAACAGAGTAATGGCTCTTTAATGCTTTGTAAACTCTGATGTGTTCATCTTCAATGACTTCTATATTTATAGCCTTCAAACATTTAATATCCATTAGAGACATTCCTTGCAACGATGGCTTCAAGCAGAGCTTCATTAAATGCAATATAGTTGTTCTGGGCAGCCATTAATGCAATGGAGACGTTGGTTGTACTCTAACATGAAGGATAATAGCTTTATGCATCGTGTAGAAGCCAACTCAAAGTTGTGCAGAGTGCTTTTGTACTTTTGCAGAGTACATTTCCCTTTCTGTGTAATAACCGAAAGTACTAGGGAATAAAGCATGTTGGAAACATTCTTTAACTGGATGTTTGTCTCTGACTTCCTAGGTTGCTTGAGAGAGGGCACCTCTGAATTTCTTGATAAGCGTGAGAGAGAGATTTCAGAGTATTCTTCATGAGGGGACAGCTTCCAAAAGCTTCCTGTACTTTGAGTTCTTAACAAAGAACCTTAGACGAGTTGAAGAGCAGAGCAGAGACAGGTTGTAAACCAATTTTGCACATAGTCAACAATCCCAGTCAGTAGACAGGTTGACTTTTTGGCTTATAGAGACAGGTTGGTACTTAGGTAGACAGACAGGTGAGTTTTGTAATTTTCTGATCTGTACACTAAGTAGATAGGTTAGCAACCACAAAGTAGGTTAATTAAATCATTAACCAATGTTTAGTTTTCATCAAAACTTAGGGAAATGCACACAGACATTTTAGAGACTTAACAATCTCCCCCTTTTTGATGATGACAAACATTCAGATGATTTAATGAACCTTTGAAAATATCATCTTACAGAATAATAGAGAGTAGACAAGTTGATATTTTCTATATGTGCAGACAGGTGCATTTGAGTTCAATAAAAGAATATCAGAGCAATATGCAGCAGGTTTAAGTTCAAAATATCAGAGTATATCAGAGAATTAAAATTTTTACCAGTTATTATATTCTCCAGAACACTTAGCATATAATCATCACATAATTTTCTCCAATCATTTTACATTAATCATCTTACACTTTTCTCCCCCTTTTGTCAGCAACAAAAAGAGTAGACAGATAACAGTAGAGAGAAAAGAAAGACAATAGAGAGAAAATAAGAAAGATAAAGTAATATTGATTTGTATTCATCATAAGCATTTCATTTACAAGGCAGTTCCTACAACTATTTATCTAGGCTGATTAAAAAGAAGATACAAGGAATCAACTTTCTTTTCTAACAGCAGCCTAGCATGCCTCTCTGCATCCAAAAGTCTTCTGACTTCTTCTAGCTCAGTCTTAAGAAGATTGAAGCTATCTGAATCCACCATCTGAGAGGAGGAGGCTTCTGTAGACAAGCTGGTTGAAGCAGCAGACAGGGTTGGATACCAGGGTAAGGCTAAAACTGGGGGTGCCTTAGGTACAGAGAAAGGTGAGGAGACACGGGGAAAGAAATACTGATGAATGGTTCTGAAAAAGAATAAAGGAAGAAAAGCTATCTTAAACAGAGGAGTGATTCTAACTAGGTCAAAATCAGGAGAGGGAAAGACACAGGAGAGTCTTTCACAAAGAGACAGACGAGTGACTCTTATTTGAATAGGAGGGGGAAGAGGTTGATTGGCTAAGACAGATGGGGGTAAGGGTAAGAGAGAGTCTATGTGAGAGAAAAACGAATTAGACCCTATGACTAAAAGAAAAAAGTATCTAGACCTAGAGGGTAACATTACAACAGAGGCAGGATAGTGAGATCCTTCCAATGTTCTAATGAAAAAAACAATAGGGGGATAAAAGAAAATCTCCCTACAAGGGTTCAGAATGTGAGGTGGAGGAGAAGGGATGACAGATAAGTGAGATACACTTGCAGTCATCAGAGATTGCAAATCACTCACAAACAGTCTAGATGATATGCCAGATTGTTCTCTGGGAGTTGAGTCCCTATGAACAACTGTGTATTGACATACATCAGACACGACATCAAAAGATGTTTGGGTGGGGTGAGAGGAGACAGGTGAATGAAAAGGGGAGGCAACAGATAAAGGTTTGACAAAAAAGGGCAGAGGGGGAAGAAACAACAGAATCTGAAATACCTAGGTGAAGGGGAGAGGATGGTGCAGAAGGAAAGGTGAAGAGCTGATCTTCAAAGTGTCTTGGTTTCTTCCTTGAAGGGGACAGAGAAGCATCTTTAGAATGACCAACTGTCTGAGTTCCAGCAGACAGGTCAGCAGAGGTTGCAGTAGCAGCAACAGCAGCAGGCTCTTCTGCAGGGACTTCTTCCCTTTCAGCAATAGCCACCACAGGCATAGGGTAGCCTGACCTTTTTTTTTCTGGGAATGAATCCCAGATCAAGAGGTTTGATCTCCCTAGGCTCCTCTGAGGGTGGAGATGTCTGCTCCCCCTGAGCAGGTGCTTCCTCTTTACTAGGCTCAGACTCCACTTGTCTGACCTTGGTAAAGGTCTTCACCAGTCTTCTCCTCTTGGTGGGTTGTGCAAAAACCACACCAGATTTTCCAGCCTCACTGGTCTTCCTCTTTGGAGAGGGTTTCTTCAGCTTGAATCTGAGAGGCTCAACTGTCTCAGCAGATCCTTCAGAAGCTGTGGGTTCCTCAGGCCTCTGATCCTGTCTGGCCACCTTTCCAGCAAGTTTCCATATTCTCTCAGAGATTGGAAACTCTGATTCACCAGTGGAATCAGCTGGTTCTTCTGCTTTTTCCTTCTGCTTCTGCTCAGCAGCAGGCTTCTTCTTTTTCTTCTTATCTTCTTCTTCATCCTCTAGAGGGATTCCTTCAATCCCCATCATAGACAAGACTTTCTTGTCTATTGGCAGAGCCATGTCCACAAAATGGACATCAGTTGGAACAAATATCTTGTTCCTAAAAACCCTTGTCAGCAGCATTCCATAAGGGTAGGTAGGCATGTTTGTCCTTCTGATCAGAGACTCAAGATACATGTAGATGAGATCATTGATGTCTATCTTGATTTTGTGAATCAAGTGGTACAGAGCAAATCTGTCCAACTTGGTCACATTGTCTCGTGATCCTTTTCTGGGCATCACACACTCCAGAAGCAGCTTGTGCAAGAACCTGCACTTGGGCACCATGCTGACAGGCTTCTTGTTCTCAGGGTTGGGAACTCCATATATGACAATATTGACACTTTCAATTCCTACCTGATCTTCCCAGTCAGGTCTGAAGGTAGTTCCAATCCTTGGGCATCTGGTTGCCAATTCCAGAGAGCTAATGGGAAACTGGAGAGTCACATCAGCTGACATTTGAGCCTTGAAGCTCTTGGTTCCATCAACCACATTGGTGATGACCACAGCATTTCTCCAGAAGTCTCTGACAAGCTTGGGATGGACCAGCTCCTTGATATCAAAGAAGGCTGTCCACTTAGAGTATTCCAACTCTTCAGTGACATCCATTCCCCATTTCTTCATCTGTTGGAGATCAACAGTCTTGCCTGGTAGAATCTTCTCAACGTCAGCTATTCTCATTTCATATTTCTCAGCAATCTCTTTTGGAGACAAACGCTTTGAAGATGCCATTTTTCAGAGAAGAAAGAATGAGAGTTTTGGAAGAGAGAAGGGTTTGAACGAGAGGAAGACGAAGATGAAAAGACTTAGGGCTTTTGAGAAGGATAAAGTTTGAAACTTTCTGAAGATTGCCTTTTAAAGCAGTAAAAGCAGGAGAGAGAAAATAGACATTTTTAATTAAGAATGGCACGATTTATGTGGGAAACTGTAGCGCTCACTTAAGACATAATGAAAACATGGTTTCGAGGTAAAAACTGCCATGTCCATGATTAGCTTCAGATTAACAAATGGTTTTAAATAAATAAATAGAGAAGTAACCATTTTAATAAAACTGTTGAGTTTCAGCATAGTGACTCAGCAGAGTCAGACAGGTGATCACAGACAGTTCAAAACTCAGACATTTCATTCAACAATACAATGCATGTTTAAATTATCTCTAATAAATAAAAATCTTTCTTCTGCTAAAGGCTTAATGAAGATATCAGCCCATTGATTTTCAGTTTTAACAAACTTAATATCAAAGATACCTTTCTGAACATAATCTCTAATGAAGTGATGTTTGATTTCTATATGCTTAGCCTTAGAATGCTGAATTGGATTTTTAGTTAAGCAGATAGCACTAGAATTATCACACCATACAGATATATTATGCTAAAAAATAGAGTAATCCTCAAGTTGATGTTTTACCCATAAGAGTTGAGAGCAACAACTAGCAGCTGAGATATATTCTGCATCAGCAGTAGATAGAGCAATAGTTGTCTGCCTTTTGCTTGACCAAGAGACCAAATTTGCTCCAATGAAGTGGCATCCTCCACTGGTGCTTTTTCTTTCTATTCTGTCTCCAGCAAAGTCAGCATCACAGAATCCCACTAATCTGTATTCTTTAGTTCTTAAATATAGCAAACCAAGATTAGTAGTACCAAGCAAATATCTAAATATTCTCTTAATAGCTTTAAGATGAGATTCTCTTGGGTCAGATTGAAATCTAGCACACATGCAGACACTAAATTGAATATCAGGTCTGCTTGAGGTTAAGTACAGTAAAGATCCAATCATACCTCTGTAGACAGTTTGGTCTACCTTTTTACCTTCATCATCTTTACTTAGTTTTGCATTGGTTTCCATGGGAGTTTTCATAAGTTTAGCACTTTCCATTTTGTATTTCTTGAGCATTTCCTTGATATACTTTTGTTGATGGATGTAGATTCCATCACTTGTCTGTTTGATTTGTAGACCAAGGAAGAACTTCAATTCTCCCATCATGCTCATCTCAAATTCTGCTTGCATCAGCTTTGAAAAATCCTTGCACAGCTTTTCATTAGTTGCTCCAAAAATAATATCATCAACATATATTTGGACTATAATGAAATTTTCTTTAGAGCTTTTCTTAAACAGAGTAGTATCTACTTGACCTCTTGTAAAACCATTATGCATGAGAAAAGAGCTTAGTCTATCATACCATGCCCTAGGTGCTTGCTTTAAACCATATAATGCCTTTTTAAGTTTAAAAACATGATCTGGTTTATCAGTATCTTCAAAACCAGGGGGTTGTTTAACATAAACTTCTTCTTCAATTATTCCATTGAGAAAAGCACTTTTTACATCCATTTGAAAAAGAGTGATTTGGTGTTGTGCAGCATATGACATCAGTATGCGAATAGTTTCTATTCTAGCTACAGGTGCAAATGTTTCAGTATAGTCAATACCTTCTTGTTGGTTGTAGCCTTGAGCTACTAACCTTGCCTTATTTCTGACAACTTTGCCATCTTCATCTAACTTGTTTCTGAAGACCCATCTTGTTCCAATGACAGACTTGTTTTTGGGTTTGGAGACAAGTGTCCAGACATCATTTCTGGTGAACTGGTTGAGTTCTTCTTGCATAGCAAGAATCCAGCTTTCATCATCAAGAGCTTCTTCAATGTGTTTTGGCTCTATTTCTGACATAAAGGCCACATTGCTTGATTCTCTTAAAGTGGATCTGGTTCTTACTCCTTCTGAGGGATTTCCAATAATGAGATCCTTAGGATGATGAGTTTTGAATTTCCAGTCTCTTTCAAGAGGGTCTTGACTTGTCTGTTGACTTGTCTGCTCCATTTGTCTGTCTGGTTCTGCTTCAGATTCTGATTTGGTTAAGTCAGGTTGTTGATCTTCTGACTTGTTTATATCAAGACCTGCAAGATCATCTTCTAGATTTGACAATTCCTTATCAGTCTTTAAGTTATCATTAAATTTGACATGAACAGATTCTTCAATAACAGATGTTCTAGAATTGTAAACTCTAAAAGCTTTAGACATTTCAGAGTATCCCAAAAAGATACCTTTGTCTGTCTTAGAGTCAAACTTTCCAAGTTGATCCTTGGTATTTAAGATGAAGCATTCACAACCAAATGCATGAAAGTAAGAAATGTTGGGGATTTTTCCTTTCCACAGTTCATAGGGTGTCTTCTTTAGAAAAGGCCTAATGAGTATTCTGTTTTGTACATAACAGGCTGTGTTTACTGCTTCTGCCCAGAAGTACTTAGGGAGATTATTCTCATTGAGCATAGATCTAGCCATCTCTTGCAGAGATCTGTTCTTTCTCTCAACCACTCCATTTTGTTGAGGAGTTCTAGGTGCAGAGAAATTGTGAGAGATCCCATTCTCCTCACAGAACTGTCTAAACTGCTCATTTTCAAATTCTCCCCCATGGTCACTTCTAAGAGTAGAAATGCAGAAACCCTGCTCATTTTGTACTCTTTTACAGAATACTGAGAAAGCCTTAAAAGACTCATCCTTGTGGGTCAAGAAGAGTACCCAAGTATATCTAGAATAGTCATCAACTATGAAAAATCCATATTTCCTTCCAGTTAAGCTAGCAACACTAACTGGTCCAAACAGATCCATGTGTAACAACTGAAGAGGTCTAGAGGTTGATACTTGGTTTTTAGATTTGAAACTTGATTTTATTTGTTTACCTCTCTGACATGCATCATACAAAACATCTTTCTTAAAACTAATATCAGGCAATCCTCTCACAAGGTTATCCCTTTTTAGTTTTGAAATTAGTTTCATACTGGCATGTCCTAGTTTCTTATGCCATAACCATCTCTCATCCTCTTTAGACATCAGACAGGTTACACTTTGATCTGAGAGATCAGTCAGTTCAATCTTATACAGATTTTGTTGCCTTTTAGCTGAAAAGAGGGTTTTGCCACTTAGATCTTTAACTATATATACATAAATCTTTGGTAAAGGAGACATCAAATCCATTGTCACATAATTGACTTATGCTAAGCAAATTGTGTTTTAATCCTTTAACCATAAGAACATTTGATATAGAGGGAAGAGGAGGTTTACCACCAATAGTACCATTTCCTATAACCTTCCCTTTCTGATTTCCACCAAATGCCACATGTCCTCCTTTCTTAAGTTGGAGGTCTAGGAACATAGACCTTTCTCCTGTCATGTGTCGCGAGCAGCCACTGTCCAGGTACCAGCAGTGGTGTTTTCTTGGTGCTGTTGAGGACATCTGCAACAGAGATTATTTGATCTTTAGGTACCCATAGTTTTCTGGGTCCTTTTCTGTTAGTTCTAGGAGTCTATGAAGACTTCCTTCTTTTCTTATGAAGACACTTAGACATAACATGTCCAGTCTTTCCACAGAAATTACAGACAGGTATGGATTTAATAGAAGTAGATGTAGTAGACATTTTAGAGTGCTTAATTGATACTTTATGATGTGTCTGATGGACATATCCAATACCTTCTTTGTTAAGGGAGTGCCTCTGACAACCAAGCAGCTTGGTCAGATTTTCTCTACCATTAACAAATTTGGCCAGATCAGATGTGAGCTCTTCCATTTTCTGTTGAAGTTTTTCAACTTCTTCAGACTGTGATGAATCACTAGAGATCTTAGCTTCATTAGACTTTTCAGTCTTCAGCTCACTGTTCTCCTTGGCAAATTTCTCACACTCTAGAGATTTCTGTTTATGCTCACTGAGGAGCTTAACATGATCTCTCTTAAGAGATTTGAAAGCCTTAGATAAGCAGTTGGATTCCTCCAACAATTCTTCGTAGGCATCAAGTAATTCCTCATAATCAGAATTTACCTCATTATCTGAATCTGAGTCAGTGTTAGCCATTAGACAGAGATTTGCTTCTTCCTCTGTCTCCTCATCAGAAGATGTTGACTCTAGATCTTCCCAAGTAGCCATCATTCCTTTCTTCTTCTTTTTGAAGAACTTCTTAAACGGGGCTTTCTTGAGTTGAGGACATTCTGCTTTGATGTGACCTGGTTTCTTGCACTCATAGCAGACAATTGAGTTCTTGTCTGTTGAAGTGGAATCTTTGAAGTTCTTGTCCTTGTTGAATCTTCTGAATGGCTTATCTTTTCTGAACTTCTTTTTCTGTAAGAGAAGTTTTATCTTTCTGGTTAGGAGAGATAGTTCTTCATCACTTTCAGAATCCTCAGGTTCAGACAGGTCAGCATCACTGGATGATTCGTCTGCTTTCAAAGCTTTAGAAGCTTTCGAAGACTGTTGATCAGCCTTCAGAGCAATTGACTTGCCCTTCTTTGTTGAGACTTCATCTCCAAGTTCTTTCTCATGAACAGTAAGTGTTCCAAGGAGTTCATCCATAGTCAAGGTGGTAAGATCTTTGGCTTGAGAGATAGCAGTTACCAGAGGTCTCCACTGCTTAGGCAGGCTCCTAAGTATCTTTCCAACCTTCTCAGCATTAGAGTAAACTTTGCCAAGAGACTTTAGACCATTAATGATAGTTTGGAATCTCCCTATCATTTGAGCAACAGATTCTCCTTCCTCCATGAGAAACAGTTCATACTTTCTGACAAGTATGGCAATTTTTGATTCTTTGACTTTGGCTGTTCCTTCATGTGTGACAGCTAAGGTGTCCCATATTTCTTTGGCAGAATCACAGGCACAGACCTTTTCAAACTCATCAGGACTGAGAGCACAAATAATGTTGTATCTGGCTTTGTGATTTAGCTCCCACTTTGCCTTTTCTGCAGGAGTCCACTGAGCTTTTGGCTTGTCAGTATTGTCATCATTTTTAGGAATGAAAGGACCATCTGTGATGACATCCCAGAGATCAGAGTTTGTAGATAGAATGAACCATTTAAATCTATCTTTCCAATAGTTGTAGTTTTCTCCATTGAAGAATGGAGGTCTTGTTAAGGAGGCTCCTTCAGTCTGGTGACTTCCACTAGCTCCAGCAGTCATGTCTATTCTTCAGGATCTTTTACCTCTACACTGTTAGATGCTCAACCCAGAGGCTGAGCTCTGATACCAACTGAAATAGACAACTATAAACACGAGAAGGGGGGTTGAATTGTGTTTATCAGAATTAAAATAAAGTTAAAAACTTTTTGCATGCAGAAGCTAAGTTCAGACAGGTGTAAAAGGTTACACAGACAGGTCACCTGTCTGTTGTAGTTTTCTCAGAAAACAACACACGTATACAGATGAAAGACAAGCTTGATAAAAATAGTTTTAACCCCTTAGTTAGTAAACAGATGATATATAATTAAAACAACTAAAGAGATTAAGGGAAGAGAGATTAACACAGTGATTTATCCTAGTTCACTCTTTAACACAAAGAGCTACGTCCAGTCCTTGGCAGCACCAAGATTTATCCACTATTACTGATCAGGTTACAGACTCCAAGTATTGTTTGCACACCTAGCCTCTTCAGGCTCCAACACAAGTATTCTTTGCACACCTAGCCTCTTCAGGCTCACTCAGATTTGTTTGAGAGTTTGGTTTGTAATAAATACACTTACAGACAGACAAATCTTTCACTAACACTCAGAGAGTGGTTTAAATGTAAAGCTTAGGAAAGTCTGCGTAATAACTTCAAATGATTGAAGAATACAGAGTGAATAAATGAACAGAGTAATGGCTCTTTATTGCTTTGTAAACTCTGATGTGTGCATCTTCAATGACTTCTGTATTTATAGCCTTCAAACATTTAATATCCGTTAGAGACATTCCTTGCAACGATGGCTTCAAGCAGAGCTTCATTAAATGCAATATAGTCGTTCTGGGCAGCCATTAATGCAATGGAGACATTGGTTGTACTCTAACATGAATGATAATAGCTTTATGCATCGTGTAGAAGCCAACTCATAGTTGTGCAGAGTGCTTTTGTACTTTTGCAGAGTACATTTCCCTTTCTGTGTAATAACCGAAAGTACTAGGGAATAAAGCATGTTGGAAACATTCTTTAACTGGAAGTTTGTCTCTGACTTCCTAGGTTGCTAGAGAGAGAGCACCTCTGAATTTCTTGATAAGCGTGAGAGAGAGATTTCAGAGTATTCTTCATGAGGGGACAGCTTCCAAAAACTTCCTGTACTTTGAGTTCTTAACAAAGAACCTTAGACGAGTTGAAGAGCAGAGCAAAGACAGGTTGTAAACCAATTTTGCACATAGTCAACAATCCCAGTCAGCAGACAGGTTGACTTTTTGGCTTTTACAGACAGGTTGGTACTTAGGTAGACAGACAGGTGAGTTTTGTAATTTTCTAATCTGTACACTAAGTAGATAGGTTAGCAACCACAAAGTAGGTTAATTAAATCATTAACCAATGTTTAGTTTTCATCAAAACTTAGGGAAATGCACACAAACATTTTAGAGACTTAACAAACCGCAACAGCTTGCCTCGCGGAATCTACCTGAGGACTTAAGCTGAATCAACCGCAGTACCTGGGGCAAACTCTCGGCCACCAAGGCACATAACAACAACACCTTAGACCCAAACCACGGGGTCAAGGCTTCCTTGGCCAAAAAGCACCAAGGCACCGCTCAGCAGCTTGAGGTACCCAATGGGTATCGACTTATCAACTCAACGTCTTACCATCTCATCATCTTAATTATCTTTAGTGAACATTAGTCAAATTGTCTAATCCACTTATCATCATTGGGGAATGGGGTTTAAACCCCTTAAAGTCCTTTAATTCTGTTCTGTCCAAGAGGGTTGAGCACGGTCGTGCTCGTAACCCTGCACGATCGTGCTTAAACACGTGAGGGGCGTGCTCCCCTTTAAGTAAAGCACGGTCGTGCTCTTTGTCCTGCACGGCCGTGCTGAACAGCACGGCCATTTACCCAGAATTCAATTGGGAGCACGGTCGTGCTCCCTGTTTAGCACGGTCGTGCTCATCGCACGACAGTGCTGTTCTGGGCAGGAACAGTAACCGTGTTCTAATCAATTTTAAGAGTTTTAATCAGTGAACATCCTAAATCAGTTATCAATGTGTTTTAAGGATTAAACTCAGAAACATTATCAACATTAACGCAACAGTGGCATCAACCAACCAGATCATCATGTTCATAGCCATACCAACAACGTAAACTCAAAACAAACATTATGAACACAGGCATAATCAATCACTAACATGTTATCAGAATAAACAACGAATCATATTTATACCAAAACAAATATTCACGCAAACAACCGGGGTTATGGGAACCCCTTTTACTCTACTCTAACCCCAAGCCTATGATCACACTACCCTTTTCCCCATACCTGGATTGAAGGTAGCTCTAACGGTGGTCTTAACAGCAAACGGTTCCTCCCCTAAGACGGCTCGGCCTCAAACGATCCTTAAACAATTAAAACACGAAGGATTAGTTCCCTGTTCACAATAATGAAAAGGAAACTTAGACAGAGAAGAAACGTTACCTATGTAATAAACACATATATGCTAGCGGTCTCCCAAGGCTTCAAACACTCACGAAACTAATCAAGAAGGAGGAAAGAGGAAGAAGACTTGTTCTGGCCGCACACAAGGTGGCTGCTGCTACCAAAATTCAGGGTTAAATGTAAACCCTCGAGTTCTGTTCACGTATTTAACGTTCGGACCTGAGCACGGTCGTGCTCTCCCTTGAGCACGGTCGTGCTCCACTTAGCGTCACCGAGACGCTGTC
This sequence comes from Echinosophora koreensis, assembly GCA_035048595.1. Taxonomy (NCBI): domain Eukaryota; kingdom Viridiplantae; phylum Streptophyta; class Magnoliopsida; order Fabales; family Fabaceae; genus Echinosophora; species Echinosophora koreensis. Next base: position 590,956 of record JAPCYP010000096.1, read on the forward strand.
CACGTATTGAGCACGGGCGTGCTCCCTGTTGAGCACGGTCGTACTCGACTTAAAATCAGAAACACGCTTCTGACTTTAAGCATGGGCATGCTGGCTAATGAGCACAGGCGTGCTCACGTACCAGAAAGGGTCTTTTAAGCCCAAAATCCCATTAAGCCCTTAACCAGTCAAACAGCTTAACAAAACCAGCTTTAAGAAAATAAATTCCGAAAAACAGGGTGTTACATAACCCAAGCGCCTCCATCGTCTCGGTGCTCAAACGCTAGGCCCATGAACCCCGAGTGGGTCAAATGATTCATCGGGTCTATCTATATACGCATAACAATATACCACAAAAGAGAACCAAATAGAAATAATGCAAAGGTGAGATACCAATATATGAGTTTTATCATAGTAGTTACATACACGACTCACAAATAACAGCATATGACAACAACAAAACATCACATAATATCACAATTATTCCCATAGGGATTCATACTCGACAACCAAATGCATTTGTAAAACATTTCATGACACTTCAATATCCACTACCTATTTCATAATTCTCCAGAGATCCTAACTTCCCTTCGTCGAGCATGATAGGCCGCAATAATCCCTATACACAATTGTTTCGCGTTGGGTCGACCTCTCAATTTGGGTTCGATCCCCAATTGTTCTAGGGTATCATGTCTCACCTAAATAATATGGAATAGTTCTTGATTGAGTACATTACGTGTAGGGTAACCGATTTCCACTACCCGAGATTGCAAGGTGTATCCCGTGGATTTCGAGCCCGAATGTCCCTAAAGACCCAAAAACTAAAGAATACGTCTTTGGTCCGTAACTATTCAGTTTGTTAGTTCACCCTGTGTGAAACTGTAGCTCGATACACAATGGCACGTCTACTAGACTATGCATGTAAACCAATGGTGCTCGTTTTGTTTTTGTTTTTCGCTTCATTCTTTCCTCATCGAGGCTTAAAGCTCCCGACTACTTTTCTTCAGGTATTAAATAAACTTTAATACCAACTTAGGATTTTAAAACAAAATCAATGATTTAAAATCTCTTTCTCAAATGAACACTAGCCCGACGTCTCGGAATTCTAGGTTCTTATCAGTAGGAACACTAGCCCGACTTCTCGGCAATCCGAATCCAGCCCGATATTTCGGCAATGCAGATCCAGTCTAAATCTCTTAGCATCGGCAATCTAGGTCCTTTCCTTTCCTCAAAAACTCAAACAGGAACTCTAGCCTGTTATTTCGGTAATCTAGGTCCTTTCCACTTCCATTTTCCTTCCATTTGGTTTTCTTTTTCGTTCAGTGAAAACTAAATCGAAAAACAAAGTACAAAAGTCTTCTCAACTTAGTGCCATAAATACTTTTTCGTTCTTAGAAATACACTTTCACTGAAACTTTTTCTTTTAGAAATCCATTTTCTGAAAACTTAGAAACCACTAAAATCTTTTCTCAACTTTGAACCAAATACAAAACTCTTGCAAATAGTTTTTCAAAGAGAGCATTTTTCTCTAAATCTTTCCATTTTTGAACAACTTTTTGTAAAACTTAAAAGAAAATCTGTTTTCAAAAGACTTTTCCCTTCAAAAATTCTTTTAAACATTTTAACGGATTTTGATGTTTTCCATGTTATTTCTCTTCCTAAATTTTGTTCTATCTCCACACTTTCATCATTAGAGTTTTCTTCTCACTTTCTAAAGAACCAAAACATCACTTTTTCAGTTTTTCTGAGTTAAGGTATTTTAATATCTTAATCTTTATTAACAAGCAATGATTAGTGTCATGCCCTCAACCAATCACAATCAACCGATACAGTAAATATCATCCGATACATACAAAATCAATTTACATAACTCAACAACAACATATACATTTTCAACAATTCAAATAACATAACAACACATTTTCAATCAAACATATATCAAGTCACACAAACAAGGTACATGACTAGCAAAAACCCCTCAGGTAAACTCCCTTTACCTCTGAGTGTGAATTCCTGTTCTGAAATTGATCGTCTAGGCTACAGTTTCCTCCACACAAAACCAAACAACAAACTATCCAACAATTCCTTCACAAAACAACATAGAACAAGTTAAATTTTGAAGAAATCCTATTAACTCCCTAAGTGTAAAATTCAGCCCAAACTAGGAAAATAGGTTAGGGATTTTTGTTGGATTTAAGCTCTTGGATTTTGATTATATAGGTACTATAGAGCTTAAATCAAGCATTAGATTTTAAAAATGGAACGAAAACATCAAACCCTTCCTCCTTGAGGGTTTCAGCCAAATAGGGTTTTATGGGTTAGGGTTTTTCATTTCATCAACACTCTTAAATACAACATACTAAAGTCCTATGAAGATGATAGAAACTATCATGATTCAAAAATTTCATTCATTCTTTAAGTTATGAAGTTTTTCATGAAGCAAATCAAAAATGGGTTTCATGAAAATGAAACATGAAATGAGAATGAAAGGCTTTCAAAGAAGAAGAAAAGATGACTATAGCTCAAAGAGATTACCTAAAAAGAGTAAAGAAGTGAAGAAGGATGATGATCTTTGTGAGTTCTCCAAGTTTTCTCTTTGCTTGTGCTCTTGAACCTTAGCTTTGTGTTCTTGTTTTTGTGAGTAAAAATGAAGACAAGAGGTGTGAAATAAGGGGGAAGCTGTGGGGTTAAGGGTAGATTAGGAAAGAAAATATTGAATTATGGCATGTTTGGATCTTTAGTAAAAATTAATAGGTTTTTAACTTAATATAAAACTATATCCTTAAAGTTGTCATCATGACTTTGATGAGTCATGATGTGAGAATTTTCACAAGTCCTCTCAATCACTTCCATTATCTCTGCTCCATATTATTTCTGCACCACATCCAGTTTCGCTGTTTACCCGATTTAAGGTTCTTACGCGCTCGTATAATTATCTCATCCGAATAAAATATAATATTTATTTTAGAGCGAAATGATTGAAATGACTCATATCACCTAAAAAGGGATAAGAATCATTGATATTTTGTTCACGGGTCAAATTTAGGTTTTCTGATCAGTAAATTTATACTGTCATTGAAAACGCAGACAATGTTTAGTCTGAATTTTCAATCCAAAATTTTGCTGGAACTTTTTACTATCTATTATGATCTAGATATGATTTTGTTTTAGTTAAAATCATTTTCTAGGTTTCGGATAAAAATATAAACATATAAATATCTTTACAGATATTGGAAAGTAGTGAAAATCGGGGTGTTACAGTAAGAATGTATTGCAAATTAGGTATGGGAATTTAAAAAATAAAAATAAAAACCGTGTTCCTCAATTAAAAAAATTTACCTTTTAAAATAACAATAAAATATTAAAGGACAAAATTGAGAGACAATATTTGAAATAAAAGTTGTAATATTTGACTTTCTCTGCTATTTTACTATTTAAAATGCTAATAAAATATTAAAGGAATAAAAAAATAAAAAAATTGTAATATTTGACTTCTCTGCTATTACTATTTAAACTTCATGAAATAAAGTCATTGTTTTAAATAATTTATATTATAGTATTGTAACAAGAGATTAAATTGAGTAAAGAATTCATTATTTGAAAAATCTATACAAATATAATTTAGCTGTGAAGTTATTGTTTGAAATAATAAATAAAATATATATTGAATAGATATGCATTGTGAATATGAATTTTTTTTTTATACAATCAAAATTATATAGAAATTGACAAATCATTAAAAAATTTGATTCTTATCATAATTACTTTTTTTTTGATGCACTTATCATAATTACTTTAAAAGTAATTCATATCATGATTTCTGACCAATTGACAGTATAAAAAAAACTTAACACTAACAATACATAGAAATAAAACTCATAGAATAATAGGAAATGAATATGAACAAGATAATCTACATTTTGTTATATTAATAAAGTAAAATATTTAAATTACTAATTAAATAATTGTGCTAAAACTTAACGAGAATGGTTACTATTAACAATAAATTTTTTTTTCCTATAATAATAAAATTTAGAGAAAAGTCGTTACTGAAAGGAAAAAAAGGATGAGCGAGAAATTTCACTGATTGGAATTGGATAATTAAGAATAATTATCAGAAACATCTAAACTCTTAACTTGGTACATATTAAACATCATATATTTTTAGGACTTAATTGATATGCACTACCAATGAATTAATTTTTACACTATTAACTAATTATAAATTATCATATCATTAATTAAAAACTGTTAATTCTTTTCATAACTATCATTAAAGCCACTCATATATATCATGATTTTTAATTGGTTGACGTTGTAATTTTTTTTATCCTAACAATACATACTAAATTACTAATTAAACTCATATGTTTAAGTAGCAGTCATTTTGCCTAAAAAAAAAAAAAGGTATAAGTTAAATTTTTTTTTTTTGACAATATTTGTAAGTTAAAAGTTGTCTGCTTATTTGTCTACCTTTTTTACTTATGTTTTTTAACTTAGATTTTAGGTATACTTATATTTCAATAATTATTTTACATTTTATTATTTTGTCTCATTTATATTTATATCATATGTAAAATAAATCATTACGCTTGTTCGTCGCACGGGTAAAAAAAAAAATCTAGTTTTAATAATATTAGAATTAGAATTAGAAAGATTAGCTTAGGTGGGCAAAACGAATTCAAACCGAACAAAGACCGAGGTTGTCGCTGTGACATTGTTATGTCATATTTGAAGGTGGCATGTAGTTCGCTTTTGTTACAGAGGAAAAATGGGTCCTCTAACACCAACACCAACAATGGATACTATCTATGATCTCATTGAAGAGGCCAAACTCCGTTTCCTATGGTGGGCTCTTTGTATATTCGCCATTTCCTATTTCTTCACTCGTAAGTGATTCCAATTTCATTTGATTTCATTCACATTCACTTCATGCTATTTTTAGTCAATCTCACGCTTTCTCAATGAATTGTGGTTGCATTTGCTGTTTTTCTATCTGCATTTTGCTTTAAGACTGTATAGTTTGAACCTTTGATTCACATTTGCTATTTTGCTATCTGGGTTTTGCTTTAAGACTACAAATTTGTATCTGGGATTGACATTTGCTATTTTGCCATCTGGGTTATTGTTTAAGACTACAAATTTTGAATCTTTGATTGACATTTGCTATTTTGCTATCTGGGTTTTTGTTTAAGACTACGAAATTTTGAATTTTAGTGACTTTGCTATTTTGCTATCTGGGTTATGCTTTAAGACTGAAAATTTTGGATTTTATAGATTGGCATTTGCTATTTTGCTATCTGGGTTTTTGTTTAAGAATACAAATTTTGAATCTTTGATTGATATTAGCTATTTTGCTATCTGGGTTATGCTTTAAGACTGAAATTTTTGGATTTTGTAGATTAATTTTATTTGTTGTTGATCACAGATACAAGTAAATCAATGTGGATGAACATACCCATGTCCATACTATTTGTTGCTGCTCTTCGGATTCTTTTGAACAAGGTTGAATTCCATTGGAAGGTTCAGCCACCTAGATCACAGACTTATCTATCTTATTTGGAGAAAAAACAGTTGTCTCTAAATGATGCACGCCACTCTTCTTCACCTCCACCTCCCAAATGGAAGAAGAAGATTGATTCTCCTGCTGTGGAGGCTGCCTTGAACGATTTCATTGATTTGATATTGAAGGATTTTGTGGTGAATTTGTGGTACTCTGAAATTACTCCAGATGGGGAGTTTCCTGAGCAGATACGTGACTTAGTCATGGATGCTCTTGCTGAAGTGTCAGTGAGGGTTAAAGAGATAAACCTTGTTGACTTGCTAACTAGGTACCTGATTTTTTTCTCATCTATATTTGCTTCCAGAAGGAAAGGAATTTGGCGAGTTCTTGATTAGCTAGTGTGATATTGTATACAATTCTTCAAAATGGTTGTCATACTGATATTCGATACATAACATATAGGATAAATTTGATACTTTTAGATATTTTTTTTTATATATATTTATTAATTTTTGTTGTATCAACGTATTTGTATTGTGCCATATTTGTGTCCCGTATTTGTATCGTTGTTTCCTAGCTTGGTTGGTACTAGATAAAAAAGGAACCACTAATTTTGTTATGTATCTGTTACATTTTTAGGGATATAGTTGATTTAATAGGTGATCACATAGACCTTTTCAGAAGAAATCAAGCTGCTATAGGTGTTGATGTTATGTTAACATTATCTTCTGAGGAGAGGGATGAAAGATTGAAATTCCATCTGTTGAATTCCAAGGAGCTTCATCCAGCACTAATATCACCAGAGAGTGAGTACAAGGTGTGAGTGGAGTGTCCTGATGTTATTTATGTTCTGCTTTTGAGAAACACACACCACACCTTAAGTAATGATTTCTCTTTTGGTAGGTTCTTCAGCGGCTAATGAGTGGGGTATTAGCTTCAGTACTAAGACAACAAGAAGCTCGATGTCCTGTGATTCGATCGATAGCTCGGGAAATTTTAACTTGCTTGGTATTGCAACCTGTTATGAAGTTGGCAAGCCCCGGGTATGTTGTTGAATATTTTGTTTTATATTTCATTTACTTTAAGGTTTTCTTGTTGGGGAGGTGTGTCTTAACAATTTCTACCCGGTTGAGTTTGTTGCACCAATATTTCAGCTATAAATGAAGACATTTTAAAGTTTTCTTTGCATTTTTGGAAGGTATTTTTGAACCATTCTTGGTATATATGTGACTTAGAAAACCTTCCTACCATGGTTTTGTTCTGGGTGTGGGCTGATAAGCTTGAAGGTCGAGAGCTGAAAGGGTAGATGACTAGATGGTTAAAAGCATGTGTTATTGGAACTTCCAGGCAGCAGCAAGGTTAAGAAATTTGAGCATCTAAGAAGAGGGCGAGGCGAAATATAAAATATGGTGGAACTTTGAATGTTAGTAGGGTTGGTATGAGTCTGAGTATATGCAAAAGAAGAATAATAATAAAAGGTGATGTCAATTAGTTACTGAAGAAGAGATATTTCAGGGCCAAATCTAGGACTTACTAATCTTATTAAATGTGATTATGAAACAACGGGTTTGGGTGTTTCCCATCTATTACACAAGGTTGTTTTTTCAAAGAGCAATTTAGTGAGCTTAGAGATTTATAAAAAAAGTTACATGTAAGCATCACAAGTAACAAGCACAGGAAGCATTCCATAACATAATTAAAACCAATGTGAAGACTAAGGACCAAAAACATAAAATAAAACCTATGTGAAGACTCTATGTACAATGATCAATGCCCTAATCATCAAAATCAGAAGTTAAAAAATACCATATTGTGAACTGCTATGTGCATGATTGGATTTACATTGAAATAGACTCAAATGTCCGGTTGAGTTCACATTTTGGTGTACTGGAAAGTGTGTTTGTACATTGAAATGTAAATTGATGGACACCCTAAGTTGTTAGACTATGACTTATTAATTATTATGGAGAGTCTTTATTGATGCAGTCATGAAGAAGGTTTTCTCCCCCCACCCCCATGCATGTCTTTCTGTTTGTTTGGGGGACTGGAGAGCGGAGCGTAAAAGAAAGAAATTTCAGTAAAATTTTTTGAGTGCTTGTGATACCGTTATTTAATAAAAAAATAGCATACAGATTATTTTTTTGCAGCTCATCAATGAACACTTTAAAAGAAAAATGATCAGTTGGATAAAAAGTAAGAGACATGTTATATTTTTATTGAAGAACAACACTATAATTACTTAAAAAAATTATGTGAGTTTTGTGAAAGAAATTGTATGGTACCTATATCAAGACTCTAGGGGGCTAACTCATAGGTTAATATATATAACAACAACCTAAAAATAACTTATCTGTTTATCCAAGGAAAGATGTTTAGAATTTTCTCTAATTGAGATAATTGAGAACATTTTAATGTACAAACATTATAAAAGCTGAATTTTCTTCCTGATATCTGGTCTTTATGATCAGGTATATCAATGAGCTGATTGAATCTCTTCTACTTGTACTTAATGATTATGTTATTACAAGTTGGATGGGTGGTGGTGATGAGTCAACTACAACTCAAAATCAAGGTCATTCTTCTGCTGGTGGGGTTCCACATGATAATCGCACAACCTCAGCTGATTGGGCTCAAATGCTGGAAGCTGCAACTCAAAGAAGAACTGAGGTTCTTATGCCTGAGAATCTTGACAACTTGTGGGCAAAAGGAAAGAATTACAAAAGGAGAGAGTTTAAAAAGGGAAGATCTATGAATAAACCATTGAATAGTGTGGATTCAGATTCACTACTAAATGTTGGAAGCATAAATAGGTCAGAGTCTCCACCAGATCATGACATGGAATTATGTTTTGAAACAGAACAGCACCAAGTTGATGAAGTGAATGATATAAAGGATGATGTTGTTGCTGCTAATAAATATAAAACTTCACTTAAGAGATCTAGCAGTGCTTGTGCCTTGGGAATCCAACCTAATAAAGGAGGGTCCATAGTGTCAGAGTTCTACACCCATGATGTAGAGAAGTATGATGAAGGATTTCGGGGAAAGATTGCTGACATGGTTGTTAGAAGAGAGGGGCATTTGGTTCCCAAGCTTCGGTGCCGGGTATGCACTTTTTACTGTCAAACTTATGAGTTATGACTTATAAATATACTATCCTAAAAAATATGTTTGAAAAAAAAAAAAAAAATCTTTTTTAAAAAAACTTATTTAACCTTTAGTTGCCTTAAAAACAAATTAACAACAATTCTTTTCCCAATTTTTTTCTTTTAATTCGTTAAGTTTTTGGATGAATAAAATACTATTAAATTTAATTGTTATGGACTGTCAATGTAAAGATTTTTTTTACATTTTCAACTAATCATGAATTGTCGCATTATTAAGAATATTCAACTTTTATAATAATTACCTTAAAAGTCACATATAAGATGATTTTATGATTGTTTGACACTATAAAAAACTGTACATTGATATTATATCAAAATTAAAATCATTTTTATCGTGATAGAAAAATAATGTCACAAAGAAGTTACGATTTAATTGTGATCCACTTTTAGTATAAATGTTTTTTACATTGTCAACCAATTATACATTGCCACGGTATAAAAAAATATCTGACTTTTATAATGACTACCTTAAAAGTCATAGATACGTTGATCTATATTTTTTTTGATGGTGTAAAACACTTTATGCTAACAACATATCATAACTAAACTGCAGATTGTAGAAGTTAATGGAAAATAATGACGAGAATAAAAATATTAAATGATATTCTTTTTTAACAAATCACCTCAGTTATCAGTAACATTTAGGAATCTTATGAAATTTCTCAATAATTAATATTGAAATTAATTAGCGTATAGCAAGTTAGATAAGTTGAGGGTATGAAAAACCAATTACATTTTGGCTTTGGGTTGTGATATTGGAAAGGCGGAAACGAAAACTCTTATGCATTTCTTTTATGTCATGTGATTGAGCAAGGATTATAAAAGAAATCTTACAAATTTACTAATAACATCTTTTTATGTCCTTCCCTTGGCTACGCAATAAAAAAATTGCATGAGGATATGAATGTGATTTAATACAAGTGGAAGGGGATTGAGGTAGGCTTCTAACTTTGTTGTTTATTGTCTCTTTATACACTGCAGGTAATAGGAGCATATTTTGAGAAACTTGGTTCCAAATCTTTTGCTGTCTATTCAATTGTAGTGACTGATGGGCTAGAAAAAACTTGGTTTGTAAAAAGAAGGTAGAAGGTTTGCTTCTTCCATTCATTTCTAGATCAGTGGAAGCATGGTTTTAGATTGCGATTGTTAACAACTAGGAAATTATGACTGTGATGGTCACAATGCAGTTGTAAAGATTATCAAAATCACAATATTGCGGTTGCAATCCTTGTGGTAGTCCGCAATTTAAGACCATGAGTGGGACTGCAGAAGTTATGTTTGTTTGAATTTTGATATTTTACAGACAAAGTAAATTAGAACTTGGTTGACAAAGGTGGTAATGTTCGAAGTTTTAGTTTTAACCATACAACAAACTACTGGGATCGGTGATATTTTTTTGGTTTAAATATGTTTTTGGTCCCTACAAAGTTTATCAATTTTGGTTTTGGTCCTTGTGTAATTTTTTCTTAGGTTTTCATCCCTGTAATCTAAAAAAATTTGCAAATAGTCCCCACAGTCATCTTTTTCTGTTATCTAGTACTCATGGGTATCAAGGTAATTTTATTTTACTGTCCGACTTGTTGTAAAATTTGGTCATAAAATAGAAACAAAATCATACATTAGGGACATAAGGTTAAAATTGCTAAATTCCTTCATTTTGTATAATATCTAGTACTCAGGGGGTACCGAGGTAATTTCTCGTTCTTGTCCGACTTGCTCCAAAATTTGGCTAGAAAGTATAAATAAAATCATACATTAGAGTCATAGGGTTAAAATTGACGAATTTTTTCATCTAGTATGATTTATAGTACTCAGGGGTAACAATAGGGATTATTTACAAAATTTTCGAAAATACAGGGACGAAATCGTAAGAATTTTTTTTACAAGGACTAAAACCAAAATTGGTGAACTTTGCAGGGACTAAAAGCCTATTTAAACCTATTTTTTTTTATTGAATCATCCTCATTCCTCCATTTTTTGGTTTAAACTGATCCTTGATAGAGAATAAATATGTGGAGTTTCAATATTGTTTTGTTCCATATTTATATTTGTGCTTTGACATTACCAAACTTTACTTTGGTGGCATTCAGATACAGGAACTTTGAGAGATTGCATCGACATCTAAAAGATATTCCCAATTACACATTACGTTTGCCTCCCAAAAGGATATTTTCCTCAAGCACGGAGGATGCTTTTGTGCATCAGCGTTGCATACAACTTGATAAATATCTTCAGGTATTTTTAGTCCTTGTCTACAAGCCTTCAACTCTTTATTAAAGAAATAGTATGTTTACGTGTTTTAGTAGTTATATCAAACAGCAATTGTGCTGTCTTGCTTCAGGATCTTCTGTCGATAGCTAATGTTGCTGAACAACATGAAGTATGGGACTTTTTGAGTGTTTCCTCAAAGGTGTAAATCCATCTGCTTGGTATTTCTTATCATAACATCATACGAGTGATCATTATATTATTTATGTTGGTACTTAAAGGTGGGGAAATGAGAATCTAACAAACAATGTTCTTCCTGTTTTCCTCATGAAGAACTATTCTTTCGGGAAATCTTCTTCAATGATGAGGACCCTAGCAGGTATATATGGTTTTGACATATCTTGGATTTTTGTCATACTTGCAGTTTAAGTACTTTATCGATTTTTGCTGTGTGGTGACCTGAAAGTTATGATTCTATTGGCGCTCCTATTGATATGCTGGATGTGTTTGTGAAATTTTGACTAGAAATTTTGTTTAGAACTTCTGAAATCAATATTAGTTTGTTGTTCCACCTCGTTACATCCAGATGCATGGTATGAGACTTGAGTCTTATATCGGAAGTATAGGATTCCGGTGTGGGCTTTATATGACATTGTGCTCTCCAATCACAATGGCTATCTTTTGTGATGAAGTTCTCTTTAAGTTCATATCAAATGGTATTAGAGTTTTTCACTATGCCTCTTATCTACAAACGAGCACGTTAGAAGGGCATGGGACTTGAATGCCACGTTAAAAGTATAGGATTTTGATGTCTTTATACAGTTTTGAGCTTTCCAACCATAATGACTCGCTTTTGTTGCGGTTCTCCCAGGGTTTTATCAAAGGCATAATTAAGTGGGAAAGATTGGATAAGGAATTAAAAGATTGAAAGTTTTGGAATCATAACTTTAAATTTTAAATATACTGAATATAATACATACTTTCTATCTTCATGTCCTTAACACTAGTTAGCATCTGTCTTTTTTATTTTATTAGAGGCTTCAACCCTATGAGATGGAAAATTGGAAGCTTTCGCCATTGTCATGGGCTGTTTGGGAAGGATAGAATGGGGGCCAAGGCAGCTGCATGATTTATTATTTTTAGCAACTGACTGAACCTTTCAGCTGATATGGAATACGGATATTCTGTCCTTAAAATTGGGAGTTTCACTGTGGAAGCCAAAGCTATTTATCATAGAAAATTCTTCCAATGAGATTATTTATAATTGATAGAAAACTGTTTTCATAAAAGACTTTTCTCTTCCATTTTCTTTGTAATATTGACTGGATTGCTATAAAGCTACTTATGAGAGGTCTGTCTTGAAGAAGTTTAATATGCCATTCTGATAGGTACCAGAAAATTAAGAGAACAGGACACAAGAGTTAACTGTTTTGAGAGGACTAGTCTCCCAATTCCCAACTAATTTCCAGCCTACTCCCCTCTCTTCTCACCCCATAGTATGAAGCCGGATACTCCAAAAATGTAAACGTATCCGTGTCCTATCCGTGTCCGATATTAATACTCGTAGGATACTTCGAATACGTACCCAAGAAATATCCTCCTTTTTGATTTTATTTTTTAAATTTTCTTTTACCCGATACTCGTATGGTACTTCTGGATACGTATCCAAGAAGTATCCCTTTGGCAGAGGTGTCTTTTGATGAGCCACACTTAGAAGTTATGTTTTTTCTAGATGACAGTAAAGGGGGAGAGGAAACCGAATCAGTTAGCATTAGACAATAATTTTAGTAAAGATGCTTTTCAATCATTGGCTATTGTATAGAGCTAAGACTTGTTTTGAGTTCTACTAAAGATGCTTTTGTTGATATTCTGACATAGAAGAAACAATATATTATGATACAAGCAGCATTGTATTTTTGTTGTTATTATGATCACGGTATTTTTTTTTTAATCAATTATGGTCATCATTTTTTTTTAAAGCAAGGTGATCAAGTCACCATAAATTTATGGCCATTATAATTATATATTAAGGAGAAATGATCAATGTCTATTTTTTTAAAAATATTCTGCATCTATATAAAATATTTTCTATAATTTTTTCTTAACGTATCCCGGGCTTATCGTATCCTAAATTTCAAAAAATTCTCGTATCTCCATATCTGTGTCGTATCGTACCCATATCCTACTAGGTATCCGGGCTTCATACCCCATACATACACTCTCTCTTTCGCTTAATTTCACAATCCCACGCCTGCCTTCCCCCACCTCATTACTGCCAGCTAGGCAGTTAGTTAGAAATTCCCTCCTAATTCTGATCAGGTGCACCGCACCTCATTGATTCCTCATGTTCCCTACTCTTTTGGACCTCTTCACATAGACTTTAGGGACTTTGGGCCTTGGGTCCGCTTCACATTCTCTCATTTTTGCATCATTCCTTTGTTTGTTTTCCAACGTATTAAGCATTTATTGTTTTCCATGTAAAGCTTTTCTTGGTTTTTCCTGTGTATTAACAAATCCAAATATAACGTTCAATTTTTTTTATATTGGCAGTTAACATAGATGATGCTGTGGATGATATTGTACGCCAGTTTAAAGGTGTTCCAGATGATTTAAAGCGAAAAGTTGTTAGTCCATTATCCCCCACCACTGAAAGTTCTTCTACATCTAACACTTGGAACTCCTGGAATGCGGATGAAATGGATAAAAGTAAGTCAAGGCAAATTGCTTCAGAAAGTGTGTTAAGCTCTGATAATGAGGAAGGTGAAAAAAAAGTTAATATTGGCCATGAGAATATTGATAGAGAAGTAGAAGAAGATAGTGAGTGGCATTCTGACAATGAATTGAGCTCAAAGGATTATTCACAACAAGTGGTAAATCATGGCAAAGTGTCTAGTAACTTGGATCAAGATGGAAAACATGACGCGGTGATGGATGCTAAGGTTGGCAAGGATGTTCCAGTTACACATTTCTCTCAACATCCTGATAATTTAGAGGATCCAGTTGGAGTGCCACCTGAGGTCTGTAGACAGCTGGGTTTGCTTTAATTTTTGTTTCGCACATCACACTTTGATTTGTTGATTGAGATATTTGGTTTGCTGTTACTTATTGGTGTGTGCTTAGATTATTCATTAGCCGCTTATTGTCTCTCTGACTAGGCTGCTCACTGGTATGCTGCCTACTTGGCAAAGTTTGGAATAACACTCATATAACTGAGACATGATGGAAAATGTACAACATTTATATACTGTTTTCCTTTAAGAGGAGAAAAAAAGAATGATCCCCCATTCACATAAAAATGTTAGAAGATGAATCTGTGCCTTTACTGAGTTGATTCCATGAACTTGCTAAATGCTTGTTTTAATTGTTTGTGCGATCAGCATGTATCCACTAGTTGTTTGCTAATAGGGAAGGAAGGTGAGCTATATTACCAGATCAAGTGTCCTAGTTTTCAGAGATCTGTTTAAGTGTTTAAAACTCAGTTACCCTAATTATTTATGAAATTTATGAAATCTTTTAAAAAGAAAGTTGTTTCCAATAGTTTTTATTGTAAATTTAAAAATGAGAACCATGAGGCAATGCAAACATGATGGTGTATTCTATTGACCTTCATAATTTTGCCGTTTTGCAGTGGACCCCACCAAATGTGACTGTACCTATTTTGAATTTGGTTGACAACATATTTCAGCTTAAGAAAAGGGGCTGGCTAAGGTATATTACTCTGTTTGGTCTTTCTGTATTTTCAAGTCAGCGACTGTTATTAAATAATGTCTGTATTTTAATCTTATGCCAAATTACAGAAGCTTCTTTTAATGATTTATTTGCTTTATTTTTCTAGCTTGCAAGTTATCGTAACAGATGTGGATGTGATTTTGCATGTTGACTAGACTGATTTCTAGACTTCTACCAAACAGCATAAGATTTTAGAGTTTCGGGTTCCCTGGCATGGTACGATAATGACACTTTCAGGGTGAATTGATTGCAGTTTGATCCTGGCACCCTCTCAAGTCTCAATATTACAATTAAATTAAACCCTAACACAATGTATTGATCATTGGTGAATCTATGCTTATTGCTTTGTCATACTTTAAGCCTAAAGGGAATTTTTGTGACACTGAGGTGGTGCGGTACAAATGAACCCATTCATTTGCATGATACTTATCTTGATTTGTTTTTCATGTTTTCTTTACCTTGTGCATGCTAATAGCCATAGTCATATTTCAACCTGTTGAAACTTGCTTGAAATTTTGTTACTTTTGAGCAAAATGGATTTGGCGTAGCAAAATATCAAATCTCATGATGCTGGCAATTCCTTTAATATTTTCCAGGACTTAGAAGTTTCTAATTCTAGTTCATTTCTGTTCATGCAGAAGACAGGTCTTTTGGATATCAAAACAGATATTACAGTTGGTTATGGAAGATGCTATTGATGATTGGCTCTTGAGGGAGATTCATTGGCTCAGGAAAGAGGATACTATTGCCCAAGGGATTCGGTGGGTCCAAGATGTAAGGATTGAGCCAAAATTTAAACATCTTTTACTGGGATCTTGTTTTCAAACAAATAATTTCTAATGCAAATTATTAGTATCACACACTGACACTGTTTAATTGGCTGTCAATAGTCTGGTTAAATAACCATTTCCCCATCTTATGTGAGCATCTAGAGCCCTGGATTGTTGTAGAGACTGTTTGTTAGTAGATACCTTGACTGGACAAAATTTGTTTCTCACCTAAATACTATAGAGAAGCCATATAAAGAATCTTGTACCATAGCAAGAGAAAGGATAGAGGACCCTTTTAAAAATATGAGCATTCTTATCTGGCTTGTTAGAAAGGAAAAAGGTTCCCCTTAAAAATCTTACAGTTATCTCTTTCTAGCAAGATGGATGTAACTCTCACTAGCCAAAAATAAAATTTTTAAAATAATTGCCATTGGCTTGTGGTAATGATTCTTGTTGTCTACTTGTACTTGCAGATCCTCTGGCCTGGTGGTACATTTTTCTTATTAGTCGGTGGCAGCGGAATTGAACAAAAGCCTTTACAAACATTAAGTGAATCTGGTGGAATTAAAATCACTAAATCACAGTCAGGGTCTTTTGAGCAACAGCTTGAGGCAGCACGTAGAGCAAGTGATGTCAAGAAACTGCTCTTTGGTTAGTTCTATTTTCTGTTGAGTCCTATGTGTCACAAATTTGGCTTGATTGCCTTCTTTCATTGTATTTCCTCTATTAATAGAGATAGGAGCATTTACACATATTAATTACAAATATTCTAATTCTGATTTGTACAGCCTAAATTAGGAATCCTAAATATATACAATTAATGATTTGTATCATAACATATTATTCCCCAAATCAAATCATAACATATTATTCCCCAAATCATAACATATTATTTCCTTATTAACATCCCCCCTCAAATTGATGCGGCTGGTCAAGGAGCATCAATTTGCTGACGAGGAATTGATGACGCGGACGAGGAACTGCCTTGGTGAAAATATCCGCAAGCTGAAGCTGGGAGGTGACATGAGGAATTGAAATAACATGATCATCATAGGCTTCTCGAATTGAGTGACAGTCCACTTCAATGTGTTTTGTGCGCTCATGAAAAACTGGATTGGCAACAATCTGAATAGCACTGGTATTGTCAGCATAGAGAGGTGTTGCATCTGATTGAGGGAATCCAAGCTCAGCTAGAAGACCACGAAGCCAAATGATTTCAGAACAAGCAGTGGACATCGCGCGATACTCAGATTCAGTTGAGGACTTAGAAACTCGTGACTGTTTCTTACTCTTCCAAGAAATCAAAGCAGAGCCTAGAAACATACACCAACCAGTGACAGATCTCCTAGTATCCGGACACCCAGCCCAATCTGCATCACTATAACCAATCAATTGAAGAGACATCCCGGTAGGAAAAAATAAACCTCGTTGAGACGTGCCTTTCAAGTATCGAATTATGCGACGAACAGCAGTCAAATGATGGTGTCGAGGCGTGTGCATGAATTGACTGACCTGCTGTACGGCAAAAGAAATATCAGGACGTGTAATAGTCAAGTATTTAAGACTACCCATGAGTTGACGATACAACAAAGGGTCAGGCAAAAGATCACCCTCATCACGATGATATTTAACATTAACCTCTAGAGGAGTATCCACTGGAGTGGCAGTTTGAAGACCAGCCAAAGAGATCAAATCCGCAGTATACTTATGCTGATGTAGAAAAAGGCCCTTGGAGTCAAAATGAACCTCAAGGCCTAAGAAATAATGTAGACTACCAAGATCTTTCATATGAAATGAGGCTTGTAGCTGCTGTTTAAGCCGCTGTATGGATGCAAGATCAGAGCCCGTAATAACCATATCATCAACATAAAGGAGAAGAAGAACAATACCAGCAGGCGTGCGATGAATGAACAAAGACGAGTCATATTGACTTTGAGTAAAAGAGAACCCAAGAATAGTAGAGCGGAATTTCTCATACCATGCTCGTGGGGCTTGGCGCAAACCATATAAGGAACGTTTGAGCTTGCACACACCCGTAGAAGAGGAAAATAGACCCGGAGGAGGAGTCATATAAATATCTTCTGTCAGATCACCGTGAAGAAAGGCATTCTTCACGTCCATTTGATGGAGGGACCAACCTTGAGAGGCAGCAATAGAGAGCACGGTTCTGACAGTGGTCATTTTTGCCACGGGTGCAAATGTTGCATCATAGTCAATGCCATACTCTTGTCTGTTCCCCAAAGCAACCAGTCGGGCCTTGCAGCGGTTGAGAGAACCATCAGAATTCAGCTTCACAGAATACACCCATTTGCATCCTATGGGTTTGACATCAGGTGGGCAAGAGACAATGTCCCATGTAAAATTCTCCTGAAGAGCCTGTAGCTCGTCTTCCATTGCTTTTACCCAACACACATCCTTAGCTGCCTGTGAGTAACATGTAGGAACCGATATACCGGATAGAGTGGCAGAAAGAGAAGTATGCTGGGGACCATACCTGTCTGGTGAGTATCTATCTGGTGGACAAGATACTCTAGTGGATCTCTGTGGTGCCTCGGACACAGGTTCAGGTGGCGGATCAGCATCGGGAAGGGGTGTGGGAGGCTGGCGTCTGGTATATATATGTCCTGGTTTATAATGTGGTATAGATCTAGGCACAATAGAAAAGTTGGGAAGAGTAGCAACATCATTAGAAACAGGAGTGGCAGAAACCGATATACCGGATAGAGTGGCAGAAAGAGAAGTATGCTGGGGACCATACCTGTCTGGTGAGTATCTATCTGGTGGACAAGATACTCTAGTGGATCTCTGTGGTGCCTCGGACACAGGTTCAGGTGGCGGATCAGCATCGGGAAGGGGTGTGGGAGGCTGGCGTCTGGTATATATATGTCCTGGTTTATAATGTGGTATAGATCTAGGCACAATAGAAAAGTTGGGAAGAGTAGCAACATCATTAGAAACAGGAGAAAGACATGGAAACATAAACTGATGGTCAAAGAAAGTCACATTCCGAGAAATACGAAAGCGATTGTTAGTGGTATCATAGCACAAAAAACCTTTGTGAGAAGTACTATAACCCATAAACGCACACTGTACAGACTGCGCCCCAAGCTTATGACGTTCAACTGGGGGTAAGTGGACAAAACATACACACCCAAAAGTATGTAAATCATGATAATCTGGATGAGTTTTAAAAAGACGAAAGAAAGGAGAATCAAATTCTAGTACCTGAGAGGGAAGGCGATTGATCAAGAACACAGCAGTGGACAAAGCTTCAACCCAGAACTTGGAAGGAACAAATGCCTGAAGGAGTAATGTTCTTGTGACATCAAGCAAGTGATGATTCTTTCGCTTTGCAATGCCGTTTTGTTGGGGAGTATATGGACAGGATCGTTGAGATACGATACCTTTTTGCTGCAGGTACTCCTGAAACTCATGAGACATGTACTCACCCCCAGAATCAGAGCGAAAGATTTTAATGCTAGCCTGGAACTGATTTTCAACATAAGCTAAAAATTTCTTAAACATTTGGAAAACCTCAGCTTTAGATCGAAGAAAATATATCCAAGTAAAGCGGCTGTAATCGTCAATAAATGTCACAAAATATTTATATTGGGCATGAGAGGGGAGAGGGGAGAGGGGAGAGGGGACAGACCCCAAACATCACTATGAACAATATCAAAACAGTTGGTAGCACGATGAGCATGAGAGGGAAAAGGAAGTGTTTTACTTTTAGCAAGTTTGCATGCAGAACAGGGAACAGAGGAATTAGACATTACAGTTTTATTTCCCAACAATCCAGTTTTAAATAAATGAGACAAAACACCAGAATTTGGATGGCCCAATTTTCTATGCCAATCCTCAAACAGATTCAAAACACCATTACAAGCAAAAGATAAATGATCAGAAGAAAACTGCAGCGGGAATAATCTGCCCACTTTAGGCCCCTTCGCGATCACCTTCCCCGACACCTGATCCTTCACAAGACAACCAGCCCGAGAGAAGTTAACATTACAATTGTCATCCACTAATTGACCAACCGAAATTAAATTTGAAACAAGTCCAGGAGACACAAACACATTCCGAAAATAAGAATTAATGTCTCCAATATCAGAAATAGGGAGGGTATTACCATCAGCAATCTGGATGTTTTGAGTACCATTGTAAGTGTGAACATTGTGCAAGTGTTCAGAGGAACCCGCCATATGATTAGACGCACCAGAATCAACAAACCATGGTCGAGAGACATTAGAAGACTGACCTTGAATGCCCAAGGCAGAAAGTGCTGATAGGACTATTTGTTGTACCATATCTGGATTCACCACACCACCAGCAGCGACAACAGGAGTGGAAGGAGTCCCTGCTGAACTTGCAGTAGCATGAAAAGCCTGCACAGGTCGCTGGGCTGGTCTTGTGGGACATTCTGTGATGATATGACCATGTTTCTTGCAGTAGTTGCAAAATTTCTTTCCGCAGTTACGAGCAATATGGCCAAATTGTTTGCAGGAAAAGCACTGAACCTGTCGCATATCACGCCCTTTGCCTTTACTTTGTGCAGCATAAGCAACCGTAACTGGTTCCGGAACCAAGGCATCACGATACATGGTTCCTTGGGTAAGCAGACGTTGTTCTTCTCTGAGTAGTTCACCAACACATGTGTCTAAAGAAGGAACAGGGCTCCGATTCAGCAACGCAGCGCGGACAACCTCAAATTCTGAGCGAAGTTTCATGAGAAACTGATCGCGTTGACTGATCGCATAGACCTCTTGAATAGCAGTCAGCGAGGTTTTAGGGACATTAGCATGTAGGATAGTGGAGTGCTCAGTCCACAGATTCAAGAATCCAGAATAATAATCCTGAATAGACAGATTTCCTTGGTGGTAATTGGCAATCTCAAGCTGCAGTTGAAATCGCTTGGCAGTGTTGTCTTGGTTGTAAATACGCTTCAAGTAATCCCACATCTCCTTAGCAGTTGAATAGGAGCGCAAGTTATTAATCATATGGGGCTCAATGGATCCTAAAATCCAAGAAATGATCTGAGCATCTTTTGTCTCCCAAGTATCTAACGCAGCTCTGGCTTCCGGTGCTGCAGAGGACCCGTCGATATGACCCCACAAGCCTTTCCCTTTGACAAACATCTTGAATTGAAACTCCCAGGCAGCATAGTTTTTGCCAGTAAAGCGAACACAAAAGTTCTCCTTCTCCATGGATAAGAAAACAGACCAAGAAACCCGAGAGTGAAAAAAAATTGCAGGAACCCGTGAAGAAGGAAACTGTAAGAACCAAGGACCAAGAGCGTTGAGCAAGAGCAAGAGTAACAACAGAAGTTGTCACTGACCAAGGATGCACAGTTTTTTTTTTTTTTTTTTAGAAACTAGAAACAAAGATGGAACACGTTCAGGATTGTAACCTGACTGATACCATGTCACAAATTTGGCTTGATTGCCTTCTTTCATTGTATTTCCTCTATTAATAGAGATAGGAGCATTTACACATATTAATTACAAATATTCTAATTCTGATTTGTACAGCCTAAATTAGGAATCCTAAATATATACAATTAATGATTTGTATCATAACATATTATTCCCCAAATCAAATCATAACATATTATTCCCCAAATCATAACATATTATTTCCTTATTAACACTATGTTGATTCATTTAAGATGGGACGGGATTATGGATATTCTTCCACTTTTGATTTTTTTTTTAATCTTTCATGTACATTTGTCTTTTTTGGCGCTAACTTTTATAGTTAATTTGAAAGTAACTTCATAGAGAGGGTCAGTTGGTTGCAAACTCTATGAGGTAGTAGGTCGAAGTTATGGATTTAGTTATACACTTCCCCCTCTATTATTATACTGGGTATTCTTCTTCCAAACAAAATATTGTTATCCTTTTCTTTCAGTTTTACTTTAATTTTTAACCATTTTTGTGTTAAAATCTTTTACTTGTTTCTTAAATTTCTTTCTCTATTAGAGTTTGTCATTACTCTAGTAATGAACAGAATTTTAGATTCCAATCTAGTTGATGGTATTTTTGAATCTCCGGAAACTGAGATGTATATCATTTTATTTATATAGTTGTGGAGTTTTTCTGGCAATGAATAAAGTTTTGGTTTTGAAAATGCAATTGAAGAATTTTGGGCACTGGCTATGAAAGGAAAAATTTTATGATGGGACGTCACTAATTAGTTGAAATTGATGATTTAGTGCATTGTTCATGTTTTATAATCTGTTGGAGAGAGGTTTTCCTACAAAGTTATGGGCTTATGGCATTTTTCCTGAAGAAATCTTTGAATGTTATGGTATTTTCATGTTCTTTATATGGTCTTTTGAACCAAGTGACAGTTGAAGTGAATAGCATTTCCATTCACCGAATTTACATCACCAGATTCTAACATATAAAGTTGCCTCTATTTTTGTCAGATGGAGCTCCAGCAGCCTTAGTCAGCTTAATCGGGCAGAAACAGTACAAACGCTGTGCCAGCGATATATATTATTTCAGTCAGGTTAAGGCTCTTTCTCGTTGCTGTATTCATTTACTTTGGGTTTTGTTTGGAAGAGCTTTAGAAATCTAATTGGAGCTTATGAGATATCAAAATAATCTTATACAAATAATTTATGAAAATAGTTTATGATCTTTCTATAAGTCTCTTTTAGCTTATTTCCATAAATTGCCAGATAAACTTATGAAAATAAGTTGTTTTTAGTTTATTTGAAAAAAAAAATTTATTGAATAAATGTTTAATTAAGCTGTTTGCAGAATTGCTGACTTCTTCTGTTTGTTCTAGTTTTGTTTTGTCTATTTGCACAATTTGTTTTTCTTCTAAACTAACAATAATACTATCTTATTTTATTGTAGTCTTCTATATGTGTGAAGCAACTTGCTTATGCAATCTTTGAACTTCTACTTATATCCATTTTCCCTGAGATGCGAAATGTTGTAATCAGTGTTCATGAGCATATGCATGTTCACCAACCTGTATAGAGTTCCTTATCACCAACCAGTCAGACTGTCAGAGTGGCCTGCTTATGTTCAAGATCGGATAATGAGATTGGGAAGACCATGTTTTTTGTAGTATGGTGCCATTATTTCATGGCTTTACTGGCTAGTAGTGATTTTATAAGCCAAAATAGGAGCCATGATTGATGGTTTTTTCCATCTTGAGAAATAGTTGTGTACAGAAGCAATCATTTTTGTGGAATCACTGGAATCATTGTTCATCATCTACTGAATATTCTTTGTTGGTTCATCTAGCTGACCCTCTATTTCTTTATTTGTTTTTCTTTTGTCTTTTCTGGAACTATTCTTGATCTGGCTCAGCTTAACAAATTTCATCAAGAGCACTATTATTTATGCATTAGAAATGAACATCCACACCATATAAATATACACACTTCATTTTATTCTTCCTGTCTCATCTATTCACTCAATCCAATAAAAATCGAACTTCCATACGTGGGCAGTTTGGTAGATTTAAGTTGTTCAAAAAGTCTTTTAGGTTCATTAAGTGATAAGTTATGTGATATCAATTAAAAAGAGAATAAAATGGAAAAAGATATCACAAGAAAGATCTTCAGTATTGTTTTCCTCAGTTTTTCTTTCATAAATTCATAAACATTTCCCTCTATTTTCATCGGCTATCCCAAACATGTATTTATCCAAAAATAACATGGTTCACATAATTTATATCCTAATTATATCTATTTATATTCTTTGCTTAATTTATTTGCTTCAAATTAATAATATATAAACCAACACCTGTGATCCAAATGGCAAGGAGCTTGACTTTCCTTAAATAAAGTCTTGGATTCGAGTCTTGTAAATGAAAAAAAAGACACTGAGAGATTTTTGTCCCCTTTAATTGGTTTTCCCGACTCGACTTAGATTAGTTGGAGTTTAATGTAATTTTTAAATACAGAGGGTCTCCAACCAAAACAATAATATATAAAAATTAAAAAAATTTCGACAAATATATTTCATCTTTTTACTCTCCCTTGATTTCTTTGTTAGAATTTAATGGTTTATGGTTTTTTTTCTTCCCATGTTTTCTTCCTTATTTCTTTCCTAGCCTATAGGATGAGATTCTAAGTATATCCATATTGCTTTGTATATGTTAGAAATTTGATTTCCTCTTCATTCTTGAGACACCTCGATGTCCTATTAAAGAAAAATCCTAATTAACTATTCCTTAATCCGTTTATTAGCGTTAGCACGGTTATTACATGCGAAAATATTATAAACTTAGTGAAACGTTAAGAACAAAAACTTAAAACATACACAACATAAGAAAAGATAAACAAACATATATACATATACTATGTACAAGGGTCTCCATAGTGCACTGTTGATCTCAACATAGGGACCGTAAACCTACCATCTACATAATTGAGTAAAAGAGAAACAGATAAACTGGTCACAGAAAGGTAACAAGAACCTAGTGCAGACAACATCTACCCGCCCGTTTCTCACAAATACATCAAAAAATCAAAATAAAGATATGCTCACAGAGGCACTCCCCTAGTAGAGGCTACCGACGATCCATATCATAGACGATATGGGCATCTGGAACTACCCTCGCCTTCACCATAGGCGTCTATACACTCTAGTCCAAAAGGACTCATCATCGCTGATAATAACTCTCGTGCACCTAGTGTGATACATCGTCTGCACACATCTCCTCCCACGGCCTCTCTCTTACACCCCAACTCCATTACGGGCATAAGAGCGGTTCACTAGGTTCCACATGTCCTTTGCAAACTCCTGACGGCGGGGTGGAATTCAAAGCTTTGAAAATGGCAGCCTCTGAGAGATCTGGTAAGAGTCGAGCATGGTGAAGAAAGGTCCTCCTCCTAGGCCAACATAGATGCTGACGTGGGCCGATGTAACACATGAAGAACTGTGAGTGGTCGACCTGCCACCCACAGTCGTCATGGTATACAATCTCAATATCCCCCAGGGTCTGGACCCTCGGCTGGGTCATCTGCAGGTAATGCAACGGATGATGGTCTGGTCCTATCGCCGTCGGTGTATGGCTATTGCTCATCTTGTGACACCCTCAACCCCGCATATTAATATAAAACATTTACTTAAAAAAGGTAATATAAAAACATGTATTTATTTCGTAAAATAAAAACCGGATAAAAGGTACCACATTATAACATCTCAACGCAGAAAGAAACATAGTTTTAAAAGAAATAAAACGTAAACAAAGCATAAACATAACCCAACCCCGTTGTCACATACAGAGCTGATATAATCGTTCCGGAATAAATCCTCGGAATACAATGAAACTGAAAATAAAAAAAAGTAACTATAACTACTGAACATGCTACTAGAGTCGTGGCTCCTCGGAGTCACTCCTCCACTGGCTGCTCACCGTCCTCTGCACAAAGAGATATATGCCAACAACAGAAAAGAGAAACGAGGAGTAAGAAAACATGTAAACACATTAGCATGGAAGTAGTAAGCAAGATGAACATACATCATAGCATGGCACAGCAATATACAACATAGAACATCAACATATGCATAATCGCATTCAACATGTTATTTCAACCAACATATGCTATGTGGTGCAACACTACTCCGCTACTCCATTATGCATGTGGATCCAAACTATCTCAGGAAGGCAACTTCGGAGTTAAATATCCACATTGGCCAAAAAGCACCAATGCCGGCAGTCCACCAAACCATGGGTGAACCCATTGGATAGCCGACGCACCATACCTTGGATGCGCCACCACGGGGGTGCACGGTTCACCAAACCTTGGGTAAACCACCCGCGGACGGCCAGATCGCCGTACTCTAGGATGACCTCCCCTATGTTGATCTTCCCCCACTAACAACTCCAATGCGTGATGCATGAGCACAAAAACAAACAAGGAAAATACCTCCTTTACTTGGGCCAATAAGCACCCAAGACTTATCACCAACATCAACATCAACACCCTGACCCTTATGCGTCAAGGTCCCCTTGGCCAAAAAGCACCAAGGTTCAACTCAACAACACCTCGACTAAAAAGCATCGAGGCCACTTTGGCCAAAAAGCACAAAAGCTTATCAATGTGCGGCAACCCATTGGGCACCGGCTTAACCAACTTATTTCTCTTGTTTATCTTAATTAATCTTTAATTAAGTTATCTA
Organism: Echinosophora koreensis; assembly: GCA_035048595.1. Classification (NCBI taxonomy): domain Eukaryota; kingdom Viridiplantae; phylum Streptophyta; class Magnoliopsida; order Fabales; family Fabaceae; genus Echinosophora; species Echinosophora koreensis. The sequence goes on from JAPCYP010000096.1 coordinate 616,457, forward strand.
CTTGTCTTCATTCGATTGGCATTTTATCACGAGTGTGCTCAACCCAGCACAGTCGTGCTGCCACTTAAGTGGAGCATGGTCGTGCTCACTGTCCTGCAAGGCCGTTCTCAAAGCACGACCATCTTCCAGAATTCAAACTGGGAGCACGGCCGTGCTCCTGGAGTCAGCCGTACTATTCTGGGCAGATTCGTCATGTGTTCTTGGAGCCAAAACTCCCTAACACTCTCAAATCAGATCCTAGGGTCCTTTGACTAATCCAATTGGCATAAAACCTCACCTCTCACTAACAGTTCATATTTTATGAAATATTGGGGAATTAATCCTTTAACCATCATGTTAATTAAGAATCCTACTTAGCCAATTAGGAGTCTTATTAACAATTCAACAACACTCAGCCAATCAATGCATAATAACAACATCATAACAGTAACAGTCATGTCATAACTGAATTTAACCAATTATACATCATTGGCATACAACATAGTTACTATGAACAACAAGCATACATGACAGGCATAGCACTAACCAAATAACAATTATAGCAATTAATCCATATAACCAAACATAAGATGGCATTAACACAGTTAGAAATAACAATAATAATGGGGCTATGGGAACCCCTTATCTTACGCTACCCCCTTGCTTAATGTCCGGTAGTGACAACTCAACGATAAACCAACGCGTTCCCTTAAGCGGCTCAGTCAGCTTCCAAGCCTTGGTCAAACAAGAAAGTTAACCAATTAGTTCCCAAATCTAAATAATAGAAAAGGAAACCAAAAGGGAAGAAACTGTTACCTATACAGATTGGCATAGATGAACAAGAACTTCTCAAGGGTTTCCAAAACTCCTAGAACGTACCGAGATTAGAGGAAACAGAGAAAAGAACAATCTTGGCCGCAACAGGGTTCTATATGTGCCAAAATAGGGTTTACAAGCAAAACCCTCGGTTACTGTTCTATATATAAAGGCATCAGACCCGAGCACGGTGGTGCTCCTTGTTGAGCATGGGCGTGCTCAACTTAACACCTACGAGGCGCGGTCCACCTTTGAGCACGGGCGTGCTCCCTATTGAGCACAGTCGTGCTTAACTTAGCGTCAGCGAGACGCACTTTCTCGACAAGCACGTCGTGCTCCCTATCAAGCACGGCTATGCTTGTGACTCAGACAGTCACAAGACACAAGGCTAAGAAAGGGATTTTAAGCCTAGAAATCCCATACTTAGCTCTCAACAACCACTCTAAGCTAAGTCCTAAGGCTTAAGAAATCAAACAAATAAACAAACAGCACTCAACGAAAAAAAGGGGGGTGTTACAACTCCACCCCCTTATAAAAATTTCATTCTCGAAATTTCTACTCACCTCGATTGAAAAAGTGCGGATACGATTCCATCATCTTGCTTTCCAGCTCCAACGTAGCACTTTCATCAGTAACTCCACTCCAAATGACTTTGACCAAAGGAATCTCCTTGCCTCTTAGCTGCTTCACCTTCCTATCCTCGACTCGAAGGGGTAATTCCTCAAAAGTCAAGTTCTCTTTTAACTGTATGGTATCGGGTACTATCACGTGACTAGGGTCATGAATATACTTTTTGAGTTGAGACACATGAAAAACATTATGAAGGTTGGACAAGAACTATGGTAATGCTATTTGGTAGGTGACTTCACCGACTCTTTTCAGAATTTGTTAAAGACCAATGCATCTAGGAGTAAGTTTCCTTGCTTTCATCACTCTACCAACCCCAGTTGTCGGGGTAACTCTCAAGAACACATGGTCACCTTTCTAGAATTCGAGCGCCTTCCTCCTTTTGTCATGGTAGCTCTTTTGCCTACTTTGTGCCACTTTCATCTTTTCCTGAATCATCCTCACCTTATCTGTGGTTTCTTGCACTATCTCAGGTCCTAACACAACACTATCACCAGGTTCTCCAACACAAGGATGTCCTACGTCTCCTCCCATAAAGAGCTTCATAAGGTGCCATCCCAATACTGGAATGGAAATTATTGTTGTAGGTAAACTCTATCAGGGGAAAAACTTGTCCCAACTACCCGACTCTTGTAGTACACAAGCTCTAAGCAAGTCCTCTAAGGACTGGATGGTTCTCTCGGACTGACCATTAGTTTGTGGGTGATAAGCTGAACTTAGCCTAAGCTTGGTTCCTAAAGCCTATTGCAAAATACTCCAAAACCTAGAGGTAAACATCGGATCTCTATCTGACACTATGCTAGAGGGTACACCATGTAGCCTAACTATCTGTTTGATGTACAGGTTGGCCAACTTTTCCAAAGGATATTCCATGTTCATAGGGATGAAATGAGAAGACTTAGTTAGTCTATCCACAACAACCCATATAGCCTCAAAATCAGCTGGAGTCTTAGGGAGTCCAGACACAAAATCCATGGAAATATTATCCCATTTCCATTCTGGGATACTTAGGGGTTGTAACTTTCCTGATGGCTTATGGTCTTCTATCTTAGCCTTTTCGCACACTAAACAAGCATATACAAACTCAGCCACATATTTCTTCATCCTAGGCCACCAAAACATACGCTTAAGATCCTGATACATCTTAGTGGCACCTGGGTGTACATTCAGTCCACTCCTATGTCCTTCTTCAAGGATCAACTTTCTAAGCTCTGGGACGTCTGGTATACAGACTCTATCTTTGAACCTCAAAACTCCATCACTTCCGTCCTTAAAACTAAGGTTTCTACCTTGAGTAAGTAACTCTCGCTGGTTTAAGAGAAACTGGTCTGTCTTCTGACCCTCTCTAACTTGATCCATCAAACTGTTGGTAACCTTCAAGGTTCCAAGCCTAATGCTTTTAGGGGTAACTACCCAAGCTAAACTCAGGTCTCTAAACTCCTCAATTAGATCCATCTCCCTAACTATCAAAGCGGAGACGTGCAAGGTTTTCCTACTTAAAGCATCTGCCACTACATTGGCCTTTCCTGGGTGGTAGGTTAGATCAAACTCGTAATCATTTAAAAACTCCATCCACCTACGCTGCCTCATATTCAACTCCTTTTGATCAAAGAGATACTTCAAATTCTTATGATCACTGTAAACTTCAAACCTCGCTCCATAAAGGTAATGCCTCCAAATCTTTAAGGCAAATACCACAGCTCCTAATTCTAGGTCATGGGTAGGGTAGTTCTTCTCATGAGTTTTCAACTGCCTAGAAGCATAAGTCACTACCTTACCATTCTGCATCAACATACCACCTAAACCTTGCTTAGAAGCATCGTAGTAAACTACAAAAGGTTCACTAGGATCTGGCAAAACTAACACTGGTGCTGATGTTAACCTATCCTTAAGGGTTAGGAAACTCTCTTCGCACTTAGAGTCCCGCACAAACAACTGTCCCTTCTTGGTGGGATGGGTCAAGGGTAAAGCTATCTTAGAGAAACCTTCTATGAACCTCCTATAGTACCCTGCTAAACCCAAGAAACTCCTAATCTTGGTCACTGACTTCGGTGCTTCCCACTGGAGCACCGTCTCTACCTTTGCCGGGTCCACGGCTATCCTACCTTTAGAGATGACGTGTCCTAAGAAACTTACCTCCTCTAACTAAAACTTGCACTTAGACAACTTAGCATACAACTGCTTCTCCTTAAGGGTCTGCAAGACAACCCTCAACTGCTTCTCATGTTCCTCCTTGGTCTTGGAGTACACTAAGATGTCATCTATGAAAACCACCTCACACTTATCCAAGTAAGGGTAAAAGGTCTTGTTCATGTAATCCATGAACACAGCAGGAGCATTGGTCACACCAAAATGCATAACCAAATGCTCATAGTGACCATAACGCGTCTTAAACGTTGTCTTCGGGATGTTCTCAGACTTAACCCGAATTTGATGGTACCCTGACCTCAAATCTTTCTTCGAGAAGACACAAGCTCCTATCAACTGATCCATAAGATCATCAATCCTAGGGAGGGGATACCGATTCTTAATGGTCATCTTGTTGAGCTGTCGATAGTCGACACACAACCTCATACTGCCATTCTTCTTCTTTACTAGCAACACTAGTGCTCCCCATGGGGATACGCTAGGCCTAATAAACTGCTTTTGGATGAAATCCTCTATCTGTTTCTTCAACTCAGCTAGCTCTAGAGGAGACATTCTATAGGGCACTATGGATATTGGCCCGGTGCCAGGCACTAAGTCTATGGTGAACTCAATATCCCTCTCAGGGGGAAGTTATAAACATCCCCCGGGAATACTTCAGGAAATTCCCACACAACAAGCACACTTCCGACATCAGGAGGGCTCTCTAATTCCAGGAAGACAGCATCATGTACACTTGGGCCTCGTCTTTCATCGAAGCTTTAACTTGGTTGGCAGAGAGAAAGGTCGGATTCTTAGAATCCGCTGGAGTTCTAAAAACTATGGTTTTATCAAAACAATTTAAAAGGACGTGGTTGGAAGATAACTAGTCCATGCCAAGAATAACATCAAGCTGTTTTAAAGGTAAGCATACAAGATTTACAATAAAATTTCTACCATTAATGGTAATATGACAGTTCTTGCATGCATGAGAAGTAAGAACATGCTTGTTTGTAGGCGTGGAAACAACCAAATCATACTCAAGTAAAGTAATAGGCAGTTTAAGACTCTTGACCCTATCATGTGATATAAACGAGTGCGTAGTACCCGAGTCATACAATATAGTTAAGGGAGTTCCATCAATTAAGCACATACCTTGGATCAAGTCCTCGGACTCGGAGGTCTCAGCTCCACTAAGAGTAAAGACTCTTCCAATAATCTTCAGTCGATTAGCCTGAGACTGCTGACTCTTGCTAGCACTTGGAGGGTCTGACTTTGCTCCTCCACAATCCCGACTAATGTGGCCAGGCTTGTCACACCTAAAGCAAATGACGTCTGATTCCTTGCACTGGGTAGTGAAGTGATCTGGTGCGCCGCACTTGCCGCACTTCATGGGCCTAGGGGCATTAGAGTTCCCACCCCTGGACCTATCATAAGAAAACTGTGGCTTCCTGCCACTCTGTTTGAAATCTCGGCCGGCTGGAGCGTAACGCTACTTGCCCTTGTCCTTCTGCTCGGTCTTCTTGCTGCCCTAGCTATCTGAATTCCTGAAATTGGAAACCCTAGACTTGTAGGTATCCTCAAAGATCCTACACTTATTCACCAAGGTTGGGAAGACTCTGACCTCCTGGTAACTGATCTCCTACTTGATCTTTGGACGAAGACCATCCTCGAACTTTACATACTTTGACCGATCATCCACCATGACCTGATAAGGTGTGTAATACCTAGCCAGCTCCTCGAACTTTGCCGCATACTCTCCCACTGACATATTTCCCTGCTTTAGTGCCAAGAATTCCATCTCCTTCTTGTCATGTACATCCGCAGGAAAATACTTCTCCAAGAACCTATCTCTGAAAACAGCCCACATGATCATCGTGCCCTCTGCCTGCATCCTCTGACGATAGTTTTCCCACCAGTGCTCAGTCTCTTCAGTGAGCAGAAACATGGAGAAGATAACCCGCTACTGATCATTGCAGTCATCCACAACAGAGCACCTTCGGGGTCGTAAGCTCCTTTGAAAGATGGCGGATTATTCCGCTGGAACTTGTCAAGACCCTAAAACTCAGATGGTCCTCCGTTGTTGTTGACATTCTGAACTTGACTGATCGCATTGGCAAGGAGTGTCAACGCGTCAACGATCGCCTGATCATTTCTGCCTCCTCTTCCTGTCATAAGTCCCTGTAAATGCCCAAAGCAGCTTGTTAATACAGCGAACTTAAAGCAGGAGAAGCCAACGGCTCGTAACATTAAGCATCATTGCCCATATAAATACAGGCAATTCAAACAAGAGCAACAACAGACCCACAACAGACTCATACTGCGACCTGATAGGACAGACCTGCTCTGATACCACTAAATGTGACACCCTCTACCCCGCATATTAATATAAAACATTTACTTAAAAGAGGTAATATAAAAACATGCATTTATTTCGTAAAATAAAAATCGGATAAAAGGTACCACATTGTAACATCTCAATGCGGAAAGAAACATAGTTTTAAAAGAAATAAAACGTAAACAAAGCATAAACATAACCAAATCCTGATGTCACATACAGAGCTGGTATAACCGTTCCGGAATAAATCCTCGGAATACAATGAAACTGAAAATAAACTAATAACTATAACTATTGAACATGCTACTAGAGTCGCGGCTCCTCAGAGTCACTCCTTCACTGGCTGCTCACCGTCTTCTGCATAAAGAGACATATGCCAACAACAGAAAAGAGAAACGGGGAGTAAGAAAACATGTAAACACATCGACATAGATGTAGTAAGCAAGATGAACATACATCATAGCATAGCATAGCATAGTATAGCAATATACAATATATAACATCAACATATGCATAATCACATTCAACATGTTATTTCAACCAACATATGCTATGCGATGCAACACTACTCCGCTACTCCATTATGCATATGGATCCAAACTATCTCAGGAAGGCAACTTCGGAGTTACATATCCACATTGGCCAAAAAGCACCAACGCCGGCAGTCCACCAAACCATGGGTGAACCCCTTGGATAGCCGACGCACCATACCGTGGATGCGCCACCACGGGGGCACGGTCACCAAACCTTGGGTAAATCACCCGCGGACGGCCAGATCGCCATACTCTAGGACGACCTCCCCTATGTTGATCTTCCCTCACTAACAACTGCAATGCGTGATGCATGAGCACAACAACAAACAAGGCGACCACCTCCTTTGCTTGGGCTAATAAGCACCCAAGACTTATCATCAACATCAACATCGACACCCTGACCCTTATGAGTCAAGGCCCCTTGGCCAAAAAGCACCAAGGCTCAACTCAACAACACCTCGACCGAAAAGCATCGAGGCCACTTTAGCCAAAAAGCACAAAAGCTTATCAACGTGTGGCAACCCATTGGACACCTGCTTAACCAACTTATTTCTCTTGTTTATCTTAATTAATCTTTAATTAAGTTATATACTTGTCTTCATTTGATTGGTGTTTAATCATGTTATTGGGGACAACTGGGGTGAAACACCCCTTAATTCCTTTAATCTATGATTCTGACCAGTAAGGGGAGCACGGGCGTGCTCACCCCAGCACGGTCGTGCTGCCACTTAAGTGGAGCACGGTCGTGCTCACTGTCCTACACGGCCGTGCTCAAAGCGTGGCCATCTTCCAGAATTCAAACTGGGAGCACGGGCGTGCTCCCTGTTCAGCACGACCGTGCTCCTGGAGCCAGCCGTACTGTTCTGGGCAGATTCGTCATGTGTTCTTGGAGCCAAAACTTCCTAACACTCTCAAATCATATCCTAGGGTCCTTTGACTAATCCAGCTGGCATAAAACCTCACCTCTCACTAACAGTTCATATTTTATGAAACATTGGGGAATTAATCCCTTAACCATTATGTTAATTAAGAATCCTATTTAGACAATTAGGGGTCTTATTAACAATTCAAAATCAACCAACAACACTCAGCCAATCAATGCATTATAACAACATCATAACAGTAACATTCATGTCATAAACGGATTTAACCAATTATACATCATTGGCATACAACATAGTAACTATGAACAACAAGCATACATGACAGCATACCACTAACCAAATAACAATTATAGCAATTAATCCATATAACCAAACATAACATGGCATTAACACAGTTAGCAATAACAATAATAATGGGGCTATGAGAACCACTCATCTTACGCTATCCCCTTGCCCAATGTCTACACTATCCGTCTTCCCATACTTGGTATGAAGAATCCGGTAGTGACAACTCAACGATAAACCAACGCGTTCCCTTAAGAGGCTCAGTCAGCTTCCAAGCCTTGGTCAAACAAGAAAGTTAACCAATTAGTTCCCAAATCTAAATAATAGAAAAGGAAACGAGAAGGGAAGAAACCGTTACCTATACAGATTGGCACAAACGAACAAAAACTTCTCAAGGATTTCCAAGACTCCTAGAACATACGCAGTTTAGAGGAAACAGAGAAAAGAACACTCTTGGCCGCAACAGGGTTCTATATGTGCCAAAGTAGGGTTTACAAGCAAAACCCTCGGTTACTGTTCTATATATAAAGGCATCAGACCCGAGCACAGTCGTGATCCTTGTTGAGCACGGGCATACTCAACTTAACACCTACGAGGCGCGGTCTGCCTTTGAGCATGGGCGTGCTCCCTGTTGAGCACTGTCATGCTCAACTTATTGTCAGCGAGACGTGCTCTCTCAAACGAGCACAGTCGTGCTCCCTATCAAGCACAGTGGTGCTTGTGACTCAGACAGTCACAAGACACAAACCTAAGAAATGGATTTTAAGCTTAGAAATCCCACACTTAGCTCTCAACAACCACTCTAAGCTAATTCCTAAGATTTAAGAAATCAAACAAACAAACAAACAGTACTCAATGAAAAAAGGGATGTTACACATCTGACGAACCGATACATACACGGAAAGAGAAGAAGAAAAGAAGGGAGATAAGAATCTCGGCACTACCATAAGCATAGGGATAGGGAAACACATTAAGGCATATTATCAAACAACAATCAACACATATTACAAACATCTCTCGAGTCATACTTTCACAATCAACCTCGATTATATAAGGGTGTTTCCCCCTATGAGCTCAACTCCAATAGGGGTATCTTGGTCTCCTCGGAAGGTCCACTATAGACTGAAACAATCCGGGCCCAGGCATCGAGATAGTCGATTACCAACGGAGACCACGACACAATGGGTGCAAACCATTGGCCATTGTCAGTCAATTCGCACCCGGCTACATCCCCAAGGTTCCCTGAACCTTCCCGCTTGCATTCCGTACCCGCACCCGGGTACACCAACCTCGTATGACTCCCAGTCACACGACTCGCCATTTTGGCAATATGCAATGCAACACAAACCTATGTTGACAATGGTACCAACACTTAGTTACACGCATTACGATACACTAGGCATCCACTTAACATCTCGGTACCCATATGCCGCTTTCACATCACATTCATAACCATAGTACCCTCACGATGTCAGCTAAGGTTTCCAACAGCACAACAGACAACTAGACAACCTCAACATCATCATTTCATACATAATCTCAACAATAACCTCAACATTATCATATATATATTCAACATCAAATGAAGCATCATCGGGCATATAGCAGACAACACACATCAAACAGCATCATAACCATAAATCATATAAATTAGTAAAACAGACAACCTCAGCAGAGTCACGTATAACGATAAGATTAGCTTAACATCGATAAGTATGCCATAACTAAATCCCGTGTACAGTTTTAAAAGCATTTTCACTAGGGATTTAATCGCTGCAGGCTAATCAACAACTAGTAGGCTTTGGGGCACCCTATGCATGCAGCTTAATATACGATACTATGCTTGCCTCCCGGCGTGTCGGATACTTTCTCCCCACCTTAGACAATTATGTTCCGCTCAACGACGTCTCGAAATACGTGCCGTCCTCTAAGGTTCAGTTGCTGCCACTCCCACAAACTAGCTCCCCACATGGACAGAGTCCCGACGATGTCATAAACCCTAATCTTGCGACAGTTTCACAGATAAAGCCTGAATCGAAGCAAGATTTACAAAAGAAGGTAAATGACAATGTCAACGTGTTGACGAGTTAGGGATTCGACATTACCTACACTATTTGACGAATCGAAGGTAGGTATATGACGTGCTCGTTGCCCTGAATATGTATTCGAAGTCGGAATCGAAAACGGACGAGCGAATCTCTTCGAAACTCAACTTTCTCACTCTAGGAAGCTTTGAATTCTATCTAAACACGAAGGTGGTCGAAGAAATTATGATAGAAATGAGCCATACAAAGAGAAGAAAAGAGAAAATGCGGGTAGGTGGGATCAGCGCTGGGCGCTCGAGCACCCACCACCCCAATGCTCGAGCGCCCACCATTGGAGCGCTGGCCCAGTCATGCTTGAGCGTTGCATGCTGCTCAGGCCACGTGTCGTGCAGTTGACACGTGGTGCCACTTGTCTGAGACCCCAGAATGCTTGAGCGCTGGCCATGCAGCGTTTGAGCGTTCTGACTTGTGCATATTGTCCGATTTCGCGCGTTCCGATGCACTCTAAGTCCGTTTTAAGTCCGATTGACTTCAAACGTAATACACCGATTTATTAACACTTAACAAACAAGATTAAGCTATCACGCAAGCTTAATCCATGTCCGAATACTTAATCGAGAAAATAGGGTGTTACAATTCTTATCAATAAATTCTCCTTAACCTTGATATATATATATATATATCAAACATATGTGCTTTTAACCTTTTTGTTTTGAGTTCCAGATTTAGTTGCTATATACTTAATGAATATTAAACGGTTGGCTACTATGTCGAAACTAAAATATAGTTCCACTATAAGAAATTTTTTTTTTTTGGGCACTAACTTTAGCTACTAATAAAAGTAGTAGCTAATCTAAAGTTAATTAACTACATCTTGCATATTGACTATGATCTGGATCGCTCATTCGAAATTTCCTCATTTCGCCACGAACTTGCTCTCACAGTATTATATTATATTAAATTGCAATTGTATCATATCATATACTAATCCTTGATATGTTGTTTTAGGAGTCATATGGCAGCATAGTGTTAGAGAAGTATGGAGAAGACTCTTCAATGCATCCAAGGCCGGCCCAAGGGTGAAGCTACTAAAACCCTAGCTTTAGGCCCACCAGCAAAACAAATTTTTTACTTTACTTTTTATAAGCAAAAAGGCCTCATATACTAATAAAAAGGCTCAATCTGATCCAAAGAGACTATCTCACTTAAAATAAAAGGGCCTCACTCAAAATTTGCTTTAGGCCTCACTTGCCCTTGGGTCGGCCCTGAATGCATCCAATGGTTGACCCGAAAGTATGAACATGAGGTGTCAGGTTCTACGAAGAAGAGGCGAGTTTTTTGGGTCACAACTTAGATATTGTCACTCGTGAATCTATGGCTTCTTCATCTACAATATGAGGATGAATGATGATGATGATGATGGAGCAAACTTTGAATAATTAGTTATGCTTTTGTTTATCGTTTTGTAGACTTGTTTTCAGCAAACTTTGATTAACTACTAAGGCTTTTATTTCTCATTTTGTAGAGTTGTTTTAAGCAAAGTTGGATTGATTAGTTATACTTTGTTTTCTGTTTTATAAATAGTTATAGGTCTATACAAATAGTTAAAAGCAAGTTTACAAACACAAAATGATGGTAAAATGAGCAGACAAGCACCGATCACTTCAAGCTTGAAAGTCTCTCACTTTTAGAAAGAGTTAATGAATAAAAGTCATTAATTATATATCAATTAGGACATAAAAAATAAAAAATATAGAGAAATATTAATGCAAAATAGAAAGAGAATATTAATTATAAACAAACCTTTGATGGACATTAATGCTGATTGAGTGTTGCTCGAATTCAAAATCCATGTAGCATGAATGAAAAATTCACATAAGAGTGACACGTGTAAAAAATTGGGTGAGGAGGCCTTCTAATACCTGCCAAAATGGCATAAGGCATTTTTTTGTAAAATAAATAAAAAGGGGAATGATAAAATTGTTTGGCATATTATAAATATTTATATTTATAACATGAGAAAATATCTAGAATATAATAAAGAGTATTATGTGCTTTAAAATAAAAAATAAAAATAAAAAATTGAGTTACCATAATAAATTTAGACATATATTTTGTTTGCATCCAAGTATTAAGTTATGAGTTAACCTAACACTAAGGGTGTTTGGTAAAAGTGATGAGGTAAAGGAGGGTGGGCGGCCATTACCGGGTATTACACTTTTGCTATTTTGGAAAATAGTCAAATCCAAATGCTCAAGGTATGTTTGAGAAGTCATTTCCTCATTTTGATGACTTGGAATTGGTTTATGGAAAGGACTAAGCCACTGAAATAGATGCTTTTTTTTTTAAAGCAAAATTGGTATGCAAATGCATCAATGAAATAGATGCTAAAGATTATGGTGATGCATTTGAGACATTACATAAAGAGATGCAAGAAGATGCTTTATTCATGGATGATGATGTAAATATAGATGAGGCTCCCATTGATTCTTTGGCTGATACTCAACTTCCACAATCTACATGCAATTATTCCACCCACACTGGTGTTGGCGATTCAAATGGCCCATATTCTGCATCTAGTGCAAAGGGAAAAAGGAAGATAACTATAGGCAGTGATTTTGTCAATGAGCAACTTGTAGAAACTATGTAAAGTCTAGGAAAAGTGTTTGAGAGCACCATAGACAACATTGGTGACCTTGTTGGTTGTTTCAAGCATGAAAAAGAAGGAGCAGAGAGAAGGATGTAAATATTTGAAGAATTGAAGAAGGTTGAGGGGTTGACTGACATGGAAATGGTGAGGGCTGGATGTATGATTGCTAAGGGTCAAAGTGCAATGGATTTCTTTTTTACCATTGATCCAGAGTTGAAAGCTTTTTATGTGCAACAAGTTTTAGCTGCATATACCTTGAAACTACTCTATTGTAGTTAAGTTGGCTATGAGTTTTCTTTTTCTTTTTCCTTTGGTACTACTTGGATAGAAACAACCTTGAATAGCAACATTTTGTTTTTTTTGCTTTCACTCTGACATTGGTTCGTATGGTTACTTTCATTAATTACAAGTTCTATGATTTTTACTATGTTCACAATATTTGACGCACCTCGAGTTATTGACTTGCTATGCGCTTGTGTCTGTATTTTTTGCACTTGAGAATTTTGTTGTCTGGGTTATTGGTATGTTTTATATGAATTTGGGTCCTTTTTTTTTTTTTTTAAGTTTTTTAGCTGTGGCATATGCATCAAGTCCATGATACACTTCATTTCTATATGTTGTTTGCATTATGGCCGCAATGGCATTTGGTGTATAAGCATCAATCTTATTCAACTCCTACGAAAGAAACATTTTTGCTCAGAACTGAATATCTCTTTTGGAACATTTAAAGCATGGATTCGGATCCAGTTCAAATGGGATATTTTGATTCCACTTGTAAACCAATAGATAAATTTGCTTCAAGTTCAGATTGATAATTATAATCAATCCATCTCATCAATGAATGAAACTAAAGTAGTTCCATAAACTAGGGGAATTTTTTTATAGGTTCTAGTGTCTGATGCATCAATATGAACATTAGTATCAATTTCAATTTCTTAGGAGATGAATAAACAAAATGGAAAATTCCAACGTACTATTGTAAGTATCAATAAATTTTTTTTTACCATGTCATTAGTACGAAGTATCCAGCATCTAAACAGTGATTAATCTTCTTCGGGGGATCTGGACGACATTTAAGGGTTGTCCCCTCCCAACCAAGTTTTAAGCTATGTTTGGTTTATCTTTGCAAACGTACTTTTGGGTTCGAAAATATGTTTGCCCCAAAGGAATTCTATTAGATACTTTATCTCAAACATATGTTTGCAGAATGGGTTGTAACACCCCCCCTTGGGCATTACTTTGTAACACGTGCGGAAATAAATAAAACAGTTATTTGCTGGTTGCTTTCGGAAAATTTATTTACTTTAGGTCAGAAAACTCGGTTGTAAAAAAAAAAAAAAATTCTTTCTGAATACTTCAGTAAAGTAACAATCACATTAAACTTCATCATACACATAAACTGGGTTTGTTCATAAATCAAGCCACCACATGGGTGGCCATGGGTCGGGTTGGGTTCAGTGGGTTTTGGCACCCAACCCAGTCAAAGGTGAGCGGGTTGAGTTTGTCCAAAAAAAATTATGAAATCCGAACCAACCCAATCCGACCATTTATGGGTTGGGTTGGGTGTGTTGTCAGGTCTGACAAGAAACATACAGATGTTCATTTTTGGGTCGAGTTTGATCGAGTCCACGGGCCTGTCAGGGCAGAAAACGTGAAAAATGTCAAAAATCACAAATAAACATGTTTAAAACTTTAAATTACATCAACAACCATAAACTAAAAGTCTAAAATCATCAACAACCATAAACTAAAAGTCTAAGTTACGATAATGAAAGAATAAAAGTCTATCAACATTCAACAACCATAAATACAAAACTAAGTAATATGGATTGGGTTGAGTTTAGTTGGTTTTGAATTATGAAACCTAATACCCAACTCATACTCAATGGGTTCTATGTGTTTTTGCCCAACCCAATCTAATTGCCCAAACTAACCCACAAAATATGGGTTCTGTTAGGTTGGTCGGGTTCGTGGGTTTACTTAGACTCGTGGCCACCCTAATTTGCAGTTTCTCCATTATTAGCCAAACATTCGCTTAAAGTGTGTGTGTGTGTTTTTTTTTGACGTAAAGTGTGTTAAGAATATATATATATATAAAAGAGGAGAATCTTGTTGATTTGAAAAATCAAATTTTATCAAATTTCGCATTTGACATGTTTAAAAAAAATCAATTTTTTTAAATTTCATGGATTTCATTATTTCTGGTTTTAGAAATTTCGTACGATTTGATAAGGTTGGTAAATGAACTATATTATGTCTGAATAATTATAATTAACTACCTCTCGTAAAAGTAAGTATATATATATATATATATAATCAAATCAAATCGATTTCGAGATCAATTCAAATCTCATTCTTTAATTAGTTACAATTGTAAAATTTAATTTTTAAATTGAATAATCCAATTAAATATATCAAATTATTTCTAATTTAATTAATTTCAAACTCTACGTTAAGAAGAATAAAACATTAGTTATCCAAAAAAAAAAAGGAATAAAACATTAAAATTTAAATCGACAAAGGATTAGTTTGTAGAACGTTAAAAAGATAAATAATCAAAACAAACATTTTAAAAAATAAAAGATATTAAAATAAATTTTGAATAAAAAGATAAAGAACTAAAAGTATATTTTAATTTTTTTTTCGTAAATTAGAATCTCTAAATAATAATGCACCTTGATTAAAAATTATATTTTTAAATAGGGAAAAAAAGTTTTTTAGTCACAATAAATTATTGGAAAGATTGATGCTCGACTGGGGCAGGGTTTGAGCCATCCAGGGACTGGTTGAGGGTTTTTTTTTTGTTTGAATTCATTCACTCATTAGTTTTTTGTTTTTGTTTTTGGTTAGACATAAAACTCATTAGCTTTTAATTAGGTCAAGTTGAGGTTTTTATAAGGTTTAAAATTCCTTGTTTGAGTCAAAAGCAGTGAAGGGTTGGAGAAGAAGGTGAAGAAATAGATCTGAGTGCCAAGGGATTCTTCCACCACCATCACCAAAATTTTCAACTTTTAATCAAAGGGAACTGAAAATGCTTTGATTCTTCATCTTCTTCTTCTTTTCTGGCTACCTAAACGCTCGCAGAATGCCGCGCCCTTGTTTCCAAAAGCTTATTTTGCCTTCAACTCTTCAATCCAGACAACTGGTAACTTATCTTCCCCCTTTTACACTCACTGGAACCTTTCTTTTTGTTTTTGATTTGGTTATGTTTTTGATTTTTTTGGAGTGGATTTTATTGGGTTTATGAGAAAATTTGAGGGTGGCAGGATAATATGTTTTTTAGGGTATTGCCAATTGTTCCTACCACCCCCAATCACAAAACTTGACACCCCTTTTCACCAAGATTGGATCTTTTTTTCCAAATTTATTTCAGCTCTCTGATTCTGAACTCCTATTTCTTATTTCTACTAGGGTTGGATGGAGAAGTGGGGTGTTTATGGATTTTGTGATAAGATTTTTTTGATAATCTTTTCAGTGGAGTTATGAGTTCTAAACCTCAACTCTCAGAAAACTTTTGAAAATTTCTTTCAGGGTTAAGGTCTTATGATTACAAAATCTGGACCTGGGTGGCTGAGATGAATAATAGTCCTAGAACTACAGTGGATTATTTAGTTCATGATATAAGCTTTTGCAATTTTCTTTTGCTCTACTTTTCCAATTGAAGTGTCTCCCTTAAAATTGCTTTGCTAGTTGGTTTCTTGAAACTAGCTATGTTGTAGGAGAAATTGTTACATTCTGTCAGAGAAATACACTAACTAGAACATAAGATGTGACACAGAGAGTGAGTGTGTCCTGTCAGATTGATTTCATAATAAAACTTGTGTGCCCTTGGGTGTATTTCTCTCTGTATATTGGAGGACTAGTGGCTTATTTACATTTATATTGCTGCTTCCTACTTGGGTTCTTCAGGGGAAGAAATAAGGTTTTAACTGAAGGAAATTTTGAGAGGTCTCATACTTGATAAATATAAATAAGTTTGGTTTGTTGCTTTATAATTTTAAGTTAATTTCTTTATTGAGAACTAGCAATTTTCCTTCTCACTTGTTCTAGGTGAAAGGAAAGAACTATATGGTGTGGTCCACTGATGTCTTTTTTTTTTTTTTTTGGTTTCATCTACACTTGAATTGGTTTTAGTGCTATTCCCATGCAATTGTGTTTTGAAGATATTTTCAAGTATTGCAAGGCACAGTCGAAATGAGGGAGGAAATTTTAAGTAAAAACCTAAGGATTATTTGAGGCCATCATATTAGAAGTTTTACCATGTAGTTACTTTTTGCACTTTTGAAATATAAAATTTGGATTGCATTTTCTGGTTTCTCTATGTATGCTGACAATCTAGAAATAAATTTTTGGCCTTGAATTTCAATTTCATAACTCATTAGTGAAACATATGTATGTTTGTTGAAAGTTGCTGAGTTGAGGTTACTTTCTTAAAACACTAGTGGATTTTTTCATAGGTACTTGTCTTATTGCTTGTTGTTATGGTCCTCTTATGTGAATTGAACTATTTTTGGATCTTGATAGGACAAAATACTAGATAATCATTGATACAGATTTGCACACACTTCAAAGTCATGTTTACTTATAATATGACCTCTAAATTCTTCATGAGGGTGAGGGGCAGTGGGGCATTTTCAGGTGATGGAAAGGCATGGATGCCTATTATTCTCTTCCTTAAATTTCCAGTTCTTATTGTCAATAACATTATCATATAGTTTGTGGAATCTCCATCTTCAAGTTGTGTTACGAGCATTTACCATTATTCGGAACCTTAATTGTATCTTTAATTGCAGAGGATTCCGGATAATTTTCTTAGGAAATATGGGGGTCAGCTTTCTACAATTGCTACCCTAACTGTTCCTGATGGTAGTGTCTGGCGTGTAGGATTACAAAAGGCAGATAACAGATTTTCTTTCGTTGATGGTTGGCAAGAATTTGTTCAACGCTACTCCATTGGCGTTGGATACTTTTTGATATTCATGTATGAAGGGAACTCATCTTTCATTGTCCATATATTTAATTTGGGGACTTCTGAGATAAATTATCAATCTGCCATGAGAAGCCGTACTGAAGGGCCTTACTATGCAAACTATCACCATATTTTTGACGAAATGGAAGATGGAGACAACATTGAATTCTTGGATTCGACACCTTCTGGCATTACTTCTGGTGCATTACAAAATAAGGTTTTTGCTGGATCTTTAGATCAACTGACACCTGGGAAGAGTCATGCTACTCCATCATTGCAGAATTTGTTTAATGGTGGATCTAAACTTAATCGCATAAACTGGGGAGATAGTGAGAGTGCTTTTTCTTCAAAGGGTGCCTATTCACAAGAAAATCGGTCAACCCGAGATATAGGTGTTCAATTTAATGCTGTTGAGTTTAAAAGGTCTACTGAAGAATTGAAATTGCGCTGTTCTAATGAGGAAGGGGTTAATAATAAACCTGCAAGAAAGAAACGGAAATCAGATTCGAGTAAGCTCTTTTAGCCCAGTCTTGTGTCTATAATCTAGTATATACAAATGAATTTTCTTATCTTTTCAATGTATGAAACTGCAGATGGCCAGGAACCCTCTGCTGAACATGAAGTGGAGGCAGAGATGCGCTATAGATTTTATGAAAGTGCGTCTGCAAGGAAAAGGACCGTAACAGCGGAAGAAAGAGAAAGGGCAATCAATGCAGCAAAAGCATTTGAACCATCTAATCCTTTCTGTCGAGTTGTCCTTCGACCCTCGTATTTATACAGGGGATGTATAATGGTGAGATGTTGAATTGAATTTGATATTTATTTTTATTCTTCTTTAAACAAGTGACCGTACATACTGAAGTACTGAACTCATCTGTCTGTTTTCCAGTATTTGCCATCATGCTTTGCCGAGAAAAATTTGAATGGGGTTTCCGGATTCATTAAACTTCAGATCTCTGACGGGAGACAGTGGCCTGTTCGCTGCCTTTATAGAGGGGGTAGAGCAAAGTTTAGCCAGGGGTGGTTTGAATTTACATTAGAGAACAATTTAGGGGAAGGTGATGTCTGTGTGTTTGAGCTGCTTAGAGTGAAGGATGTAGTGCTGCAAGTTACTGTATTTCGTGTCTCCGAGGATGCTGCAGGGTTGTTGAACCCCCCTTTGCAGCAGAGCCAAAACGTGAGCTCGGCTAAACTGTTGAACCCTCACTTGCAGCATCGCGTCAGTACAACAAAACTGATTAGAAATTAGCTGAGTTAATATCTGATAGCCAAGCTGTGTGTCAAGTAGCTATTGCTTCTGGTCGTTCAGTTATTTATCTAATTACTTTACTTGGAACTTTGTTGCTTTCCATGTCCATAAACACTTGAACTTAGTTATTGTAGTTCTGATACTAATATTTTTTGCTTTTGACTTGGGTTTGTAAATAGATTGTTCAACCTAGTTGATTAGAAACTGAGTCAAAACGCTTGTCCTGTTGCTGTTTATCTTGAGTTTAAATTTTTCATTCTGAAGATATATTTGTAGCTTCACCTGGTTGATGGCTCATCCACTGTGTGTTTCTATTGATAGCTAAAGAGTAAGACTTGAATCTGACTTCCTTTGTTATTTATCTATTCCAGTTTACACGTACGTACTACTTTTTTGACATTATGTGTTTTGGGGAGAATTGTAATTATGATTGGATGGATATCAAGGAACATCAGAGATATATTTGATCATTTTCTTTTTTATATATTCCATTTGTCACACTACTTGATACAGTGTGTTCACTACATGGAAGTGATTACTTCTAGATTTTCTAATAAAATCTTCATTAGGAATGGTCTTTACCAACTGATTAATAATATTTTTTTAGCAAAATTGGTATGCAAAAGCATCAATATAAAGATAATGATCCCAACTAGGTTGACATCATAAACCCTATCAATCATTTGTATCATACAAAAAATTCATTAATAAAAAAGGAAAAATACAAAATTCATGGGGGGATATTAACTAAACCCATGGAACGAAATTATTTGAACCTAAAATTAGGGAGATCTCATCTATTATGAAAGCAGTCATCCCTAATAAAAGAAAGAATTACCTGCATAATGATTACCTTCCCTAAATGTATGAGAAATTTTAAAATCAAAATAAAAAATTATCCAAACACAATGAAGCCGTTTGTTTCTGGAGAAGAGAAAGCTTGCACCATAAGAGATGAATCACACTCCAACCAAAGCCTTTTCAAACCTCTTTCCTTAGCAATAATAATAGCAGTCATGGCTGCATTCAATTTAGCAAAGAGAGAGTCCGAGATACCATAGTAATCAGAAAAGCATCCTAGGACTGCACCACTCTTATCACGAAAGATTGCACCACCACCACCCTTTAGTAAATCTCTTTTATATTTCATATATACTTTATACTTCACTCTAAACAATTTATATTCCTAAGTAAAGATGTTTATTTTAGCCCTTTATTAGTTTCTTCCCGGGTCACTTGTAAAGTGTCCCATATTTCCTGGACTTTTTATAATTTAAAACTAAAAAAAGTATCATGGCTTGAAGTTGATGTGATGAAATTTGTAGTTTTCAAATTGTGTTGAATCTTTCTCTGTTATTTCTCATAATTGACAACATCTTGTATTTTTTTAGCTTTGCATTCTTAGCTTCTAGTCGCCTTATTCTTTGTTCTTGTTGCATCCACATTGTTCTGCTTCTTTGGTCCAATGGGTCCTCAATCCATTGAAAAAAATCCACAATTGCTTGTCTACATTTGACAAGAACACATATTAGTAAATCCACAAAATATCAGTACAAATAAATATTATGTATGGCAAACATACCTTGTAGTTTGAGAATTGTATAAATCTTCTTCCATGGTTTTGGTCAATCTTAGAGGTTAATAGAAAACCACTCGGTCTCCACAATAGAAAAAGATTGCAAGTTGTCTTCTACTAGTTGATTGGGTGGAGGACAAATTTTGAGACATTATGACAACAAAGGCTAACAAGGAAGTTGAACGAGAGGGAGAAGCAGTCTTAGATGGGGGAGGAGCAACCAAAGAGGGGGGTAGGAAAATTTTTGGATTTGTCAAGATGGGGGAGAAGCAGTTGATCGATGATGTGGGTGAGATGATGGGTTTTGAAACCCTAAATACAATTTTTTTTTTTTTGGGGTGGGGGGGGGGGGGGGGGGGGGGTTTCCATGTCACTTCACATCAACATAACAGGCGACCACTCGACGGAACGACACACCATGGACCCAACTAAAAAAATTATAAAAGATCATGGACTCAACTAAAGAGTTTTATAGTTTAGGGACCTACTTAAAAATTTCCAAATTATATAACATCATGGACTCAATTGGGAATGGAAGGAAGCCACATATGCCTTGCTTTTGTTTTAATTCACTGGTAGAACCGATTAACCACGTTAGAAACTAGTTAACTGGTTTACATCACATTCAAAACTGGCTGTGGCTAAATGGGAGTTATTGTGGAGGCTACTTGGATCAAAGTGATAAAAGCTACAATTAGTGATAAAAGTGTAATTTAATTTTCTTAAATTTTCTTATTACTTCGTAAATTAAAGAGGCTACACTCATTATGCATCATATATTGGTCGAGATGTTAAGCCATCAAATCTTAAGAAAAATATTGAACTAAATAGCGTTCACCCTTTGACCATTATATTTATGATTATCTCATGAAATCTTGTCTTTTGTAACAATTTGACCACATTTTTGGGTGGAATGATGCTATTTAACGAATGCACACAAAAAATTGTTTAACCAATGAAATGAAAAACGAGGCAGAAATCACGGTACTAAGAGCACATCCAATGGGAGTTGCTTATGGGTTGCTTAACAATAAATAGTATTTTGATGTGCCACATATGATTTTGAGTTGCTTAAAACTGGAGAAAGTTGCTTATATAAGCAACCATTGCTTATGGGTTGTTTAACATTTATGTGTGTAAATGTATGAGAACGAATATTGAATGTTGAAGAGAGATAGAAAATATTTGTGAGTTAAGCAACTTGTTGATAGAAACTCCTATTGGAGTGAAAATTGATTGGATTGCTTAAAATTGATATGACCCACTTAAAGGGATAAAATGAGTTGCTTATATGAAGAGCACTGGAGATGCTCTAAACATCAATTTCCAATTGGGTGATATGGATGGGGCCGGTAGGCCACACCTTGGAAGTTTAAATTAATGATGTTCCGGCTGAACAATAATTCCTCCATATAAGAAGGGTGACTGTATTGAATAGAATACAAATACAATTGGAGTTCTAGTACAAGTAGGTCATGGAGTTTCCTTTAAGTGAAAATGTGGGTGAATAGTACCGTGTCCAAGTTGTAGAAAAGCATACGTTATGATTTTATTCATCAGTCAAAGACTGTTTATATATAGATTACAATAAAGCCTTTTCCTATAACTAAGGAAGGAAATAAAGAGAAAATTAAAATAATATCAGCATAATAAAGATAGAATAACAAAGAGAATAAAATCTGGGATATTTTCTGATTCTCTTGCACCCCTCAAGCTGGTGCATAGATAGCTATCTTGCCCAACTTGCTTATCAAATGTTCAAAAACGGGTCTTGCTAGACTCTTGGTCAGAATATCAGCTGTTTGTTGGTTGGAGGTCATAAAGGTAGGCAGATAATTCCAGCATCTAACTTTTCTTTTATAAAGTGACGATCAATCTCAATATGTTTGGTTCTATCATGCTGGATGGGATTGTGAGCTATGCTTATTGCTGTCTTGTTGTCACAGTACAACTTTAATGAACGGTCAACCTTCATCTTGAGTTCCTCAAGGCTCTGTAGATCCACAACCCTTCACAAATTCCTTTGGTCATTGCTCTAAATTCAGCCTCTACACTACTTCTAGCAACAAGGCCTTAGTTCTAACAGCGGGGTTATGGAAACCCCTTTACTTTACTCTAACCCGAGTGTATGAGTACACTACCCTTCTCCCCATACCTGGATTGAAGGTAGCTCTAACAGCGGTCCTAACGGCAAACGGTTCATTCCCTTTAAGCGGCTCACACTCGAACAATCTTTAAACAATTAAACACGAATTAATTAGTTTCCCAATACCAAAACAAAAGGAAACCAACGAAAAGGAAAGGAACGTTACCTATATACGAAGTACAGACGAAACCACATTTCCCTAGGGTCTCCAATACTCAAGAACCACACTGAGTATGAAGGAAAAAGGGGAAAAAGACGTAGCAGCCGTATTAGGGTTTTAGCCACCAAAAATATGGTGTGTACGGCGCAACCCTTGAGTCTGCACAACTTATATAGGCTGCACACTGAGCACGGGCGTGCTCACTGTTGAGCACGGTCGTGCTCAACTTAAACTTGGTAACGCGCTTCAGGCTTTAAGCACGGCGTGCTGGCTAATGAGCACGGGCGTGCTCATGTACTAGAAAGGGACTTTTAAGCCAAAAATCCCAGTAAGCCCTCAACCAACATTTCTAACTTAATAAAACAGCTTTATAAAAATACTTCCGAAAAATGGGTGTTACAATTGAGACAGAATGAAATCACTTAGTTCTCTCACAAATATTTTTTCTCAGAATGAATGTTTTTCGTATGATCAGCTTGACAGAACCAAAGTTTTTCTCCTACATATCTTTTGTGGAATCAAAGCTGAGACGTAGTTCTGTGTGAATTGTTTTATTTATAGAGTGTTCGTAAGTGTAACTGTTGTGCAATTCCTTCACATGTTTTGTATGCGTGCTTATTCTCCTCCGTGATCTGGGGTAATTAAGGCTCATTACAATGGGCGATTATTCCCATTTAATGGGCGTATATCTGAGGCGGGGGTGCCGCTGTGACACCTCCCCAATATCCTCCCACACTTATGAGCATCAGAGTGTTCTATGCTATAGTTCTTATATCATTAATATCCCAAGATTACAGGGATATGAGGACACTTGCGAGTTCCGGTCTCAACCTACAGGCTTATATGATTCAATCCTTCCTTTCTCACCCCACCGAGTATAACTCGGTTGGATACTAGTGTAGACTTCCCTTCCGGAGGGAATACTAGGCAATTCCGAGGTTTCCCTAGAATGAGGCTGATGTAATGCTTGGCTCTCTCTCCTAACTTCCTGGGGGGTTTGCCTATAACTGAGTGGGTAACCTCGGCAATCCGATCATATATCCTCGGTCATTCAGGTCACTGATTTTCTAGTGAAACTAGCTAGATGTCTAACCTTTATAACTGTTGTTTTCATATGCACCAGTTTAGATTGCACATTCTTTTTAAGTTATGCTTAGAATATGCAATCATATCATTTTTCACCATCCTTAAAAGCAACATCGCTAACTTTTAGCATTACATTTTCTTTTCTGACTTTTGGCCCCCATCTATCATGAAAAGAAAAAAAAGATAGAAAAAAATAAACGAAAGAAATTTAGGTAAGAAATGAAATATCTTTGATGATTTGGAAGATTTTCATGGCATATCCTTAGAAAGGTAAAGTGACCATTTGATGGGTTAAAGGGGCAAAAAATGACTTGTTGATGAATTAAGGAGGCACATAATAATAATTTTAGTTTAAGCAAAGGGTAACATGCAATTTAAGAAGTTATAAAGGAAAATTTAGTTGATGTAAAAAAAATACAACTTTCATCTAGATTATAAAGCATTCTAACCATTTTGGGTTGATTAGAAATATATGTGGAAAACCATGAGCAAAACTCTCAAGTTTGTTTATGCCATGATCCTCTTTTTTCTCCTATTTGTTCATTTACGTATGTATGCTTGTTTTTCTCATTATTTTTGTTTCTTTCATCACCTTTAATATATACATTTATTCCATTTCAATAACATTCGTTCATTTTTATATTACATCTCAGCATCTGCTACCATGGAATGTAATTTTTCCATAGATTGCATGCCTACTTGCAAGAGTTATTCGTGTGAACGTTACTCTTGCTACAAAAATGTGTGTAGCTGCAACGACTGCGCTATTGATAATTTAGGTGATTAATAACTGTACACTATTTTTGCTCCTATAAATTTATTTACATGTCATACAACTCTTACAATGTATCTCATTATTCGTGCTATATTTCTCTAACCTTTCAGTTTTTGTGACAGGCTGAGAGGAGTATAAGGCTATTACATGCAAGTGCTATGACCTTTGTTCGTCTCTAAAAGTTGTGGAGAATAAAACATGTTTGAAGATTTGTAATAAGCTACCTTCACTTAGAAGAGTAATATGAATCTGTGATAATCTTCAAAGTAATCATTTATCTAAACTCTACATTTAACTTAATGATGGCTATATGAAAAGTAGTGAGAAATAATAAGTACTAGATATTGACATGAAAATCAATTGCATGGTTTGATATTTTTTATTTATTTTTTAAAATACCTATTTTAGATTTTCTTATTTATCATATGATATATAGTTATAAAATTGTTAACCAGACAATAATTTATTTTTGTTCATAATATGAAAATGTTGTTTAAACGTGGCTTAAAAGTATGCAAATTTTAATTTATTGTAAACAATAATTTTGCTAACGCGGTTGAGTACTCTTGCAGATTTTGCAAAAAATAATGACTTCAATTATACATATTAATTTAATTAATTTAATCATGAATCAACCGTTGACCTATATGTGCCTTACAATTGTCCCTAGTTTCTAAACCTCAACATTGCATCAAGAATCTCATGTTGTCATGTCAATTTAGAACTTTGTAAACCTTCGTTTTCTGCCATAGTCACACTGTATTGTCCCATGAGTTTTATAAATTTTTTTGAAGCTTTTGTCCTTAAGATTTGTATCAAGATTGACTCTTCAATCTGAGAATGTCGTGTCTTGTGTGTCTTTGGATGTTTTGATATACGAAGCGCAATCCCCAAAAGAAGTCTATTTAGTAGCTCCTCCTTTACTTGCTTTGATGATGGACAAAAAACCAAAAAAAAAAAAGTAAATAATTTGAAGAATATGACTAATTAAATTAGATAATCTAACAATTTAAAAACACACATCGACTTTTTTATAAATAAAAATTAATTTGATTATCCGATAATTTTCTAGTATTAAAAATTGTCAAGGAATTCATATTGTTCCAAAGGAATTTTATTGAGAAAAAAGTTGTCAAGGAAGTGAAACTATAAAATATCCATAATCCAGCAGAACAAAAGAAGTGATAAATAGTGAATCAGGTTTAATATATATAAAAGATATGCTTTTTGTCACGACAACCAAATGAGTGTGTGCAGACTGTTGCTTGTACATGATATTCAAGGATTTCTAACTCAGAGCAACAATAAGAGATGGGAGGGTTTGGTTTTCTCTCTCTTCCGCAACCTTTAAAATAGTTTCCTGTGTGATACTGAAGATGACTCTATCTTTAGTACCAAAAGACCGATCAACAAATTCTAATATGCACAGCACGAGATCACCTATGTCCTTTAATATGGTTATAGAATAAAAACATATTCAAAAGGGATTTGATTAGTCAATTAAAATAAAAGGTGCATGGAGGTGAAAAAGACAAATGACAATTGACAAAATACACCACATAATGTTTTTGATATTTCAGTGAAGTTTGCTAATATTTATTTTAGAATAAAGCACTCACTAATTTTTATGGCTTTTTAAGTGGTGCACTCAATATTTATTTAGCGAAGTTGCTTATGTGGCTGAAGTATAGAGATATAAAGAGTTGACATGACAATTCTACAACTCGCTCTTCGGGTTTTATATATTATAAATTATAGATAAATAGATGTGAAAATGGTGAACCAATTTGATGTTTGCCTAATGAGTATATTTAGGGTTCGGGAGTAGAGTTACATTAATTGGGTTTGACTATCTGCTTAGATAAGCGTCTAATACAAGTGATCTTGAAGGAAATTGACTTTATAAATTGATTTTGTTAAAATTGAGTTTGAAGTAAATTTTTATATTTTTATTTTAAAAGCAAGTTTGATGTAAATTTAATATAAATTTTTCAACCCAATATAAAAGCTACTTTTTTAATAGGCAAATGTTAGTAATTAGTATGTTATGTTAGTGGGAGGAGTTGAACTCATGATCTTCTTATCACTCCAAACCTTATCTCCCTCTCCAAACCAATCCATCCACCTTATAACTCCACGTAAAAGCTAATTTCTATAATTTCTAATAAAAATCACTTATGAAGATAAAATCAATTTTAACCGAAAATAATCAACCAGCAATTAGCTATTATGCTGTTCAGATATGGTAGAAGTCTCAGAGCCAAGTAAGGGGAATAAAGTCGTATAAATGAGTGAACTTAAGTAGCATGATGATGGGATTTCAATTGTTTTGTTGGCCAGCATCCAAGTAAAGCTGTGTGCCACATAATCAGTAAACTATATCATATTCGCTTGTCAACCAGCCATACACTTCTTACCTTATCTTTTTCTTTTTGTCAGTCCCAATACAAAGTCTCTCACAATCTGTAACCACTGTACTTCAAGCTCCACATCACAGGCTATTAGAAAAGCTATTCCAGCTCCACCACAAAAATAAAAAGGTTAATTTACTCACAGCACTAACACCAATATTAATTGACTTCCATCTCTTTTCATTGTTCAATCATTCAATCTTCTATAGCATCAATTGTATCTAATTCTTCATTTTTCTAATATCTTCTCATTTCAGCTAAATAATGGCCACAGCCTCAGCAACAACTCCAGCCACAATCATTGTTGTGGGCAGCTCCAGTGTTGGCAGCTCAAGGAGTGGGAAGAGAACTGTGCACTTTATCAGAGGGCTGAATTCTTTTGGTGGGTTGAAGGCTCAGAACAGTGTGACATCAATAGGCCTTCCTGTGTGCACTGAGCAGTCCTTTGCAAAGGTGGTGAGCTCCTTGAAATATCCATCTAAGGGGAAGGGCAGAGGTGGAGGGGCAGCCTCTTCAACATGTAATGCTGCAGGTGAGATTTTCCAGATTGCAGCCATCATGAATGGGCTTGTACTTGTTGGGGTTGCAGTAGGATTTGTTCTTCTTCGAATTGAAGCAACCGTGGAAGAGGCTGAGTGAGAATTTCATAAACTTCATCATTCGATTCATATAAATTAATGTATGCTTATCTGAAAAAGAAAAAAGAAAAAATAATTTGTATTTTTCTTTAGTTCTTGATATGATGTAGAACTAATTAATTTGATTTTGGGTATTTGAATGCTACCATATGAATTTTATTTGGGGAGAAAAAATTGTACACAATGCTGTTTGGCTGTCAAGGTTTTAAATTGAGGTGGCAGTTTCAGTTGTGGTCGTGTTGCATTTTTTATTTTTGGGATTATGCCGCAATTGCGATCGCGATATGGTTTCGGAAACTTCCAAAACCGAAATGTCGCTGCCTCAGTTGTAGTTGCGGACCCAAATTTAAAATCTTGGACTCTACATTTAACATGGACCTGTTATGGAGAAAAGAACATGATGCCCTTTTGGTAGACTTGAAGATAGCCTATTGAGATTTTGCTAATATGTTAGTGTAAATAAGAAATCGACTTCACTGGCTTGGTATTATTATGGAGCAGCCAAATCTTCTTTGCATTTACATTACAATATTGAAAACTGAAAGTAGTTTGTTTACAAGAGATCAAAAGAAAGACCTTAACTTTTGTTTATCAATGGAACATACGAAGCAGAAATGATGCATATGGAAAACATTTGGATATTCCTAAAGTAATTAATAAAGTCAGAAGATAGCCTCTTCTTGCATTTATTGAAAGAAACTACAACAGAAGACCACTAGCTTGATACTTAACAACTATACCAACATTATATAGCTGATAGTTTTGTTGAAAATATAGTCACCAAGTTACAAATATTGCAATTGAAACATCAGGTAGCTGAATAATACTCTGTATATTGAATTGAATTAAAAATGATACAAGGATGATGTTTATACAGAAACACAGGCTACAAGTTGCAATTTTGCATAACAGATAACAAGACTAACTGCTCCTAATAAATAAACTGATATACAACAGAATAAAAGAGTACCAGTTGAGAAGCTAACAGAAATTGAGTGCAATATAACATGCGATTAAATGCTAATATGACATGTGCATTTTAAGCTAATAACAAAATCCAACATATTGCAGGATATGTATCTATGTAAAAATGGGATAGCATAAAATACTCTAGGTTGTTGAATTGCACAATTTAAAGTCTCTTGTACTTTGATACCTGAAAAATGCATACAACAGACAGTGGTAGACAGTGAAATGGATGCTTGAAAAATCTTCATTGGTCATAGAGGAGTCTGCAACTTTACTATATGAAGTCTCTCATATTCAGTTCACAGTGAACCAGTTCGTAATGGTACATTTTCTAGTCGATTTCAAGCACACAAGTCGCGAAAATAAGATTATTGAAAGGATTCAAGTGAACTGTAAATTAGCTGTTATCCTGACCCCAAAGCAGCTTTGTCGGAGCCATAAATAACTGCTCTAGGAATGTCATTATCAGTTATCACTTGCATTGGCCAAATTCATGATACTTTAGGAATAAATGCATGCAAGCCCCATGCGTATATATAAACCAACATCCTTGAAAGAGAACTGAAATACAAAGAATAAGAGCTGCAGTGAAACTGCTAGGAAAAGTTGCTGCATACACAGCTGCTACCAGTGAGACAAACACTATGAGAGCTGCAGAAAACAGTGCTAATGGCTTTCAAGTCCAACGTTGGCATGTGGAGTGAAAATGGAGTTGGAAAAGCTTTGACTAATTACTGGGGATGTAAGGATCCCAACAAACTCAAATAAAAGGTAAAGTAAAGCAGCAAACAAAGCAAGGTGTATGAAGTATGAAACCTAGTTGCATGCTCATATTTATCAAGCTTAAAAGCGTAATGAAAATTCAGACGGAAACTGACAGTAAAATTTTACTGATCAGAAAACCTAATTTTGAATCGAGAACGAAATTGTTAGATTTTATATCCCATTTCCAATAATAGTGGTTATTTTGAAAATTTTCAAAATAAATAGGTTATTATACCTTATCTGGGCGTAAAACCTAAACCAGGTAATCGACGGAGTCGAGAACGGATGTGCAGAGACAAAACCCGACACCGGATGACGGGTTATCTTGCCACCTAGGGTGGTGAGTCATATGAGTGACTCACCTAGCTTTTAATGCATGTCATGATGACATTCAAAATATCATGATATTTATTTGTGTGAAAAGACCTAAATAACCCTAAGTCCTTTAAGTAATTCCAAGTTTACCCTAAGTGAATTTGATCAAAATACCCTCCCAACCTCGTCAATTTCGTGCAGCCCATCACCCCCACACTTAGCCATTTTCATTTGCTTCATCATTTTCATCTTTCTCTCCAAAATCTCAAGAAAACACCATAACCCAAAAGTTGATCTTTGTGAAGAACTTAGTCTTTTCTTTTCAATTTATTAACATCCAAGAGGTATACCTTACTCTCCTTGATCAATAAACATCATGTTCTTCATTGATTTCATTGATTCAAGCTATGATCATCATGTTTGAATTTTCTAGATCTAGTTCTTCAAAATTTTTTAGAAAATCATAGAAAAATCATTTTAATGTAAAACCAATATAATTTCTATGATCCCACTATGATCTCTATGTTCAAAGAGCATAAGATCAAAGAAAATTCCCTCCTATTTTTTCTACTCATGGCCGAAACCCTAGTCTTTGTGGGGTACATGAGTTTTGTTTCAATTTTTGCAAAATAACACTTGATTTAGTCTCTTCAATTCTTATAGTTGCTAAATCTAAAAGCTTGAGAATTTTTAAATCTCTAGCCTATTTTGTTTATCAAGGCAGAAACTTTAACCTAGAGGTTAGAGAGTTTTTTTTTTTTTTTTTTGTTCAATCTTTGATTTATGGCACTTGATCTTGTCTTTCTAGGACTCTAAGATCATGTGTCCAAGAGACTGAAAGAATTTGAAAATCCTAGCCAATTTTATTATACTTGGCCGAATCCATACACTAGAGAGGTTGGATGATTTGTTTCAATTTTCAACACATGACAATTTTCCTTAACTCTATACTACTCTAAGATCATGGATCTATGAGTATGGGAAATTTTGAGACCCCTAGCCTATTTTTCTAGTGAAGGCCGAAACTAGCTCATGATTGAGTTAGATGAATTGGTTTTAATTTTTGAATTATGATCATTGATCTTGTGTTTCTAATGCTTAAGGATCACTAATCCAAGAGCATATGAGTTTTTAAAATTCCTATCCTAATTGAACCATGATGGCCGAGCCTGTGTCATATGTATTAGATAGATCTTAGTTATTTTATGTTAATTAATTTGATTGTGGTTTGTTGAAGGATAAGTTGTTGTGTGATCTTTGTACGTTGCGAAAAGGAATCGAGAGATCGACGAGAATTTTTGACAAAGAGGACTGAAAATTTCAAGAGGTAAGGGGAGTTTACCTGAAGAGTTTAAGATAGCCTTATGCTATCTTAGTGTTGTCTGTATTTTATCTGCTGTGGATTTCTGTGGCTTTAAATTAATTATTGTTTAATTTGTTCATGTGTTTTGATGTGAGTAATTTAATTTTTGCGGTGATAATTTTATTTTAAAGTTATAACTGTGATGCATGCAATAATTGTGGTGTATGCTATACTGTGTTGTAGTGAATTCATCTATTGTTAAGAGATGGATTGAGAAACCTGATAGTGGTCAGTGTTCAATTTAATTTGAGGATAAAAGCTTAATAAGCCTAAATATTTAATCAAGGTGATTAAATGGTGGAGAATTTAAGAAAAGTGAAAAGAATATTATTTTAATAATATTTTCGGTGAAAAATGAGTCAATAATGTGATAGTAAGGGCGGAACTGTGAAAAATTTCATATGCGTTAGTTTTTCCAAAATAAATTCAATAAAAACCTATCTAAAATGGAGCCTAGTTTAGGCTGTCAAACAAATGAGAAAATGGAATAATATAAAACTTTATTTTAAGTAATTAAGTTGCTAAAATAATGTAATATTAACATCGGAATAATTATTTACAACGTAAAAGTCATTTTGAGTTATAAAAGGATTTTTACGGCAAAATTTTTAGAAAACGGTTTTATTTTTATTATGAATCTATTTAGAAAGGACCTTTAAAGAGTTGATGTTTTTATGAGAATGATTTTCAAGAATTAAGTAATTGGGAGAAAAAGGAATTTATTTGCGATTTAACATTTTATAAACGATTTTAACGGAAAAGAATTTCTGTAAAGGAGTTTTATTCAGTGACAATAATTCCGTTAAACTTGGATAAGTTTTCGGAGGTTTGGTTTTGTATTTGTTGTTTCACTGAGCGAAATGTTTTAAAGAAGAAAGGTGAACCTAGTAACCGAGACGTCGGAATTCTAGTGTTCTATTAACATGTGGATCATGGATCCGTGTTATTGGACTGATGTGTCCTGTAAAAGTTTAAAACACTTGTACTGTGTTTGCTTAAAATTGAAAAGACTTGATATTAAAATTAAGCATGGTCGTGGGCCTTTGAGCCTCGATAAGGAAAGAATGAACGAAAAAGAAAAGGTGATGAGAACAAAAGTTTTACATGCATTGTGTGCAGACGTGTCTTGTTGGCTAGTGTGCCATGTGTTATTGACTATTGTGTCCTATGTACTGGCCAATGTGTCTTATATTATTTGGCCAAATGTGCCATCGAGCTACAATCCATGAAGGGTGGATTGACAAGTTGAGGAAGTCAAGACCAAAGTGGGTCAATTAGGGACATCTGGGTTCATGAGCCACAAGGGTTGAGGCCTCGCGACCTCTAGTCATGGAAGTAACGATGCAAAACATGGATGTACTCAATCAGGGACTACTCAATATTATTTTAGGTGCTTGAGTGTGATACCCTTGAACAATTGGAGCCCGGACCTAAATTAAGAGGTCGACCTCATGAGACAATCGTGGTAAAGGGTATTGCAGCCTAATCATGCTCAACGAAGGGAAGTTAGGACCTCCGGAGGATAAATATCAAAGTTAGATGATGACGTTGAAGTGTCATGTGCATTTTGTTAAAAACATTATGATGACTATCGGGTATGAATCCCAATGTTTAAAGTATTATGATGATTTATGATAGTTTATGTATTATACATATATGTGGAAAGGCTGTTGTTGTGTGTCGCGCATGCGGTTATCTTATCAAAACTCATATATTGGTATCTCACCCTTGCAAATGTATCTGTTTTCTTGGTTCGTGCTGTCGTACCGTGGGATGTAAATACAGACGTTGCAGAGGAGTTCCCTATTTCACTCGAGGATATTAGTCCTGTCCACTGAAGCGACCATGAGTTTTTAAGAATGATCTCTGGGATCTTCTTAGTAGATGTCAGTTAGAGTGACCAGCTCAACAAGGACATTAGGTTGGTTTATAACCTTTTTGAGGATAATCGTTATGTCTGGCTTTGGAGAGCCATTCTCTTGAAGTAAGAATTTTCGGTTTTAAATGATGTATAATTATATCTTATGTTATGTATGGATTTATGAAGGAAATCAACTCGTACGTTGTGATGAGTATTTTCGTATATGAAGTTGTTATATGTTAATGTTAGTGTGTGTTGAAATTTTATTTACTGTGTGAGAAAAGAGAAAAATTATGACGGTTAACGTAATTATGTCTTTAAATTATTTTTCCCGAAAGCAACCAACTTTCATTTTCGTTTATATTTTCCGCAATGAGTTAACCTTGTAGCTCCCAAAGGGAGGGTGTTGCACAGTTTATTTTCTAACTTATCATCCTTTATTCATAAGACAAAATCCTTTCATTTTCTTCCTTAAGCATATTCGGCCATACACTAGGAAACCATGATCCATTCATTTGTTTCAAAAACTAAGAGTAGATCCTTGATCCTGTAATCATTCTAAGCCTAAGCTATCTCACAAGAAAATCCATTTTGAGCCTTCCTTAGAAATGGGTTTTCTAGCCTAGAGCCTTCAACTTATTGATTCATCATCTTGTCTCCTACAAGTAAGGATCTCCATCATAAATCCTCTTTTATGATCATAGCTAGGCTCATATATCTAATTCTTTTGTATTGTTGTTTGATTTTGTGGAAGGAATTGTCACAAAAACCGTGGCCTTCCTTGATCTTTTAGCTTGATTTGGCTTGGTCTTCAAGTGATGTTGTGGGCATGGACACACAAAGCCAAGGACCTAGTATTGAAGACTTGCATGGACCTATGACAAGGGCAAGGCTTAGAAGAGTCCAAGACACACTCAAGAAGATGGTGGTCAATCACTTGTCTCATAGGCAACTTCATGAAGAGGGCATCACTTTGAACCTCTTATGCATTGAGCCATTGACCACCTAGTTATGGATAGGACCTAGGACCTTTGTATAGATTAGACTTCATGTAATAAATATAGGAACTAGGACCTTTGTATAGATTAGACTTCATGTAATAGAAGTGCTTATTCATAAAAGCACATAGGACTAGTCTAGAATTTGGGCCTATTGGGCCATAGCATAATAGTAGAAGGCATTAGGCCCAAAACAAAGCCCACACTTGGGTGGAAGGTGGCTAAGGGCGCTACTTGGTGCTAAGTAGGAGTAACTTGCACTTCAAGTTAGACTAACTTGCACCTTAAGTAGGATAAGCCTATAAATAGGCTTCATGTAATTCATTTTACATGTTTGAACCTTTGATTTTTATCTTGGTTCTTGGATTGAACCTTTGATTTTTATCTTGAATATCCTTATTCAAGTGGTGAATCCTCCTTTGGCTTATGAATTCAATCTTCATCTCAATGAAGCATTGATTGTGGCGTCTTCTTCTTCTTCTTCTTCTTCTTCTTCTTCTTCTTCTTCTTCTTCTTCTTCTTCTTCTTCTTCTTCTTCTTCTCTACCTCTTCCATTTTCTATTTTGTGTTCTTTAATTCTTGCAATTTAAATTCTCCACTTTAATTCTTTTTCTTGTCATTTCAATTCATATATAATTGTGCTCTTCAACTCCTCTTTGTTTCTCTTGATTCTCACTTGAGAATCAAGCTTCATTCTATTGTTCTAGTTTGTGTTTGATCTTGAATTCTTAGCACTTGAAATCAAAGAAAGATCCTAAAATGTTAGTGATCTATATCCTAGATCATATCATGTGGTATCTATAGCTAGATCTTTGATCTTCAATTGTTTTGAATTTTTGTTCAAATTTTTTTCAAATTCTATGATGATCTTTGATTTGGAGCCAAATTCATGTTGAAAATTTACATGCTAGTGGCGCCATTTACCATATGAATTGGATGATGAAAAGTAATTTGAATCCAACTGTGGTCATAGATCTAGAATTTGAAATGTGTTTGAATTGATCTTTCTTGAGTTTTTCGTGAAAATTTTTTCTGTCCACATTTTCACTTTCAATTTTTGGCTCCAATTCTTGCATGTGCTCTTCCATCACATGTGATTTTGGTTGCTTCTTGAAAATTCAAGCATAGGTCTATTTGCCTTACTTTGTGATTTTGAACAAATTGAAAATTCAAATTCAAATTTCAGTTCACAATAGTAAGATTGATTCAAATTTTAATCAAAAGTGCTTCAATGGTTTCAAATTTTTAGAACCTAATGGATCTTCATGAAATTCAAATTGTGGAAATGATGTATTTATCATCCACTTGAATGAAAGATCTAGGTCTCTAATTACTTGATTTGTGCTCATTACTTGGAAATTTATTTTACACTATTCCAATTGTTTATATTTCCAAGTATTACACCGATGTTGTTCAAGTTTGTTCATGCTTGAAGGATCCTTTTTATATTTCGAAATTTTCATTGTAATTGTTGTGGAAGTGCAATTAGAAAAAGTCGAGTGGCTGCAATTTAAAAAAAAAAAATTGGTGTAAAAGAAAAAAGTGTGCCAAAACCATAAATATACAAAGTTTTGGGGCAAATGTGCAAAATCTGAAAAAGAATTCAGCAAAGGTAAAAGACTTGCCACCATTCCACTTGCTTATATTTGTATTGATCCTTCATATATTGGTGTAGCACAATTCACTTTGATCATTACTTGTTCACAAACACTTTGATTAAAATTGAATCACACTTTGTTGAACTCTTTCAACTTGTCTTCTTCACATCAATTTGAGTGTGCAATTCTTCTTGAACCTTTTCTTGCTTGTCTTCCAAACTCCATTAGTTTTGTGTTAGTTGTTTTCCACTTTCTTGACCTCTTGAAATTGATTTGCTTATTGGTTGCTTTATCACTTGTTTGTGGACTAATAGTTGAGAATCTTGTTTTAATTTGTAGATCCCTTGAGAAGGAAACTCTTGAGTGGAAAGAGACAAGAGTGAAATCATCTTGTAAAAGTCTACTTGAGTGATATACACGAGTGACCATCTTTGAGTGAATTGTGAGTGAGTGGTGAGGTCCTTGTACTTTCATTTTTCTTGTAATTCTTTGTTCTTTAAGTGTAATTGTCACTAGTTTGGTTTGTACTTAATTCCTTTGATTTTTGGTGATGTAATTGTTCTCATTGGTGTAATCTTCATTTGTTTTGTGTAATTTTTCATTTGTTGGATTTTGTATGTAATTTTTGAATTTGTAAGTGCACCATGACTTCCGTACATGAAGAAGACATTGAAGATTCTCCTAAATCATCACCAAGAACAAGGAACTTGAATCGGAAGTTGGATAGAATGACAAACCACATGGAAAGATTGTTTGAAAGATTGGAAATACTTGAAAACAAACAAGGATCAAGGCATACCAACTCTCATAGAGGTTCATCACATTCCGAAGACAACCATGAGGAAAGACCTAGATTTGATAGATGGAGACCAAGACATGAGCATAGAGGAAGAAGGCATGACAAGTTGCATAATGTGAAGGTGAAGATCCCTAGCTTCCATGGGAAAAGTGATCCCGATGCTTATTTGGAATGGGAGACCAAATTAGAACATATATTTTCTTGTTACAATTATAGTGAAGAAAAAAAAGTAAAAGTAGCAAGTTTAGAATTTCAAGATTATTCTTTAATTTGGTGGGATCAATTATGTAAAGAGAGGAAAAAGTATGATGAGGAACCCACTAGTACTTGGAGAGAGATGAAGAAAGTCATGAGAAAGAGATATGTTCCTTCAAGCTATACTAGAGACCTACACCATAGGCTACAAAGATTGAGGCAAGTAAGCATGAGTATAGAAGAATATTACAAAGAGTTGGAAGTCATATTGATTGGAGCAAACATAGAAGAAGATAGAGAAGCAACTATGTCTAGGTTCTTGGGTGGACTCAACCAAGACATCCAAGATGGGGTTGAGCTTTACAACTATGTTGAATTAGAAGATTTGGTGCATCATGCAATCAAGGTTGAAGCTCAAGTGAAGATGAAGAAGTCTTTCAAGAAACCTTTCTTCAACAACAACAATTCATCTTCGAAGGACAATTCCAAGAAGGAGGGTGACTCATTCAAACAATTAGAGGGTGATGGTAAAAGTGGTTCCAAGGCCACATCTACTAACTCTAAACCTTCTACTTCTATCCCCACTTCTTCTAGAGCTAGAGACATTAAATGTTTTAAATGCTTAGGAAAAGGACATATTGCATCACAATGTCCTAACAAGAGAACAATGATCTCTAGATGTAATGATGATATTGAGGTCACTAGTGCCTCTTCTTGTGAGTCTTCTAATGAGAGTGGTGAAGATCAAGTCTTTCCACTTGAAGGAGACCTTTTGATGGTGAGAAGACTCTCAGGAGTCAAAGTGAAAGAGGAGGATGAGAGCCAAAGAGAGAATATTTTTCACACTAGGTGCATGGTGAATGGGAAATTATGTGCATTGATAATTGATGGCGGAAGTTGCACCAATGTAGCTAGCCAAAGATTGGTGACCAAACTTTGTCTCAAAACCAATCTACACCCTAGACCATACAAATTACAATGGCTAAGTGAAAGGAGTGAAATCTTGGTGAACCAACAAGTGTTGTTGAGTTTTGCTATTGGCTCTTATCATGATGAAGTGATGTGTGATGTGGTGCCTATGGAAGCGGGACATGTTTTACTAGGAAGGCCATGGCAATATGATAGGAAAGTGATACATGATGGCCTTTCCAATAGATTTACTTTCATGCACCACAACAAAAAAATTACTCGTGTACCTCTATCTCCTAAAGAAATTGGTGAGGACCAAAAGAAAATGAGAGAAAAAAGGGAGCTTGAGAGAAAAGCGAAGAGTGAAATAGAAATAAATAATTAAAATAGTGTGCCACAAAAAAATATAAAAAAGGCAAATGGCACAATTGGGCAAAATGTTTTTGAAAACCAGAAAGGTAAAGAAAAAGATGGTAAAGAATGCTTATTTATAAAAGAAAAAAAAGTAAAGAAATTATTATTGACACATCAACCAATGTTTTTACTTTACGACAAAAATGAATGTGAAAATTCTACACCATCTTTTTCTTTACTAAAACCTTTTGAGTTTAAAGATGTTTTTCCAAAAGAGCTTCCTAAAGGTTTGCCACCTATGAGGGGGATTGAGCACCAAATGGACTTAATTCCTAGTGCATCTCTTCCTAATAGGCCGGCCTATAGGAGCAATCCCGAAGAAACAAAAAGAAATTCAAAGGCAAGTTGAAGGATTGTTAGAAAAAGAATGGATAAGAGAATCACTTTCTCGATGTGCAATGCCCTTTATTTTAGTACCAAAGAAAAATGGTACATGGAGAATGTGCACGGATTGTAGATCCATCAATAACATAACCATCAAATATAGACATCCAATACCATGATTAGATGATTTGTTGGATGAGCTACATGGGTCCCAAATCTTTTTCAAAATTAACCTAACAAGTGGCTACCATCAAATAAGAATTAGAGAAGGAAATAAGTGGAAAACCGCTTTCAAAACTAAGTATGGGCTTTATGAATGGCTTGTGATGCCTTTTGGTCTCACCAATGCACCAAGTACATTCATGAGGCTCATGAATCATGTCCTTCGAGGATTCTTAGGAAAGTATGTGGTTGTCTATTTTGATGACATTTTGATATATAGCAAAACACTAAGTGACCATCTTGAACATTTGAAAAGTGTTTTGTTAGCTCTAAGAAAAGAGAAATTAACTATTTGCCAACCTTGAGAAATGCACTTTTTGCACCACCAAAGTGGTATTTTTGGGCTATGTTGTTAGTGCACAAGGTGTGCAAGTAGATGAGGAAAAAATAAAGGCCATCCAAAGTTGGCCAACACCTAAAAATGTTGGAGATGTTACGAGTTTTCATGGATTGGCTAGTTTTTATAGGAGATTTGTCAAAGACTTTTGCACTTTGGCAACTCCTCTAAATGAGGTTTTAAAGAAAAATGTGCCTTTCCATTTGGGTCAAGACCAAGAAAATTCCTTCAACATCTTAAAGGAAAAATTGACTAATGCACCAATTCTCGCGCTTCCAAATTTTGTAAAATCTTTTGAGATAGAGTGCGATGCTTCTAATGTGGGCATTGGGGCCGTTTTGCTTCAAGAAGGACACCCCATTGCTTACTTTACTGAGAAACTTGCGGGGCATATTTGAACTATTCCACTTATGATAAATAACTCTATGCCCTAGTAAGAAGTCTCAAAGTTTGGCAACACTATCTCTTGCCCAAGGAATTTGTAATTCATAGGGATCATGAATCATTAAAACACTTAAAGGGGCAAGGAAAATTAAACATGAGACATGCCAAATGGATAGAATTCATAGAATAATTTCCTTATGTGATTAAACATAAACAAGGTAAAAGCAATGTTGTGGCCGATGCGCTTTCATGTAGACATACCTTACCTTTAACGCTTGAAACTAAACTTCTAGGGTTTGATCACATAAAGGAATTGTATGCATATGATCTAGACTTCTCTACAATTTACACTCAAATAGGGTCCATGGCACATAAAGGACATTTCATCAATGAGGATTCCTTTTTAGAGACAAAAGACTTTGTGTGCCAAGGCATTCTATAAGAGAGTTGTTGGTAAGAGAAGCACATCAAGGGGGATTAATGGGGCACTTCGGTGTTCACAAGACTTTAGAGGTTTTGCCTGAACATTTCTTTTGGCAAAAAAATGAAAATCCAAGTCCGAAAGTTATGTGAAAAATGCATTGAATGTTTGAAGTCAAAGTCAAAGAGCAAGCCACATGGGTTGTACACTCCTTTACCTAGTCCTTCTTTTCCTTGGATTGATATTTCTATGGATTTTGTATTGGGGTTGCCAAGGACTAGGCGAGGCAATGATTCAATCTTTGTGGTTGTGGATAGATTTTCCAAGATGACTCACTTTTTACCATGTCACAAAAGTGATGATGCTTGCCTTGTAGCAAAAATTTTCTTTAGTGAAATAGTTAGACTACATGGGATTCCTCGAAGCACTGTATCCGATCGAGATACAAAGTTTCTAAGTCACTTTTGGAGAACTTTGTGGAGAAAACTTGGAACTAAATGACTCTTTTCAACTACTTGCCACCCACAAATGGATGGGCAAACTGAGGTGGTTAATCGAACTCTTTCTACTCTTTTACGAACCATCCTCAAGAAAAACCTAAAGTCTTGGGAAGAGTGCTTACCTTTCATTGAGTTTGCATACCACCATGTGCAACATTCTACTACTAAGCACTCCCCTTTTGAAATAGTCTATGGTTTTAATCCTCAAACCCCACTTGATTTGCTTCCAATACCCATTGAACAAACATTATTGCATCAAGATGTGCTTCCCAAGGCCGAATTTCTCAAAAAACTCCATGAATAAGTAAAATTGAATATTGAAAAACAAGGGGAGCATAATGCAAGGCAAGTAAATAAAGGAAGAAAACAAGTGTTACTCAAACCGGGTGATTGGGTATGGGTGCACTTAAGAAAAGAAAGATTTCCTGTACAAAGGAAGTCCAAAATCCTACCAAGGGGTGATGGACCTTTCCAAGTATTAGAGAAAATAAATGATAATGCATATAAAATAGATCTCCCTGGTGATTATAATGTTATTGCCACGTGTAATGTGTCTGATATAAGTCTTTTTGAAAATGACACAGATAATGATCAACACAATTCGTGGACGAATGTTCCTCAAGAAGGAGGGGATGATGTGGGCATGGACACACAAAGCCAAGGACCTAGCATTGAAGACTTGTATGGACCTATGACAAGGGCAAGGCTTAGAAGAGTCCAAGACACACTCAAGAAGATGGTGGTCAATCACTTGTCTCATAGGCAACTTCATGAAGAGGGCATCGCTTTGAACCTCTTATGCATTGAGCCATTGACCACCTAGTTATAGATAGGACCTATGACCTTTGTATAGATTACACTTCATTTAATAAATATAGGAACTAGGACCTTTGTATAGATTAGACTTCATGTAATAGAAGTTCTTATTCATAAAAGCACTTAGGACTAGTCTAGGATTTGGGCCCATTGGGCCATATCATAATAGCAGAAGGCATTAGGCCCAAAACAAAGCCCACACTTGGGTGGAAGGTGGCTAGGGGCGCTACTTGGTGCTAAGTAGGAGTAACTTGCACTTCAAGTTAGACTAACTTGCACCTTAAGTAGGATAAGCCTATAAATAGGCTTCATGTAATTCATTTTACAAGTTTGAATACATTTGAGTTTTCTCACACTTGAGAATTCTAGAGAGAGTGGAGAGTTCTCCTCTTCTTGGTTCTTGGATTGAAACTTTGATTCTTATCTTGAATATCCTTATTCAAGTGGTGAATCCTCCTTTGGCTTATCAATTCAATCTTCATCTCAATGAAGCATTGATTGTGGCACCTTCTTCTTCTTCTTCTTCTTCTTCTTCTTCTTCTTCTTCTTCTTCTTCTTCTTCTTCTTCTTCTTCTTCTCTACCTCTTCCATTTTCTATTTTGTGTTCTTTAATTCTTGCAATTTAAATTCTGCACTTTAATTCTTGTTCTTGTCATTTCAATTCATATATAATTGTGCTCTTCTACTCCTTTTTGTTTCTCTTGATTCTCACTTGAGAATCAAGCTTCATTCTATTGTTCTAGTTTGTGTTTGATCTTGAATTCTTAGCACTTAAAATCAAAGAAAGATCCTAAAATGTTAGTGATCTATATCCTAGATCATATCAAGTGATCTACAAGAGGTATGGTGGAGATTCGCCCCCATCTACCTTATTGTAGGTGTGTGTGTGGTTTAAAGTATGTTTATATTATCTTGAAACCCTAAGTGTGGGGTTATATGTTTATGTTCATGTGATCCTCTAAGACGACTTTGTATGATATTTGTGTTGTGCATGTGGTGTACTTGTGATTTGTGGAGAATATGCTTATTTGATGTATGTTGGTTTGAAGAAAAATGATGATTTAGATTACATGATCTTTGGTAGGAAAGCATGTTTAAAATGCTAAGTTATATGCCATGAATCTATGTATTGATATATGGATATGTATATGTGATTGTGAGCTTTATTAGTGAAGTGAGAACCTTCACTTTGTTGATGCTTGGTTTCGGCCAAGGCTAAAATAAATGTCACGACAACCTTGAACCTTAAAACTATGCAATTCTATGGATGTTTGTGGGTTTTAAAAAAAGTAACGAAGCATAGAAGAAAATGAATATTTGGAAAACTGTTTTTATGGTTGTGAAATCTGACTTTTGTGATTTCGATGAGCCAAAATGGTTTTGACCTAATTCTAGATCTTAAGAGAACAAAAATCGTGTTTTAACAAACTTAAAAAATGGAATTTTCAAAGAACCGGATATGTAAAATGAGCTAAGGCATTAATTTCAGTCAAGATAGTTTTTGGATAGTTAGAGACTGTTTTTCATACCTAATTAAGTGTCCTAAGACTCCAAAATGAGTTTTGGACCATTAGGGTTAATAATTGTAGAAAAATAAATTATGCGATTTTCGAACTTAGCGACGTTCGGTTGAGTTTTAGAGTTTTTAACCAAATCGTAACTTGAAGTTTGAAATTAGTATTTTAATAACTTAACATGGGTATTTTAACTTAATAAAGTGAAACATTCGAGAAAAAGGATTATATTTTTGAAAATACGGAGTCTCAACCCTAAATACAGTAAAAAGGGCAAAACTGT
The DNA here is from genome assembly GCA_035048595.1 of Echinosophora koreensis. Classification (NCBI taxonomy): domain Eukaryota; kingdom Viridiplantae; phylum Streptophyta; class Magnoliopsida; order Fabales; family Fabaceae; genus Echinosophora; species Echinosophora koreensis. The sequence continues at coordinate 658,735 of JAPCYP010000096.1, forward strand.
CTTTTACGTATTTCAAGTATTTTCGGGGAACTATTTTAAGAAGTTTGGTACTAATGTACCTAAGTTCAAATCTTACTTCAAAATGGTTTTTCAGCCAAAGAGTTTTGATTTTATACCAAAGAGACTTTTGTCTTTAAAGACTAGTATTTCAAGTATTATCGGGAACTTGTTTTGAGAAATTTAGTACCTATGTACCATTGATTGACTTATGTTCAAATGATTTGGTTTCAGCTAAAGGTTTTGGTTTTAAGTCAAAAAGGATCTTATTCTTCAAAGACTAATATTTACAGTAAAACGCAAAATGTGACACCCCTCTACCCCGCATGTTATGAAGCATTTAATATAAAAACAATCAAATGAAAAACATGCATTTTACTGAATAGAATAAAACATTTGTCCATTGGTAGAAAAGTCCCACATGAACCAGTTCACAAACACAAATTAAAAACAAGTTTAAAAACAAATAAAAACATAACCAATAAATAACCCAACCCCGATGTCACAACTCAAAGCTGGTATAACCGTTCCGGAAAACACATCCTCGGAATACAACTGAAATAAACTAACTAAACATAAAAACAAGCCCTAACTATGAGTGTCGGCTCCTCAGAGTCACTCCTCTCCGGGCTGCTCGTCATCCTTGCAAGGTGCCAATCAGGCCAACAACAAACAAACAAACAATATAGGGAGTAAGTATCATGTAAATATAATAGCAAGGAGGTAGGAAGTAAAGTAAAACATACAAGCATGGCACCAACGTAAGCATACATCAACAACATGTATAAACATGCATCAACATCATCAACATCAAGTATGCTATGCAGTGCAATGTAGTCCTACTCCGCTAAACCAATAATGCATGTGGATCCACTAAACTCGGAATGGACGACTTCAGAGTTAAATATCCACATTGAGAATCTACTCAATGCTGGAGAATCTACTCCTTGGATAGGCAACGTATCAAACTAACGAATGTCTCGTCACGGGGGCACAAGGAGAATATACTCAAACCATGGATGGCCAGATCGCCATACTCTAGGACGACCTCCCCTATGTCGAACATCCCTCAACAACAACTCCGATGCAATGCGTATGTAACACAACAACAACGGCAAACGCCACCTCCATAACTCCAACAGACTGAATCGAAGACAACAGCGGAATCTACCGCAACAACTTACCTGGCAGAATCTACCTGAGGACTTTAGCGGGATCGACGGCAACACTTAGGGCAAACTCTCGGCCACCAAGGTACAACAACAACACCTTAGACCCAAACCGTGGGGTCGAGGCTTCCCTGGCAAAAAAGCACCAAGACATAACTCATCAGCTTGCGGTAACCCAATGGTTACCGACTTATCAAACTCAACTCATCTCACCGTCTCATCTTTTAAATCATCTTTAACTATCTTAGATCATCATTAACCAAGTTGTCTAATCTTCATCTTTGATTAGCTATGTCCACTCATCATCATTGGGGAAAGTTGGGTTAGAGCCCCTTTAAGTCCTTTAATTACATCTTTGTCTGTTAGGGGAGCATAGTCGTGCTTGTCCCCTGCACGGTCGTGCTGTCACAAAAGTGAAGCACGGTCGTGCTTCCTATTGTGCACGGTCGTGCTCAGCAGCACGACCATGCTTAATACGCGACCATTTTCCAGAATTCAAACTGAGAGCACGGTCGTGCTCCCTGTTCAGCACGGTCTTGCTTAATGCATGACTGTACTGTTCTGAGCAGAACTTGAGTTCAAGGCTTTAACAATTTTTAGGGTTAATTAGTCCTTTAAACCTAATATGTTTTTGAACCTAATTAACCAGTTAATGTTTTAAACATTTTATCCACCAACTCCACATTCATACCATCAACTATGCAGCCAACATATCAACAACCAATAACATCTTAACATCATGCTCATACTCAACATAACTTAATCATAAAAAACATAGAGCATATAACATATCATCATGGTCTTTAAATCACACAATAAACATACAACAACGGGGTTATGGGAACCCCTTTACTTTACTATAACCCCAAGCCTATGAGTACACTACCCTTCTCCTCATACCTGGATTGAAGGTAGCTCTCCCAAACACAAACAGCAACTAGTCCCCCCTCTTAAGGCGACTCAACCTCAAACAAGCCTTAAACAATGGAAATAGAAACTTTATTAGTTTCCCAATACAAAAATGAAAAGGAAACCAACAAAAAGGGACGGAACCTTACCTATATACGAAGTATAGACGAAACAACGTTTCGCTAGGGTCTCCAATACTCAAGAAACACACTGAGTATGAAGGGAAAGAGGGAAAAAGACGTAGCAGCCGCACTAGGGTTTTAGCCACCAAGATTGAGAGTTGACGGTGCAACCCTCGAGTCTGTACGACATATATAAGCTGCGCTCGGAGCAGGGTCGTGCTCCTCACCAAGCACGGGTGTGCTGGACTTAGCGTCAGTGAGACGCAGTCCGCACTTGAGTACGGGCGTGCTCACTGTTTAGCACGGTCATGCTCAACTTAAACTTGGCAACGCGCTTCAGGCTTTAAGCACGGGTGTGCTGGCTAATGAGCACGAGTGTGCTCATGTACCAGAAAGGGACTTTTAAGTCAAAAATCCCACTAAGCCCTTAGCCAACAATTCCAACTTAACAGAACAGGCTTAAGGAAAGCACTTAACAAAAAGCGGGGTGTTACACAAAACCTAAGTCATAAATGATTTAGTGAAAATTCAAACTTAATAATTTAAGACTTATGGTGAAGCAAGACCATTTGTCATAAAGTGTGGATAATTCAATATCCACACATCCATAATACTTAATGACAAAGAGTATATTAAGGTTACTTGCTCGACAAGTAATCCCGTTCGAGAATGGACTTAAAGAGGTATAATGAGTTGGTGACGAACGATCAACCTTCATAATATACTAAATTGTTGAAACATGGATAGTCCAACGAGGGGTGATTCCCAATAAGTTGGTACTGTCTACTTTGCCTCTAGAATGGCTTTTGGTTTCTGCAAGGAACCTCGAAACTTATCCGGTGGATAAATGTGAACGCACACGCCATTATCGGCTTGATCCAAATGAAATTGTCAGTAAGGCCTTTGTGCCTAGGAAGCGGGCTTACATGTCTGTGCGCATGTATGATCTCGGGGATGGTCAAGGCAGAAAGGTCACACATGGCCAGTTGGTGATTCTTCTTGGTCGTGGGGTTCCATACAATACACTGACATCTACTACTAGACGCTAGCCAGTCTAGGTTATTGAGAGTGTTTCACAATCAGTTCTAATTCCACGTGTGGCTGTTATTATTGATTCACACAAGATGCCTAATATTGGCAGTTGTGATACATGTTCTCTAACCACTCCTTCTGAACATTCTCTTAGCTCTGGAGTTAGGGTCTGCTCTTCCCTGAGGCTGTGTAGGTATGGGAATATGCAGTTTCAATCAGTTACCTCCATTCTCGTGTCTATATGAATTGACAGTGTCTGTCATGTTTTGTTAATGTGACATTAGAGTTGGGTTTCATTTTATGTTCTAGTTATGTTTCCTTTGAAGACTGTCTTTATTTCCGCGTTATGAGATCTTGTTACAATGTGGTGTCCTTTACCCGTTGGTTTTCTTTTCATAATAAATGATATGCATGTGTTTATATTATTTTCAAAATTAAATATTTCCTTCTATGTTATCGTTTTATAAATACATGCGGGGTAGAGGGTGTCACATTTAGTGGTAAATTATAACACCCCGTTTTTCGTAAATAACCTTAATGCGTTTATATACGTTATATATATATGTTTTTATATGCTTGTTATGCTTGTTCTTAATGTCTAAGTTCATGTTCGGGGAGGTTTAGCGTTAGAATGGTTCAATCGTTTTAGAGTCCTAATAACATGTTTCACCGTTTTAGTAAGATCTTGAGTTGTAGATGTCCGTTTGGGGTGATCTTTGATGTGTTGGAAAGCTAAGAGAATTATCTGCAAGTCTTATTTCAGGTGTTTTGGCCAAATTCGATTGTTTCGGGCTCGCCCCACGAATTCTGTTGACAGAAATTGGTTCTCTGGCTCGACTCGCGAACGGGAGCTCGCCCCGCGAGACATGCAGAACCAGAAAATGCATTTTAGGTTCTTTTTAAGCCCAAATCGTTTTCTAAACCATTTATAACCCCTAAAACATGACCTAAACCCTACTCTATCACGTCCAAACACTCAAAAACTGCCTCATTCTCTTTCTCTCTCAATTTCCATCAATCCTCTCTAGAAAACTCTCTCAAGGGAACCCGTTCTTGAACCGTTCTTTGATAGAAGAACATCACCGCTAACGTACACTCATTCGCGTAAGCTTTCATCATCTTTAACTTGTTGTTTAGAGCTTTAGAAAAGGTAAAATTCATGCACCTTGTCCCTTGTGATTCTTTCTTTCAAGTTCTTGATCTTAGAGTTGAACCAAGGTGTTTCTTTATCGTTCATGAGGTTGTAGACACGTGCTTGTGAGACGGGATCCTAGTGGACCTTCTTTCTCTCTTTTGAATCGCGATCTTCATACCAGGTATGGGGAGAAGGGATAGTGTGAACGTGTAGGCATTGGGGGTAGCGTAAGATGAAGGGTTAACCCCTGACCCTATTTGTTTGCTATTTGATTACATGTTAACTGTTGTTATATGATCATTGTTAATGAATCCTTATTGTTGGCATGCTTTGAATTGCAAAGTTATTATGATGATATTAATGAATGATGTTCCTGTTTGTTCATATTTATGAATGAATGTTGTTATTGTCTGTTTGTGTGATGTTGTGAAGCGAACAACGAAGATGTTAATAAGACATTGAAAACGTTAATGATGATTAAGGGATGTTTCCCTTTTTTGGTCATAAAATTGAATGATAGTAATGAGAGGCAAGGATTATGCCAAAAGGTTTAGTCAAAGACTCTAGGGATTGATCTATGAGTGTTTAGGGATCTTAATAATGAAACAGAATAAAAGGATTAATTCCCTTTAGTTATAAGACTTGAAGAATAATTAAGAACAGTGAAACTGTTGATCAAAGACTTAGTAAAAGCCAATAGGTTCAATCCATGAATTACCCTAAGAGGTTTGGCAAGGGTTTCTAACCCTTTCTGCCCAGACCAGTACAACCATGCTCTAGTTAGCAAGGCCGTGCTTAATAAGGAGCATGTCGTTGCTCTAGTTTGAAATCCAAAAAGGCCGCGCTGCCCAAGCACGCCTGTGCTTGATAGTTAGCACGCCCGTGCTTGACTGAAATGCCAGAACTCCCGTGCTGAAAAGCGAGCACGGTCGTGCTCACCTGTCCAGAACAGAACGCAGAAAGCTGAAACAGGGGTGTTTCACCCCAAATAAGTAAAAGACCTAATAAGACACCAAACGAACTTTGAAAACCAAAGACAAATGATAAGATGTTGTACCTTGGTAGCCTCTGGTGCTTAATGGCCAGAGTGCTAATTAAAGATGATGTTGTACCTTGGTAGCCTAGTGGTCAAGGGGACCATGATAGTCGAGTGGTCGAGGTGGTAATCTCTGGTGCTTAACAGCCAGAGTGTTAAAAGATAAATGATTAAATGATGAAAAGATAACGTCAATCCTTGATAACCAAGTGGTCGAGGCATTGATGGTGATCAAACTTGGGTAGCCTAGTGGCCCAAGCGGAGGTGGTGGTTGTGATTGTGTGTTATGTTGATCATGCATTCACGAGGTGTTGTGTTGATCATGCATTCACGCATTCGGTCATTAAATTTTCAAATTCAAGTTTAAATTTGAATTTGAAAATTTAATGGCTGAAATTAATAACTCATTTAAGTTCATTTTAAAGCCATTTAAGTTTTGTTTTGAAAGCTCATTAATGTGTGTGTGTGTGACCATTCTAATTAGAGAGCTTTACTTACCATTTACAAGGAATCTAAAACACCCAATTAATAAAATTCCCTTGTCCCCATCTTGAAAGACTTGATTTTCTGGATACTCTTTTTCGCTTTTTGCAATCTAGTCCTTCTGGGATCATAGTTTTGCTTGTTCCAACCTGAACTTTTCTAATTCACAAATTTCTCATTTATATCGCATTAGTTCAAGGTATAGATATAACAATAATATTTCACATCTTATTCCATACACAAAGCCATGTATAATATTTCATAAGACATATTTAAGATAATATAATATTAAATATTCTTTATGTCTTTAAGCATATAATAATAATATCAAGTAAAATTCTATGCCAATTTATTATAATTCCAAACACAAACATATATTAGATATAATTAATTATAACATGTGCATTAAACTTATGTTATATATCAAATATAATTAACACATGTGTATTTAATTAATATCCTCTAACATAAAGCACATTATCATTCACCACTATATCAAATATTCAATATATATCAAATGTCTCAATATCACCCATATATCAAATATAAATGTCACATGACATTTATCAAATAATATACATTAAGCCCAATAAATAATATCATGATACACTCTTTGTCAACATAAAAACCTATATCACTTTTAGGTTCACATTCTCCCCCTTAATACTATATTTGTCAACATCAAAACCTATATGACATTATGGTTCACATTCTCCTCCTTTTTATATGATGACAAATACTTATAGCAAATATATAAAGATTTCCTCTTTTGCTCTTTCTCCCTCTATGTATCACATAGTTGGTAATTTGCTATTTTTCTTTCCCATATTTCCTTAATAGTTATTTGTTGTTTTCCAAGGATATTTGCTATTTTTCTCCCCTATTTGACAACAGCAAAATGGATTTAATTCTCCTCCTAAAACTGTGCATTTATTATACAGGTTTCTCTCCTTCAAAATTTGACTTTATTGATTATGGGAACCTTTCTTGAAGTTGACATAGGCAAACACAAGAAGGGGGGGTTGAATTGTGTTTGTTAATAATTTTCGAAAACAACTTTTTTCAAAACTTGTTTTCTCACACAAGGAATAAAAGGCAGAAGCACACACACAGAAAAAGATCCTTTTTAAAGACTTAATAAAATCAAGTTCAAATCTCCACAGTTAGTATAAACAAATAAAATTAAAGAGATAAGGTATTTGAAGATTCACGCAAGAGTTTTATCCTGGTTCACTCTCTTCTAACCAAGAGCTACGTCCAGCCCCTTCGACTTGAAGGTTTTTCTCCACTATTTTTCCAAATAGATTACACCAAGTATTCAACACCTCTCCAAGATACAAGTATTCCTTTCTTACCAAGCCTCTTCAGGCTCTAACTCTAACAACGAGATTTTTTGCTATTGATCTTCTAACTCACTATGTGTGAGGATATGAAAGTTTAAGATCGGTTGAATATCACAACAATATTCAAGCTAAGGAATTACAGACTTTTGCTCTTGAAAGAATAAAAGATTTTGAGCTTGTAGAATGGCAAGCGTTTTTCTAGCAAGGTTTCTGTATTAGCAAAAGTCCTTTCTTCAGAGGTTGGGGTCTTCTATTTATAGTGACCTTTTTCTTCACTTGAAATTCTTCAACGGTTGTTTTGACTTTTCTCGTTTAGAGATAGAATCAAATGCATAATATCCGTTGTGACTGATAGCTTGAACGTGGCTATTGTGAAATGTACTATTGGTTATCTCTCTTTCACAAAATGGTCACAAGTCTAAGCAATTGCAACTTGAAAACTGTCTTGCCTCCTTTGTACAAATTCTAGCTATTCCAACGATAAAGGTGACAGGGTACAAGGCGTTTTGCATTTCCTCATTGTACTATTTTGCATTTCCTAGATGTACTATATTTCTCTCTCAAAGAAACAAGGCAATAAAACAGTTAAAGCAAATAGGAAGGACCAATATTCATTTGAAATAAATATCAATCATTTGAAATAAATACTTCTTTGTGGTCGAGGTAGCATTTTCTGAGCATATGAAAGACTCATAAAGAATAAGAGCTTGTCTACTTAAGAATATGCGTCTACACACTCATAGGATAAAAACTCTTTTAGCTCGTCAACTGACATGGCATATCCTCTCGTCTACTATCAAGTCTTTGGACTTGCTATATATCAGTGAGTTACTTTAATCTCTGTCTACTGACGTGGCACTTAAGCTCGTCTACTCATAGACATTAAAGTTCTCGTCTACTGAGAATACTGTATATTCCGTCTACTCAATTATATTAAAATAAATAAATATACCAATGATTTTGAGCAGCTCGTCTACATGGGTGGACGCGGATATTAAGAAACTATTTCAAGGTTTCCATAACTTATTAAATTTTGAACATTCCTGCAAGATTAGACAGAGCATGTTAGATCTCAACTAAAACTTTGCCATGCAAATTTAATTCTTTTTGTTAACATCAAAACTCAGAGATTATTATTCCAAATTACTTTGGTTCCAACAATCTCCCCCTTTTTTATTATGACAAAAACTAATTAAATTTGAGTGAGCAAAGTCTAAGAGAGCGTACAAAGCTCCCCTAAGACAAAGCATTCAAACTTAATAGGAATAAAATATAAGACATAAACTCAGCAGCATATATCATATATAACTTATCAGATCAGTTCAGCTATTTATCAGTTAAAAAAAAAATAGTATCAGAGCATATAATCAATTATGTCAAACATGTATAGACATATAAGAGCATGCATATGTAGACAAATGTATACTTTCAAAAACTGACTTTTATATAAAATTTAATTCTCTATCCTTTCTCCCACTTTTTTGTCATCAGACAAAAAGGTAAGAGGACGGGACCATCACTATCAGTGAGGAAACAATAAGAGAAAAGCTTAAGAAAAGGGTGGAGGTGGAGGAGGAGGGTTTGGATTTGGGATTGGTGGAGGAACAGGAATTTGAGTTGGCAGATTTTGACTATGTTGAAAACTCAGCATGATGTTTATCATCTGGTTCATCATGCCATTTGTTGGAGCCAGGGCCTCTGTAACTTGTTCTCTCACTTGTCCTTGACCTCAACCTTTACTCTCTCCTCTACAATTCTTCCAATAATCTCTTCAAAGTTTGGAGGCAGTGAGAGTGAGGGTCTTGAACTTTCAGCACTGTCTTGAGCATGTGCTTGACTTATAAGAGTGTCTAAAGCTCTGGAAGTTTGAGGTTGCTCTGATGGATGAATGACAGTCAAAGCCAATGGCTGAGATGATTGCTTCTCAGAAATGCTTGGTCTAGAAATAGACTCAGCAACTTCCTCATTCTCAGTGACTGGTTGAGCAGATTCAATCTCCATAGCAGGGTCTTCAATATAATTTCCTCTTCAGTATGCTCTGAAGGTGGAGGAGAGTCAGTAAGTTGAAGAACAGGTGAGGGCAGCTCTTTAGCCCACTGGACTGGATTTTCTTCATAAAAAGGACTGATAACAGGAAGTCCCAAGATGTCCTTGTAGATGAAGAATCTGCAGTATGATAATCCACATTTGCCTCTAACTTTTGGAATGAACTTTTTCTCTTCCAAACTCAGACCAAATGAGGAGGCTTCTTTTGCACATTTCACCATGTGAGTTCTCCAAATGTCAACTGCCCCATCTTCACGAACATCCTCAACAGGTTGTGCCAACTAATAATTTATGATATTCTGATCTGTGAGGTTGACATCTTCAGGATTGATCATGCAGGATTCTGGAAAAGACATTTTTCCAGTATTTCTTTGTTTCTTCTTGTCCTTGTCCTTGTTTAAGTCAATCATTGGAAGTCTTGGACATAGCATGTAGGGCTTGATTCCAATCTTTGTATTCTTCAAGGTATGGAACAACCAAGTTGGAGACACAAAATTTGCAGCCCTTACAACCCTGAACAGCTCAAACTCTGACTTCAGCATTGCATACATGATGTCATCAATTATGTCAGCAGCTTTGCCATATTCCCTTGGATGTCTGAATGTTTTCCATTTTGTTTTGTTATCTATGATGATGAGAATATGTCTGAAGGATCTTGACCTTTTGTAAATGACATTGCTCAGGTCTTTCTTTTCTGGATCCTTAGATCAGTCAGAGATAATGTGTCTCTCTACACCTTCTGTGAAGGTTTGAAAGGAGGGTATTTGACAAGGTTTGGATAAATTTTTCTACGAGGAAATTTATTTTGTGGAAGATGAGTGATGAGAGGTCCAAGTCTATTGTACAGTTTGGATGATGGAGGGCCAGGGGGAATGTCAGGGTGAGGTTTCTACCAGGGTTTGACAATTGTTTCTAGTTCATACTCATACTCTGGTAAAGGGTACCAGGGTCTAGTTGAAACAGGTTCTGGTTCATGAGTATGATACAAAATTTTCCAATCCCTCTTTACTTTGGCTAAAGATTCAGATTTGCCATCATAAAGTTCAGAGGGGTGAGTGTATGGAAAGTTTGGCTTTTTCATTTTAGGGAAGGGTGTACCAAGGACAATTCCATCATCTGGTTGGTTGAACCAAGGATCATCCTTAGGTATCAGGGTTGGAATTGTGGTCTTTCTGGTGAGGCTTTTTGTGTTGGTCAGGGGAAGTGCTTTGTCGTGATGGTGGTGTGGGAATATACACATCATCAATAGTTTTAGATTGATTCACATAACTATCAGGTGCAGAGACAACATCCATTCTATCTTCAAAGCTAGATACTAAGGCATCTACTGCTAATTGAATAGGATCATTAGCAGGAAGAATTACCTCAGAAGTCATAGCAGACTTGGCTTTTCTTTGAGGTTGTTGTCTTCTTGTTGGAATAGCAACAGCAACAGCCTTTTGTTTCTTTAAAATCTCACTGATGGGGACACTGTCCTCATCATCTTCATTGTGGGACAGGACCAGATTCCTTGTCCTTTCTTGAGTTGTGGCAGGTTGAGGGGCCTCAGCAGTAGGTTCCCTAATCATAATGCCAGTAGTAGGCTTCTTAGGAATTCTTTTCCTAACAACAATGGTTTTTCTTTTAAAAGTTCTCTTCAACCCTAGAACTTCAGCATTGTTCTGCTCAATTTGTTCTTCTTTGACTTTGTTCATCTCTTCTAGCTTGGCTAGGGCAACTGCGGTATATGTGCTCAGATTCATGTTGGCAATGTTCATTTTACCAAACACAACAACTAACATGCCCTTCTCTGGTAAAATTCTTTCTTGTTATTCTCGAGGCTTAGCAGCAAGGAAATCATAAAGAGTTTGTGATTTGAAGATCTTTGACAAGAGATGACAATAAGGAATTGCAAAGAGTTTTTTCCTATTAACCACAACATCTTTGAATCTTCCATAGAGAATTATGGGAAGATTGATTTTTGTCTCAGTGATTAGATGACAAAGGCAAAACTTGTGTAGGGCAGACAAGTTATCCTTTAACCCTGTTTTGTGAAGAATAGCCTTATTTAGCAACTGATGAAGAATGCGGACATCATCCTTCATTTCCACTGACTTCCATGCATGAGTTCTCACCGTATCTTGTCTCATTAGTAAGGCAGAGATTACTTCTGTACCCTTAAGCTCCTTCTCCCAATTTTCAGTAATGACCTTTCCTTCTTGAGTGCAGTTGATTGCCTCAGAAATGGTCTTCTCATAAACTATTATCCTTCTCCCAAGAACAGTACCAGAAATTTCAGCAATAGTTACCTGAGGGTTCCTCCAGAAAGCCCTAATCAGGTTTGGGTATATAGAAATCTTCTCCACGAACATGCCATCCCAACCAGTGGCAGTGATATTTTTGCTTACATCCATGTTGTATTCCTTTAATATTCCGAAGTCAAAATGATGTTCCATGGCAAGTTTCAATTTTTCCACATTGAAAGTTGCAGAAGAGGAGGCCATTGTTGATGTATGAAGGTTAGGGTTTTGGAAGCAGAAAACAGAGAGTTCAAGAGAGAGTTCGAAGACGAAGGTTAACGAAAGGTTTCCTTAGAGGGAAGGGTTTGCTTTAAAGGTTTCCCTTTTGGAAATAAATCAAAAAGAAAATATTTGACAAGACATGTCATCAAGAATAACATGGCGTTGTTATTTTGAAAATGTAAAAAGATTTAGATGGGATTGATAGAAATTACCGACTCAGCAAAGAGAATATATGATAAATTTGTCTTTGAGACAAAATAAATGCAGTTAATAAATAATATATGTATAGATGGGTTCAAGCAAAAAGCATGTATGGACGCGGCATGTAGTGGATGCGGCACATAAATACAATGGACGTGAACAAAAAACATGTAATGAACTTGAAATGCTTTAGACTTACATATATCAACAACAAAATTCTCAAGGTTGAATGACATAATCAATCCACACATAACATGTTGAGATGTTTTCTAATAAAAATAAATCTGTCCTCAGCAAGAGGTTTAGTAAAGATATCTGCCCATTGATGGTTAGTATCTACAAATTGTATATCAAAAACATCTTTTTCCACATAATCCCTTATAAAATGATGTTTAATCTCTATATGCTTAGCTCTAGAATGTAATATTGGATTCTTAGATAAGTTAATTGTAGCAGTATTATCACACATAAGTGGAATACTACTTACAAACACATTGTAGTCCTCTAGTTGATGTTTGATCCATAGAAGTTGTGAGCAGCAACTAGCAGCTGAAATATACTCAGCTTCAGCAGTTGATAATGCAATGGTACTTTGACTTTTGCTTGACCATGAGACAAGGTTAACTCCAATGAAGTGACATCCTCCACTGGTACTTTTTCTTTCAATTCTGTCTCCAGCATAGTCAGGATCACAAGAGCCAACTAATCCGTAATCTTCATTTTTCTTAAAACACAAACCCAGATTAGTAGTACCTTTCAAGTATCTAAATATTCTCTTAACTGCTGATAAATGAGATTCTTTAGGATCAGATTGAAATCGAGCACATAAACATACACTGAACATTATATCAGGTCTAGACGCGGTAAGATATAAAAGGGATCCTATCATACCTCTATATACCTTTTGGTCTACCTTTTTCTCTTTATCATCTTTGTTCAGTATGGACGTGGGGTGCATAGGGGTATTCATTGGTTTGCAATCATCCATTTTGAACTTCTTTAGGAGTTCCTTTGTATACTTGGTTTGATGGATGTGCACCTCGCCATAGCTTGTTTAACTTGAAGTCCAAGAAAGAACTTGAGTTCTCCCATCATGCTCATTTCAAATTCTTTCTGCATTAACTTAGAAAACTCTTTGCACAGAGATTCATTAGTAGCACCAAATATGATATCATAAACATAAATTTGTACAACTATAAAATTGGATTTAATGGACTTTCTAAATAAGGTTGTATAAACCTTTCCTCTATTAAAGCCATTTTCCATTAGAAATGAACTTAGCCTATCATACCAAGCTCTAGGGGCTTGTTTTAGGCCGTATAAAGCTTTCTTAAGCTTATATACATGTTCAGGTTGGGTTTAACTTTCAAAACCCGGAGGTTGCATTACATATACTTCTTCATTAATAAAGCCATTTAGAAAAGCACTTTTAACATCCATTTGACACTAGTGGAAAAAAGCCTTTCTACAACGGTTGAAAAAGACTTTCTACAACGGTAGACCAACCGTTGTAGATACGCTCGATGTAGAAAGTATGGACTTTCTACAACGGTTGGACAACTGTTGTAGAAATCTTGATTCTACATCCAAATCATGGATTCTGGTGGACTTTCTACATCGGTTGTGTTGACTAACTGATGCAGAAATTTTGACCAACCGATGTAGAAAGTGCGCTTTCTGTTTGCTGGTATGGACTTTCTACATCGGTTAAGGTTACAACCGATGTAGAAAGTCTTGTATTTTTTTAAAAAAAAAACCTCATTTGTTTCTTCCCTCACTTATTTTCCCTGTTTTCATTCAGTTTTCAATACACATCCATAATCAACAACACCACAAAATCAACAAAAACTCAACAATTAACATTAACATCCATATATATAATTACCCAGTACTAATTAATCTAGCTATATCAACAAAAAAACTAAACCCATATAAATGTCAAACTAAATACATCTAAGATACAAATGGTTTACTGTAATCAAGAAAGAAGTTTGCCCAACGTTCCTTGATGTCCTCAATTTCATCATAAGAGAATGGTTCCGCATTGTTGAAATTCTGCACGTTCAAATAATGTAAGATAAACAATATTAGCAAGTAGAGTAAAACAAACATGATAATTAACTCTTGTACTTAAAAACACTATTAATTACCTCCGCCCATCGATCAGTAATACCGGCGGAGACAATAGTGAACATATGTCTCAAGACAAAATATCCACACTCCCAGTTGCCTTTTTGTCGATTAGACTACAAATTATAGACAATAATGAGTAAACATATAATAATTACTATTATATATAACTTCCAATTGAATCTCGGGTTAACTACTTACATTGCAACGAATCCATTTAGGCTTTACTCTCCTAGCCTTGCTTTTACCTTTTAACCTACTACATGCCTGCATAGCTCTGGGATAAACAAATCGATATTCATGTAAATTAATACATCCATATCAACAAGGTGATGCAATTATATTACAAATTAAGAGTGAAAGCTTGCTTACGTATCAATTATATTCTTGAGATCTTCCTCTGGAGCATTGTGCAATGAACACAAGAACGCGACCTCATTCTTGTCAAGACAAACGACCAGCAACTGCCAATGTTGAGAGTTGATGTATGGGGCTAGATAACACCGCTTTTTTCTTTTAATAATTGTATTCATGATGTAGGTCTGCACAGTTGGAAAATCGCTCTGTTCAGTCGGAGTCTTGCTAGGGTCCAAGAATCCAAAAACCTGGTCCGTGCCATTGGACAAACTTGGGCGATACAGATGCCTATAATTAAGATATTGAAATAAATTAATGTTAAGTATAAAAGATTGATATAGATTATATTATAAAATTGATTTACAAATAAAGGAAGTACTTACATGTACCATAACTGTACAACCGTAACACAAAGCTTCCCATTCATACATACATCAAGCATTTTAGTCCCAGCAATTGAAAATGGGATGACTTGGTCAGACAATCCCTTGCTTCCATCATATTCCAAAGGCAGAAATAAATCCTTATCTGTCTTGTATTTCATAGACAGTGAAGCCAACTGTAAAAACGTAGAAAGTTGAGGTGGACTGGCTTTCTCAACATCCTAAACGATAGTTAAACATTAGTTTATATCCTGGAGTTAAGTTATTTCAATTCAAGTTAAATACATAAAACGGGTTTGAGACAAAGAAAGATCAAGGCAGCATATCATTATGAATTAATACCTTTGGAACAATATCCTTCCCATGTGGTTTCTTCAGTGATGGACAACCAACTCCGTCGTCAACATCCTAAACAACAATAAAGCATTAGTATATCCTGGAGTTAAGTTATTTCAATTCAAGTGAAATACAACATTATGAATTAATACCTTTGGAACAACATCCTTCCCATGTAGTTTCTTCAATGATGGATGACCAACTCCGTCGTCAATATCCTAAACAGCAAAGATAAAACATTAGTAAAGACGGAAAAGGTTATTTCAATTGTACATATATATAGAAAGGATCATTGAGCAATTCCACATGAATGATTACGAATACCTTTACTGCCCATTTAATGAACTGGCCTACAACCTGGCCCACTGTTTGAACCTCGTCAGTGGGTACAGGGACTGGAGTATCAGCATCTAAAACTAGGTCAACCGACACCCTCGCCATATCATGCTCTAAAATAATGTGGTGCATGGTATCCCCTAAATTGTATATTTTGCCGTAAGCCACTAACCGACGAGATTGATCCACAACATATAGCTTAGGAAGGTTGGAAACATCATGATGATCATACTCCTCAACTGGCACATGTACATAATCACAGCTCCCCTTTGTGCTAATATGTTGTGCAGAATGTTGGGAGGAAGACATAGATGAGATATGCTCTCTAAACTCTATCATCATCCGTTGTAATAGCTCCCGTTGTAGATCCGCCATAATCTTTGGAAGAACCTCCTGCCTAACATCCTCACATATCCCCAGAAGAACCTCCCGTCTTACATCCGCACATATCTCCGGAAGTACCTCACGTCTGACATCCTTTCGTATGAAATGGCAGTTGTCACGTGATGGTGGTCCGTGGTATGCCCGAATACCTACAAATTTTTCGACACCAATGACACGTCCAGGATGGTCTTCCTTTCCAAGGGCGGTAGCCAAGATATCCCGATGGGAGCTGATAGGAACAAATGATCCTTGAGAGCTCTGTTCAAGCAGGGAGTCCTACAACACAACATATAATTCTTAAAATGTGTAAGACAATGTGTAAGCTTGTTGGAATTACAATTAAAATTGAATATTTACTTACAATTTTCTGAGCAACAACACGTGTCGACTCAGATGTAAACTCTCCAGAAGGTTTTTGTCGTGCTTTAACCCATGATACATGGCGTTTTGGTAGGGGCGGGGGTGGAGGATCATCAATCATAGGATCAGATTGACTTGCTAATTCCTCTTGTTGTTTCTTCAACTCAGCAGCCATCAAATTCTCATTTAGTAAGTCATAGCCCCCACGAGACAATATATGGGGGTAGAGATTCTTCTTCTGAGTTTCCTGAGCCTTTCTCCTTTTCTCCTGTTATACATAACACATGCACAACTAAATTCAGTAAACATAAATTAATTTGGTGGACACGATAAAAAACTATAAATGCAACACACTTGAAAGGCAAGGCTTCTTCGGCTCTCGACAAACATATTCCAGGTCTCCTCGTCAAGTCACGAGTACATCTCAAGTGCAGTTTTGTCCGACTACCCAAAAATGTAAGTGGACGTGAGGTTTGACTTGAATTGGCTCCAGCGCTCGCCCGCATAAGAAATCCATCTATGCCTCATAGCCTCAGTATTCGGCACCTCATATATTTGCTACATTACACAACCAAATGGAGAAATTAGTGTATTATAAGAATATGGTTAATAAATACAAAGAATAGATAGTATTTAGGAGCAGAATCACAAATAGCCACTGGTAGTAGTTGCTGCATCAAGATATGGCAATCATGAGACTTTAAGCCAACTAATTTGAGATCGCTCATTGAGACAAGCCTCTTGACATTTGAACAGTAACCCTGTGGCACTTTGACGTTCCGTAGACACTCACAAAAACTTCTTCTCTCATTTTTTGACAAAGTATGACATGCTAGAGGCAAATATGTCCGCTTACCATCCATTGACAGTGGAGCTAACTGCTCTCGGATACCCATCGTAACCAAGTCTAGACAAGCATTCACACCATCCTTTGTCTTTCCTTGAATGTTGAGAAGCGTCCCGATTACACTATCACGCACATTTTTCTCCACATACATCACATCAATACAATGTCTGACATCAAGTTTGCACCAGTATGGAAGATCAAAGAAGATCGACCTCTTCTTCCATATGTTTTTCTCAGTAGCCTTCTTTTGGGTCTTTCCGAAGTTAACATTGATGTCCTTCACCCGTTGATAAACTTGCTCTCCATTTAAGGCCGTCGGAGCAAGTCCATACTCCTGGCATCCATTAAAAGATTTTTTCAATCTACGATATGGGTGATCACGTCTGAGAAATCTCCGATGCCCAAGGTAAACTGTCTTCCTCCCATGTTTCAGTTGAGTGAAGCATGTGCCTCCTTCACATACAGGGCATGCTTTGTGCCCCTTAATACTATACCCGGACAAGTTACCGTATGCTGGAAAGTCATTGATGGTGCAAAACAATATGGCACGCATCTTGAAAGTCTCTTTGTAATGGCTGTCAAACACATCAATGCCTTCATCCCGCAGCATTCTCAAGTCTTCAATCAAGGGACTTAGATAAATATCTAAGTCATTTCCTGGCTGTTTTGGGCCCGAAATCATCATGGATAACATATTGTATTTTCGCTTCATGCACAACCAAGGAGGTATGTTGTAAATTACCAAAAGAACGGGTCATGAACTGTGAATGCTACTTAAGGTACCGTATGGATTCATTCCATCCGTTGCAAGTCCAAGCCTAAGGTTTCTTGGCTCATTGGCAAAATCCGGAAACAAACTATCAATTCTCTTCCATTGCTCGGAATCAGCCGGATGGGGAAGCTTTCCATCACTTTTTCTCTCATCCGAATGCCACCTAATGTTCTTTGCACCATTTACATTAGCGAACAATTGCTTGAACCTTGGAATTATTGGAAGATACCACAACACCTTCGTAGGAGGACCCTTTGTGAGCACATCTTCATCATCAAAACCAGAATCACCATCCTTCACTTTGTACCGTGATACCCCACACTTGGGGCAGTCATGCATCCCTTCATACACACCCCTGTACAATATGCAATCATTGGGGCAAGCATGTATCTTCTTATACTCCATACCCATCGGACACAATACCTTCTTCGCCTCATAGTTACGGTTTGGCAATGCGTTGCCTTCTGGAAGCATGTCTTTCAACAAAACAAGCAATTCGGTGAAGCTTTTATCACTCCACCCATTTCTGGCCTTCACACCGACCAATTTTAACACCGCTGACAACCGTGTAAAATTCATGCACCCCGGATACAAAGGCTTATTCGCATCACTGCACAATGTTTCATACACATGTGCTCGCTGAAAAGACTCTTGTCCAATATCACGGATCATGTCCTCTAATCTATCGTCCTCCATATCTACATCATCTTCCTCTCTTTGGTTCGACACACTTGGCATGTTTGACAATTCATCACCATGCCATATCCATCTGGGTTGGGCTAAGATGCACCACCCTAAAATTACACCCCCTAATGCACCACCCATGTGGCAATTTGTGGGCCAATAGAATTGTCATATGGATGGTCAAAGTTTCAAACCTTGGAGGTGTATTTATACAGTAGTCAAAGCTTATATGTGCTGTATACTACAGTATAGTATATGTATTTATGGTATTTATATATTTTACCCAAAAAATTTATTTATTATTTTTAATATCAGAAATAGTTTAATTTGTATTATGTTCTGTGTATTGTTGTCCAGAATAGCTCCAACGATGAGTGCCTACAGGGCTGTCCATAATACAAATTAAACTATTTCTGATATTAAAAATAATAAATAATTTTTTTGGGCAAAATATATAAATACCATAAATACATATACTATACTGTAGTATACAGCACATACAAGCTTTGACAACTGTATAAATACACCTCCAAGGTTTGAAACTTTGACCATCCATGTAGCAATTCTATTGGCCCACAAATTACCACATGGGTGGTGCATTAGGGGGTGTAATTTTAGGGTGGTGCATCTTAGCCCAACCCCCATCTTGTATAAGTCCTGCAAATCCCTTGACAAATAAGATGCTCCTGTATTTGATCAATTCCACACTTCCTTTGATTGAAACATTTGACACAAGGACAAGAAAACCTTCCATTACTACTATCAGGGAGATTTCTTTGAGCAAATTCTAGAAACTCTTCCACTCCCTTCAAATACTCATCACTTGTGCATTTACTATTCATCCAACTACGATCCATATCCACGTTCTGTAGATATAGTTAGACACAAGTGACATTTGTTAAAATGCTAGCAAAGACTAACAATCCAGTAAGCAATTTGGTTTCATACATAAGTCTTGGATTAAGGGAGACTTTGTTCCTAAAAGTCTTAAACACTTAGGACAATGAACAATCTTTGAAGTTTTTTCCTATATATATGTGTGTTCGTTAACTAAAGGAAAAATCTAAACTCATAGAGTACCAAAAGGATGACAAAAGATCCTTCTGAAAAAAGAAGATATCAAAGATATTGCATAGCAAAATTACGAAAAAAGATGAGATAAATCACTACTCTCAAACAAATAAAGAGCAGAAGCAAAAGGCACAAATAAGCTCTCAAAAGGCACAATTGTGGTATTCTTATGCAGTGAAAATTGGAAATGAAGGAAGATATGAATTGCAAGATGACACTGATCTTATATTCATTTCTCTATTTCTTTAAGCCTTGACATTATTTTCATCTAGCATATATAATCATCTATGTGCAAGTTAAGTCTTGGGAGGATGCATTTGTGGGAAATATCTCTTTCCAAAAGGTTTTTTTTTCCTCATTCCCACAATCCCTCTACTTTGCATAATTCCCCTATAAAAAAAATTCTATTCTACTCAGTGTCCTCATTTAAATTGGGTTTTTCACTTTCATAAAACTTAAAAGATTGAGTAGTAGAGAAGGTAATGAATAGTGCTAGGAAAGAGCAAATGTTAAATGAAATCAACAGCAGGTCATAATCAATTTTTTCCCAACTAGGCAGACAATATTTCCTAAATTCAAAATTACATTGAACTTAGACAAAACTACCAGTACCATATGTCCATATCCCAAAAGCATTATCTCAAAAGTAATCAATCACAAAAATAGTAGGACCTATCAATGATAATTATAGGCACATAAAGATGATAACTGGCATCATTGCAGAGGTTTATAGCTTAGTGGTGTAACAAACATTAGCTATGGGTGCTTATCAACCAAAATATACATGGACAGAAAAGAATTCTCATCCACAGAAAAGTAAATACCTCAAAACTCAATCATCCATACTCAAAACAAACACAACATAAAAATTAGAGTCCTTAGTCCAAATGACTCCAAGTCTTTAGTGTCTAAAACAATCATAAAATGCTCATTTAATTGTGTAAGTATAATCTATGTATCTACCACATGGGAGTATGACAGTCCCAGAAAGAGGTATACAGGCAGAGAGCCAGAGATATTGAGTCAACCCACTTACCCACCACTCAATAATAGTTTATAACTTATATCTTTTGGATATAAAGCCTATTATATACTGTTTCACAAGAATAAATCATTATAAGCATAACTAATGACACTCTTTCATAGTGGACTCACAGCATAAAACCAGATTCTGTGAAAACATAATAGATAGGTCCAGCCATGTTATGTAATTTCATCTTTTTCTTTTCCTAACCAAGAACCAAGTTTAGATTTCTTTTCCTAACCAAAAGTTAGCTAATCAAGTTGAATTGGCAATAAACAAGTTCACCTTATCAAGTTTAAGCTAGAATAGAAACTTTAGATTCGTTTAACTTGGCCAGAAATAATCCGGTTGACTAAATAGATTGCTCCAAGACAAGGTAGGCTAGCAAAGTTCATCAACAAAATATAGCAGCGCAAATTTTATGTCCACTAAGATACTGATCAGATTGTATTTAATAGACTGTAAATAAATATTGCCCTTTCCAGAACCAAAAAGACAACACGAGGAAGAAGACATCGTTTATACAACACATAAGACTTGGTTAGGAGGGTTTTCCTCACATATTCACCATGATGACAATCTCATTCAAAACAAAATAAAACCTCCATTTTATTAGAGTATATATGGAAAATACATGTATAACACTTGTATAGTATACGGTAGAATGTAAACAGATTCAGTTAGGGAGTTAGAGTGCCAGCTGTATTAGTTAGATATGTGACCCACTTGTACAAGAGTATAAATACTCTCTGGTGTAGCAAATCATGTAAGAAATCAGTTTTACAATCAATCTATTACAATGAGTTCTATCTTTTCTCTCGATTCCTCCTCTCTATTACATTTAAACCTCCATTGCTATAGTCACACAATCGGTAAAAAAGTGTAAAAACCAAAAATAGAATGAAATAAACGAACGAAATACACAAGAAGTTAACGATTCTTCCAGTTTGCAAATAAAAAATAATAAACGTTACTCACCTCTGCTGCTCACAAGGAAAACGTTAGGGCAGTGAAGGAACGAAGACAGCACGAACAAGGAAGACAGCACACCCACGAACTGCTGAGAAACCACGGCAGAGAACGACAGAGACAAGGCGCAAGAACGGGGGAGAAGGGCACAGAGACATCGTGCTAATGACGAACCAACGGCGGAGAAGGTTTCTGGCCCAAGGGTTCTGGCTCTGAGTAGTGAAACGGAACAATGGTGGGCTGGCGCAAGTAAGAATTTGAAATAAGGGTTTCTACATCGGTTTAACAGGTAACCGTTGTAGAAAGGCATGACCCCAGAGTCCATTTTATTACAAAAATGCCACCGTGTCATTTTCTACAACGGTTTCAAAATTAACCGTTGTAGAAAGTCATGACCATACTCCATTTTATTACAAAAATACCACCATTTATTTTTCTACAACGGTTCCTTCTACAACTGATGTAGAAAGTCATCCCCAGAGTTCATTTTATTACAAAAATGCTACTGTGCTACTTTCTACAACGGTTTCAATGCAACCGTTGTAGAATCCGCGATGCAAAAAGCATATTTTCCACTAGTGTGAAAAAGCATTATGTTATGGTGTGCAGCAAAGGAAAGTGGAATCCTAATTGCTTGTAATCTAGCAACAGGTGCAAAAGTTTCAGTATAATCTATACCTTCTTCTTGAGAATAACTTTGTGCAACAAGTCTTGCTTTGTTTCTTAACACCTTACCATTCTCATCAAGTTTGTTTCTGTAGACCCATTTTGTTCCAATAACTGATTTGTCCTTAGGCAAGGGTACCAGATTCCAACTTCTCTCAAACTAATTCAGTTCTTCTTGCATAGCTTGAATCCAGCTATTATCTAGCAGAGCCTCGTCTACTGTCTTTGGTTCCAACTCAGACTTATGCAGTATCTTCCTGCTCTCTGAAAGTTGATCTGGTTCTTAGCCTATCATTGGGGTTTCCAATAATTTGATCTTGTGGATGATAATTTTTGAAGTGCCAAGATCTCTGAACAGTGTCTTGTTGAGAGGTGAAGGTTTCTGGTTGTTGAGGAGGGTCTTCCACTTGATCATCAGCTTTTACCTCTGTTGTATCTCCTGAGATATTTAGATCAAGATCCGTAAAAGCTTCATCTAGCTCTGATAATTTCTTATCAGGCTGCTTGTCATCAAACTTGACATGAATACATTCTTCTACTACTAGAGTTCTAGAATTATATACTCTAAAGCCTTTTGAAGTTTTAGAATATCCTAAGAGAATTCCATTATCTACTTTTGCATCAAACTTACCAAGTTGATCTTTAGTATTTAGAATATAGCATTTACAGCCAAAAGGATGGAAATATGAAATGTTGGGTTTTCGTGCCTTCCACAATTCATAAGGAGTCTTGTTCAAGATTGGTCTAATGTATATTCTGTTTTGAATGTAGCAGGCAGTGTTAACCACTTCAGCCCAGAAGTGTCTAGGGACAGAGTTGTCATTGAGCATTGTTCTAGCCATCTCTTGAAGAGATCTGTTCTTTCTCTCTACCACACCATTTTGCTGTGGTGTTTTAGGTATTGAGAAATTGTGAAGAATCCACTTTCTTCATAGAACTTATGAAATAGCTCATTTTCAAACTCTCCCCCATGGTCACTTCTGATTGAAGTGATACACATGCCTTTTTCATTCTGTTACGTTTGCAGAATATAGAAAAGATCTTGAAAGACTCATCCTTGTGAGCTAGGAATATAACCCTTGTCCATATAGTGTAGTCGTCTACAATGACAAGACCGTATTTCTTACCACTGATAGAAGCAGTCCTTGTTGGACCAAAGAGATCAAGGTGTATCTGTTCTAGTGGTCTATTGGTACTAACAACATTCTTAGATTCAAAAGAATCCTTGACTTTTTTTTCCCTTTTGACATGCATCACAGAGAGCATCATATTTGTACTTAAGGTTTGGTAGCCTTCTCACAAGGTTATGCTTATTTAGCTTTGAGAATAATCTCAAGCTTGCATGACCTAGCCTTTTGTGCCAAATCCATCGCTCATCTTCAATGGACACTAGACATGAGACACTTTGATTTGAGAGGTCCTCCAAGTCAATTTTATACAAATTGTTTTGCCTCTTAGCAGTGAATAAAAGTGATCATCATTTTTCTTGACATTACACATGTTCTTATTAAAAGAAACATCATATCCACTATCGCATAATTGACTTATACTCAGAAGATTATGTTTTAAACCATTTACCAAAAGAACATTATCAATGGAGGGAAAAGGTTGTTAACCAATTTTACCTATACCAATGATCTTCCATTTCTGGTTTCCTCCAAATGTAACCCAGCCGCCATCTTTATGTCTTAGGTCTTGGAACATACACCTTTCTCCCGTCATGTGACGTGAGCCCTCACTGTTCAAGTAACAAGATGTTTGTTTCTTTCCTGTTGTTAATCAAATCTGCAACAGGTATTATCTTATCCTTAGGTGCCCAAAATGACTTGGGTCCTTTCTTGTTAGTTTTCACTGGACGCGAATGTTTAGCATGCTTATTATGTATGCATCCATATGTAACATGCCCACTTTTTCCACAGACTTTACAAAAGGAGTTGGACGGGCCTGACTTAGCTTTAACATAATTAGTTGGAGCTTTTGAAGCTCTATGTTGTATATGTGGTTTTGACTTATTATGAGATGCTTCTTGGTTCTCCTTGTCATAACCAAGGCCAGATTTATCATGTGGTGACCTAGAGTACCTTACTATAAGACTGAGCTCATCCGAGCCACCTGCAAACTTTGACAGTGTGTCTGTCAAATATGTTACATCTTGTTTTAGTTTTGCAACTTCATAAGAAACATCAGGCTCACACTCTAGTTTGTCAGTTAGACTGACACTCTCTGATTTTAGCTTGTCATTTTCTTATGCTAAGTTTTGCTTCTCCATGCAGACTCTATCATATTCTTTTGTTAGTCTTGTAAACTTCCTTTTGAGACTTTTATACTCATGAGACATTATGGATGATTCATGCAATAATTCATCAAAAGCATTTTGAAGAGTGGACGGGTCAGAATCCATTACCTCATCATCAGTGTATTCACTTTCTGATGATGTGTCAGCCATGAGACAAATATTTGCCTCTTCCTCAGCTTCATCTTCCTTATCAGATGAAGATAGATCTAAATCCTCCCAAGCAGCCATCAAACCCTTCTTCTTCTTGAAGAACTTCTTTTTCTCTTTCAGATCAGGGCAATCAGCTTTAAAGTTGCCAGGCTTCTTGCATTCAAAACACAAGGGTTGACCTTTTTCCTTGAAGTCTGATTTCTCCTTGGAAAAACTTTTTGTTGAACTGCTTCCTTCTGAAGTTACCTTTCTTTTTCTACATGTGTTGAATCTTTCTGGATATGAAAGATAGTTCATCTTCATCTGTTCCTTCATCACTATCTGAAGGTCCACCATCATCTGAAGATTCAGCAGCTTTGAGGACTTTTGATGAACTGACTTTCTTTGCCTTAAGGGCAATAGACTTTCCTTTTCTGGAATTGTCTTCTTCATTCAATTCAAGTTCATGAACCTTGAGTGACTCGAGAAGCTCTTCTAGAGAAAGAGTATTCAAATTTTTGGCTTCCTGAATAGCAGTAACCTTGGGTCTCCATTGCTTGGATAAACTTCTCAGAATCTTTCTAACATGGTCTCTATTTTCATAAATTTTTCCGAGAGATATGAGACTGTTGGTGATTGTTTGAAATCTTCCAAACATCTGATCTATTGTTTCATGATCAGCCATTTTAAATAATTTATACTGGTGAACCAGCATGCTTATCTTTGATTCCTTTACTTGAGATGAACCTTCATGAGCTAGGGCCAAAGTATCCCAGATTTCTTTGGCAGTGTTGCAGCTGTGAACTTTGCCATGTTCAGATCTGGTGATGGCACACATCAAATAATGTTTTGCTTTGAGATTGAGTTAATGTTTGGCCTTTTGATCTGCAGTCCAATCTGCTCTAGCAATAGCAGCTCCATTTTCACCTCTAGGCTCAATATAATCATTTTCATTCAGTTCCCAGATATCTAAATTTTGTGCATCCAAGAAGGCCATCATCCTCTTCTTCCAGTAGTCATAATCAGTTCCATCGAAGAGAGGAGGTCTGTTAGCTTGTCCTTCTGCATCCATGGTTGTTGGATCGTACTCCCTCAGCACTTGCTAGATGCTCAACCCTTTCGAGGCTGAGCTCTAATACCAACTGAAGTTGACACAGGCAAACACTAGAAGGGGGGTTGAATTGTGTTTGTTAATAATGTTCGAAAACAACTTTTTTCAAAACTTGTTTTCTCACACAAGGAATAAAAGGCAGAAGCACACAAACAGAAAAATATCTTTTTTTAAGACTTAACAAAATCAAGTTCAAATCCCCACAATTATTATAAACACATAAAACTGAAGAGAAAAAGGGATTAGAAGATTCACGCAAGAGTTTTATCCTGGTTCACTCGCTTCCAACCAAGAGCTACTTCCAGTCCCTTCTACTTGATGGTTTTTCTCCACTATTTTTCCAAATAGATTACACCAAGTACTCAACGCCTCTCCAGGCTACAAGTATTCCTTTCTTACCAAGCCTCTTCAGGCTCTAACTCTAACAAAAAGATTGTTTGCTATTGATCTTCTAACTCACTATGTGTGAGGATATGAAAGTTTAAGATCAGTTGAATATTACAACAATTTTCAAGCTAAGGAATTACAGGCTTTTGCTCTTGAACGAATAAAAGATTTTGAGCTTGTAGAATGGCAAGCGTTTTTCTAGCAAGGTTTCTGTATTTGAAAAAGTCCTTTCTTTAGAAGTTGAGGTCTTCTATTTGTAGTAACCTTTTTCTTCACTTGAAATTCTTCAACGATTGTTTTGAATTTTCCCTTTTAGAGATAGAATCAAATGCATAATATCCATTGTGACTGATAGCTTGAATGTGGCCATTGTGAAATGTACTATTGGTTGTCACTCTTGCACAAAATGGTCACACCTCTGAGCAATTGCAACTTAAAAACTGCCTTGCCTCCTTTGTATAAATTCCAGCTATTCTAACGATAAAGGTGACAGGGTATAAGGCGTTTTGCATTTCCTCATTGTACTATTTTGCATTTCCTCGATGTACTATGTTTCTCTCTCAAAGAAACAAGGCAATAAAACAGTTAAAGCAAATAGGAAGGACCAATATTCATTTGAAATAAATATCAATCATTTGAAATAAATACTTCTATGTGGTCGAGGTAGCATTTTCTGAGCATATGAAAGACTCATAAAGAAAAAGAGCTCGTCTACTTAACAATATGCGTCTACGCGCTCATAAGGTAAAAACTCTTTTAGCTCGTCTACTGACGTGGCATATCCTCTCGTCTACTATCAAGTCTTTGGACTTGCTATATATCAGTGAGTTACTTTGATCTCCGTCTACTGACGTGGCACTTAAGCTTGTCTACTCATAGACGTTAAAGTTCCCGTCTACTGAGAATACTTTATATTCCGTCTACTCAATTATATTAAAATAAATAAATAAATAAATATACCAAATATTTTGAGCAGCTCGTCTACATGGGTGGACGCGGATATTAAGAAACTCTTTCAAGGTTGCCATAACTTATTAAATTTTGAACATTCCTGCAAGACTAGATAGAGCATGTTAGATCTCAACTAAACTTTGCCATGCAAATTTAGCAACTAATGCACAAGGGAATGATATTTAATTGCATTTCACATTTAAGGAATAAAATCAATGTGTCAATGGATCATTCATTTATAGAAGCACCACAAATTTGTCTTTTTCAAATTTCAAACATTTATTTCATATTTCTAAAGGTTCTAACTTCTTATTGAAACATTTAAAAACTGTAGCACAAAGAATATTGATTTTAAGAATATTGATTTTTGAATTTCAAATCTTGGATTAATTTGGCACAAGATACTCAAGTATAAAAGGTGCCAAATTCATTAACCACAATCTCAATAAATATCAATTTAGATACTTGTGGTATAATTAAAACTTTCCGTAAAATTAGATTTTTGAATTTCAAATAATCATCCAGATTTCAAAATTAATGAAATTTTCGAAATTAATCATGAAAGATTTGATTTGAAAGCTTCAAAATTTTTGGCAATAAATATTCCAATAAAAGATATGCTAAACTCATTTAAGATATTTCTTTATTAACTACAATCTTAATAAATCTTATTTGTGCATTTTGTGGTGTAATTAAAGATTTCCATAAAATAGACAATTTTAAATTTCAAATTATCATAAATTTTTCGAAAAAGGCCAAATTTTCAAATTTTGAATTTGAATTTTGAAATTTGAAATATTGCATCATTAAAAAAAAAATATCACCATAATTTATGTTGATCATCTAAATTTCAAAATCAATCCTTAATAAATTTTTTTTGAATCAATTAACATAAAGGATTTATCACCACAATCTTAATAAATTTTCTAATTTGAAAATATGGGGTTTATTAACTCATGATAGAAGTCAATTTTTGTAACACCCCGTTTTTCGTTAAGTGCTTCTGTGAGTGCCTTGTTTGTTTGGTTATGCCTTAGGGCTTAAGTTAGTGTTGTTGTTGGAGGGCTAAGTGGGATTTCTAGGCTTAAAATCCCTTTCTGGTACATGAGTATGACCATGCTAATGTCCAGCACACCCGTGCTTGTTAGGCGCATCTTGTGACTGTCTGAGTCACAAGCACGGCGGTGCTCATTAGGGAGCATGACAGTGCTCAGCGAAGGACCGCGTCTCACTGACGCTAGGTGAGCACGCCCTTGCTCAACAAGGAGCATGACCGTGCTCGGGTCTGGGTCTTTAAATAGGAGGCAGCAGCACTAGGGTTTTCGTGTGAAACCCTATTTTGGCACATTGGAAAATCCTAGTGTGACAGAAACCTCTTCCCTCTTTCTTCCCTTGAACCCCTTTAAGTTCTTGGTGTTCTTGCTCTAGTTTTGGGAGAGGAGTAGCGTGCTAGTATAGTTTTAGGTAATATTGTCTTCCCTCTCTTAATCTTTTTTCTATTATTAGATCTAGAGACTAATTGGTTGTCTTCTTCTTATTTGGCCAAGGCTTGGGGAACTCGTCGAGCCGCTCGAGGGAACGTGTCTAGTTTGCCAACGTTATCGTTTGGGAATCTTCATACCAGGTATGGGGAGAAGAAATAGTATGAGTATGTAGGCTTGGGGGTAGCGTAAGACGAAGGGTTACCCATGACCCTTTCCTTGTTAACATGTTTATATGTTTATATGATTAATTGTTATTTGATGATTATCTGTTGTGATGATAATATTGGTATGAATGTTCTTATTATTAATTGATGTTGTCTGTTATCATATGTTATTGTTGCGATGCCATGATTATGATGAGTATGATGCTATTGACTGTTGTTTGTGTTGTACCCTTTATGAGTATTGATTGTTGATGATGCTAATGCCAACAACGATTTTAAGACGTTAAAATACGTAAATGATAATAATGAGAATTAAGGGATGTTTATCCCAGTTGTTCATAAGACATGAATATAGCATGAGAGGTAAGGTTATGTTCATAGGGCTTAGTTAAGGACCCTAGGATTGATTAGTGAGTGTTGTAGGAACATTAATAATGAATCTATGATTATAGGATTAATTCCCCATAAAGATAAGACATGAATATTAATGAAGAACAGTTAAGATTAATGAAGCTGATGTTCAATGGATTAGTAAAAGCCAATAGGTTGAATTTGTTAATTGTCCCAAGGATTTGGGGAAGGGTTCCTGACCCTTTCTGCCCAGATCAGTACGGCCACACTCCATTGAGCACGGCCGTGCTTAACAAGGAGCACGCCCGTGCCTAACAAGGAGTAAGCCCGTGCTCCAGTTTGAAACCCAGAGTAGGGCGCGCATTTGAGCACGCCCATGCTCAGCAGGCAGCACGGCCGTGCTTGCCTGCAGGTCCAGCACGCCCGTGCTGAGGGTGAGCACGCCTGTGCTCACCTGACCAGAACAGATCCAGAATGTTAAAATAGGGGTTTTCACCCCAAACGCTTAAAAGACTTAATAAGATACCAACTGAACTTGAAGACCAAAGACAAGTGAAAAGATGTTGTACCTTGGTAGCCTAGTGTCCGCTCCAAGCGTTAAGATGTTGAACCTTGGTAGCCTAGTATTCTCACCAAGTGATAAGATGTTGTACCTTGGTAGCCTATTGTTCGCCCTAAGGGGGCCTTGATGCTTGATGGTCAAGGTGTTGAGCTCTGGCGCTTAATGGCCAGAGTGTTGTTAATGCTTAAAAGACTTAACGATGAACATTAAATGATAATCCTCGATAGCCTAGTTGTGACACCCTTCTACCCCGCATGTTAATATAAAACATTTACTGAAAAGAGGTAATATAAAAACATGCATTTATTTGATTGAAATAAAAACTTGGATAAAAAGGTTTCACATTTCAAGGAAAGCAATGCGGAAATAACATAGTTTTAAAATAATAAAACATAAACATGACAGATAAAGAAAAACCCAACCCCGATGTCACATACAGAGCTGGTATAACCAAAATCCGGATACATCACGGAAACAAACTGAAATAACTAAACAAAACTAACAACTATAACTAAGCATCCTAACTAGAGTCGCGGCTCCTCAGAGTAACTCCTCCACTGGCTGCTCACTGTCCTCTGCATAAGGAAATACATGCAACAACAAAAACAGTAAAACAGGGAGTAAGAAATCATGTAAACACAACGGCATGGGAATATGGAATAAGGTGAACATACATCATATCAGGCATAGCAACAACGTCGTACACATTATTTACATATACAAGTCAACAGTCAATAGATGCTATGCAGTGCAACATTACTCCGCTACTCTGTTATGCATGTGGATCCAACTATCTCAGGAAGTCAACTTCGGAGTTACATATCCGTATTGGCCAAAGAGCACCAACACCGGCAGTTCCCCAAACCATGGAGGAACCCCTTGGATAGCCGACGTATCATAACTGGATACGCCACCTCGGGGGCGCACGGTTCACCAAACCTTGGGTGAACCACCCGAGACTTGGGCCAGATCATCATAACAGGATGACCTCCCCTATGTTGAACATCCCCCACTAACCAACTTCAACGTATGAATGCGTGAACACAACAACACACAAGTCAACCACCTCCTTTGCTTGGGCCAAAAAGCACCCAAGACTTATCACCAACATCAACAGCAACACCTTAGACCAAACCATGGGGTCAAGGCCCCCTTGGCCAAAAAGCACCAAGGTCCAACTTAACAACACCTCAACCAAAAAGCATCGAGCTTACTTTGGCCCAAAAGCACCAAAGCGTAATAACGTGCGGTAACCCATTAGGTACCGGCTTAACCAGCTTATTACTCTTTGTCATCTTAATTATCCTTTAATTAAGTTATCTAACTCATCATTGTTGGATTGATGTTTTATCACATTATTGGGGACATTTGGGGTGAAACACCTCTTAGTTACTTTAATCTCAGGTTCTAACCTGTAAGGGGAACAAGGGCGTGCTCACCCTAGAACGGTCGTGCTGTCACTTAAGTGAAGCATGGTCGTGCTCACTGTCCTGCACGGCCGTGCTAAATGTGCGGCCTGCCTTCCAGAATTTAACTGGGAGCACGGTCGTGCTTCCTGTTCAGCAACATGTTCTTAGAGTTTAGGCTCCCTCATTCTCTCTAATCAGATCCTGGGGTCTTAACTAAAACATTCGGCATGAGTCCTCACCCCTCACTAATGCTATTCATGTCTTATGAAGCATTGGGGAATTAATCCCTTAATTCCTTTGTTAACTAAGAGTCCTAATTAAACCAATTGGAGTCTTATTAACGTGTTCATCATAACAACAACACAGCCTCATCCAATCAACATTCAGCCAGTCAATGCATAGCAATAACAACATAACGATCATAATCAGATCATGAAAAGATTCAACTATATCATTGACGAACAACATAATTATCATAAACATTGATCATACCATCAACCAATTAGCAATTATAACAATTAACTCATACAACCAGGCAGATCATGGCATCAACAACAGTTTAGGCATAGTCATACTAAACGTAGCAATATCAATAACAATTAATAACAACATTTAACGAATAGGCATTCATAGCAATTAACAACAATAACGGGGTTATGGGAACCCCTCATCTTACGCTACCCCCTAGTCTAGTGTACACACTATTCTTCTCCCATACCTGGTATGAAGAATCCGGTAGCGATTGCTCAAAAGGTGACCCACGCGTTGCTCGAGTGGCTCAGTTAACCTTCCAAGCCTTGGTCAAACAAAATATTACCCAATTAGTTTCCCAAATCTAATAATAGAAAAAGGAAACTCTAAGGGGAAGGAACCGTTATCAATAATGATCAATGACTGACGAACTAGACGCTCCCAAGGGTCTCCACTGCTCCAATAACATAAAGTGTTTAGAGAAAATAGGGAACGAAAGGGTTGCAGCCGCACTGGGAAGCTGCTACTGACAGAATAGGGTTTATGATGTAAACCCTCGATCATTGTTCTGTATTTAAAGTCACAGACTTGAGCACGGTCGTGCTGGACTTAGCGTCAGTGAGACGAGGTCCGCATAGTGGTCGTGCTCACTGTTGAGCACGGGCATGGTCAACTTAAAATCAGAGAAACGCTTCTGACTTTAAGCACGGGCGTGCTGGCTAATGAGCACGGGCGTGCTCATGTACAAGAAAGGGACTTTTAAGCCAAAATCTCACTAAGCCCTTAGCCAACAATTCTAGCTTAATAAACGAGCTTAAGGAAGACACTTAACAAAAAGCGGGGTGTTACACTAGTTGTCGAGGTGTTGATGATGATAAAACTTGGATAGCTTATGGGCCCAAGCGGAGGTGGTGGTTGTGGTTGTGTGTTGTTTGCCATGCATTCATGCATCGGAGATGTTGATTTGGAGGTTGAGCAACATAGGGGAGGTTGTCTGAGGGTAAGACGATCTGGTCGTCCGTGGGATCCGTCCGAAAGGGAATCAAGTATACACCGTGGTGGCACATCCGAGAATAAGATGTGTCGGCTGTCCTAGGGGTCCACCCATGGTTTGGTGGATTACCCCGACGTTGGTGCTTTATGGCCAATGTGGAAATGTAACCCAAAGTTGGCATCTTGAGTTAGTTTGGATCCAAATGCATAGTAGAGGAGTGGAGCAGAACTGCATTGCATAGCATACATGTTTGTATATGATGATGTTGATATGTTATATTGTTGTTTGTTATAACATGCTTGTTTGATGTATGCTCGTCTTGCTAACTGCTTCCTTGCCGTTATATTCATATATATGTTTCTCACTCCTTATCTCTATGTTTCTTGTTCGTGGCATGTTTCGTTTATGCAGAGGTCGATGCACAGCCAATTGAGGAGTGACTCTTAGGAGCCACGACTTGTAGTTAGGATTTCCCATTTTCAGTAGCTGTTTAGTTGTCTCCAGTTGTATCCGAGTTGTTTTATCAGATTGCTTATACCAGCTTTTTTGTGTGACATTGGGGTTGGGTTCGTTTATGGTTTTGTTTTATGTTATGTTTTCTTTATAAACATGTATTGGTTATTTCTGCGTTATGTTACAATGCGACAGTCTCTGCCCGGTCTTGATAATTATATATATTTGCATGTGTTTTATCTCTTTTATATATTCGTTATCGCTTATGAATGCATGTGGGGTAGAGGGTGTCACATTTAGTGGTATCAGAGCAGTTTGGCCTTGTCAGGACGTGGTATGAGTTTGTTACGAGTCTTCTGTGTGTTTTGTTTGAATTATCTATATTTATTATAGATAATGATGCTTTAGTGTTAAGAACCCTTATTTCTTCCTGCTTGGTTGGAGTCTCCGAGTCCAAGGACTCAACCCAAGGTACGAGCTTGATTGGTGAAGGCTAACTAGTTGAGGTGATAGAAATTTCGAGGACGAAATTTTTATTAGGGGGGTGGAATTTTAACACCCAGTTTTTCGTTAAGTGCTTCACCACTATATCAAATATTCAATATATATCAAATGTCTCAATATCACCCATATATCAAATATAAGTGTCACATGGCATTGATCAAATAATATACATTAAGCCCAAAAAATAATATCATGATACACTCTTTGTCAACATCAAAACCTATATCACTTTTAGGTTCACATTCTCCCCCTTAATACTATATTTGTCAAGACATTATGGTTCACACAGTCCTCAATTGAATCCTCGAAGGTACAGGTGTTAGTGTCTATGGCCATCCATTTTTTTCTACCTAAATAACTTATTTCATTTCATTTTCAGTCAAATTCACAATATAAGTAGGAACTTTGTAATATCCTTGTTTTAGAACCTTGTTTATGTGTTTAAGATGTATGCTTATGTGCCTGGAAGCTTGTTGGAAAGATACGCGATCGATCTGCTTCGAATCGGAACGAACACGAAATTAGGGTTTGCTGTTTTGACCAGCACACTCAAGCGTGTAGAGGGCCACACTCGAGCGCTCATGCTGCTCTGATACATGGCAACACGTGTCGCATGAAAAAAGTGGAGCAGAATGCGTGGCAAATTCCTTCAGGCTGAAGCAGTTGACTTGAGTCAATGCTTGAGCATTGAGACTCTCACGCTCGAGCGTTCGCAGTCAGAAAAAGAAAAATAAAAGAGGCGAAGTGTGAAAACGAAAACACTTTCACCACTTCACCATTAGAGTACAGATACGAGAGTGAGAGGTTTGAGAGAGAAAGAAAAGTTCCGTAGCTCAGTTCGTCCAATCTGGCCAGCGAAACTCAAAACCGACTACACCGTTGTGTTCGTGGCATCATCATCTTCTTAACCCTATCCTTCTTTTATTGCTAAGGCTAAGGTAAGCCTACGTCCTTTTCATGCTGACATGCCATCGGTGATGGTATTGAGGTTTTCTTATAACTCGGTTATCGATTTTAAGTTCCGCTTTCGTATTAGGGTTACCTTTGACGTATGCTACGTGTACAAGTGTTTAGGTGAATTTTAGGAGCACCGGAGGTACCTAGTTGGTGTGTGGCAGATTTTAAGAGGAGAGGGAGGTGCTCGTTTCGTTGTCCTGGTTATCCCTACGTGTTACTCAAGAGGGAGAAAGAAGCATTCTACCGTTGGAAATGACTAAGTAGCATATTTTACAACAATGATGTAAGGCGACCTAAACCCTACTAGTGGGCTAGAAATTGACAATGTCAAAATCACCTTGGCGACTACTCCGTAGTACCAATTATGATTTGGGGATTGTAGGTTTATCGTCGTTAGGTTAATTTAATGATTTCCGAGGATGTCTGATTTTATCATAGATGAGTTGCTTGATGTGTGCCGATTATGACAACATGCTTATATGATGTTTTGTGATACACGGATATTTTATTATTATTTTAACATGTATAACATGCTTTGTCTGTTAACTGGTATTATGTGGCTAGCTGGCATCTAGGTGATGATATATGTTGGTTGGGAGATACGTCTGTTGGGGAGAGTGTACGTATGACTTAGACATGCCTAGCCTAATAAAATATTATTTTATATGAGATGAGATTATGTTATGTGATATGAGGAACTATATGAGTTTGTGGTGGAAGGTTAAGGCACTAGGTTATTACCCGATACGAGTCACTGAGACTCATATAAAATGCATGGTGTTGTTCACAGTTGTGTGGGTGGAACAAATGTGGTGAGAGTATCTGATTATGGATTCTGGATATCATGGACCAGTTCCCTAACGGGAATGGGGGAAACTATCGTGATACTCTCATAGTCCTTGCTTAACTACTTCGTATATCCTAACGGGAATGGGGATACTTTTATATTGTGTGACTATTCCCTAATGGGAATAGTGGATTAGTATCATTCTTTGAATGAGCACCCTAACAGGAATGGGGGTGTCACCAGCGTTTATGGATGCACCGCTTGGATGACTGACTAACATCCCTAACGGGAATAGGGGATGGTGACAGGACTATAGGTGGCCACGACATATAGGCTTAGCTGCATGAGAGTAAGGGTAGAGGATGACCTAGTAACTGCAGGATGACTGATATCTATCTCTTCTTTATATATAATGCAAGTCTATGTTCTGTTATTGTAGATTATGCTATGTTTTCCTTTTCCAAACATGATGATAGAATAGTTTCTTATCTCCCTATCCCCTTCTATGTATATTTTGTTACCGGTACGTGAAGCAGAGCATTTTTTATAGAGATGCCGCACCTTCATCATCTGTGGATGACAGAGCCTACCGGGGTCCCACTGATGGGGACCATTGAGTTAGAGTTTCATGACGAGAGAGGGTGGAAAGTGGACCCGGCCACTTATCTCTCTGTGTATAAGGGCCTAGTGGTTCGGGGAGGCGCCATACTTCTGCTTCATTGGAGTCTTCCGTCTGGGACAGCGTCTTCCCCTTCTTATGTTTTGGCATCCACAACCTGTTAAGTCTCTAAAATGTCTGTGTGCATTTCCCTAAGTTTTGATGAAAACTAAACATTGGTTAATGATTTAATTAACCTACTTTGTGGTTGCTAACCTGTCTACTTAGTGTACAGATCATAAAATAGCAAAACTCGCCTATCTGTTCACTTGGATGATAACCTGTCTGGATAAGCAAAAGTCAACCCGTCTGCTGACTAGGATTGTTGATTTTCTACAAATCAGTTTCAACCTGTCTCTGCCATGCTCCCATACTCATCTAAGGTTCTTTGTTAAGAACTCGAGAACATGAAGCTTTTGGAAGCTGTCCCCTCATGCAGAAGACTCCAATTTGCTCTTTCACACTTTTCAAGAAACTCAGAAGGTCACTCTCTCAAGCAACCTAGGAAGTCAGAGACAAACTTCCAGTTAAATAATGTTTCCAACATGCTTTATTCCCTAGTAGTCTCGGTTATTACACAAGAAGGGAAATATACTCTGCAAAGTACAAAAGCATTCTGCACAACTCTGATTTGGCTACTGCTCGATGCATAAAGCCATGATCCTTCATGTTAGAGTACAACCAACGTTTCCATTGCATTAATGGCTGCCCAGAATGACTCTATTGCATTTAATGAAGCTCTGCTTGAAACCATCGTTGCAAGGAATGTCTCTAACGGATATTAAATGTTTGAAGGATATAAATATAGAAGCCGTTGAAGATGAACATATTAGAGATTACAAAGCATTAAAGAGCCATTACTCTGTTCATTCTTTCTTTCTGTATTCTTTAATCATTTGAAGTTATTATGCAGTCTGTCTTAAATCTACATTTAATCCACTCTCTGAGTGTTAGTTAAAGAACTGCTTGCTGATTGTATTTATTACAAACAAACTTCTCAAAACAAACCTGTTTGAGCCTGAAGAGGCTAGGTGAGCAAAGAATACTTGTCTTGGAGTCTGAAGAGGCTAGGTGTGCAAACAATACTTGGAGTCTGTAACCTGATCAGTTATAGTGGATAAAACTTGGTGCTGCCAAGGACTGGACGTAGCTCTTTGTATTAAAGAGTGAACCAGGATAAATAACTGTGTTAATCTCTCTTCCCTTAAACTCTTTAGTTGTTTTGATTATATATATCACCTACTTTCTAACAAAGGGATTAAAAGTGTTTATTTCAAGCTTACTTACTTCATCTGTGTGACTGTGTAATTTTCTGTGAAAATATACCAGACAGGTGACCTGTCTGTGTAACTTATTTTACACCTGTCTGAACCTAGCTTCTGTGTGCGAAAAGTTTTCAACTTTATTTTAATTTTTGATAAACACAATTCAACCCCCCTTCTCGTGTTTATAGTTGTCTATTTCATAACCTAGACCATATCCATACCCGTGGGCAGCTCAGAGTTCCGTTGTAGTGGGACCTGTTGGAGTGGTCCCGAGAGGGTGTGCTCGCCGGATTCTTCAGTACCATCGGATGAACCAGCGCCGCCGTGTGTTTACATCATCCAGAAGCAAGGTGACGACATCAGGACCACCACAAAGACCATCATGGCAGGTTTACAGACGCACACGTCGGGAGAATCAGGGTAACACCAAATATCCACGTTAGGGATTGTGGAGACTAGAGCTTCTGCTGTATATAGGTTGTGTGCGTGGTGAGCCCATTTTGATGTATTTTGAGTGGGCTGGGCTGTGTGGAGTGGATGGTGAGGTGTCTTCTGTTTTTGGACCTTTTCATGTATTTCCTTTATGTTATCAGTTTGTATCAGTGGGACCCTACTGCTATGTATGTTAGCGTTAATATCGCGATTAAGGTTAGTTAATTAAGTTTTTTCTTTAATGGGACATCGGGGTGTCTTAAACTTCATGGAAAATACGAGGACTAGCATATGATGTAAAGACTCTAGCAAGAGTGTGAGCAACTACATTTGTTTGTCTTCTTTGAAAAATAACAACGTAGTTTTGAGAAGTATTAGATAGCAATTGTCTACACTCTCGAATGATGCCGCTAAATTCTGAAAAGTCCTCCCTTGGGTGAAGAACGCTATCCACCTCAACCTTGGTATCCAGCTAAAAAATAACATTTTGAAACTGTAGATCTCCTGCTCATTGAATTGCTTGTTGCAGACCGAAAGCTTCTCCTTTTCAAACGTGTAGCATAGTTTGAAACCAAAGAGTCTTTGCCTTTAGAAATTGACCATACTCATTCTTAATGTAGGCTGAGACACCCCGATGTTCCATTAAAGAAGAACCTAATTAACTAAACCTTAACCGATTATTATCGTTAGAACATTTTATTATAGTCGAAAATAATAAAGTAATTGAAGTGGAAACTTAAAAATATGCACAAACATGAACACACTATGCATACATCATATAAATACAAGATTGTCATCAGAGTGCGCGAGGTCCCACCAGGGGAACTACAACCACCTACCACCAACTATACAGACTTCAACCGAAAATATAAACAAGATACAGAAGCATATACACTGATATAGAAAAGAAGATCCTATAGATACCCATCCGCCTCTCAAAATACATCAAAATGAAAACAACTCACAGAGGCTCACACCCTACTATACGCTTCTAGAACTACCATCGCCCTCACCATTGCGATGCCTGTATGTCCGGGGCACCTAGATAGACTCACGCTGCTAACCACCATCCGACGTCGCCTACTCGAGTCTAGGTACTGCCTACTCCTCTGCTGCCTACCTCTGTACACTATCCTAAGCCTGCTATGAGCATGAGAGTTATCTCCGTTGTTCCACATATCATCGGGAAGCTGTCTCTGTCGGGGCAGATACCACATCTAAAAAAAAAAAGGCAACCTCTACTCTATCTAATACGGGTCAAGCAGTGAAAAGAAAGGACCCCCATCGTATCTGATGTAAATGCTGACTGGGCCGACGTAAACCATGAATAAATGCGAGTGGTAAACTTACCACCTGAGACACCCTGATGCTCCATTAAAGAACATTCCTAATTAACCAATCCTTAATCCGTTTAATTAGCGTTAGCATGATAATTACATGCGAAAATAACATAAGCTTCTGGAAGCGATAAAATTAAAAACCATTTAAAACATATACAATTGAAGAAAACAGAAACAACATATTTACATAGTATGTACAAGATATCCGTCACGTACTGTCAATCCCAATAGAGGAATCGTAAACCTAAACAACTATACAAACTGATAACAGAAAAGGAACAGATACACTGGTCACAGAAAATATACAAAATAGATAACATCTACCTATCCGCCTCTCTAAAAAATACATCAAAAATCAAAAGATATAATCTCACAGAGGCTTTCCCCTAACAAACGCTACAAACCGGCCATATCATAGACGATATGGACGTCTAGAACTACCCTCGCCCTTGATAAAAGCATGACGATAATCTCTAGCATATCTGATCTGGATCCTGGGCTCCCATACTTACTAGTCGCTGCTCATCACAACCTTGTGGCGATGGTAGTGGTGCATCGTCTGTACACTCCTCCTTCTGCCTCTGTAAACCCTGCCAACTCTGTCATGAACCTCAGACTGGTCCCAAATGTTCCACCTGTCATCTGGGAACTTGTGCTGACGAGATGAGTGCAACATCTCCGTGAAAGGCAGACGCTGGAAGATACGATAAGTGCCGAGCAAAGTGAAGAACTGTCCTCCTCCAAGGCGAACGTAGATGCTGACTGGGCCAACGTAGCACATGAAGAACTGTTTGTGGTCGACCTGCCACCGACGGTCACCATGGTACACTATCGTGTATGACTGTGGCTGCTCATCTAATGAATTGATACATACACAGAAAGAAAAGGGAAAGGAGGGAGATAAGAATTTTAACACAGCCATAAAACAAGGATGGGGAAAACACAATAAGGCATATTATCAAACACCAATCAACACAAACGGCAAACGTCTCTCGAATCATAGTTTCACAGTCAACCTCGATTATCCAACTAGGATCAATCCTCTAAGAAGTCACACTCCTATACATGTCGGCCGATCTCTCACAATAGCAATACTGAGACCCCAGACATTCTCTTTCTCTCTCGGGTCTATCCGTCGACCCAGAGAATGTCAGTTGGTTTCTCCTGGTAACAGTTCCGCTCGTCGTGACCAATAAAGGTGCTTCCCCTTTTGAGCTCAACTCCAATAAGGGTATCTTGGTCTTCTCGAAAGGTCCAGGTGGAACACTCCGGGCCCAGACGTCAAGATAGTCGAGTACCAGCGAAGACCACGACATATTGGGTGCAAACCGTTAGTCATCGTCGGTCAATCCGAATCCGGCTACATCCCGAAGGTTCCTTGAACCGTCTAGCTTGCGTTCCGTACCCGCACCCAAGTACACCAACCTCGCATGACTCCCAATCATATGGCTCGCCACATTGGCAATTTGCAATGCAACACAAACCTAAGTTGACATCGGTACCAATACTCATTTACACACATTACGATGCCCTAGGCATCCACAACATCATATCGATACCTATACACCGCTTTCACAATCCTTTCCCAACATTTTCACATCATTTTCACAACAGCGTACTCTCAGGTGTCAACTAGGGTTTCTTCAACAACCAGTCAAACAACCTCCATAGCATCAACGTAAATATCATAATATCATCCACATCAATATCATACCATATATCATCATCAACCTCAACATCACATCAGGCATTATTAAGCATATAACAAATAACACACATCAAGCATCATCATATCCATGAACAGTATAAAGCAGGTAAAACATGCAACCTCAACAGCATTCGCATAAACCGATAAACTAACCTAACATCGATTAACGTACCGTAAATAGATCCCCATATACATTTTCAAATCATTTTCATTAGGGATCTAATCAACGTAGGCTATTCGACAATAGTAGGGTCTGGGGCACCCTACGCATACAACTTAATATATGATACTATGCTTTCCTCCCCGAAATGTCAAATACTTTCTCCCCACCTTTGACAGTCGTGTTATGCTTGCCGACGTCTCGAAATCCACGCTCCTCACTAAGGTACAGTTGCTGCCTCGTACACCATGGAGCTCCTCGCTGCTCCGAAATTTGCCCTAACACATGGACAGAGAACCGACAATGACATAAACCCTAAACCTACAACAGTTTCACAAGCAAAGCCAGAATCGAAGCAAGATTCAAGAAAGAAGCAAAATGATAATGTCAACGAGTTAGGGATTCGAGCATTACCTCAGCCAATTGACGAATCGAAGCTAGGTATATGACATACTCATTTCCCTGAATGTGTATTCAAAGTCGGAATTAAAATCGGACGGATGAACGGGCTTCAAACACACTTTCTCTCTCTAAAAGAGCTTTGCCTTCTCTCTAAAACGCAACTAGTCAAAGAAGAAGAATGATGGAGTTACATGATTGAGTGGAGGAGAAAAAGAAAGTGGGGTGGGTGGTTGTAGTCAGCATGCTTAAGCGTGCACCACCCCATGCTCAAGCGTGCCCACGCTTTAGTGTGGGACACCCCCACGCTTGAGTGTGGCACCTTGATCTCCATGTGTCCATGCATTTGACACATGGTACCATGTGTATGAGACCCAGAACGCTTGAGCGTGTCCTTGTCCATGTTTGAGCATCCTCACTGATGCTGATTGTCCGATTTTGCGCATTGCGATGCGTTCTAAGTTCGTTTTAAGTCTGATTGACCAAAAACTTGATACACAGATTCATTAACACCTAATGAACAAGATTAAATTCTCTCACATGCTTAAAATAAATTTCATCCCCAAAATTTAAATTAAGTTACCTGAAGCGAACAGCTAAGGATACTATTGTTGTATGTCTAAATCCAAACAAAAGGATGATTTTAAGTGAACCTCTTGAAATCCACTAATATGTGTATTAAGTGTGCAGATCATAAAACAAGTGCATATAAGTCTTAAAAGATGCATCTGTGCTATGATGTGTCTGAAGTAAAACTCGGTTATTACAAGCCATGAATATGCATCTTACATTCTAAGTTGACTGGAAGTTCTTCGCTTCACTTCCATTCAATAGCAAAAAATATTCCCTTGCATTTTCATATCCAGAAATTC
Source organism: Echinosophora koreensis (assembly GCA_035048595.1). Taxonomy (NCBI): domain Eukaryota; kingdom Viridiplantae; phylum Streptophyta; class Magnoliopsida; order Fabales; family Fabaceae; genus Echinosophora; species Echinosophora koreensis. The sequence continues at coordinate 700,872 of JAPCYP010000096.1, forward strand.
AAATTCATAAGCTCAAAGCATCAACCCGTGCTTAAAATTCCTTTTGTTGCAAAAGGCAAAATGGCCTTTATTCGGTCATAGACCAACGTTGCACAAATAAGGAAAGTCGTGCTGCCCAAGTCTGAAAAGCAACATACACTGCTCTGAATCAAGCTGCACTCTGATAAAGCAATGCCAACATATACGTTCAACTTGTCTTAAAGCTCTCCAACGACCATAAACATTAAATGCAAGTTCAGAACGACTCTTTGGCATTAATGAATGAAGAACAAAAGTTTACTCATCTAAAAAATCCTCCTTAATGGATTTATTACTAATGAGTATAAATAGAAGACTTTGAAGACTGCTGAAGACACACACCAGATCGAACTTACTCATGTATTCAATACTTTCTTTGCATTCAAAGCTCTCTTAAGTTCTTCTTAGAAAACTTCTCTGCTCAATCATTTGTATTTATTGAGAAGTCTTTTTTGGGGTCATACGCACCTTAAATACTTATTCACTCATTGAGTGTTACTTGGTTGACTTGCAAAGTTGTAATCTGTGAAGCTGCTGCTTCATTCAACAGTAATAATTTGTAGAGCCTGAAGAGGCTTGCTGAAAGAATACTTGTTTAAGCCTTGAGAGGCTAGGTGTGCAAACAATACTTGTTAGTTGAGCCTGCGGAGGCTAGGTGTGCAAACAATACCCCTTTGTAGCCTGACCAGTTATAGTGTTAATACTTGGGAAACCAAGGGCTGGACGTAGCCTACGGTTTGAGGTGAACCAGTATAAATCTCTGTGTCGAATCTCTTATCTTATTCCTTCAGTTTGCTTTATATTTACTGTGCTAACTGGGTTAAAAGTGTTAAGTTTTCATATTTCCTGTTACATATCAGATGCCTCTTTGTGTCTGACCTCTTATTAGAAAGAAAACTTTGTGATTTTCGAAAATTTAACTAAAACACAATTCAACCACCCTTCTCGTGTTTTATATCTTTTCATTTTAATGAAAACATGATCACCCTCCTGAAATTCCAACGACCATCTCCTCTTATCGCTGTAGCTTTTCTGCTTATCCACTGTTGCTTTCATCTTTTCCGAATCTTCCTAACTTGCTCGGTTGTCCACTGTATCACCTCCAGTCCAATCAGTTGACTTTCACCGGTTTCATACCAACATAGCGGTGTCCTGCACTTCCTCCCATACAATGTTTCGTATGGCGCTATGCCAATACTGGAATGGAAACTATTGTTATATGTAAACTCAATCAATGGAATAAACTCATCCCAACTTCCTGTGTGTTCCAGTACACACGCTCTTAACAGATCTTCCAAAGACTGAATCATCCTTTCTGACTGACCATCCATCTGAGGATGATAAGCCGAGCTCTTCCATAACTTAGTTCCCAAAGCACTATTCAAACTCTGCCAAAACCTTGAAATAATTAGAAAATATACTCACTGGCACACCATGCAACCTCACCACTTCCTTGATATACAACTGGGTTAGATTTTCCAACGAGAACCTTTGATAGATAGGCAAGAAATGATCACATTTTGTTAACCTATTAATGATCACCTAGATTGCATTATACTTCTTTTGTGTCTTAGGCAAACCTGACAAAAAATCCATTGCAATGTTGTCCCACTTCCATTATGGAACGTCCAAAGATTGCAATAATCCTACTGGCTTCTGGTGTTCAATATTTGCTTTCTGACACACCAAGCAGGACTGGAGATATTCTGTCACTTCCTTCTTCATTCCAGGCCACTAGAACATCCTCTTCAAATCCTGGTACATCTTTGTGGCACCTAGTTGGAAACTTAACTTGCTTTTGTGTGCTTCTTCCAAGATTAGATTCATAATTTCTCTATCCTCTGGCACAAAAATTCTTTCTCCGAACCTCACAATCGCATCAATACCCCTCTTGAACATGAATTTCTTCCTTCCTCTATCATCTGATTTACCTTATAGAGGTGCTGGTCTTCTGCTTGTTTCTTCAAAACTAAGTCTAGGAATCCACTAGTTATATTGACCATTCCCAAACTCATCTTTATCAGCAATAATTCCGTTACCCTAAGATTCATATCTCTGAATTGCTCGATCAGTTCTAATTCCTTAACCATCATAGCAGATACTAGCAAGGATTTCCGACTTAATGCATCTGCTAGGACGTTCGCTTTCCCAGGACGGTATTGAAGATCAAACTCAATCATTTGCAATTAAGGTTCGTCATCACAATTGGGGAAATGAGATTTGACCATAGAAATATGAAATTAGTTTAGTAAATCATCAATTAACAGTCCCAATTGCATAAAAACATAGTTAATTTCAAAATTACCAAACCAATTTCAAGAGAAAGCATATTTGGGGCTTATAGTTTTCACACAATTTGGGGAAAAATCAATCCAACCAAAGAATGATAAAAATCAATTTAGGGAAACACTAATTCACTGCCCCAATTTGCATAAAAACAAGGTTTAATTTCAAAATTACAATCTGAATTCAAAGGCTAGGGTTAGGGTTTTAAATTATGAATTTAGGGTTCTAATCAATTTTGGAAAATTGTAAGGAAGGTGAAAGGTTAAATTACACTTTTGGTCCCCAAATTGTTATTAAATGTTCAATTTGGTCCCCAAGTTTTTAAACGGTACATTTTGGTCCCCTAATTCCTTAAACTTGTTCAAATAGGTCCTTCCGTCAAGTTGATTAACGGCAACGTCAAACCTAATGCCACGTGGCATTAAGTTTAATATTTTAGTGCCACGTGGCATTAAATTTAATATTTTAATGTACATTGTAGTCCCCAAATTGTTTTAAAATGTTCATTTTGGTCCCCAAATTATTTTAAAATGTTCAATTTGGTCCTCAAGTTTTTAAAATGTTCTTTGTCGTCCCTTAGTCAACTTGACGTCGCCATTAGTCAACTTGACGGAAGGACTTATTTGAACAAGTTTAAGGAATTAAGGGAGCAAAATAAACCGTTTAAAAACTTGGGGACCAAATTGAACATTTAATAACAATTTGGGGACCAAAAGTGTAATTTAGCCAAGGTGAAAAGAGGAGAATGAATCATCAAAGAAGAAGGAAATGATGCTGAATGGCGGTCCGACAGTACTCCGGCGCTGCGGCAGACGACGGAGATGTGACAGTTCCAACAAGGTGGCTTTGAATGATGGCTTGAGCAATGGGTTTTCATGCCGACCCCACGGGGAAGAAGGAGAAGACGACGGCTAGAGGTGCTGAGGTCTGGTGCGGCGGCGACAACGACCAAACACGAAACCAAACAAGCCAACACATGCAGTGCGGCGAGCAGCGATGCGTGGCCGTCTTCTTCCTACTGTGCCACAGTCAGACAGGGATCCATGGCAGCCAGACATGGCTGGTCTTAGGTAGAAGAAGAAGAAGAAGAACATCTTAACTTAGAGGGAGAAGAGAGAAATGTGGTCTGATGGAGGGAGAAGGAAGAAAAACGTGAAAAAAGAAAGAAGGGGGTAGGGATGTCGAGTACGTGAGAGAGAGGAGGAAAATAACATTTTTTTTCTTTTCTTTTGGTTAGTAGTAGGTAAAAGGTGTGGTTGAGATTGAGTCTAGAAAAAGGAAATAATATTGACCATTGGATCTAAAAACAATGAGTGAAAAATATATAATTTCAAAATTTGAATTAGAGTAAAGATTGATAGTTGAATTGATCAGGGAAAATCAATGATCGAAAATTAATCTCTGATTAATGCTAAACCAATTTATTTTTAAATCAAAAATTAAATAGAGTAAAATCTGAAAATAAATTTATTTCAATTATATTATTTTAAATATTTTTTAAACAAAGAATAATAGTGACAACAATGTAATATTATTGTCTAGCAAGCGTGCATGCGCTACAATAACACAGTGCTAATGTACCTAATAAAATAATTTAAATGAGTAAATAAAATTACTCAAACTAAACCACATAAAAATAAACAAAAATAAATATCCAGCTAATTAATCACTCCAATAAAATAATTAAACATATGTGTGAAAACTAGGATATTACAACCAGCCTATAGGGAGCCTTTTTGTGGGTGCTCAAGTGTTTCATGGTGGAAAGTCCGTAGATACATTGTTATTGGCAATGTATTACGAATATGTGCTCGAGTTATAGTAAGATAATGTAATGTATGATCATTATGACATGATTGACTTGATGTTTATAAAGTGTGAACCGTATTGTCTTGTTTGCGTTTGATTTACTCACTTTTCCTTTATACCAATTAAGAATAGTTATGACGTATCTCACCTCTGTATTTGTCTCTTCTTGGTGCAATATATGAATTGTACAGATGAGCCTCATACTAATGAATGAAAGTAACTCACAGGAGCTTATATGGATTGGAAATGCTTTAGTTTATCGGATGTTCTTTTATTGATTTCGCTTCCAGACTTTGAGTCTTGTTATTTTATTAAGTATAGGATTTTGTTTAGCTCTGATCCATGTGACATCGGGCTAGAGGATTATTTTGTTTATATTATTTATTCCTTATTTAAAACTTGTAAACGATTTATGAAACTTATATTTAACCTTATTTGATTTGAGAATTTAAGTTTGTGAATGGTGACGCTCTTAACAATTGCGAAAAATGTTTCTTTTAAATACTTGTATCTTTATTCCGCAGAGAACCTTTGAGAAATTAGCATTTGTATAATAAACGTATGTTGGGGTTAAGGGTTTCACATTTAGTGGTATCAGAGCAGTTCGGCCCTAACTGGACTATGAGGTTGAGTTGTTAGAGTTCGGTCTAACCTTCAGGCCGTGCATTGTGTGTCTTCTATGTTTCTCTGTGTTAACTCTGTTAACTGGTGTGAATTGTTTAACATTGTTGTTGTGCATTGCTTGATATGAAGCTTGTTTGTTATCTTACTTGCTGAATTGTTTGTTATCTTAGAGTGAAACCATATAAGTGACAAGTGGTCAGGTATGGATGGGAGGATAAATGACCATGGAAAATTCAAGGACGAAATTTTTTACAAGGGGGGTGGAATTGTAACACCCTGATTTTCGCATAAGGGTATATGTTACTTTGGATGCCTAGTTGTTATTATTATTGTTATTATTAATAATAAGATTATTGTTATTATTACTAATGACGTTATATTAATATTAATATAATTGATAATTAATATTATTATCACACTGGGTTTAAGCTCTCACGTCTTCCATTTACTGACTCCTGAAGATGCGTCCTCATGACAGGGCGGTCTCATACTCAAACCGAACGGGATAATGAAGCGTTGTCGCCATCATCTTCGCATAACATAAAATAAAGCCACAACCATACAATATAGAAAATGAGGTGATATCACCATTTATCATACACATAAAGCAGATATGTAGTGGTACGACTCACATGCACATAACAACATTTATCCACATTTTTCATATTAGCATCTATTCTCAACCAAACATTCCAATATACATACAGTAACAAACAATATCTACACACATATCCAAAGGTATGCAATATCACCATAACAAGAAGCTTATCATGGCCTTTCTGGACACTATTAGTGCACAGAGACATGAGAACAGAGATAACTGATTGAAACTGTATAGTCTCATACCTACACAGCCTCAAGGAAGATCTGACCCCACTAATTGGACTCTCTCCTTCCTCAATCATCGTTTAGCATTGTTGTCGTCATGAGCAATGCCCTCACCACTCGTGCCTCCTCCACTGACCAATGCTGATTCCAATTGAACCCTTCTTCTAAGGTTGAATTCTTTTAAAGTGTGAATAGAAATCCCCAATTTGTGGTGTCTACCAATTTTTGGATTTAGAAGTGTGAATATAACCCTTCTTTCTAAGGCTGATTCTAATTTTTACCATAGCGATGGAGAATTGTGAGCGTTAATAAGAAGAATTATTTATTACCTTTTTACTTAGAATTGTTGTTATCTTTGAGTGAGAGTTCCAGTTTTTGTGAGTAATTGCTTAAGTTTATGAATATATGTAGCTAAGTCAATTTGTGTTAGTTATTTTAATATTTAATGCTGAAACATAGCTCATGAAGTTTTTGTGTGTTATTGTAGTGCATTGCTGGAGCATGCAATATGCATTGGCAGATGAGTTCTTGAATGTTGCAGCAAAGTGAACCTCTAAACCTCTGCAAAAAAGGACAATTTTGATTAGGACACCTTTTTCTCTCTCCTGGCAGGCGTGCATGTACTGGCTAGATGTGGGCTCCACGTGCATGCCTAGGAATTAGAATTCCCACACTTTAGGAAATGGGCCAGGGTCTTTATTTAATATTCTTTAATGCTGGCCCAAAATAGATGAGAGAGGTTTATGAATATAAAGCCTTTGTAACACTAGGGAGGACAAAGATTATGACACAGACCACAAAAATATTCCCTTTTCTGACCTAGGAAAGAGCAGCCGAAAAGCTCTCTTCTTCAACCTCTTCCATTGTTCTTCATTTTCTCTCCATTGTAATGAATTCTTTCTCATTTTTAATTCTTATTTTGTTTAAGCTCATCATGAGATAATTTGCTGTAGCTTTAGGTATGTGACTTGTAATGAATGCTTAGCTGAATTTATGCAATGTTATGCTTCTACATTTTCTTTTAATATGCGGTAGCTGCTGTTTATTTAAGAGTGATCAACTTAAATGAATGTTAAGCTTGCTTGATTTGGAAAAACTGAGTTGAGTGGAAATAGTTAAAGGATAAGGATTAAATCATTAATTGGAAAATTAATTGATGTTGGATAGACTAGGAATAATTATTCAAGTCCTTAAACTAGCTGGAACAAGCTTATTAAGAAGAGGGTGTAATTAATACGAATCTAGGAATAGAAAGCGTTTAATGAACCTAATCTTTAAGTGTTGGAAAACACAACTTTTACTTCCTGGAGTTAGATGCTATAGCATATGCAGAGCATAGCCTAAGCTAAGCAGAAATTACTAAGGAACATACCTAAGGTTGTTTTCTCATAATTATCACCAAACACTCTTTTTAACTCTTTATCTTTAATTCATTTGAATTACCCAAGTTTTTACATAACTGTCACTACACACACAACTGTTTTTGTCACTAATTCTATCTATCAAGAGCATATAGTTTAGAATAGAATTTGCTACAACATTATAATCCTTGTGGCACGATCTTTCTTACTCTGTATTACTTGATGCGATTGTGTATACTTGCATAAACTTAAGACATCTGTTTTTAAGGCAACAAGTTTTTGTAGCCATTGCCGGGTATTATTAATGGTGTTAAATTTCTATTTTTAAACTATTAGTTCCGTTAGTTAGGATAATTAATGTTTGAAGTGATTTGCTGTAGCATCAGGTACTGAAACTGTTTTCACAGACTTCTCACACCTGAGTACAGAATAGATCCTGAGATTGAAAGGTCATTCAGAAGGTTGCGAAGAGATCACACTCATCTAACTGTACCAGAGTTTTGGTTCATATCTCCAACCAACTCTCCTACAACCACAACTGAAGCAGAATCTTTTGCTAGATCTTAAATGGCTGAAGAGGAACAACCTGACAGCATGGCACTTGCCAATGACAAGAATAACTCTATCAAAGGCTATGCCTTGTTTGGTTCAGAGTCTATGAGTACTGGAATAGTGAGGACCGCTATCACAACACCTCACTTTGAATTCAAGCCTGTGATGTTCCAAATGTTGCAAGCTATGGGGCAGTTTAATGGAGCTGCCACTAAAGATCCACACTTGTATCTCAAACTATTTTTAGATGTGGCCAGTAACTTTAAAATTCCAGGAGTTACTAATGATGCATTTAGAATGAGATTGTTCCCATTTTTTCTGGGGGGCAAGGCTAAGAACTGGTTGAATTCTTTGGAGCCAAACTCCATTGACACCTGGAATAAGCTAGCAGAGAAGTTTCTGATCAAGTTCTTTCCTCCAACTATGAATGCTAGGATGAGGAATGAAATAACCTCATTCAAGCAGAAAGATGATGAACCTCTGTCTGAAGCTTGGGAAAGATTCAAGGAACTCCTTCAAAAGTGTCCTAACCATGGCATTCCAATATGCATTCAAATGGAACACTTTTACAATGGAGTTTTGCCGAGTTCAGGGATGATGCTAGATGCCTCAGCTGGGGGTAGTCTACTGAAGAAGTCATACAACGAAGCTTATGAGTTGATCGAAGGCATAATTGCAAATAGCTCTCAGTGGCCTACATCCAGAATTGCTTCCAGTAAGGTAATTGCTGCAGCAGGAGCTCATAAAATGAATGGAATGTCTGCATTAACCACTATGGTGAAGAATATGGCCACGGGAAATCAAGGCAACCCAATAAACCATGCTCCCTTGACTAAAGCATTAGTCCCAGAACAAGTGTGCAATACTGATGTGGTATCTTGTGTATATTGTGGGGGAGAGCACCTATTTGAAAACTGTTTTGCCAACCCAGCCTCTGTGAACTATGTGGAAAACAATAATAGGAGCAATAATGCGTATTCAAAAACCTATAGTTCAGGGTGGAAACACACACCCAAATTTCTCCTATGCCACCCATAACACTCTGAACCCTCCTCCTAGATTTATTCCTCAACAAAACAGGCAGCAACAACCCCTGCAACAACCTCAAGTTCAATAGAAGAACTAAGAGATGTCTGTGGAAGTTGTGTTGAAGGGTTTTATGTTAGATACTAAAGCACAACTACAGAATCAAGGTGTTGCCATGAGGAATCTTGAAACTCAAATAGGACAACTAGCAAGTGCCATGAATCAAAGGCCAAGTGGTACTTTACCTGCAACCACTGAAACCCCAAAACCATCAAGTTCTGGTGGTAACGAACAGTGTAAGGTCATTCATTTGAGGATTGGCAAGGATGTGGAGGTTGCTGAGAAAAAGAAGAAACCTGTAGTGAAGAAAGCAGAACCTGAAGCTGTTGTGATAGAGAAAGAATCTGTGACCGAAAGACCTGCAGAAGATACACAAACTGCTGCAGCATCTAAACTTGTTCCTAAACTGATTCCAGAGAGACCTCCCCCTCCTTTTCCTCAAAGGTTGAGGAAGGTACATCAAGATAAACAGCTCAACAAATTACTAGAGGTACTGAAGCAGCTTCACATCAACATTCCTTTAGTAGAGGCATCGCAGCAAATGCCAAATTACACAAAGTTCATGAAGGATGTATTGACAAAGAAAAGAAGGCTAGGAGAATTTGAAACAGTGGCTATGACTGAAGAATGCAGTATGATGCTGCAGAATAAAATGTCCCCTAAGCTAAATGATCCTTGAAGCTTTACCACACCTTATTTTATTGGAGACACTTACTGTGGTCTTGAACTCTATAACCTAGGGGCGAGCATCAACCTTATGCCTATGTCCATTTTCAGAAAATTGGGCATTGGTGAAGCTCGTCCTACATCTGTCACTCTTCAATTAGTAGATAGATCCATTGCATACCCTAAGGGAAGATTGAAGATGTCTTGATCAGAATTGAAAAAATTGTATTTCCAGTGGATTTTATCATCCTGGACTTTGAAGCTGATAGAGAAGTGCCAATCACCCTTGGAAGACCTTTCCTAGCAATAGGGAAAACTTTGTTTGATGTTCAGAAAGGAGAATTGACAATGAGGGTTAATGACCAGCAGGTCAAATTTAATGTCTTCAATGCTCTGAAATATCTAGAAGAAGGGATGGAAGAATGCTCTTTCATTTAGACCTTTGATGAACTGGTGCAACAACAATTTTGGAAAAATAAAGCTGGAATTGGAATTGCTGCAGCATCAGTAGAAGCTGACAATTCATCTGATGAAGAAGTGGTAGAACTAGTGGACAGCAAGCCAGCTCAACACATGTGGTCTAGAAAGTATGAATCCTTGGAGGTAACAGATGAAACTTTTAAAGATAATATTCCTTCCATTGAAAAACCTCCCACATTAGAAATGAAACAGTTGCCTAATCATTTGAAGTATGCTTATCTTGGTGATAACGATACCTTGCCTGTTATAATATCTGCTTCACTAATCTGTCCTCAAGAAGAACACTTGTTAGCAGCTTTGAAAAGGCATAAAAAGGCCATAGGGTGGCATATGGCTGACATCAAGGGAATCAGACCTTCTATTTTCATGCACAAAATTATGTTGGAGGGCAACTCAAAGAACAACATTGAGAGCCAAAGAAGGTTGAATCCTATCATGAAGGAAATAGTAAAGAAGGAAATCATCAAGTGACTGGATGCTGGAATCATCTACCTTATTTCAGATAGTGTGTGGGTGAGTCCTATCCAATGTGTTCCAAAGAAAGGGGGTGTAACGATTATAACCAATGAGAAGAATGAGATCATCCCTACCAGAACTGTCACTGGCTGGAGAATCTGCATGGACTATAGGAAGCTGAATAAGGCAACCAGAAAAGACCATTTTCCCTTACCCTTTATTGATCAGATGCTGGATAGGCTAGCTTAGATGGATTTTTATTGTTTCTTGGATGGCTATTCTGGTTACAACCAAATTGCTATAGCACCTGAAGATCAGGAGAAGACAACATTCACATGTCCCTATGGTACTTTTGCATTTAGGAGAATGCCATTTGGATTGTGTAATGCTCCAGTAACCTTCCAGAGATGCATGATGGCATTATTCTCTGATCTGATTGAGAAATCCATAGAAGTATTTATGGATGATTTTTCTGTATTTGGAGAAACCTTCCAGAGCTTTTTGGTAAATCTGGAGCAGATTCTGGATAGGTGTGAGGAAACCAACTTGGTCTTGAATTGGGAGAAATGTCACTTCATGGTTCAAGAAGGAATTGTGCTGGGCCACAAGAGTTCAAGAAAAGGTATTGAAGTTGACAAGGCAAAAATTGAAGTCATCGAGAAGTTGCCACCCCCTGTATCAATGAAAAGCATAAGGAGTTTCCTGGTCATGCTAGATATTACAGAAGATTCATCAATGACTTCTCCAAAATTTCAAAGCCTTTATGCCAGTTGCTGGAGCATGACAGATCTTATGATTTTACTGCTGACTGTTTGAAAGCTTTTGAACTCCTAAAGACAACCTTTGTGACACCCTTCTACCCCGCATGATATAAGGCATTTAATATAAAAACAATTAAAATAAAAACATGCATTTTATTGAAATAAATAAAACATTTGTCCATGGGTAGAAAAGTCCCACATGAACCAGTTATAACGCGGAAAATAAAATAAGTTTGAAAACAATTAAAACATATCAATGAAATAAACACATCCCAACCCCGATGTCACATACAGAGCTGGTATAACCATTCCGGAATAAAATCCACGGAATACAACTGAAAACTAACAAACTATAAGAACATGAAACTAGCCCTAACTATGAGTGGCGGCTCCTCAGAGTCACTCCTCTCCGGGCTGCTCGTCATCCTCTACAAGGTACCAATCAGGCCAACAACAAACAACAAAGAAACATAGGGATAAGAATCATGTAAACATAATAGCAAGGAATAGGTAGTAAAGTAAATCATATCGGCATGGCACCAACATAAACATACATCAACAGCATCAACATTCAACATGCTATGTAGTGCAATGCAGTCCTACTCCGCTAAACCAACAATGCATGTGGATCAAATAAACTCGGGATGGATGACTTCGGAGTTAAATATCGTCATTGAGAATCTACTCAACGCCGGAGAATCTATTCCTTGGATAGCCAACGCATCAAACCAACGAATGCCTTGTCACGGGGGCGCTAGGAGAATCTACTCCAACCATGGATGGCCAGATCGCCGTACTCTAGGACGACCTCCCCTGTGTCGAACATCCCTAAACAACATCTCCGATGTAATGCGTATGCAACACAACAACAACAGAATCACCACCTCGATAACTCCAACAGAATCGACCATAGATAACAGCGGAATCAACTGCAACAACTTGCCTCGCGGAATCTACCTTAGGACTTAAGCGGAATCAACCGCAACACTTGGAGCAAACTCTCGGCCACCAAGGTACAACAACAACACCTTAGACCCAAACCGCGGGGTCAAGGCTTCTTTGGCCAAAAGTACCAGGGCACAGCTCATCCGCTTGCGGTACCCAATGGGTATCGACTTATTGACTCAACACCTCACCATCTCATCATTTTAATTATCTTTAGTAGACATTAGTCAAGTTGTCTAATCAACTTATCATTATTGGGGAAATGGGGCTTGAAACCCCTCAAAGTCCTTTAATTCTGTTCTGTCCAGGAGGGTTGAGCACGGTCGTGCTTAACCCCCAGCACGGTCGTGCTTAAACACGTAAGGGGCGTGCTTCCCTTTAAGTGAAGCACGGTCGGGCTTCTTATTGAGCACGGTCGTGCTCTTTGTCCTGCACGGCCGTGCTAAACAGCACGGCCATCTTCCCAGAATTCAACTGGGAGCATGGTCGTGCTCCCTATTCAGCACGGTCGTGCTCATCGCGCGACAGTACTGTTCTGGGCAGGAACAGAGGCTGAAACTTAAAGTCCTAAAGTCCTTTAACACGATTTTAAGGATTAAAACTTATCAACATTATCAACATCAACTCAACAGTGGCATCAACCAAACAATATATCATGTTCATAACCATTACAACAACATAAAAACAACCAACATTATGAACATAGGCATAAAAACATCATATTACCAAATATTAACTGGTTATCAGAATAATTAATACATCATTCATAGAAACAATTATTCAAACCAACCGGGGTTATGGGACCCCTTTACTTTACTCTAACCCCGAGCCTATGATTACACTACCCTTCTCCCCATACCTGGATTGAAGGTAGCTCTATCGGCGTCCTAAACAACGAACCGGTTCCTTCCCTTTAAGCGGCTCACACCCAAAGCGAACCTTGGATCAACAGAAACACCAACGATTAGTTCCCCATTCAAGATAATGAAAAGGAAACTTAGAAAGGGAAGAAACGTTACCTATATACCTGACACGGATATGCTAACGGTCTCCCAAGGTCTCCAACACTCACGAAACTGCTCAAGAAGGAGGAAAAAGGCAGAGAACTCGTTCTGGCCGCAATAGGGTGGTTGCTACTACCAAAAGTTAGGGTTAAACCTAAACCCTCGAGTTCTGCTCACGTATATAAAAACTCGGACCTGAGCACGGTCGTGCTCCACTTAGTGTCACCGAAACGCGGACAGCACATTGAGCACGGACGTGCTCAACTTAAAATCAGAAACATGCTTCTGACTTTAAGCACGGGCGTACTGGTTAATAAGCACGGGCGTGCTCATGTACCAGAAAGGGACCTTTAGGCCAAAAATCCCACTAAGCCCTCAACCGCTAAATCCAACTTTAATAAAACTAGCTTAATAAAATTGATTCCGAAAAACGGGTTGTTACAGCCTTAATCACGCCCCTATCATAGTCCCACCTTACTGGGAAAAGCCTTTTGAGCTAATGTGTGATGCTAGTGATTTTGCAGTAGGGGCAGTATTGGGATAGAAATACAACAAGGTTTTTCATCCAGTATACTATGCCAGCAAATCCTTGATAGATGCTCAAATCAATTACATTACGACTGAAAAGGAGCCGCTAGCAGTGGTATTTGCAGTTGAAAAATTCAGAGCCTATCTGGTTGGCACCAAGGTGGTGGTCTACACAGATCACTCAGCTATCAAGTACTTAATTGACAAGAAGGATACCAAACCAAGATTAATAAGATGGGTTCTGCTACTCCAAGAGTTTGATCTAGAAGTCAGAGACAAGCCGAGGGTAGAGAACCAAGTAGGTGATCATCTTTCTAGGCTGCCAGAAGGTGTTGTAGAGTCAAAGGATGTGGCCATTGATGAATCCTTTCCTGATGAGCAACTGCTGTCAATGCAGATTGCTGCAGCACCCTGGTATGCAGACATGGTAAATTTCCTGGCTAGTGGTGTGGTTCCCCGAGACATGATTGCGCAACAAAAGATAATATTCTTCCACCAAGCAAAACAATACCTCTGTGATGAACCATACCTATATAAGATGTGCCCTGACAACATCTCCAGGAGATGTGCAGCGGAGGAAGAATTCCCTGAAATGCTAAGGCAGTGCCATTCATTAGCATATGGAGGTCACTTTGGTGGCATGAGAACTGCTGCTAAAGTCCGCCAATCAGGTTATTTCTAGCCTACTCTTCTTAAAGATGCACATAGTTTTGTTAAACACTGTGATAGATGCCAAAGGGTGGGAAATTTTTCCAATAAAAATGAAATGGCTTTGAACACCATTTTAGAAATTGAACTTTTTGATATGTGGGGAATAGATTTCATGGGACCCTTTCCTCCATCCTTTGGCAACCTATACATTTTAGTTGTAGTTGATGATGTTTCCAAATGGGTAGAGGTTGTGGCTACTGTTAAAAATGATACTAGGGTGGTGTCAAAGTTCATATGGAAAAACATATCTCTAGATTTGGCACCCCTAGAGCTATCATTAGTGATGAAGGAACCCATTTTTGCAACCAAATGTTCTCTAAGTTACTTGCAAAATATGGAGTCAAACACAAAGTAGCCACTGCCTATCACCCACAAACTAATGGCCAAGCTGAGCTGTCTAACAGGGAAATAAAAAAAAAACTCTGGAGAAAATGGTGAACCCCACAAGGAAAGATTGGTCTCTACATCTGGATGAGGCCTTGTGGGCATACAGAACAACATTCAAGACACCTTTGGGGATGTCCCCTTACAGGTTGGTCTTTGGAAAAACATGATATTTGCCCTTGGAGATGCATCATAAGGCTTTCTGGGCAATTAAGAAGTTGAATTTTGACCTGAAAGAAGCTGGAGCAGCTTGTATGCTGCAGCTAAATGAGTTGGAAGAGCACAGACTATTCTCATATGAAAATTCTAAAGCCTATAAAGCAAAAACTAAGGCCTGGCATGACAAAAAAATTCATCAAAATCTTTTCATAAGGGGGAACAAGTCCTAATGTTCAATTCCAGGTTGAAATTGTTCCCTGGAAAGCTCAAATCAAGGTGGTCCGACGCATTCAAAGTAATGAAAGTCTATTCTCATGGGGCTGTAGACTTGTTGGATGCAGATAGTGGTAGAGAGTTCAAGGTAAATGGTCAGAGGATTAAACACTATTTTAGTGCTCCTTTGGACAGAATGAAGGTCACCACCACTTTGAAGGACACCCCATGAATGTTGCAGCATGGTTAGGCTGAAGACCAATTAAAACAAGCGCTCATGGGAGGCAGCCCATTAATAAGTTAAATCTAGTAGTTTTCTATGTTCCTGAAGTAGGACACGTAAAAAAATATAAAAAAAGGAAAGAGGAAAAGAAAGTGGAAGGAGAAAAGAAGACGAAGCAAGTTGGCCTACAAGGAGCTAGGCCTGTGCTAAGGGAGCAATGCTGCATCAAGGCCTGCCTTGTGGTGGCTTTAAGTGTTCTATTTTGGTGAGGGGGGGGGGGGGGGGGGGACCAACATCTGACAAAGAAATAGTGGGCCACTTGTGCTTTTTGTTCGTTGTGGGAAAAAGAGAAGTGGAGTACAGTTTAAAAAAATTTGAAATGCTTTTAAATGAAGAAAGACATAGGGAAGGAGGGATCACGGTTACCCAAAACCGTTACCCCAACCGTACAACCTCTTTTCTCTCTCCTACTTTATTGTCCACTCACCCACACCTCACCACCCTTGTCAACCAATAAACACCCTATCCTGACACATTAAATACCCCTCCTTAACACTCCATTCACCCATTACCAACTACACAAAAAAACCTTTCTCTATCATCTCTGTCCAACCCGAAACCCTAACCCTCCTTCTTCCTCTTAACCTTTCCAATCCCTCCCAGAAATGACAACCAAAAAGGGTGGTCGTGTAAAGCACCGACCCACTAAGAACCCTCAACCCACATCAAGTCCTGAGATGGAACCCATTGGTTCTTGGGCTAACACTGAAACCAAAACGAAATTTGAAACCGAAACAATCAACAGAAACCTCCACCCTGAAAAGGGATTCAAGTATGGAAAAAGCCCCCACTATGGCCTCATCAGAGAGGTAGTTGAAGTCATTGATGCTCATGGTTGGAGGAGGTTTGTAGAACACCCCACTGGTTTCTGTACTCCTCTGGTGAGGTAGTTCTACGCGAACATTAGCTCTAAGGCTCAGTCTTTTGTTGACATCCGAGGAGGGAAGGTCTCGTTTTCAGCTGAGACCATCAATATGAAGCTGGGTCTGGAAAATGTGGAAGATGAATATGGCCCTATCTTGAAGAAAGTCATCGAGAAACAGTTGCAGTAAATTCAGAAGGACCTTACTTTTGCTGGAGTAGAGTGGGTTCAACAGGCAGAAGGCCAACTGAAGCTTGCTAGGACGATGCTCAAACCTCTAGCAACAGTATGGTATCACTTCTTGAGGCATAAGCTATCCTCAACTGCTTAACTGGAGATAGTGGAAAAGGAGAGGCTAGTTCTTCTTCATTGTATTCTGAAAAACAAGAAAATCAATGTGGGAGACATGATAAAAGAGGAAATCTCTATATGCGCTATGAAAAAGAAGGGGACTTTGATATTCTCATGCTCAATCATAGAGCTATGCTTGCAGCAAGGAATTGAGTACAACCCTAGAGAAGGTATGATGAACTCTGGACCAATAGATATGAACTGCATTCTGAGACTTTATCCCAACTCAGAGAAGGTTGAAGCAAGTGCCTCAAAGCTGCAGCAAGAAAGCACCCCAGAGCAGAAGGACCATTGTGGGGTGCTGGAGCAAAAATTTGATTAATTAACTGACATCCTGCAGCAACATATCCAGCGGGAAAAGAAGTTATGGGAGTTTAGCTATCTGAAGTTTCAATGGGAAAAACAAACCCTAAAGCTGAAGATGGAGACTCCTATGCCCACATTCCCCAGAGAGATTATGCCCCCTGTTGAAGAAGAAGAAGAAGAAGAAGAGAAGAAGAAGAAGAAGAGAAGAAGAAGAAGAAGAAGAAGAAGAAGAAGAAGAAGAAGAAGAAGAAGTCCCTACTACACCCACTGAACCCGCTCCTACTATCACTAACCCCAATATCAACATCATTGCAACTCCTGCACACAGCACCTCTTCTGACCATGCTTGGTTGGGTATTCCCCCTTCTGAATAACAAGCAATAGTTCTGGCAATTGATCCCAAGTAAAAGAATGTGATTTCTGACAGCCCCCAGAAGGACCAGGAGGTACAAAAAGAACTCATACTGTAGCAACTGAAGTCCCACCCCCTGCCACTAAAGCTACCAAGACTACTCCTCAGCCCTCTAAGCAAATCAAGAAATTTAAGAATACAGCTGGAAGGAACAGTATCATCATTCAAATTGCTGCTGAGTACGCTTCAAGTGAAGAGGAGGAAGAGGAATCCCTAGATCCTCCTCCCTCAAAGAAAGCAAAGCCAGCTTTATCATCTGCTGCAACAAAGGGTAAAAAGGTGGAGGCTGCAGCAAAGGATGCTGAAATGGACGAAGATGATGAAGCTGAGCAGGCTGATGAAGCAGAAGAGGCTGAGGAGGAAGCTGAAGAGGAAGAAGTTGAAGAAACAGGAGAAGAAGAGAATGATGAAGAAGAAGAGGATGTTCTCATAATTGGAGCAACTGCAAAGAAGGTGTCTTCCACCAAGAGTGGGGGCACCCGGAGGAGCACACACATCCAAGCACCAAACTTGAAACAAAGGAGTAGCTGCAGCATTCCACAATAGGATGCAAATTCTATGCCCTCCACTCATTACCAGACTTTTGATTTATGTTTTATATAGTAGTTGGTCACTAGGACCTTTTCTATGTTATCTACTTGTGTAGGAAGTAAATTGAAGGGCCATTAGGGCCATAGCTGTTTTAAATTTCTACCTGTTGTTTATGTGTGCATGAGCCACACTTGTTTTGCAATGATTAATGAAGAAGTGGCCAATGGCCTTTTTGTGATGTGAAAAACATAAGGGATAGACCACTTGCTCAATAACATGACACAATAACTTGAATATGAACAGCTAGCACTGATCATGACTGGTTGGTTTAAGGTAATATGTATGCTGCAACATGACCTAATAAATTGTGAGCTTGAGTGATGTTACCAAAATGAACATATGTCACTTTCATGCACTCTGTAAGATTTGATTTGATTCTGACTGATGTGGACACAACTTGGTTGCACACACACCTTTTGCTTAAGGCAACTTCTTGATTTTTAATTTTAACTAGAGCCTAAAAAGCTGACCCTTGTGTAAATATCTCTAGTATTAACCCTTTGAGCCTTAGGCCCTCATTCTGATCATTAGCTCACTACAAGCCCTTGACTGGAAAAACATAGAAACCCGAATAGGTACAGTTTAGGGATGCTTATTTTGACTAACCTTTTGATCTAAGTTTGGGGGTGGCTTGAGGCCAAGCACCATTTTAAGTTTACGGGAGCTATACAGCTTGTATATAGGAAAGAAATGTTGGGATTTTCATGAGATAATCCTTTTGGAAAATCATATCCCAAGGCGAAGGAAAACCAACCATTGGATCGCGCATTACAAAACATGAATCACATAAAGGGTTATTTGTGTTTACCTCTTGAAGCGTGCTTTCACTGTGATCACAAGTGCCACAAAGGAGACACACCTCTACTTAGTCCACGCGAGCAAACGGGCGTCAGAGCTTTGCGTCCTGTGCTAGCTGACGGCTATGGGAGGCAAGGTTGGCAAGACTAGGTTTAGAGCAAGACTAGTAGTCTATTTATAAACCACATACTCCTCTTGACCTAAGTGCCTACTTATTGGGCCTTGTACGCTACAAGTCCAATAACCTTTAAATTAATTAAATCATATTTAATTAATTGACCCGCTCCGCATTTGCTCTATGCGTGTATCCCTGTAGGCTCCCACTAAGTTGGCAATAATATTAAATATTACAATAATATCAAATATTAATTATAATATTAAATATTATAAATAATGAGCGGCATCTGGCAATGCATTACTACTACCCAATTAGCGAGAATATCGGTGATCCGATTTTAGCCTTACCGCGACCAAAATTTACTGTGCAGTAAATGTCCCTTCGTCCATATGTCTTAATTGAACACAAGGCATAAGAGTGTCATCCTTATTATGTTCAATTATTTATTCCTCAATCCCCGAGTAGACGTGTAATCACAAATGGGCCCAATATCACATATTGGCCCATTTCCGTGTGACCACGCATATTTCACGTCTCACTCTATCGAGGGGCCCAAGACATTACCCCTGCTATGTAGGAGGGACGAATCCTGTCTACATCACTCACACTCCTCAACTTGATTTATTGTAGGCCCAATAACTGCCTTCATGATCAACCTGTTACGCGTGACGTTTGATAGCATTAAAGCCTACAACTCCTCATGTAGGAATCGTAGTGACTTCAAGTTGAAGGACTACTTCACTATGGTCGCCATGAGAATACTTATGACACTTACATAACTATTATGAAGTATTCTCATAGTGGGTCATCCGGTATAAATATTACTCCTAATATTTATACCTGTGTGCTGACTTGATATCACATATCCATGACCCGTGAGATGTGGCCATCAGTCTACTCACACAATAGTCTCTATGTATTATTGTCGTCCTAATTAATAATAATACTCAACTACAGATCTTTAAGAACAGCGTTCTTATTATTTAATGAGGTCTCATGATTAAGTCTCGTACTTAATGTCTTATTAAATGAACTGCATATTCTAAGGACTTTATTACACTATTAAAACATATAAGTAACATAATAAATAAAATGCCTTTATTTATATAAAAATATATATAATCCAAAGTCATGATACAAAATGTAAATCTACTAATATAGATTGGCCACTAGAGCTTACACCAACAATCTCCCACTAGCACTAGAGCCAATCGGGCATAAATCTAATACCCATTGATCTACTATGAGCGTCATGCTTCTGCTGAGCAAGAGGCTTGGTCAGTGGGTCTGCGACATTGTCGAGTGTTGGTACTCTGCATATCTTTACATCTCCCCTATCGATAATCTCTTGAATAAGATGGAAGTGCCTAAGTACCATTATTATCACAATAAAGGTCAATCGGGTCTACAATGCAAGGAACTATACCAAGTTTAGTTATGAACTTCCTGATCCAAACGGCCTCCTTGGCTGCATTAGAGGCAGCAATATACTCGGCCTCTGTAGTAGAATCAGCGACTGTTTCCTGCTTTGAACTCTTCCAGCTCACAGTGCCACCATTTAGGAAAAACACATAACCTGATTGCGATCTGGAATCATCCTTATCAGTTTGGAAGCTAGCATCGGTGTAACCCATTACAACAAGCTTTTCTTCGCCTCCATATACCAAGAACGAATCCTTAGTTCTTCTTAAGTACTTGAGGATGTTCTTGACAGCAACCCAGTGACTTTCACCGGGATCAGACTGGTACCTGCTCGTTATGCTCAATGCATACGAGACATCTGGTCGAGTACATAGCATGGCATACATGATAGACCCAATTGCGGATGCATATGGAATCTTATTCATGCGATCCCTTTCTTCTTCAGTGGAAGGGGATTATGCTTTTGATAGACATATACCATGTGACATAGGCAAGAGTCCCTTCTTGGATTCATGCATACTAAAGCGTCTCAACACTTTGTCTATGTATGTACTCTGACTCAAGCCAAGCAATCTCAGTGACCTATCTCTATAGATCCTGATTCCCAATACATAGGTAGCTTCACCCAAATCTTTCATAAAAAAGCAATTCCCTAACCAAGTCTTTACTTGTTGCAAGGTAGAGATGTCATTTCCGATGAATAGTATGTCATCGACATACAACACCAGAAAGACAACTATGCTCCCACTAACCTTCTTGTAGACACAAGGCTCATCTTCATTTTTGATAAATCCAAACTGTCTTACAGCATCATCAAAACGAAGATTGCAGCTTCTGGAAGCTTGCTTCAATCCATAAATTGAACGCTGCAACTTGTATACCTTCCCGGCATCCTCTGAAGTGTCAAAGCCCTCAGGTTGTGTCATGTACACATCCTCAAGGAGACTTCCATTAAGGACAGTAGTCTTGACATCCATCTGCCATATTTCATAATCATGGTATGCAGCGATGGCAAGCAAGATCCGGATGGATTTAAGCATTGTAACAGGCGAAAAGGTCTCATCATAGTCTATACCATGAATTTGCTTGAAACCCTTAGCGACCAATCGCGCCTTATAGGTATGCACTTTACCATCCATGTCAGTTTTCTTTTTGAAAACCCACTTGCACCCTATGGGTTTTACCCCTTCAGGTGGCTCTACCAAGGTCCATACCTGGTTAGTGTACATGGACTCCATCTCAGATCTCATGACCTCAAGCCATTTCTCAGATTCTGGGCCAGTAATGGCCTCCTGGTAAGTCACAGGCTCATCTTGATCCATGAGTAATACATCACCTTGTTGAGTCATGAGAAATCCATATCTCTCAGGCTGGTGACGTATCCTATTAGACCTACGCTGGTCTTGTGCTATTGGAGCAGGCTGTTCTTCCATAACATCTTGTGAAGGCTGCTCTGGTTCCTCCATAGGTATATCGCTACTTTGTGACACTTGAATTTCTCCAAGTTCTATATTCCTCCCACTGGTTCCTTTGGAGATAAACTCCTTTTCTAGGAATACACCAGTTCGCGCGACAAATACTTTGCCTTCAGAAGGATTGTAGAAATAGTATCCCTTGGTTTCCTTAGGATACCCCACAAAGAAGCACTTATCGGATTTGGGATCAAGCTTAGTAGAAACCTGACGTTTTATATATGCTTCACAACCCCAAATCTTCATAAAAGACACACTGGGTCTCTTACCAGTCCATATCTCATATGGTGTCTTTTCTACCATCTTGGATGGAACACGGTTAAGTGTGAAAGCTGCTGTTAATAGAGCATGTCCCCAGAAGGAATTTGGAAGACCTGCATGATTCATCATAGATCGAACCATGTCCAACAATGTTTGATTCCTCCTCTCAGAAACACCATTCCATTGTGGTGTTCCTGGTGGAGTGAGTTGAGATAAAATCCCACACTCTCTCAGATGATCATCAAACTCTAGGCTTAAATATTCACTGCCTCGATCTGATCGAAGAACTTTAATACTCCTACCTAGTTGGTTTTGTACTTCATTTTTGAATTCTTTGAACTTTTCAAAATATTCCGATTTGTGTTTCATAAGATACACAAATCCGTATCTACTGAAATCATCAGTAAATGTAATGAAGTACTGAAAACCTCCTCTAGCAGTTGTGTGTAGTGGTCCGCATACATCGCTATGTATGAGGCCCAAAAGAACACCAACCCTTTCACCTTTTCCTGTGAATGGGGCTTTGGTCATCTTTCCCAATAAACAAGACTCACATGTCTCATATGATTCATAATCAAATGAGTCCAAGAATCCATCTTTATGGAGTTTAGAAATGCGTTTCTCATTTATATGGCCCAAACGACAATGCCAAAGATAAGTCGTGTTCATCTCATTTGATTTGAACCTCTTGCTATCAATGTTATAGATGGGCATCTCTAGATCAAGGACATAAAGCCCATTACTCAAATGTGCACTAGCATAGAAAATATCATCCAAATAAATAGAACAACATTTGTTCTTTATTATAAAAGTAAAACCAATGTTGTCCAAACAAGAAACAGAAATGATATTCCTACTAATTGCAGGCACAAAATAACAGTTCTCTAACTGAATAATAAGCCTAGTGGGCAAAGTCAATACATAAGTTCCTACAGCTAAAGCAGCAACTTTTGCTCCATTGCCAACTCGTAGATCGACTTCGCCTCTCGTCAATGGTCTACTCCTTTTTAGATCCTGCACATTTGTACAAATGTGAGAACCACATCCAGTATCTAGTACCCATGATGCAGAAGTAGATAAATTGACTTCTATAACAAACATACCTGAGTTGGAAGTCACACTTCCATTCTTTTTACACTCTTCCAGGTATTTTGGGAAGTTCCTCTTCCAGTGTCCAGTCTTACCACAGTGGAAGCACGTACCCTCCTTTGCCACTCCACCAACAGGCTTCAAGCCAGAAGTGTTGGGTTTGAACTTGTTGTTGTCCTTGCCCTTGCCCTTCTGCTTGTTCATAGGCCTCTTGGACTTCCAGGGCTGCTTGCCTTTTCCAGGTTGGACCATCATAATGGCCTTCCCTTTTCCCTTATTAATGTTGGTTTCAGCAGTTCTCAACATGCCCAGCAACTCTGGCAGTGATTTGTCAAGATCATTCATATTGAAGTTCATGACAAATTGATTGTAACTCTCCGGCAACCATTGCAGGATCAAGTCAGTGGCTAACTCTTGGCCCAAGGTGTAACCCAGCCTCTCGATATTCTCAATGTACCCAATCATCTGAAGCACATGAGGACCCACTGGGCTTCCTTCTGCTAGCTTGCTTGGGAAAAGAGTTCTGGAAACTTCGTACCGCTCATGCCTTGCTTGCTCTTGGTAGAGCAGCTTGAGGTGTTCGATCATATCAAACGCCTCCATGTTCTCATGTTGCTTCTGAAGCTCAGAGTTCATGGTAGCAAGCATAAGACAGGCGACATCCAAGGAATCATCCTGATGCTTCTTATAAGCATCATTGTCAGCCTTGGGTGCATTCGCAGCTGGCGGCACCTCTAACATAGCCTCTTCAAGAACATACAACCTTTTCTCTTGCTTGAGGAAAATCCTCAAGTTTCTGTACCAGTCCAGAAAGTTTGTTCCGGATAGTTTGTCCTTCTCAAGGACAGATCGCAATGATAAGTTACTTGATGTGTTTGATGCCTTGGTAATCTACATAAAGAAATATGCAAAATATAAGTATCATGCTTTTAACATATTTAATTAGGTCTTTAATTAAATACGCCTCCCACTATTTTACTCAAATCAATGACCCTCATCATTGACTCGAAAAATCCCATTGAAAGATTTTCTAGTGAGACCAAGATCCATATTTCACCTTGTTCTGAGTCAACTTTGGCTGGTCTCCCAAAACTTAGTTATTTAGGTAGGAAACTCATTTCCAATTACATCTCATGTAACTCTTGAATCAGTTGGGTGAATAACCCTTATTCTAATCCATCTCATGGACTAAAGCCCAACTCAATGCCTCTAAGCCCCACTACAAAAAAAAATGTCATTTAGCGACCGAAATTAGAGACCGAATTTGTTGGATGCTGTTTGTGACCGAAATGGCGACCGATTAAAGGATATACAAGAGACACTTGTTATAGTTGATACTGCGACCGAATTAGCGACCGGAATAGAGCGTAGCAGAGATATCAGTCTCTATTTCGGTCGCTAAATAAAGGAAATTAAAAGTCAAAACTTACTGACTTTTCAGCGACCGAAATGGCGACCGAGTTTAATGCAACGAATACATTTTTATTTATATTTGCGACCGATATTAATTCGGTCGCTAACTGGCGCGTAAAAAATTTTAAAATAGCGCGTGTTAGCGACCGATTTTAATTCGGTCGCTAAATTTATTAATTCAAAATTCAAATTAACCCTTTTAGCTACCGTTTTTGGTGACCGAATTAACAAACTAACGTTTGCGACCGATTTAGCGACCGAATAATTCGGTCGCTAAAAATAAAATCCCTAAATCAGCAGAACCCCCTTTCTGCCTCATTTTTGCCCGAATCTTTCACTCCCTCTCACTGTTTCTCTCTTTGTCTCGCGATCTCCGGCCACCACAGGACGCCTCGAGCCACCACCGTCGTCCCCTCTCCTCCGGTAAGCTCTCATCCTCTCATCTTCTCCGTCTCTCTCCATCCCTCTCTCTCTGTCTCACTCTGTTTCTCTCTCTCTCTCTATCTCACTCTGTTTTTTCTCTCTCTCTTTCTTAGGTTCTCTCTCAGGTTCCCTCCGGCCACCACTACCACCACCACTATCCTCCTCTTCCATAGGTAAGCTCTCTTCTTCTCTCCTCTCTCTCTCTCTCTCCCTCTCTCTCTCTCTCTCCCTCCCCTCGCTGCGTCTCACTCTTCTCTGTCGCCGCGTCTCACGCTCCGTGCCTCCTTTCCCCTCACACCTGCGTTTTCGATTTGCTTTGTCTCTCTACGAATCTGATGCATTTTCGCTTCATCTCCCTCGGTATGAATCTATTGCGTGGGTGTGGATAAAATCAAGAGCTAGATATGAACTTCTCTTTCTCTCTCAAGCTATCTGTGATTAGTTAGGGTTCTTTTGAAGAATCTGAATTTATGCATTTTTTGGGTGTTGAAGTCTTTAAACTGATTTTGAGCTTCACTTCTTAATGATTTTGTTACACATTCTATTTCTTGCCTGTGTTTTTTTGGGTTCGTGTCAAATTTTGAAACTGCATTTTGAACTGATGTGTTTTTAGGGTATTCACTGAGTTGGAACTTTTACTATGTTAACTTCATTTCATATATAGGAAAGAAATGATGAATCAGGTTTAGATTTATGGTTTTAGGCTTTTAGCCACTGTTTTGATTTGTGGTTTTAGGCTTTTAGCCACTGTTCTGTTTTGCTTCTTCAATGTGGAATTGCTACTTGCTTTGGGAATGTTTGCAGGATACAATAATCCATAGTGCTTATGCAAAATTATGGTGACCCTTGGCCTTTGGCATATGAATTGATTAGAATATGACACAGAATTTTATAATTTGGTTTTTTTTTTTTGTCAATTAATTGATTAGGCTAATATAGTATTATAGATTTAGCATGATATTTTTGCACTCCAGCATGGGTCAACGACAAGGCCCGTAACTATGCTGTAAGCAAAAAAAAATAATTTAGTCTTTACTTGTAATTTATTATAATTGATTTGTTAATATTGATTATAATTTTAACTAAATCTCTTCATTTATACTTTGCAAGTGGGCTTCAACAAGAAGAAGGACGATGCCATATCACGTGCCTCACAGTCACAGGATGAGGCCTTGACTGATGATGGGCCCAGCTCTCCTATCTCCGTCGACGATAATGCCATTTATTTGGAGGTCGTCGGGGGCAGGAACAAGAAGGGGCACGTGTATGGCCTCGGACACCTGGGAGGCGAGTTTATAGCTTCATCACCCGGCACGCCTGCTCCTTCCTACGCCGATACCGTCCCTCAGGAGCAGTTCAACCAAATGCAGGACACCATCACGCAGCTAAACACGGAGCTTCGGGAGAAGAGGGAGACAGAGCAGCAGATGGTGAACCAGATTGCACAGTTGACTCAGGCACACCAGCAGCTGATGTAGACGAGCATCGAGCAGGGCCAAACACTGCAGCTGGTGTTGGAGCATATGAGGATCCAGCCTCCAGTTGCTCAGGGTGATGCTCCGACGGTTGTGCCGCCTATTGCCGCTCCTCCAGTTCCCCCGCCAGCTACTGATGATGCTACTCCAGAGGATGATCAGATTGTAGACGTTGGCGGCACGGATGCTGAGGATGATTGGGTTCCTCCACCTCCACCTCATCATGACTGTTTTTTTTTTTTCATTTTTTAGATTTTAAACCATTCTTATACGACACTTTGGATTTTTTTTTTTTATATATATATATTCAGTATTTTTTATGATTTTATATTTCATTAGTAATTTGGTGTGTTTTATTAGTAATTTTGCTAACCTTTAAAGCAAAAAAAAAAAATATTATTATTTAAAAAATTAAATTTAAAAAAATTAGTAAAATCCAGTTTAGCGACCGAATTAGCAACCAACAATTCGGTCACTAATATAGGTTAACAGTAACCAACTTTAGCGATCGAACTAGCAACCAATAGTTCGGTCGCTAATATAGGTTAACAGTAACCAGCTTTAGCGACCGAAATAGCAACCACAAATTCGGTCGCTAATATAGGTTAACAGTAACCAGCTTTAGCGATCGAACTAGAAACCGATTATCGGTCGCTAAAAATGGTTACCCAACCAATGTGACCAAACGAGTAGCGACCGTTTTTTATTATTTAACGACCGAAAATACGGTCGCCATTTAGTGACCGAATTTATATTTCGGTCTCTAAAATCTTAGCGACCAGGTTATTAGCCACCACCTTGAATCGGTCGCTAATTCAGTCGCTAAATAAAATAGCGACCGATTTAGCAGGTGTAGGGACCAATTTTGTCGGTCGCTAAACAGATGAGCTTTTGTAGTGCCCTTCAATCCTATTGAATTTGGCTTAGTTAAGTTAGACCCAATGGATAGCAATTGGACATTACAATTGTCCCATCGCATCTTACTAGTATAGAAAAATGCACCCCACTTTGGTGGACCTACACTCATTCGATATTAGTCTTGATGAGTGCCATGCATTGGAAGGCTCTTAAACTTAATATTTGCTTTTGAGGGATTTTTATTAAAAATGATCTCACCGGCGTTGTATCACATACAAAACGTCTCTCAGCATACATGCATACACATGCTATCATACATTTAATTATCATATATAACATATAAGATATCTACGCATACAACCATATATATTTCATGCATCTCATACATAAATATATAAGATAAGATAATATAGTTATGGCCTCCTAAAAAGCAAGAATTAAATAACTAATTTATTATAATTCTTTGACCATCGAGCAAGCTTCTCAAGCCTCTCCCACGACGTCATCATTTGATGTTGCCCCATCTTCAACTCGAACAATTACATTTATTTAAAAATAAATAAATAATTAAAGGCACGACATGCAGGCCGTATTTAAAATAAATAAATAACACCAAAATCTAGGGCCATAATCATATACCTTAAAATAAAATAAAACATTTAACAATAACAGTAAATAATAATAACTTTTATTATTAATTAATTTATTATTCTTACTAAACAATTTAAGGTCAAAATTAATGGCCTTTTATTTACCATTAAAAACGTGCAGACCATAGACCATACTTCATATATGGTAAACTAATCAATTTAAACTCTCAATTCAAAAATTAAAAATCAGAAAAAGGTGTGCACGCAAATCAAGGAAAGATAAATCATATCCGCAAATTGAATTGAAAAACAAGGCCAATAATAAACGAAATCCACTTCATGCCCAGTGCGCTTAATAATGAGCAAAGATAAATCTAGTACAGATAAATCCTTTCCAAATAAAATTAAAACAAATCAATTTGAATATTTTCTTTTGAAAAGGTTCAGACGCACATGGATTCAAATAGGAATATGCACACACAGTACTAGTGAATTTGAAACATCCTTCACTCTACGCATACGTGAATTCGCACACGCACAGTGATAAACTTTGATATTTCAAAAACATTTCAATGCCCATTATCAAAATAAACAAATTAAATGCCCAGTGGCCATTTGATAAAAGTTTCACACGCATATATCAAATAAACCAGGGAAGCAATTTGTACTTCGCACTTGCACATAGCATTTCAATTAGACTTCATCGTTGTGGCCAAAATCACTTCTCTGGCCAAAATGAAAAACCAAGTGGGATAGTCCAAATTGAACTCACGCCCAATTTCGGAAAAAGACGCCTCTTTTTCCTTCTTTTTTTTTTTCTTAATTTGAATGCCCATTACAATCAACATATATATCAAACAAGAACATCCAATTGCTCACACAAGACAACATGTATTTGATTGAATCATATTCAAAAGTAATAAAACATGTTATCAAATCATGCAAACAAACACACAAGGATTCAAGGTAATAACGACCATATGCTCTGATACCACTGTTGGGATTTTCATGAGATAATCCTCTTGGAAAATCATATCTCAAGGCGGAAGAAAACCAACCCATGGATCGCGCATTACAAAACATGAATCACATAAAGGGTTATTTGTGTTTACCTCTTGAAGCGTGCTTTCACTGTGATCACAAGTGCCACAAAGGAGAAGCACTTCTACTCAGTCCACGCGACCAAACGGGCGTCGGAGCTTTGCGTCCTATGCTAGCTGACGGCTATGGGAGGCAAGGTTGGCAAGACTAGGTTTAGAGCAAGACTAGTAGTCTACTTATAAACCACATACTCCTCTTAACCTAATTGCCTACTTATTGGGCCTTGTACGCTACAAGTCCAATAACCTTTAAATTAATTAAATCATATTTAATTAATTGACCCACTCCGCATTTGCTCTATGCATGTGACCCTGTAGGCTCCCACTAAGTTGGCAATAATATTAAATATTACAGTAATATCAAATATTAATTATAATATTAAATATTATAAATATTGAGCGGCATCTAGCAATGCATCATTACTACCCAATTAGCGAGAGTATCGGTGATCCGATTTTAGCCTTACCGCAACCAAAATTTACTGTGCAGTAAGTGTCCCTTCGTCCATATGTCTTAATTGAACACAAGGCATAAGAGTGTCATCCTTATTATATTCAATTATTTATTCCTCAATCGCCGAG
Organism: Echinosophora koreensis; assembly: GCA_035048595.1. Classification (NCBI taxonomy): domain Eukaryota; kingdom Viridiplantae; phylum Streptophyta; class Magnoliopsida; order Fabales; family Fabaceae; genus Echinosophora; species Echinosophora koreensis. The sequence continues at coordinate 730,149 of JAPCYP010000096.1, forward strand.
TAGACGTATAATCACAAATGGGCCCAATATCACATATTGGCCCATTTTCGTGTGGCCACGCATATTTCACGTCTCACTCTATCGAGGGGCCCAAGACATTACCCCTGCTATGTAGGAGGGACGAATCCTGTCTACATCACTCACACTCCTCAACATGATTTATTACAGGCCCAATAACTACCTTTATGATCAACCTGTTACGCGTGATGTTTGATAGCATTAAAGCCTACAACTCCTCATGTAGGAATCGTAGTGACTTCAAGTCGAAGGACTACTTCACTATGGTCGCCATGAGAATACTTATGACACTTACATAACTATTATGAAGTATTCTCATAGTGGGTCATCCGGTATAAATATTACTCCTAATATTTATACCTGTGTGCTGACTTGATATCACATATCCATGACCCTTGAGATGTGGCCATCAGTCTACTCACACAATAGTCTCTATGTATTATTGTCGTCCTAATTAACAATAATACTGGACTACGGATCTTTAAGAATAGCATTCTTATTATTTAATGAGGTCTCACGATTAAGTCTCGTACTTAATGTCTTATTAAATGAACTGCATATTCTAAGGACTTTATTACGCTATTAAAACATATAAGTAACATAATAAATAAAATGCCTTTATTTATATAAAAAAATATATAATCCAAAGTCATGATACAAAATGTAAATCTACTAATATAGATTGGCCACTAGGGCTTACACCAACAAGAAATATGAGGAATGCAGACAAAGAACACAAAACGTAACAGCTACATTTGCTCTGTATATAAAAAAATTTGAAAAAGAGATGGAAGGAACAGCAAAATACATGAAGCTATAACAAGAAATGTTCTTTGCTCTCAACAAAACAAATCTTGAAACATTAAAAGTGGGGACAAAAAAGGGAAGTTAGATAAGGAATGTTGGTGATGACAAAAGTTTGGGGTTGTAGAAAACACCAAGAGTGGTGAATTGTAATGATAAGTATCCCTTCATTCTACTTTGTGTTAGCTACTTATCCAAATTTTACCCCTACTTGTCCTAAGCCCCATTATAACCCTTGAAGCCCTCTTGCTGTGTGCAATCTCGTGATGCTTTAATTGTGTTAGAGCCTTCTCAAATTTAAATCATAATTGTGTGATTGTGACAAGAGTGAGCTTGCTGGTGAGAGGGTGAGAAACAGAACCAACTGTTCTGAGTGAATTTGCTGTAGCATGTGTTAATCTGATTCTAGGCTAGTTCATGATATCTGTTGGTTGTGTTGTATGATGGGAAGAGTGAATTGTTGTGATGCAAGTGGAAAATCCAGTTGTTTGAAAGAAAAGAAAAATCTACTGTGAGCCATGCACATCCAGTAGTGGGTAGGATTGAATGTGTGTTTGTTTGTGTGTGTCTTTTTCATTTCTCGAGGACAAGTAATGATTCAAGTTTGGGGGTGTGATAACTATTAGAAATAAGAGTTATTCATTACCTTTTTACTTAAAATTGTTGTTATCTTTGACTGAGAGTTGCAGTTTTTGTGAGTAATTGCTTAAGTTTATGAATATATGCAGCTAAGTCAATTTATGTCAATTATTTTAATATTTAATGCTGAAACATAGCTCATGAAGTTTCTGTGTGTTATTGCAGTGCATTGCTGGAGCATGCAATATGCATTGGCAGATAAGTTCTTCAATATTGCAGCAAACTGAAACTCTGAAGCTCTGCAGAAGAGGACAAAAATGATTAGGACACCTTTTTCTCTCTCCTGACAGGCACACATGTACTGGCTAGACGTGGGCTCCACGTGCATGGCTAGTGAGACATCCCGATTTCCCATTAAAGAAGCAACTAAATTAGTTAAAACCTAATCATGATAATAACGTTAAACCGATAAACATAAAACAACGAAGATACAAAAACCTTAATATAAATAACAGTAATAATTAAACACCACACACACACACACACACACACACACACACACACACACACATATATATATATATATATAATACGTCATCATAACATACTGTGTTGTCAAACTGTAGAGGGTACCCCCATCAATAGGGCCCCATATAGGGTACAAAATGCCATAAAATAAAAATACATCAAAAGACTAAGAAATGATACCTCGCCGTCATACAAACCGCAGCCCCGCTCAAAATACATCAAAATCCTCACAGCACTCACACCTATATACAACTCAGAGTATGCACCGGCCTGTCTGACTACAGACGACTACTGTTACCCTCACTCTCGCCACGGCCCCCTCGATGTCTATGATGTGATCTGGAGGTCCTGACGCCCCTCGACTGCTACTAGATGTGCTCCTCCCTAACACTGCTGAAAAAGACGTAGGTATACAACACTATGTCGGGAAGACTGGCGAGAGGACTCCTGCCTAGCTCGTCGGACATCCGGGACCTCCGGAATTTCTGGTGCTGGAACGGGATCTACATCGGGTACCACCTGATCTAATCCCTGATCATCCGGTGTAGGTACGGGAACTGGTACCGGTATGGGCATAGGTACAGGCACAGGAATTGGAACTAGTATCATCTGAGGCATAGGCTGAATCGGCAGAAAATGTGGCTCTGGAAACCGATAGGAAAAGGAAAAGTTTGGCCGAAACAAAAAGTCCCGACAAAACCAAAATAAGGTCCCTCATCCATCCTCGCAGATGCTGAAACTAGACCCGTATAAACGGTGGAGCGGGTGACGGGGTCCACACGCCATCCCTTCAGATCTAAGAACTCAAGCTCCATGGTCGCCAATAGCGGGAATCCCGCCGGCTCGGTCATCCCTGGATGGTCCAGGTGTGCCATGATCGTCCACGTCTGATAGCGATAAGATAGAAAAAACTTACATAGAAGAAAAGAAAAGGAGACAAGAAACTATCTATCATCAAACATGGAAAAATGTACGTAACATACAATCAATAACGGCACACGGGCATGCATCAAACATATATATGTATAGATATACAATCATCCTCGAGACACGTTATCATCCTCTACCCTTCGTACTCATGCACTTATGCTGATGTGGCCACCACCATCCTATCATATATCCCCGTCTGATTAGGGATGTTAGTCAGTCGTCCAAGCGACACGTCCCCGAACGTCGGTGCACACCCTTATCCGCGGTAGGGTTCTCATGCAAAGCAATGACACTATAGATGCATATCTCACTCCGGTGCACACCCTGGTTCTGTCTAAGGTGCTCATGCATAGCAATGACACTATAGCTGCACAATCTAAATCTAGGTTGGGACTATCCCACGAGGACTTCGGAGTTATTACGGCAGTCTATCTCATGCTCCGTATAAAGAAACTCACCCGTGACCTCGGTATCCATAATAGGATACACTGACCTCGTATGTTCCACTCACACAACCGTGATCAACCAAATGCATCTATATGAGTCTCGCCAACTCGTACCAGGTTATAACCTGGTGCCTCAACCTTCATCAAAGTCCCATATAATATCTCAGATCTCTTAATAATAAAATATTAATTAAATATTTAGGTTAGGCACTACTATATCATACATTATACACACCCCAACATGCATCACTCTAAATTATCATATATCAATACCTAGAGGCCAAAAAAGCATGTTATAGCAACCAAAGCATATTATCATACCAAGCATATTAGCAATACAACAATAATAATACCAATATTAAAATAAACATAATTAACCTAAACATAGCATATTACTCCAAACAGCACACAGTGAGCAGCCTAATAGGTAAATTCATGCAACATCAAAAATCTTAATTTTAACCTAGTGGCGATAAACCTATAATCTCCATACCACCATTGGCACTATCAAGTAGTCCCCAATGTGATATTGACATTTCCCATTATTCGCCCACTAGTAGGGTTTAGGTCGCCCTACACCATTATTGAAAAATACTCTACTTAGCCATTTCCGACGTTAGATTGCTTCTTTCTCCTACCTGAGAAGTCATATGCTAGCCTAGAAGCAACGAAACGAGCACTCCCCTAAAGCCCACCAATCTGCCACGCAAGGAACAAGGGTCTCCGGGCTTCCAAAGATTCACCTGAATACATCATTGTGAAGCATACATTACGGGTAACCCTAATCTGAAGACGGAATTGAAAATCGGTAAATGAATTGAAAGATAACCTCAATACTGTCACCGATGGCATTTCGGCATAATAAGGGCGTAGTTTACCTTAGCTTAGAAGAGAAAAAGAAGCTAGGGTTTAGAAGATATCATTGTCACGATCTCAACGGCATAATCGGAATCGCGTTAGGATGATCGGTCGAGTCGGAAACTGAGCCAGAACTCTTCTCTCTCTAACTGACTTCTCTCTCTCTCTTGTTCTTTCTGTCTCTCTGGGTGCTGGGTGAAAGTCCTAAACTTTCACCCTTCTGCCCTTTTATTTTTTCTCATCAGCCTGCTCATGCTTGAGCATGGGAAAGGCCATGCCTGAGCATGCTCATGCTTGAGCGTGTGGCCTTCCACGCTTGAGCGTGGTGCTTTCTTAAGCGCGAAGGTCACCGCCTCCACCGCCCCATGGAACCACTCACAACATGCCACATGGAGTCAAAGCCAGTCCTTGTTTGGCTCCCACGCTTGAGCGTGAGAAAGGCCACACTTGAGAGTGCCTACACTTAAGGGCCAGGACAGTCACACTTGAGCGTGCTGTGCTGGATAGAAACCCTAGTTTCTGTTTCCATAGATTCTGAAGTCGTTTGATCGCGTACTTTCCATGCAAAGGTTCCTATGTATAAACAAGCATATAAGACATCTAATCTAGGTCTACAATGTAGTCATCATACGTATAAACAATGCCATAAAAGTACGGATGTTACACCTAGGGATCAGAATTCCCACACTTTAGGAAATGGGTCAGGGTTTTTGTTTAATATTCTTTAATGCTGGCCCAAAATAGATGAGAGAGTTTTATGAATATAAAGCCTTTGTAACCCTATGGAGGATAGAGATTATGACACATACCACAAAAATCTTCCCTTGTCTGACCTAGGAAAGAGTAGCAGAAAAGCTCTCTTCCTCAACCTCCTCCATTGTTCTTCATTTTCTCAAATTCTCCATTGTAATGAATTCTTTCTCATTTTCAATTCTTGTTTTGCTTAAGCTCATCATGAGCTAATTTGCTGTAGCTTTAGGTATGTGACTTGTAATGAATGCTTAGCAAAATTTATGCAATGTTATGCTTCTACATTTTCTTTTAACATGCATTAACTGCTGTTTATTTAAGAGTGATATGTCACCCCGTTTTTCATAAGTGTTTTTATAAAGCTGGTTTTATTAAGTTAAAAGAGTTGATTAAGGGCTAAGTGGGATTTTGGTTTAAAAGTCCCTTTCTCATACATGAGTATGCCCGTACTCATTAGCCAGCACGCCCGTGCTTAAAGTCAGAAGCGTGTTGTTGATTTTAAGTTGAGCATGACCGTGCTCAATAGTGAGCACGAATGCGCTGACCGCGTCTCGGTGACGTTAAGTTGAGCACGACCGTGCTCAGGTCCGAGCTATATAGGTTTGGTACAGAGCCCGAGGGTTAACGTGAAACCCTATTTTGTGTCGGCAGCCATCACCAGTTTCGGCCAGAGTTATCTCTTTCCCTACTTCCACTAAACTCAACCCATTTCTGGAGTTTTGGAAGCCTTTGGGAGCCCCCTGTGAGTCTTGCTGGTTTAGAGGTAATGGTCCTTTCCCCTCTCTTCAGTTTCTTTCTTTTTTTTGTTAGAGAAACTGACCAAGTGTATTTTTGGTTAACCAAGGCTTAGCTTCGGAGTGAGCCACTTGAGGACTCGGGACCGGTTTGCCATTTGGGACAGTTGCTAGAGCGACCTTCAATCCAGGTATGGGGAGACGGGTAATGTACTCATTAGGCAGTGGGGATAAAGAAAGGTAAAGGAGTTCCCATGACCCCGGTTGTTATATGTATTTGTATGATTATATGTCAGTTTGATTGATATATGTTCTTGGTATATGTATCATTATTAAATTGGGTTGTTATAAAATTGATGCCATGATGATCTTTGTTGGTATGTTGGATTGGATGATTGATTATGGCTGTTGTGATGATGAATTTTGGACCCTAAAACACATTGTTAACTGACCTAGGACTAATGAATTAAGAACCTAAGTTTTTGGCTATGAATTCGGTTATTGTTCCTGCCCAGAACAACACTGTCGCATGCTGAGCATGACCATACTGAACAGGGAGCACGACCGTGCTTCCATTTGAATTCTGGAAAATGGCCGTGCTGTTTAGCACGGCCATGCAGGACAAAGAGCACGACCATGCTGTTGAGCACGACCGTGCTCAATAGGAAGCACGATCGTGCTTCACTTAAGAGGCAGCACGCCCATCACATGTTCAAGCGCGACCGTGCTGGGGTTTAAGCACGACCTCGCTCACCCCTCTTGGACAGAAACAGAATTAAAGGACTTAAGGGGTTTCAAACCCCATTTCCCCAATGATGATAAGTTGAGATAGCTAATCAAAAATGAAGATTAGACAACCTGGTTAATAATTATCTAAGATGATTAAGATAATAAGATGTTAAGTCGGTATCCGTTGGGTTACCGCACGTTGATAAGTTGAAGTCTTGGGTGCTTATTTGACCTAAGCATGTTGAGTTGAACCTTGGTGCTTATTGGCCAAGGGAGCCTTGACCCCGCGGTTTGGGTCTAAGGTTACGTTGAGATTGGTGTTGAAGTCTTGGGAGCTTCCCGGCCCAAGCAAGGAGGTGGTTGAGATTGTTTGTTGTTGTGCCATTTGCATATGGCATTGGAGTTGTTGATGGGGGAGGTTCGACATAGGGGAGATCGCCCGAGAGTACGGTGATCTAGTCATCCACGGTAGGTTACCCCGATGGTTTGGTGACCGCGGCCCCACATGATGAGACATCCACGGGTTGATGCGTTTGCTATCCATGGGGTTCACCCAAGGTTTGGTGAACTGCCGGTGTTGGTGCTTCTATGGCCAATACGGATATGTAACTCCAAAGTCATTCACCCTAAGTTAGTTTGGATCCACATGCATAGATGGAGTAGCGGAGTAGTTGATGCATTGCACAGCATAACATACTTGGTTGATATGATATTGTTGGATGTTGATGTATGCTTATGTATGTATGCTTACCTTATTTCCTATCTCCTTGCCGTATATGTTTACATGATTCTTACTCCTTGTTATTTGTTTGTGTTTGGCCTGATCGGCATTTTGCAGAGGATGACGAGCAGCCCGGAGAGGAGTGACTCTAAGGAGCCACTGCTCATAGTCAGGGCCTTTTCTTTCAGTTGTCAGTTTAGTTGTTTATCTGGTTTGTACGAAATGGTGATACCAGCTCTGAATTGTGACATCGAGGTTGGGTCGTCATTTATTATGGTTTCATTGTTTTAAACTTGATTTATTTTCCGCGTTGTGAATTGGTTCATGTGAGACTTTTTTACTCATGGACAAATAATTTATTTTATTCAGTAAATGCATGTTGTTTTTATTTAAATTCCTTTATATTAAATGCCTTATAACATGCGGGGTAGAAAGGTGTCACATGATCAACGTAGATGAATGTTAAGCTTGCTTGGTTTTAAAAAACTAAGTTCAGTGGAAATAGTTAAAGGATAAAGATTAAATCATTAATTGGAAAATTAACTGATATTGGATAGACTAGGAATAGTTATTCAAGTCCTTAAACTAGCTGGAACAAGCTTATTAAAAAGAGGGTATAATTAATACGAATCTAGGAATAGAAAGCGTTTAATGAACCTAATATTTAAGTGTTGGAAAACACAACTTTTACTTCCTGGAGTTAGATGCTACAACATATGCAGAGCATAACCTAATCTAAGCAGAAATTACTAAGGAACATACCTAAGGTTGTTTTCTCATAATTATCACCAAACACTCTTTTTAAATCCGTCTTTAATTCATTTCAATTACCCAAGTTTTTACATAACTGTCACTACACACACAACTGTTTTTGTCACTAATTCTAGCTATCAAGAGCATATAGTTTAGAATAGAAATTGCTACAGCATTATAATCCTCGTGGGACGATCTTTCTTACTCTGTATTACTTGATGCGGTTGCGTATGCTTGCACAAATTTAAGACATATGTTTTTAAGGCAACATGGCGATATCAATTGTGATATCATTTATGGAGGCCTCCATGTTTTATCAGGATGGAACAATTTCGAATTGTGATGAATTTAAGCAATTTTGGTGAAACCTGCTGAGGTGGAGAGACCCAAGAAAACGATATCCAAGCGGCATAAGAATTATGATCTAATGCTTAATCTAAAATTGGGTAAGGTAATGCACTATCATTGGGTCATTGCTTGATATTTTAGTACCGTGTTTGATGTTGGATGTGGTATTATTTTGTGTAGGTAACTACTGTGAAGCTAAGAAGCTTCCATGTTCCGAGAGCTTAAGCTTCCAGGTTTTCCCTTGAAGGATCCAAGACTACGCTGCCCCATCAATTTGTGGAATTCCGAAGGAAGGATTACTGCTCTATGGTTTTTAGGTATAGCTTTCTGTTTCTTTTGGCTTGTCATGATATTTTCATTTTCATTTGGCTTTGAGTTGTGTTTTTTAACATGGAATTGTGCATGCTTTGTGGATCTTCTCCTCTCTATTGGAAACGTGTTTTGAATCTTTTTTATGTCGTTCATTTTCCACTTAAATTAGATTTTGATTGACCTCGAAATGCATATTCTTCAACTTTTTAAACCACCGTTGATCTTGTTCTTTCCTCTAAAATGTGAATATATAAGTCAACTTATGGATCTTACATGACCAATGCCAAAAGTATAATTTTCACTTTTCATATTAAATATTCCTAAAGTTATCTCAAGAGAGATTCGATATTCCTTTTCTGCCCAATATCTCAGAAACCCTTATCACAATTCAACCAAACCAAATTGGGTAAGGGTTTCCATAAAGTGGTGGTAGAGATTAGAGGTGAGGGACCACATTATTACACATACCTTTGATCCCCTATTATAGTGATATTGCCTTCTTTGTCAAAAGAAAGTACCAGATCATCATATTAATCATTAAGACAAAGATGGTACATGTTTAATTTGTGATGAAATCATATTTAGTAGTTTTATATAGGAATCTTTTGATTTGGATGCCTTTAAGGTTTGAGATTGAATTTCTCTTTGTGAATTTTGATATAAAATTAGATAATAATGAATCAAGTGGGAAATTGATATAGTGTCACTGGCTTTTTCTCTAATTGAAGGATTATTAAGGACCTTTTAATAATGTTTGATGTCATGCACTTGCAGGTTTTATAGTGTTTTAGATATCAAATGTTGATTAAGTAGATTACCATGATGATCACCCCTCCACCTCTGTTTTGTTCTCCTAATCTTGGTTTGCTGTATTTTTAGAACAAAAAAATACAAATTAGTTGGATTTTGTGATGCTGACTTTGCTGGAGATAGAATTGAAAGACAAAGCACCAGTGAAGGATGCCACTTCATCGGAGCTAACTTAGTCTCTTTGACAAGCAACGGCAGACAACAATTGCATTATCAAGTACGGAAGCATAATACATCTCAGCTGCAAGCTGCTGCTCACAACTTCTATGGGTAAAACACCAACTTGAGGATTACTCTATATTTGAGCATAACATGTCTGTGTGGTGTGATAATTCTAGTGCAATTAGTTTATCTAAAAATATCATACAACATTCTAAGGCTAAGCATATAGAAATCAAACATCATTTTATAAGGGATTATATTCAAAAAGGCATCTTTGATATTAAGTTTGTTAAAACTGAAAATCAATGGGTTGGTATTTTCACAAAACCCTTAGCTGAAGAAAGGTTTAAATATATTAGGGACAATCTAAACATGTATTGCATTGTTGAATGACCTGTTTGAAGCAATGTGCTTAACTTGTCTAATGAATTTTTTTATGACCAGTCTGATCTTGCTGAGTCATAGTTTTATGAACTTAACAATTTTTGATAAAATCTTTATTAATTCTTTAATACCATTTAATAATCTGAAGCTAATCATGTACATGGCAATTTTATTTCTTGAAACCATGTTTTCCATAATGTCTTAGTGGATGTTGTGGTTTCCCAAATATTTTGTGTCGTTTCATTAAAAGTCATTTTTTTCTCTCTCCTGACTTTATGTCTATAAAATGACAAAAAGCCTGAAAGCTTTTTTCTTTACGTTTCAAACCTTTCGTCTGTCTCTCTCCCTCTGAAAAATCCCAAATCTTCTGAACCCTAACCCCTCTTCTACAATGGCACCCAAGAAAAATCATATCCTTGAAGAGATCGCTGCAAAATACCAAATGAGGGTTGGTGATGTTGACAAGATTCTTGCTGGGAAGGTGATGATCTCCAAGTTATGAAGAAATGGGGAATGGATGTCCCTGAGGAGTTGGAATACCCCAAGTGGACTCCCTTCTTTTAAATGAAGGAGCTTGTTCATCCCAGACTAGTCAGGGATTTCTGGAATAGTGCCACCCTTCAAACCAACCCCATTGATGGCACCAAGGACATAAGGTGACTCGTGCTGAAGAGGACCTTTTTGTTCAACATTAGCTCACTTGAGAAAGTGACTAACTGTCCCAGGTTGGGAGCTGGCTTTAGGAGTGAATGAGAGGATGAAGTTTGAGCTGCTAACATCAACATAGCTCTGTATTGAGTTCCAAACCCTCCTAACTACAAACCTACCAACATGTTACCCAAGTGCAGATTCTTGCTGAAGCTACTACAGGAATGTGTGATGCCAAGGAAAGGGTCCAGAAGTTTGCCCTCTACCATCTGATACACAAGATCAAGGTTGATTTGAATGACCTTGTGTTCAAGTACCTTGAATCTATGATCAAGAGGCCATCTATGGCTACATTTTTATGGGATGTTGCTGACAAGACTCTTCAGGAAGAAACTCTTTATTCCCGGAGATGGAGAGTTTGTAGATATGGCTCTGCCCATAGACAAGAAGACCCTGTCTATGATGAAGATCCCCGGAATTCCCCTGGCTGAGCCACTCAAGGATGAGGAAGAGAAGAATGAGGAAGAAGCTGCTAAGGAAAAGCAGACAGCTACTCAAGCTGAGTCTATTGAGTCTGACGTGTGGATAAATGACTCTTATATGTTTTGATTAATGACCAAACTTAATGTTCAATAACAATGATTTGATTATTACTTTGATTCACTAACAACTTGCAAAAGCTTGAGTTTTCAATGAGAATATTAGAGCAAGGAAAGTGGATGCAAAGGACCATGGAACAAGGAATTTCAAGGAAAGGATCATGAAGAATGACATGAAGAAGGAGCATCATGAACAAGGAATTTAAAGAAGATCATTAGGAATTCTTGTAAAGAAAGTGCTTAGATTAACTCTTAGTTAAGCTCTCTAAAATAAGTGAAAATGATTTTGAAAAGTAAATATGTTTTCAAAATGAACTTAGAATGAAAAAGGTTAATTGATGAATGATAAGCCCCTGGCTCATCTAGTTTTATAGCTAGTAAGGCCATGCTTTTTGAGCTAATTGTGTGAGTTTAATCTCGTTTTCGCCCAAATTTGGATTTAATTGTCCTTAGGCAATATTTTGAGTCTTTTAAATAGTTTTTAGGAATTTTTGCTATTTTTGAGTCAAATAAAGCATTTAATGCTATTTTATATTTTCAGGTTAAAAGTGAAGCTCAAGAAAACTTGGAAAATAGAGGAAACAAGCTAAAAGGAGAATTTCAAGATCTCGCCCCGCGAGCCAGAGCTGATACTGAGCAAGGAATTGAGATCTTTCAGTCTCGCCCCACAAGACGGTGCTTGTCTCGCGAGCCAGACACAGGCAATCTGATAACGTTCTATCTCGCCCCGCGAGACCGTATTCGCCACACGAATATTAAAATCTGCTTGCAGCCAGATTCACGTGAAGTAATGGTGCAGGGGCCTAATTGATGGATTTGAAGATTTGATATTAATGGTTTATCATAAAAATAGAAGATGGAGATATTGATTTGGCAATTAATTTGAAGATTGAAGTCATTAAAGAATATCAATAATGGAATGGAATTGATATTAAAGACAAGAAATTGATTTTGGCAGTGAATCATATGATGGTTTTTGAAGTTCAAATCAATTTGGATTTGGGTTATTATGATTAAAGGATAACTCAATTGGCATTGGGATAAAAGATTAGATCCACATCAATTTGGATTTGGATAATAAGTGCCTATCACAATAATAAAGGATTTGTATGTGACAATTGAAGCTGGCACAGATAACAACTTTGTGAGGGCCCGCATGATCACTTTGTGATTTCACACCATCAACTAATAAAGTTCAATTGGAAGATTGGAAGAGCATGTACGTGAATTGATGAAAGCTATACAAGGAAAAGTGAAATAAATTGCATAAACTCTCAAATGGGGCCATGCCAAGAGAATAGTCATGAAGACATAAAGTGAGTGAATTCAATTAGAATTAGGTGGCGTTTGGAAGAGCTTATTTAAGCTCCTTTTGACTTATATGATAACATAAGCTCTTATGCAGTATGTTTGGCAGAGCTTATAAAAGTAACTTGTGCCATCCCATAAGGAATTTTTGACTTATTTTCATAAGTCACTGGAACAAGCTTATGGAATTTTAACAAGTGCTTATGAACCCTCCGTGTTTTCCCCCTTCGAATCCTCTATTGCCCCTTTCTTCATAAGCTCTTATGGCATAAGCTCTCATGTGATAAGGTCTTATGTGATAAGCTCTTAATTAATTTGTTTACCCAAACGCGGCCATAGTCGAGGGCAGCAACACAATAGTGGAGTTTTAGGTTCCTCTTCTTCTCTTTCTTGTTTCTCTTGGAGCTGCGTCTCCATTAGTTTTAGGATAATTTTCTGTTCTCTTTTCATTTATTTTATTATGAACATAATGAGGAGCTAATCCTCTTTCTCTAAGGGAATGATGAAGCCACCATTGATGGCATGGTGAATCCAAGTAATGTTTTCTTATACCCTTGTCTCTTTTCTTGTTTCTTAATTCTGATTTGTTTGTGTTAATCATATGCGCGCATGGTTAACTAGTCTAGTGCGTTGAGGTTGGCAGGCGATTCGTACTTATGACTTGAATTAAGAACATCGTTTGAATATTGCTAGGCATAGAATAGGAAAGCGGTGCAATCACTATAGGGAACCAAGAACTTAATGAATCTAACCATAGGTTGAATAGATTGGCAGATTGACAACTTACAATTTGAGATAACCCCTTTTGGAAATCGGCAGTGACATTAGGATAATTGAGGGTTCCTGGTTGACAAAGAAATTAAATTGAACATAGGGATAAGGAGATGAACACTTGGGTAACTTGCTTGATAGGGTAGGTGGATTCGCGACCTTAGAGCCTTAATCTTAATCAAATCTCATCATAATCTTTTAGCATCTTTAATTAATTGTTTTGATTTAATCTTTGATTTGATTTTCTCTCTCTTCATAAAGATTCCCCTTTGACTTGGTCAAACGTTTTAAAGTTACTCATTAAATTAGTTAAATTGGTCTCCCAATCCTTGTGTCCGACCTTGGTAATTTCTTACCGTGTTTTATTACTTGCAGCGAAACGGTACACTTGCCTGATCATCAACAAGTTTTTGGCGCCGTTGCCGGGGATTGGCTTAACCAATTTTTTTTATTTGAAGAAAGTAATTATTTTTTGAAAAAGTCAAAAGGTTTAAAATAAAATAAAAAACTTTTTAATTTTTATTGTTATATTGAATTTCCTTGATTTCACTTGATCTTATGAGTTTTTGTTGTATGCGAGGTACCATTCTACCGGGAGATTTGCTATACAACCCAGGAATTCGTAGGACCAAAGGAAGAGAAGCCACACATGGACTATCGTATCTATCCAAGCTGGAAATATCAACTTGATTGGATCGTGTATGATGGGATTGTCAAAAATGTGAAGATATACTCAAAAGAGGAATGGAATTCCCATTTGTCATCTTTGCAACCACCACCACACTTCGAGTATGATCCCGATTTGCTAAAGTTTCTTTGGGATGTAGAAGCTATTCTTTTGGGCCTGAGCATAGAGCATCACATGGAGGAAATTAGTCCTATAATTCATAAGGGTAAAATGCGAGTTGGGGAACGTGCTAGAGAGATAACGGCATCGCTAATTGACCAATTTCAGAGGTTAGAAGAGCAAGCTAGTGAAATTTACAAATTGCTAGCAGAAAAGCCGCAAGAGACCCAAATTGAAGAAAATGTTTTTGCTAGCATAACAATGTTGGTGCCTTCTATTTGTCTATCACATTACTTTGTGAAAATACCAACTTTGGAGTTTGAGTCATTGCCTACGTATTGGGGGTTTTCATCAATAGCGGCAAAGGCTCTAAGGTCGCCTTAAAAAGCTATGGTCCTAGTGCTCAATGGAGGATCTATTTACATAAAGGCTATTCTTGGAGAAGATGAGTTACCATTTGACCCGGGAGGAAGTGAGCTCATCATAGCAATTAAAGAGGTCAATGGAATCTCCTCCCACTTGCTTATTCCATCTCCACTCCAAAAGCCATGGGATCCAGGAGGAAGATCTGACATTTTGAGCATCCCTTGGCCGTTGTACCACAGGCTATGGGATCCGGGTGGAAGCGTCTTCAATGAGTTTTTCTAAACCCTCTTCTTTTTAATTAGCTTTCTTTTCTTTGCTTGAGTCATATGTGTGTGAGTTTTGTGTTGGTAAGCTTGAAGGAATTTTATTGAATTTTGCATAAATGGTTTGCATGAAAAATGTTGATTTTTGATGATTTCCCCTAATGATTTGAAACTTTGAAAATTGATCCCCATGAAAAATTGAAGATTGAACTTTGAGAATTTTGTTTGGATTGCATGATTTATGACAAGTTTTGGGTGAAGGGGTGCACACACTAGGGATGTATCTCGATCAAATAAATTGCTAAAAATGTCCAGTGAGGAAATTGAGCCTCCAACATTGTTTTTGAATTGTGTGAATCACTTTTAAGTTGTACTTTCCCGGATTTGCTTGAATCTCTTCATAGTTTGCATGTTTATATGTTTGCATCAAATGATTTAGGCAATTTTCTTTGAAATAGCTACTTGGCCTAAAAAGAACCACCCTTAATGCATGTTCCCTAGTTAGCCACATTGAGCCTAATAGCCTGTTATTTCTTGATGACCTTATGTTATAAGCCAAAAATCCGGAAAAACCATGTTAACCCAATCTTAGGATTTAGGAGAGCATGGAAACTTAACAATGTAAGTGTTGTTTGGAAACTAAGTTTGGGGTGGCTACAAGGGTTTGATATGTTATTTTGGGTTGAGAAAAAGAAAAATAAAGGTTGAAGCCAAAGGCAAAAAGAAAAAGAAGAAAAGTACAAAAATTTCAAAATTGGTATTAAAAGGAAAAGGTTGTAGCCACCCAAAGAAAAAAAATGATAAAAAATGGAAAAAGGAATTAGAGTGAAAATAAAAGTGTAAAATATTTCATGCTCTCTTAGTTCCTAGGGTCTTAGCCTTATACCTTTGAATATCCTACCCTTAGCTAGGCCACATTACAACCTTTAAAAGACCTTTTGATGTTGCAAACATGTTTTTGTGGGAACTTTTTTTTGAGATGAAAATCAAATTCATGGAAAGTGCTCTTAAAATGTGAAATTGAGTGAATGTTGAAAACCTTGACAAAACTGAGCGAATGAGTGAATTACTATATGCCCTTGTGAGGAAAGCAATTGTTTGAAATTAGTGATCTCCCTTTTGTGTGTATTTTGGATCCTTTGCTTAGATTGATGATTGCATGAATAATAAATTTTTCTTTGTTTGAAGTAAATGAATGTGGCGATTACATTGATGAAAAGGGGGAAACATTAAATTTTAAAATTGAATGGTTAAAATTGCATGAAATTTGTGCGAAAATAATTGAGTGCATTGAGCTTACCCAGTTTAGAGTCTTTTTGAGTTTTAGTTTGCTTGGGGACAAGCAAAGTTTAAGTTTGGGGTATTTTGATAAGCCTCTGGCTCCTTTAGTTTATAGCTAGTGAGGCCACGCTTTTTGAGCTAATTGCGTGAGTTTAATCTCGTTTTCGCCCAAATTTGGATTTAATTGTCCTTAGGCAATATTTTGAGTCTTTTAAATAGTTTTTAGGAATTTTTTCTATTTTTGAGTCAAATAAAGCATTTAATGCTATTTTATATTTTCAGGTTAAAAGTGAAGCTCAAGAAAACTTGGAAAATAGAGGAAACAAGCTAAAAGGAGAATTTCAAGGTCTCACCCCGTGAGATAGTTCTCGCCCCGCGAGCCAGAGCTGATACTGAGCAAGGAATTGAGATCTTTCAGTCTTGCCCCGCGAGACGGTGCTCGACCCGCGAGCCAGACACAGGAAATCTGATAACGTTCTATCTCGCCCCGCGAGACTGTATTCGCCCCCCGAATATTAAAATCTGCTTACAGCCAGATTCACGTGAAGTAATGGTGCAGGAGCCTAATTGATGGATTTGAAGATTTGATATTAATGGTTTATCATAAAAATAGAAGATGGAGATATTGATTTGGCAATTAATTTGAAGATTGAAGTCACTAAAGAATATCAATAATGGAATGGAATTGATATTGAAGACAAGAAATTGATTTTGGCATTGAATCACATGATGGTTTTTGAAGTTCAAATCAATTTGGATTTGGATTATTATAATTAAAGGATAATTCAATTGGCATTGGGATAAAAGATTAGATCTACATCAATTTGGATTTGGATAATAACTGTTTATCACAATAATAAAGGATTTGTATGTGGCAATTGAAGGTGGCATAGATAACAACTTTGTGAGGGCCCGCATGATCACTTTGTCATTTCACACCATCAACTAATAAAGTTCAATTGGAAGATTGGAAGAGCATGTACGTGAATTGATGAAAGCTATACAAGGAAAAGTCAAATAAATTGCATAAACTCTCAAATGGGGCCCATGCCAAGAGAATAGTCATGAAGACATAAAGTGAGTGAATTCAATTAGAATTACTCCTGCTTCACGAGAAGCAATATTTTGCGCGGGACCCATAAATAAATTAGTGATCCAATTGGATTCACTTAAGAATTAATTGGTCAGTGAAATAAATTATGCTAGGGGCCCAATGTGCGTGAGATATCTATTGAGATTGGAATTGCAAATTGAATTTGCACTCTATAAAGTCGAGGGCAGCAACACAATAGTGGAGTTTTAGGTTCCTCTTCTTCTCTTCCTTATTTCTCTTGGAGCTGTGTCTCCATTAGTTTTAGGATAATTTTCTATTCTCTTTTCATTTATTTTATTATGAACGTAATGACGAGCTAATCCTCTTTCTCTAAGGGAACGATGAAGCCACCATTGATGGCACAGTGAATCCAAGTAATATTTTCTTATACCCTTATCTCTTTTCTTGTTTCTTAATTCTGATTTGTTTGTGTTAATCATATGCGTGCATGGTTAACTAGTCTAGTGCGTTGAGGCTGGCAGACAATTCGTACTTAGGACTTGAATTAAGAACATCGTTTGAATATTGCTAAGCATAGAATAGGAAAGCGGTGCAATCACTATAGGGAACCAAGAACTTAATGAATCTAATCGTAGGTTGAATAGATTGGCAGATTGACAACTTACAATTTGAGATAATCCCTTTTCGAAATCGGCAGCGACATTAGGATAATTGAGGTTCCTGGTTGACAAAGAAATTAAATTGAACATACGGATAAGGAGATGAACACTTGGGTAACTTGCTTGATAGGGTAGGTGGATTCGCGACCTTAGAGCCTTAATCTTAATCAAATCTCATCATAATCTTTTAGCATCTTTAATTAATTGTTTTGATTTAATTTTTTATTTGATTTTCTCTCTCTTCATAAAGATTCCCCTTTGACTTGGTCAAACGTTTTGAAGTTCCTCATTAAATTAGTTAAATTGGTCTCCCAATCCTTGTGTTCAACCTCGGTAATTTCTTATCGTGTTTTATTACTTGCAACGAAACGGTACACTTGCCGGATCGTCAACAATGAATCTGTACATCTATGTGTACATCGATGTACTTACAGTTAATTAACTAACTTTTAATGAAAAACTGAGTGTACATCTTTGTATAAGTGTTATACATCTATGTATACATTGATTGATTTTGGACTTGCTTGATCAGAGAACATTTTTGCAACTATACATCGATTAGTACATTTATGTATAAGTCAAAACAGAACCAATGAGTTTTTGAGATAGTAACACAATCGAGATAATCGATGTATGTGGTTCTGTGCTTCAGTTTTTGTGATAGTAACACAATCGAGATAATCGATGTATGTGGTTCTGAGCTTCAACACAAGTGCTTTTCAAAAACAAAATCTATGTACTAATGTGTGTATCACTCAAGATCAAGAACTTCCAAGAACATAATCGATTAATCAATCGATGTACACAAGTTATAAAAGAGAAATTTTGTTTAATACATCTGTGTACTAATCGATTGACTGATAACCGAATTTTTCAGATCAGTTTGTTGTGATCTTAACTAACTTGTAAAATGTGTCAAACGGATCTATTTTCAAATACAACTATATAAGGACTTAGCAAACACTTTTTCATAACTTTGCACTGAAAATACGAGATCAATCACTGAAATTTGAGAGAGCTTAGCATAGAGAAAAACTGAGTATTTTTCTGTTGTTCTTCAACTTGTAAAATCTGATTTTCTAGAATCTGATTCAAATCTTTTCAATTGTAAGAATTGTGATTAGAGAGAAGTTTCTCTCGCTGATTGATTCAAGAATAGAAGGGACTCTTGGTGCTGTGCAAGAGTAGAAGGAACTCTTGTGGGTTTGCAAGATTGCTTTGGGAAAAGCTGTCATTTGGGTAGAAGGAACCTAAGAGGGAAGCTTGTGTAAAGAATCTTGTAAATTGATTTTGATAGTGGACGAAACTCACAGTGATGTGGGGACTGGATGTAGGTTACCAGAGGAGGTAGCTGAAACTAGGATAAAACTTGGTTTGCATTTTCTCTTTCACTAAACTCCTTATTTGCTTTATTGTTAAATGTATGAATTAAGATACAGGTTAGGAATGCTTGCATGATTTGCTTACTTTATGATCTTTTTCATATATGAAATCAACAGTCTTATTAATATTTCTTTTATAAGTAAGTCTTGTTAGAATTACATCTTGCAAAAACATATTTTGGTTTGTTGGTTGACAAAATCTTTTTGAAAGTTAAGAAAAACAATCAGTTTTTACAAAAAATGGAAAAGTTTCAAAAAGTTAACATACTCAATTCAAGTCCCCCCCCCCCCCCCCCCTCCTCTTGAGTAGTGAGAAGCCACAACCAACAAGTAGCATCAGAGCAAAGCTTAACAGCTTAAGAGGCTGGAGTAGGTAAAGTGTCTGACGTTGAGTCTGGTCAATCAGACAAGAGGAGAAAGCTGAAGAAGACCTCTGTTGAGGACAGACAAGTCTTGTCTGCACCCAATAGAGATGAAGTACCTGCTCAGGGGGAGCAGATGACCAAACCCTTGGAGGAGACCCAGGAGAAAAAAGTTCTTTTTATAGGTGTGGTACCCAAGAGAAATTCAAAATACCCCACACTTGGTGCTGTTGTTCCTTCTGTTGAAGTTGTTGCTACTACAACTAAAGAATACCTGTCTGTTGGAGTATAGACAATGGTTTACCCATTGGTGGATCCATTGAAACCCCCCAAGCCAAGGAAGAAGATGAGGATGTCAGAGAATCAAGTGGTTCTTCTCTCCACAAAGGTATATATACTATCCACAAAGGTATATCTACCCCACCTGTCTCCTATCCTCCTGCTTTTTCTGTCAATCCCTTAGCTCATGTTTCTCCACCTCATTCACCTGTCTCTTCCCATACCACCCAAACTTCTAACTATACTGTAGTGTCTGATGTATGTCAGTACAATATTGTTCATAGGGATGATACCCCTGGAGAACAAACTGGCATTTCATCATCTATTTTCGTATTTGACTTGCAGAATCTTCTTGATGCAAGTTTCCATAACATGTCTGTCATCCCTTCACCTCCTCCAAACTTCCATAACCTGACCCTGACATTTACTACACCCCTTCTGTAGTTATGTTACCCTCACCTTCTAGATTCTTTTTCTTGCTTATTACAGGTCCTGTGTCTTTCTTTGAGTACATAGAAACCATGTTGCCTTTACCTCCCTTTGTTATTGCTAGACCTATTCCCCCTCCTGTACCTATTACCATAACTCACATGTCTTTATTAGGACGTATATCCTTAATTTTCTCTTCTCCTGAGGTAGACTTTGTTAGCGTCAGACCCTTATTCAAAATCGCCTTCCTACCCTTTTTTCTTTTACAGAACAATTCATCTCTCTTTCTTTCCTAGGATATCAGCACCCTTCTCTTTACCTAGTGCACCTCAGTGCTTGCCTTGCCTTGGCACTCAGCTGAATTTGTTCAATCTGAAGTTGTCACAACCGAGGCTGTTGAGCCTGAAATTGTGGGCATCAGACGATTCAACGCTTTGCAAGATGAATTTGTCTCTCAGAGGACTCTGCTAGAAGCCACCTAGAGGCAACTGGATGACGAGAGAAATGCTAGGATTGCCTTAAAATCTAGAGTAGATGCTTTATATATGCTTTTGAACAATAATCAATAGGCTTTCTATCTAGTAAAAACTGGCCTAGTACAAGCTTATGATGGTTAATACAAATGTGTTTTTGATATCTGTCTTGGTTTCTTTCTGTTTATCTTTTATTTTGATTTTATGCCTCTTGTTTTCCTTTTCGCTGATGCCAAAAGGAGAAAAACAAAGATAACATGAACCTTAATCTGTCTAATGAACCTGTCTGCAAAGTTTTGCAAAGGCACAAGACATAAAGCTTTAACTTTGAACCTGTCTGCATATATTCTTTGTTCTTAAAATATCAACCTGTTTATACAAGTTGCTTCTTTTGTGTTAATATTTCATAAGGTTCATTAAATCATTTCAATGTTTGTCATTATCTAAAAGGGGGAGATTGTTAAGTCTCTAAATGTCTGATGTGCATTTGCCCTATGTTTTGATGAAAATTAAACATCTGTCAATGATTTAATTGCACTCCATTCTTGGTTGCTGACCTGTCTACTACTTAGTGTGCAGATTATTATTTTAAGTATATTATTTTAAATGATGAACAAGTAGTGTACAACTAGGAAACTGAATTTAAAAATTTAAAATAAGGTAGTATTCCAAATATTTCCAAAAAGACTAAGCACAAGCACAGTTCACTTTATTGGAAATCAAGATCTTTCCCTCAAGTGGTTGAAAAACACTTCAACTCCAATAAAGTAAGAGTTCAAGCAAACCAAAAAGAATAGAAGAGAAGAGCAATGCTACAAGTATGCAAAAATTGAAAAGGAAAACATGGAGAAGAATAGAAATGGGAGAATGGTGCCACATTCAATCTATTGTGAGGATTGGAAGATAAGCCTTGGGGAAGATTCACCACTGGAGTGTTGGAACTCTAGATAAGAATCAAAGGTTCAATTCAAGAACCCACACAAGAGGAGAATTCTCTCAACTCTCGCAAATTTGAATTTTAGAAAACTACACAAATGATTCATAAGATTGAAAATGAAGTACAAGTGGTCTTTATACAGGTGTGAGCTTTGAAACTCTTAACCCTTCTAGTCTTATGCGCCTACTTCCTTGTGATTTGGGCTAGTTGGTGTGACACCCTCTACCCCGCATGTTATATAAAGCGTTAAAAGGTAAAGAAAATAAATATAAAACATGCATACTTCATTTAATTAAAATAAAAGGTCCATGGGTAGAAAGGTCTCACATGAACTAGTTCAACAACGAGGAAAAAGAAACAAGTTGTAAACGAATTAAAACATAAACATAAACAGAACCCAACTCCGATGTCACATACAGAGCTGGTATAACCGTTCTAGAATAATCCTCGGAATACAATTGAAACTAAAACTAACTAAAACAATTGGGAAATCCTAACTAGAGTCGCGGCTCCTCAGAGTCACTCCTCCACTGGCTGCTGCGGTCCTCTGCATAAAAGATACATGCCAAATGGAAATAGAGAAAACGGGGAGTAAGAAAACATATAAACACATCGGCATGGAGATAGGAAGCAAGATGAACATACATCATGACATAACATAAACATCATACAGTATAAGCATCAATATACATATAAGCTAACATAATAATTCGACCAACGTATGCTATGTGGTGCAACACTACTCCGCTGCTCCAATATGCATGTGGATCCAATCTATCTCAGGAAGGCAACTTCGAAGTTACATATCCATATTGGTCAATAAGCACCAACACCGGCAGTTCACCAAACCATGGGTGAATTCCTTGGATAGCCGACGCACCATACTCTCGGATGCGCCACCACGGGGGGCCAGATTCACCAAACCTTGGGTGAATCACCATGGACGGCCAGATCGTCGTACTCTAGGACAACCTCCCCTATGTTGAGCTTCTCCCACTAGAACACTCTTAAATCAATCCTAGAGTCCTTGACTAAATCATTTGGCATAAACCTCACCCTTCACTATAATCCATGTTTATAAACATTTTTGGGGAAATTATTCCTTTAATCACCATGTTAATAAAGAGTCGTATTTTAACCAATTAGAGTTTTATTAACATAACCTCATCATCAACCAATAGTCATTCAACCAATCAATGCATAACAACATTCTCAACCAATACTATCCATGGCATAAACATTCATACCAACTCAACCAAATCATCATGGTGTAAACATATCATTACAGCATACATGACTGGCATACCAAATAACATATAATCAACATGTGATAGGCATCAATAATAGATAGGCATATTCAAGAAAGCTAAGCGGTAAACCAAACGCGTTCCTTCGAGTGGCTCGACTTGCTTTCCAAGCCTTGGTCAAACTGAAAGTTAACCAATTAATCTCAATTCAACGAAACAGAGAAAAGAGATTGCAAGAAGGGATAACGGTTACCTTTATGATTGGCACAGACAACACTAAGCCTTCCTAAACGTCTCCAAAACTCCAAGAATACAATGGGTTTAGAGAAAATAGGGAAGAAAATAGGTGTAGCCGCACTAGGGTTACTATATGTGCCAAAATAGGGTTTAAAACGCAACCCTTAGTTTTTGTGCTGATATATATAACCTCAGCCCGAGCAAGGTCGTGCTCCTCATTGAGCACTGTCGTGTTGATATCAACGTCAGCGAGACGCGGTCCCCTTTGGGCACGGTCGTGCTCCATATTGAGCACAGCCGTGCTTGTGACTTAGACAGTCACAAGACGCGTGCCTCAAGCACGGGCGCGCTGGACATGAGCACGGCCGTGCTCATGTTCCAGAAAGGGATTTTAAGCCTAGAAAACCCACTTAGCCCTTCAACAACAACTCTAAGCTAAGTCCTAAAGGCTTACCAAACAACAAGCATACATATATAACACATAGAAGCGCTTAAAGAAAAACGGTGTGTTACAATTCCACCCCCTTATAAAAATTTTGTCCTCTAAATTTCTACTCACCTTGATTGAAAAGGTGCGGGTACGCTTCCATCATCTTGCTTTCCAGCTCCCACATAGCACTTTCCTCAGTAGCCCCACTCCAAACAACTTTGACCAAAGGAATCTCCTTGCCTCTTCGCTGCTTCACCCTCCTATCCTCGACTCGAAGGGGTAGTACCTCAAAAGTCAAGTTCTCTTTTAACTTAATCGTGTCGGGTACTATCACATGGTAGTATCATGAATATACTTTCGAAGTTGGGACACATGAAAAACATTATGAAGGTTGGACAAGAATGGTGGTAAGGCTATTTGGTAGGCGGCTTCGTCGATTCTTTTCAGAATTTGGTAAGGACCAATGAATCTAGGAGTAAGTTTCCTTGCTTTCATTACTCTACCAACCCTAGTCGTTGGAGTAACTCTCAAGAACACACAATCACCTTCCTAGAATTCGAGCGCCTTCCTCCTTTTGTCATGGTAGCTTTTTTGCCTACTTTGTGCCACTTTCATCTTTTCCTGAATCATCCTCCCTTTTTCTGTGGTTTCTTGCACTATCTCAGGTCATTGCACCACATTGTCACCAAGTTCATTACAACACAAGGGTGTCCTATATCTCTTCCCATAAAGAGCTTCATAAGGTGTCATCCCAATACTGGAATGGAAGCTATTGTTGTAGGTGGACTGTTCTAGCACACAAGCTCTAAGTAAGTCCTCTATGGACTAGATGGCTCTCTCAGACTGACCATCGATCTCCGGGTGATAAGCTGAACTTAGCCTAAGCTTGGTCTCTAAAGCCTCATGCAAACTATTCCAGAACCTAGAGGTAAATCTAGGGTCTCTATTGGACACTATGCTAGAGGGTACACCATGTAGCCTAAATCATACAAGTTCAACATTAGATAGGAATTAGTTTAGATCCCTCATCTTTATATTTTATGCTTTGAATATGTTGTCACAACATTCTTTCACCATTCATAAAAGCAACATCGCTAACA
Source organism: Echinosophora koreensis (assembly GCA_035048595.1). Lineage (NCBI taxonomy): Eukaryota > Viridiplantae > Streptophyta > Magnoliopsida > Fabales > Fabaceae > Echinosophora > Echinosophora koreensis. The sequence continues at coordinate 754,627 of JAPCYP010000096.1, forward strand.
TTTAGGACTACATTTCCTCTTATGGCTTTTTGTCTTCGTCTATCATGAAAAGAAAATAGGATATAAAAAATATAAGAAAGAAAAGATCTCTGATAATTGGGAAGATTTTCATGTCAGATCTTTGCAAAGGTCAAGTAGTCATTTGAGTGGGTTGAAAGGGCAAAAAATGACCCGTTGATGTATTAAGGAGGCATATAATAAATATTTTAGTATTAGCAAAGCGTAACGTGCAACTTAAGAAATGCTACATACAACTTTGTTTACACTATAAAGTGCCAAACCATTTTGGGTTGATTAGTAATAGATGTGGAAAACCATGGCTAAAATTTATGCATTGATCCTCCTCTTCTTCCTATTTCTTCACTTAACCAATGGTCAATGTATGCATGTTTTTATCATTCTTTTCATTTTTCTTTCATGACCTTTTTCATATAAACATTTATTCCATTTCAATAACATTTGTCCATTTTTACATAACATCTCAGACTGTCCTTACTTCGCATGTAAAACTGGCTCTGATTGCCAGAGTCCTTGTGCAAGCTATGGTTGTAGTGCTTACGAGTGCGTCGACAATTCATGTGAATGCGACGACTGCTATAATTGTTAAGTTGAATAATAACTTAACCCTACATTCGCTCCCATGAATTTATTTATTTACTTTTTATACAAATCTTGCAACGTCTCTCATTATTCGTGTTATATTCCTCTAACCTTTCAATTTTTGTAACAGATTGAGATGGGTATTATGCTATTATATGGAGTTCTATGACCTTTGTTCGTCTCTGCGAGTTATGAAGAATTAAAACATGTTTGAAGATTTTTACCAAGCTACATCAATTTAAAAAAGCAGTTTGATTATGTAATAATTTCTAAAGTAATCATTTATGTTACCTCTACATTGACTTTAATAATGACTGTTTGAAAAGTAGTGTGTAATAATAAGTATTTATTCCGAGAATCATTGGAAGGGGAGATGAACATTAATGAATGGAAATAAATCGAACACAACATGATTTTTTAATTAAACATGACAAATGAAGATGATAGGATGAGTATGTTTATGTATGCATATATGCATGTAATTGAGTTATAAGAGACAAAATCTTTTATGATAATATATATAAATTCTGAGTCGCAAAAGGAAGAGTAACATCTCAGCAAGGCTCTCCACTGTTCTTCATTGCCACATTAGCATTTTGGCTGAAATGTGAGCCTTTGGTTCCTCACATTTCTTCTCCCCATTGTTTCGCACCATTGCTTTCCCTTTCTTCTCTTTCTTCCTTATTCTTCATTCTTCAAGACAAACATTAACATCTTGTCTCAACTGTCTCAGCCAGTTAATGAGGATGTTTTTGTTTGGCCTCTGTTGTTTCATCTCTTTGTTCATTTGTTGATTCCAACGCCCCTCTTTTCAACGGCTCAAAAACCATTGTCTTAGAATACAATAGACAAAGATTTTTCATAGTGTGGGCTTAGTGAAATATACAATGGTGAAAAATTGTTGTTAAAAAAATTAGACAACAGTTATTTTAAAATAATTATTTTATTCGTTAGCATGGTTATATAACCATTGCAGTATGCAGATTAATCTATTTTGAACCACGCATGAAAACTGTTCTCTCATGATTTGAGATCGGTTTTATAAATGTTGTTTCATAATTTATCATATACCACTCAAAAAAACCTTGTGTTGTAAATATAATTTTATAGCGCCAAAATATACTCACCCTCTTTCATAATATATATATGTATATATATATATATATATACTCACCCTCTGAAAACATGGAGCTCAAATTTCCCACCTTTACACGATCTTAACGCTGCCTTCTTCACTCTGCTGTTCTGTCCCTCAAGTTTTCGTCTCTCTCTTCAGGTAAATTTTATATTTTCTCTTCTCCCTCATTCCAAAACACAGTGTTCAATTTCTCATTTCGATTTCTCTCACACACTCTCAGTATATTTTCCTTTTATACTTTTCCAATTGAACCCTTCTTCTAAGGTTGAATTCTTTCGAAGTGTGAATAGAAATCCCTAATTTGCGGTGTCTACTAATTTTTGGAATCCCAAATCTTCAATTTATTTGCGCAAGTTTTGTTCTGATTTTCCTAATCTGTGAGTTCTTTACCCGACTTTGATTTTTTAGAACCATTTTTCTATTTTCATTTTTGGCATAAGAGATGAACTTGGATTGGGTTGAAGGGGAATAAATGGGTTTTTGTGGGGTGGCAACTTTGCCGTAGCAATGGAGAATTGGTAGCGTTAATAAGAAGGGTTTTCTGAGGATTTGCATCTGGGAATCGGAAGGTGAAGCTGGTGATATCACTTGTGATATCATTTATGGAGGCCTCCATGTTTTATCGGGATGGAACGACGTCGAATTGTGATGAATTTAAGCAATTTCGGTGGAACCTTCTGGGGTGAAGAGACCCAGGCAAAACGATATCCAAGGGGCATAAGAATTATGATTTAATGCTTAATCTGAAATTGGGTAAGGTAATGCACTATCAATGGGTCATTGCTTGATATTTTAGTACCGTGTTTGATGTTGGATGTTGGTATTGTTTTGTGTAGGTACACTATTGTGAAGGAAGCTAAGAAGCTTCCATGTTCCGAGAGCTTGAACAGAGTGGTTTTGATCCCAAGAAGAAGTTCTGGACCAGGTTTTCCCTTGAAGGATCCAAGACTAAGCTGCCCCATCAATTTGGGGAATTCCGAAGGAAGGATTACTGCCCTGTGGTTTTTAGGTATAGCTTTCTGTTTCTTTTGGCTTGTCATGATATTTTCATTTTCATTTGGCTTTGACTTGTGTTTTTGAACATGGAATTGTGTATGCTTTGTGGATCTTCTCCTCTCTGTTGGAAATGTGTTTTGAATCTTTTTTATGTCATTCATTTTCCACTAAAATTAGATTTTGATTGACCTCGAAATGCATATTCTTCAACTTTTTAAACCACCCTTGATCTTGTTCTTTCCTCTAAAATGCGAATATATAAGTCAACTTATGGATATTACATGACCAATGCCAAAAGTGTAATTTTCACTTTCATAATAAATATTCCCAAAGTTATTTCCAGAGAGATTCGGTACGCCTTTTCTGTCCAATATATCAGAAACCCTTACCACAATTCAACCAAACCAAATTGGATAAGGGGTTTCCATAGAGTGGGGGTAGAGATTAGAGGTGAGGGACCACATTATGACACATGCCTTTCATCCTCTATTGTAGTATTATTGCCTTGTTTGTCAAAAGAAAGTACCAGATCATCATATTAATCATTAACACAAAGATGGTACATGTTTAATTTGTGATGAAATCATATTTAGTAGTTTTATATAGGAATCTTTGATTTGGATGCCTTTAAGGTTTGAGACTGAATTTCTCTTTGTGGATTTTGATATAAAATTAGATAATAATAAATCAAGTGCGAAATTGATATAGTGTCACTGACTTTTTTCTCTAATTGAAGGATTATTAAGGACCTTTTAATGATGTTTGATGTCATGCACATGCAGGTTTTAGAGTCTTTTAGATATCAAATTGTTGTTACTAACTACTGTATGTTATGCATGTTTTTTATTGAATGAAGCTAATTTATAAAATTGGAGTAACATTATTATGAATTAACAAGAAGTAGTAATGTGTTTTGAGAAATATAAAGAATGTAAAGACCAAGCAGAGTTCATTTACTATTGATACTAACCACTTTATTGGTACATGTAGATATAACTTTAGTGTTAAAGTCACAATCTTATTTTACAGATTGATCTGTACATATTGATGGTGGTTTTGGTTTGTGTTGAGTATCAAATACTTAAATCTAAAAGTAGTGAATATGACAGATGTTGTCACCTGGATTCATTGAAGAGTGAGCTAGTCGCACCTCCTCAGTTATCCTTATAGTTTGATCAAATGATTGTGGTACGAGACAACACTCATTGTCTCCTCATCCTACGTTGATTATTTCATTTAATTGTATATGGGTTTTAGTGCCTTGCAAATTGCATGTAGTTGTATTATTGATTTTGAGCATGCATATGGTGTTGTAAGATGTAGTACTTGAAAATTGTCATATTTAGCATGATTTATATGAAAAAAGGTTGTTTTCCTTTTCTTTATTTTTGAAATTGCTCAGTTGTTTAATCAAGTGATCTCAAATCTCAAGTTCTCAACTTCCTCATCTTATCCATCTTTCTATTAATGTTTCTTGTACTTCACTCTGAGACTATTTTGCATCAATAATGTAAATGATTGGGAAGTAAATTTTTTTTAATAGATTTTTTTACAAATTGAGACCATTAATTGACTCTAATGTTTGTCAAGAAAATGTGTTAATTTTGCTACTTGTCTTGGATTTATGCTACAAGTAAAAATGACATGTCACTTTGAGTATCTTAATCAAGGCTTATTAACTTATTGTTGTTATTATTTGATTGCAGCAAAAATCTTGGTCTTGAGAATCAATATACATTGGATGACAACTTGCTCAAGATGAAGATGCGTATCACATCTTTATGTTTCAAATTACAATTACAATGACATGTTGGAAATTAGCTAGTGATGGATATTTTATGACTTTATCTTTTGTCAAATGAATGATTCATTTGCTAATTATTCAAATATAATTGGTAATTTTTATAGTTTTAATGTATAAATTTTTTTTTTTTATTTGAAGATGCAATTATTGTCTAAAAAGAAAAATTGTGGTCTTTTGGTAAAATAGAATTGTTGTGTTACAAGAAAAACAGTTGTCTGTCTATCATAGCAAAAGTGTGGTCTATTTAAATAATCATTGTATAATATGAAAAACCGTTGTTTATATTACATAAAAAGCATTGTATAATTGAAAAACTGTTGTCTAAACTTAATAGTAAAACTGTTGTATAATAATAATAAAAAAAAATTTGTTGTCTATAGGGTATGTTAAACCAATGTTTTAAAAATCGAACCGGAAATCAAACCGGCGAGACATCCGGATCATCACTACAAAAAATCTACAATTTACCAACGGACAAAAGCTGTTGGAAACGCCCAAAAATCGTAGGTAATGGGGTGTTTCCGACGGACCTAAATCCGTTGGTAATAAGATTGTCCGTAACTATTTCTAGTGGTAACGACCTTGACAGGTTGCCCCATTACCGACGAAAAAAGCCGTCGGTAAGTCCCTCATAGCCTTACTGAGAGACTTTTCCATCGGTAATGGGGAACCCAACTTATCGATGGATATGTCCCTCAGTAATATTTAAGATTACTGAGAGACATATCTATCGGTAATCTCATTTATTTTTAAATTAAATTAAATTAAATTAAATTAAATTAATTTAATTTATTTATTAATTAAAATTAAAATTTAAACTAAAAATAAATTTAAAATTTAATTAAAATAAAATTAAAATTAACATTAAAATAAATAAAACATATAGGTATAAAAAAAATGCAATATCTGTACAATAACGTAAATAGATCCGTACAAAGCCCTAAAGCTACTAAAACCCTACAACTACCAAAACCCTAGAAATATCTAAAGTAACTATCCTAATAATCACCATAATAATCATCCTCCAAGTAGGGGGAGAGATCATCATCTGGCGTCAGATGACCATCTGGCTATAGCAGAGATGACATACAGCCATCCTGCTATTGCACAGGTACGTCAGTAGTAGTAGAGGGCTGGCCGGTATGGAGGACCCCCTGCAGAACGGTGCACCTCTCAGGTGGGAGCACTTCGAGCACAGCTTCGACCACCTGTGAGAGTGTCTCCATATGCTGCCTCATGTGCTCATTCTCCTCCCTCTGCTGATGCACCTCCTGTCACAACTGCTGTATCTCCTCAGTATCCTGTGAGCCAGAAGATGCACCCTCCCGATGTGTCAAGCTCGGACCCCCCCCCCGCCCCGACGATTGGTAGAGCTAAACTTCCAGTACCTTAAATCCGTCCCTTCTTCTTCCCGCCGATCACATCAACGCACACCTAGGTCTCTAGTCTCTCTGCCTCAGGGGGGTCGAGCTAGGAGGGATCCGAGACACCGGTGCAGGAGGCAGCCTCAGACGCTACCTAAGTAAACTTGGTAGAGAACTCCTCCTATTATCAATTAATAAAAAAAAGTATATTAATAACTTATGATAATAATAAGTAAATAAAAAATCACAAAATAAACTTAGGCTCACCACAGTCCGCCTGGACCTCTTGTCAACAAACTCGCCGTTCCAGCTGCGTATATGGGTCTGCGAAAAGACTTCAGGGAGCTTAATCGACCGGCCAAGTGCTCCTCCCTGCAAACGACACACCAATGACAATCAATTACTTATAAAATAAATTATTGACGAAACTATAAAGTTTATAAATTTAATTAATTACATATACATACTAGGTTAACGGCATGTTGAACGTCGTTAATCGAACCACCCAAGTGTAGGCTCTTGCCCTCCCGGAATCTCGATTCTTCTTGGCCTGCTCACACTGCAACTTATAAGCTGCAGTGTTCTAGTACTCACACAACTGGGTCCAGATGTTGGGGCCAGTGTTAAAAAACTCGTTAAGGACCGGCCGGTAAGACCGATTGTGCCGGAAACTGGACATATGACCGGTCTGAGAGAGTCATTGGACCGGAGATGCCTCTAACCCGGTATAACTCAGTTTGACTTGGTCGGGTTTTATTAAAACCGGTGACCCTGTCGGTTCCCAATAAACAGGCGAGTCATGCTTGATAGTTTTTTAAAATTAAAAAAAAAAGGGTCAAGGACGGAGTAGCCCAGAGAATAGAGACAGATAAGAAAGCAAATGGCCAGAGAAGAGGACATGCGAAGGAGGGGAGGGGATCTTAGAAGAAGAGGGAGAGAGAACCTGCGGTGTCGTTTCTGCTTCTCACGCGAAAGAAAATGCAGGAAATAAAAGAACAAGCTTTGGGCGTGGCGGCTGTTCTTGTTGTTTTCAATGAATGGTGATGATTATATAGATTTTAGGGTTAAGTATTGGGCTCGGGCTTTGTAAGTCCTGCTGCTGACTTGCTGTTATTATATGTTAAAAATATTGGGCAAAAAATGCTTCCAAAGGGATTCGTTCACTTGACACGGGAGGCCCCAAAATTGTGCCCTGCCACTAGACCAGGCAAACTTTTATGTTAAAAATGTGATATATTATATTTAAATATAGTATAAAATTCATAAATATAATAAACGCCGGTTTATATGGTTCAACCAGTGACTCACTGGTTGGACCAATGACCCATTGACCCAGTACCCTGACCGAGTTGATGATCGGTCCAGTTTTTATAACACTTGTTGGGGCCCATCCAATCTGGATGTATCCGACTGTTCCTATGCTCCCGGAGCATGTCCGTGAGCCTAGGACTAGCTCTCTACTAAAAAATGTCTCGAATCTCTACTGCATGCTCTGGATGCTAGCGCACAAGGTCCTCTTAACAATGAAAGAAATAATTAATTATATTATATAATAAAATATATGTAATGAATGAAATACAATTATTAAATTACCCACAAAAATAAACAACTTACACCAAATCATGTAAAGACACGATCTCTGTCCTCTTTCGTCAACTTCCCCCATGAGGGCTAGAAGTGACGACACTGCTCCATGATGGAGTATGAAGCGACCTTGAAAGCCACCTTTGATGGGATAAACCTTACAAGTTTATAATTTTTAAAAAAAATCATCATTTTGTAACAACAAATTTATAACAAAAATTGTAATTCTTATAAAATATTAAAATATAAAATTGTAAACCTAGCCCACTCCGGCACGACCTCCTTCTACATAGAAGATGACGTGCCCTGATCGACGTGGGCCGCATATGACGATGATTGAGCGACCTGATCCGACTGTGTCGTCAGCCCGGGAGTAGGCATAAACATCAATCCCGACTGTGTGGCTGGCGCAGCAGATGATGGTGGTGGTGGAAAGGGTGGTGCAGGTGCAGTAGGGAGCAACGATTAGCCGATAAGTGAGTGTCGTGGATGGAAACGAGTTAGTGCAATATGGGTCGGGGATGGTGTAGTATGGTTCGGGGATGGTGTAGTATGGGTCGGGGAGGGTGTAGCAGGGGACGGGGTGGGTGCAGCAGGGATCGGGGTGGGTGCAGCTGGGGTGGATGCAGAAGGGATAGGGTGGGTGCTGAAGAAGTAGCAATTAGCCTGAGGACCTTAACCATGTATCGTCCCCGCTTAGCCTTCCCCTTATCATCACTAGACGGTGGAGGCGTGGCGGCTGTCCTCCTGATACTAACATATCTCTTTTTATAGGAAAAATATAAAACAATGCAAAAATGCTAAATCAAACGATATATAGCAATTAATCAAAATAGACATATAATTATTAATATCTAACATAAATTATGTCAATTCTTACATTTAATTCCATATTCAAACATTTGAAATACAATAAAAGTACTTAACAGTAAAGTTCCTATTCATACTCGGTCTCGTCATCTGATTCTAAATCTGACTTTTCGTCTTTTTCCATATAGTGATTACTTTTGATTTCTTCATGTTATGATGCATTCATCGATGACTGGTTACCAATGACCACTTCTTCACCATCAGCTTAAAAGCACAACATGCTAGTAATATGCTCGACCTCAATTAATTCATTGACATGTGATGATTCATCCGCTTGGAAGGGTGTCTCATCCTCTGCATCATCGTTTTCTATGCGACCCCTAGGCTTGGTTGCGATAGCAACACACCAACCTCGTTTGTCCGTTCGTGTTGCTAGATAAGGGACATAATAAAATTGTTTTGCATTCTGAGCAATTATAAACGGATCAAACAATTGATATCTTCTATCCATGCGAATATCCACAATTCCATACTTGGGAACCACCTTTGTGCCTCCAGTCGACAGATCAAACCAGTTACAATAAAATAGCAATACTTTCTTTAGATAAGTAGTAGTATTGTATTCTAACTCGTATATATGTTTTATGACCCAACAGAAATCACCACTACCTTCACCCTGCATATAAACCTCGCTGTTAATTGTCTTTTTGCCCACGTTTCAGTCATCAGTGTGAAATTTGTACCCATTGACGAAGTACGTATGCCATGATTTAACATGGCTAAAGGGCTCGTATGCTAAATCGCTCAAGTGTTGATTTGTTACACTTAATGGTTGCTGATACACCTACGAATATATAAGTCATATTAAATAATATATTTGTAATTGACAATAAAACTTATTAATGTTTGGTAAGTTCTATGATACTTATTGATTGAACCATTCAAGAAAATATACATGTGTACGAGCAGAAGCATCTTGTTCACTTGTTTGCTTAATTTGCAAGAACACACTGACAAATAATATGTTTATAATGTGTTAAGGGAAAAATTGATACAACATATGATAAATTATTTCAAAGTTGAGTCATTGATACTTACTTATAGTATGGTTTCACCTCGGTGCAATTTATCAAGACATGGACATGGGCCGATGCATACTCTTCATCACTTAGCCACTAAATATTCTCCTTGCTAGCATGACGCCCAGAAAGGTTAAATACTGATAGGGAATCAGCATCTACCTAGTTCCTAACATTTCTCGATGACAACATGAAGTTGTTGAAATAGTGAGAACAAAAATGGGTTGTCTCACGGTGTAAGTAAGACGCACATATTGACCTTCAACTGTAGCCTTGTTTTAAATAGATCGTTTAGAGTCTCCCATGAATCTAAGTAATAAAAAAAATTGGTGACAAGATATAGAAGGCAGTGGAACAATTGTGTTTTCATTCATAGTAAAAGTCTCTTTTATAGAGAGATTACAATAAAGGCAAAACAAATCAAAGCAAATCTCTTCTTATAATTAAGGAAGGAAATAAAACAAAATAAAATCAGAATAATAAAGATAAAATCAAATAAAATCAAAGAGGATAAAATCAGGGATATTTTCCTAATTCTCCTACACCTCCCTCAAGTTGGTGCATAGATATCTATCATGCCCAACTTACTTATAAAATGCTCAAAAATGGGTCTTGTTAAACTCTTGGTCAAAATATCAGCTGTTTGTTGGTTGGAAGTCACAAAAGGAAGACAGGTAATGCCAGCATCTAATTTTTCTTTTTTGAAGTGGCGATCACTATCAATGTGTTTGGTTCTGTCATGCTGGACGAGATGGTGAGCTATGCTTATTGCTGCTTTGTTGTCACAATACAGCTTCAATAGAAGATCAACCTTCATCTTGAGTTCCTCCACGACTCTGTAGATCCACAACCCTGCAAAAATTCCTTGGGCCATTGCTCTAAATTCAGCCTCAGCACTACTTCTAGCAACCACGCCTTGTTTCTTGCTTCTCCAAGTTACTAGATTTCCCCACACATAGGTACAATATCCCGAAGTTGATTTTCTGTCGGTGACTGATCCTGCCCAGTCTTCATCAGTAAAAATTGCAACATTCCTCTCACTGGTTTTCTAAAGTAAAGTCCTTTCCCAGGATTGGTCTTCAAGTACCTCAAAACTCTGTAGACTGCCACTAGTTGTTCTTCATAAGGGGAGTGCATACACTGGCTTACAACACTCACAGAGAAAGCAATATCTGGTCTGGTATGAGACAAGTAGATTAACTTGCCAACTAATCTCTGGTATCTCTCAATATCAACAACAACATCTCCTTTCTCCTAAAGTTTCACATTTGGGTCCATGGGGGTATCGGGTGGTCTGCAACCACTCATTCTAGTTTCCTTCAAAAGGTCCAGAATGTACTTTCGTTGGGAAACCACAAATCCATTCTTTGATCGAGCAACATCAATGCCAAGAAAATATCTCAATGTTCCCAAATCCTTGATTTCAAATTCTGCTGCCAATTTTTTCTTCAGCCTTCCCATCTCTATTACAACTCCCAGTAAGAACAATGTCACCAACATAAACAACTAGTATAGTAATCTTCCCATCAGAGGAAAATTTTGTGAATAGGGTGTAATAGGCTTGTCCTTGACTTAGCCTTGTTTCTTTATGGACTGGGTGAACCTTTCGATCCATGCTGTCGGAGATTGTTTGAGCCCATAGAGCGACTTCTTCAATTTACACACATTTGACCCAAATTTTTCTTCAAATCCAGGAAGGCCATCCATTTATACCTCTTCTTCTAGGTCACCATTGAGGAAGGCTTTCTTCACATCCAGTTGATGCAAAGGCCAATCTAAGAGATAACAGAATCCTAACAGTATTCAATTTTGCCACAGGAACAAAAGTTTCCAAGTAGTCTATGCCATAGGTCTGAGTGAACCCTTTGGCCACCAAGCGTGCCTTGTACCATTCTATGGATCCGTCAAAATTATACTTCACAGTGAAGACCAATTTGCAACCCATCCCAGCTGGTAAGATCATAACACTCCAAGTGTTGTTCTTCTCAAGAGCTCTCATCTCCTCAAGAACAGCTTCTTTCCACTTTTGAATTTTTAGAGCTTCCTGTACATCTTTTGGAACTTCTATACTAGACAGCTGTGAGGGAAATGCAGCAAAAGAGGAAGACAAATTTGAATATGACACAAATTTAGACACAAGATCTAATACATTTTCTAAGCGCTATGGGGATGTTTAACTCAACTGATTCATTGTGACAATTAGGTTTAGGAGGGAAATTACCTGTATCAGGTTGACTGGTTGGATTTTCCCTCAGTTCAGATTCATGATTGTGCTAAAGAGTTGATTCTTCATTCATTTTCTTACGCTTCTTTGAAACAAAGAACTTTCCCCACCTCCAGTCACCATCCTTGAACCTGTTATTTTCTTCTTCAGAAAAATCATCATGTTGTGGCATTTCGATTAGTTCTTCATTATTATCAATTTCCAATGATTGTTTGTTAGAGTTTTGATTTAGAGATGTAGTCCCAGATTCGTAGGAGCCTTACTCATGATGGGAGTAGGTCCAAATAAAAAATCTTGGTTATTTGCTATTGGTGCAGTAGTATAAGTCTCAGAATCGTGTGAATTTTCAGATAAAATAATGGTTTCAAAAGAATCTTCATGTGAATTTCCCTCTAAAGATGAATGTCCTTAAAAAAAAGGTTGTTTTCAAAGAAAGTGACATCCATGGTCACAAAAATTCTTTTTGATTTTGGATCAAAACACTTTTACCCCTTCTGGGTTGGTGAGTATCCAATAAACACACATTTTATAGCACGTGGTTATATCTTCCCAAGATGCTTATGTTCATGAACAAACACAGTAGAACCAAATATCTTCAAAGGTAAATTGGCAAAAAGACGAGCCATAGGAAAACACTCTTCAAAAATAAGAAGGTGGGTTTGAAATTGTAAAACTTTGGACGACATATGATCAATCAAATATGCTACAGTTAAAACAGCTTCACCCCATAAGTATTTGGAACTTTTGTTTCAAAGAGTAAGGCTCTAGCCACCTCTAGGAGATGTCTATTCTTTATCTTCGCAATCCCATTCTGTTGGGGTGTATTAGCACAATAACTTTGATGCACAACCCCATTTTCAAGATAGAAATTCCCCAAAATCATATTAAAATATTCTTTTCCATTATCACTTCTGAAGACTTGAATATTTGTTTGAAATAGATTCTACACCATTTTAAAGAAATTTCTTACAACTTGACCAACCTCAGATTTTTCCTTTAAAAGTACACCCAACAAAGTCTAGTATGATCATCAATAAAAGTAATGAACCATTTTTTATTGGAGAGTGAACTGTTATTAGGACCCCAAACAACACTATGAATAATAGAAAATGGTTTTGTTGGCTTATAAGATCGCATAGGAAAAAAAGAGCGATGATGTTTTGCGAATTTGCAAGTTTCATAATGAAATAAAGAAGGTTCTTTATTACAAAACAACTTTGTAAATAAATGTTTTAGGTACCTAAAACTCAGGTGACCTAATCGTAAATACCATAACATAATATCATTATTGTTATCAGAAATAAAACTATATTCAAAGCAGGAACATATTGGTTGGGATTGTTGTTTTGTTCCAAGTCCATCATCAAAGTAATAGAGTCCTCCATTCTCCTTAGCACTACCAATCATTCTCCCCGAGTTCAAATCCTGAAACACACAATGAGAAGGAAAGAAATTAGTTTGACAGTCTTTATCCCGGGCTAATTTACTGACCGATAAAGGACTACATGACAAATTTGAGACATGAAGGACATCTTGGAGACATATTGTTGGAGATTGGACAATGGACCCTTTCCCTACAATGGCTAATAGAGAGCCATCTGCAATTTTAGTTTTCAGGTTACTTGCACAAGGACTATATGAAGAAAAGAAACTAGACTTTCCTGTCATATGACCTGAATCAACAATCCAAGTATGGTTGACACTAAGACTCTCCTGTCATATGGAGCAGGAAGGAGTTTGAGACTCAAGAAGTTTGTACAGTTGAACTATTTGTTCCTTAGTGAAAGGAAATGAGCTTGAAGATGACTGCTTCTCTTAATCAGAGGTACTGGCTTGGAATGCATGATTCTCACCACTACCTTTCTTCGTCCAAATAGTAGGCTTGCCATTGAGTTTCCAACATTTCTCACTAGTATGCCTCGAGCGCCTGCAATGCTCGCACCATTTATCATATTTCTTCCCATATTTCTTCCCCTCTTCATTGTAGTTTCTAGTAGTAGGTGTAGAGCCCTTTATTACTGAAATCGGGGCTGCCTTACCCATCATAACTCCTTGTCTGGCATCTTCTCTCCTTACCTCTAAAAAAGTTTCACGAATAGTTGGCAAAGGCATCTTCCTCAGAGTTCTACCTCTTACTTCATTAAGTTCCTTATTTAGCCCAGCAACAAACACAAACACACGATCATTCTCTTGCCTTTTGATGAATAGGACACTTGTAAGACTCAATGAATTAGAGATTTTGATGTATGACAAACATATCATTTAATGTGTGTGCAAGTGTTTTTGGTATCCAATTGCAAAGACAGGTATCAAGTTAAGAATATCAAGTTCAATGAGCAATTCAAAGAGGAATATCCAAAGAAGGACTTGAAGAAATCAAAAGAGCAACAAGCAAGGCAAGGAACAAAGGAATCATCAAGACAAAGCTCAAAAGAGAATTACATTTAAGTCTTAGATGATTTGTAAGAGAAGACCTCTCTTAATCACAAATAGCCTTTTAAAAGATGCATGAAGAAAATCATTTTCATAATCTGCATTAAAAAGGAATAAGCTTTAAAGAAAATGATTTTTGGAAATTAACAAAATTATTTGTCAGTATAGCCATGTATTCAATGGGTGTATACCTTATTCTGGAACTGACAAATGAATAAAAGGTTTTTGATATTCAGTACATAGATGTACTACACCTATGCATAATATGAAATCAGATCAGTTATAAATGGTTAACTGAATACAGCCCTATACATAAGCTATGTACGCGTGTATTCAAGTTTCTGAAAAATCTGATGTTCATTAATACATAGATGTACTGAATGGGAGTACTGGTTGATTAACCAAGATTAATTTTGGAAAAACACGTACATCCATGTACTACACAGGTGTATAGTAACTATCAGTATGAATTTGGTTAATACATCCCTGTAGTCAACCCAAGTACAAGAAACCTGAAACAGTTTAACTGAATCTGTTATGATTCCAAATCTGTTTCTAACTAATCCCAAACGGTTACAATTTGTTTTTTGTATATACTGGGATTGAAAGAACACTCATAACATATCAGAATAACACGAAATCAATTTGAGAGATCAATTGTGAAAATCATTCATCTTCATTGAGCTATATTGTGAAAAGAGTGTTTCTTCTCATAGGTGCTTCAATTTTTATATTCACCTTCTGAGAGTTTAGATTAAATCCTTTTTCTTTCTGTTGAATTGTAAGAGAGTGGGAATCTCTCTGTGTGATTAGGGTGAGGCATCCCTAAGGTTAGAAAGAACATTGAGGCTTTTCACAAGGGTGTGGTATCCCAAGGTGAAAGGGTGCTCTGTGGTGTAAAGGTTTTTGAAGCACATGGGTAAAGCTTGCGGTTAATGTGTGAATACCCACATGTGGAGTGGGGACTGGGTGTAGGTCACAGTGGTGGTGACTGAACCAGTATAAATCTGGTTGTGTGGTATCTCTAAACCCAATCTCTTTAAGTTTCTGTTCTTGCGGATATAACTGAGTTCTTGACATTGAATGTTCATTATTGACTTCTGTTCTTGATGCCTGTAATCTGAATTGAACCCTGTCCAAACTGAAATCTAATTTGATTTGGTAAGATCTGTTCTTAAGGCTTAATCTCTGAACTGAATTGTGAATAACCTGTTCTTGAATTGCAAGGCTTAAAATTCAATCATTTACAAACTGTTCTTGTTTCTTAAAGATTGAATTGTATTCTATAGAACCTGATGGTTAAAGTTCAGAACTTGATCTGTGTTTTATCAATTCTGTAATCTGCATCTTCTTATCCTCATTATTCAATTCAAGGATTTGTAAAAAGCCCTTCACTGTTTTTAATAAAGATCCTGAGGCAACAAACCTTTTTTGAAAAGATTTTTTTAAGAGGGAAAGTTTTTAGAAAACTCAATTCACCCCCCTCTTGAGTGTTTAAAGCCAAACCAACAATTGGTGTCAGAGCTAAACTCTTGAGTTTGATTTAAAGTTTCAAGAGCTATGGCTTCAAATGACTATTTGAATGAAGGGGCTTCCCTTGACCGCCCTCTTGCCTTCAATATCTGAGTATAATTGGAAGGAAAGAATGGTAATCTTTCTTGAGGCAGCAGGTGTTGACATATGGGATGCAGTAGAAAATGGACCATTTGTCCCCTCTACTGTAGATGCTAATGGTGCTCCAAGAAATAAGCCTAAAACTGAATTGAATGAGGAAGATAAGGGGAGAGTTCAATATAATGCACGTGCTAAGAATATAATAACTTCTGCTTTGAGCCGTTATGAGTTTTTCAGGGTTTCCAATTGCAAGACAGCAAAGGAGATGTGGGATACACTACAAGTAACATATGAACGAACCACTGATGTCAAAAGAGCAAGGATGAACACCCTCACACATGAGTATGAGTTATTCAGAATGAAGCAAGGAGAACCAATGAGTGAAATGCAAAAGAGTTTCATACATATTGTTAACTAACTGGTTGGACTTGGAAAAGATATATCAAATGAGGATCAAATCAACAAAGTAATGAGATGCTCGAGTAGAGAGTGGCAGCCTAAAGTCACCGCAATTTCAGAATCTTGAGATCTTTTTTCCATGACCATTGCAACACTGTTTGGCAACTGCAAGAGCAAGAACTAGAATTGAACAGACTGAATGAAAGTGAAGAAACTGACAAAAAAGAAGAAAGGATTGGCCCTCAAGTCACAAGCCAAAGAGATAGAGGACAATGATGATGAAGACACAGAACATGATGCAGAATCTGAAGAAGAAATGAGAATGCTAGTTAGAAGATTCAAGAAGTTCCTGAAGAAGAAGGGAAACTTCAAAAGAAGCCACCACAGTGATTCAGAGAGTGAGGTAAATTCTGATTCACAACCCACTTTTGATGAATTACAAGATGATTTTGATGAGTTGCATGCTGAATATCTTAAAATTGCAAAACAACTTGTCTCATCTAAGAAAGTAATTGCTAAACAAAGTGATGAATATGCATGCTTGAAAATAAAAGAAAGAGAACTAGAAGCTAGGAATAAGATCTTGATTGCATCTGGCTCAAATTGTTCTAAGTGATGTACTTTGACTAAAGAAGTTGAAAAACTGAAAAATGACTTAGCAAGATTCACAAATGGTAGAGAAAACTTGAATGCTTTATTAGGACAGCAAAAGTGTGTTTATGATAAGGCTGGAATAGGCTATGAACCCAAGATACATGAGAAATCCTTCAAGAAATTTTTTGCTGCACCTAAGTCATCAAATACTCCATTTGTTAGATGCTATTTTTGTGCTAGAAAAGGTCACACTGCTTCTATATGCTTTTATAGAAATGATGCATATAATAAGTCCAAGTATGTGTGGGTTCCTAAAGGAACTTTTGATGGAACTAACTCTAAAGGACCCAAACAGTTTTGGGTACCTAAAGCACAAACATAAACTCTATTTTGTAGGTGTGTTGGAAAGCCAAGAATGTTAAATGGTACATAGATAGTGGCTATTCCAAGTACATGACAGGAGACAAAAGCAAGTTCATTACCTTTACTCCAAAATCAAGTGGAAGTGTTACATATGGAGACAATAACAAAGGGAAAATACTTGGCATTGGCAACATAGGAAGTGACTCAACAACAATCATTGAAGATGTATTATATGTTGAGGGACTAAAGCACAATCTCTTGAGTATAAGTCAGCTATGTGACAAACGTTATAAGATAATATCTCTTCAAATAATGCATGTTGTCTAATTTCAAAAGAGGAAGAGAATTGGCTTTGGCATAGAAGGATTGCACATATCCATATGAACCACTTAAACAAACTGATTTCTAAAGATCTTGTGGTAGGATTGCCTAAACTGAAATTTATGAAAGATGGTGTAACACCTTGTCTTTCCGTTAAGTGCCTTTGTATGCTTGTTTGGTTGGTTAAGCCTTAAGACTTAGCTTGAGGGTTAAGTGGGACTTCTAGGCTGAAATCGCTTCTCTTAGGCTTGTGCCTTGTGATTTTCTGGGTCACAAGCATGGCCATGTTTGTTAAGGAGCACGATTGTGCTCGTTGTGAGTGAGCGTCTTGCTGATAATGAGTTGAGCATGCCCATGCTCAACAGTGAGCACCCCCGTGCTCAACAGTGAGCATGTCCGTGCTCAATGGCAGGACGCGCTTCGCAAGCGCTAAGTTGAGCATGACCTTGCTCACCAGGAGCGCGACCGTGCTCAAGTCTGTGGCTTTAAATACGGAACAGTAACCGAGGGTTACGTCAGAACCCTATTTTGGCATTAGCAGCTTCCCCAATGCTGCTGCAACCCTTTCGTTCCCTATTTTCTCTAAACTCCTTTCGTTATTGGAGCAGTGGAGACCCTTGGGAGCATCTAGTTCGTTAGTGCCATTATTAGAAAGGTAACGATTCTTTCCCTCATTGGTTTCCTTTTCTTAGTTTGATCTGGGAACTGATAGTTTGTCCCTGTTGTTTGGCCAAGGCTTGGAAGCTGTTCGAGCCGGTTGAGGGAACGAGTCCAGTTTGTCGTTGGTTGTTACAGTTGAATCTCCAATCCAGGTATGAGAGAAGAATAGTGTTTACACTAGGCTAGGGAGTAGCGTAAGATGAGGGGTTCCTATAACCCTGTTTTATTGTTGTAGCTAACTGTTATTAATACTATGTTATGTTTGATTATGAATATGCCTTAATTATTGTCAATGCCATGATCTGCCTGGTTGTATGAGTTATTGTTATGTTGTTAGTTGGCTAATTGGTATGCCTCTTTGTTATAGTGTTATGATGTTGAATGCTAAATAGTGTATATTGATGAATGTTGCTATGTTGAATGCCATTGGTTTATTTACGATGAGGTTATGAGATTGCTATTGGCTGTTGTTATCGATGATGTTGATTGGCTATGTTGTTAATGCGTTGAATATGTTAATAAGACCCTAAACAGATTTAATAAGGACTCTTAGTTAATAGAAGAATTAATGGGTTAATTCCCAGAGGTGGAAATCACTCACTTCTGCAGAACAATGATATAATGTTGATGTGGGCTATGCTAAATGAGTATCAAATCAGCTGGGGATTTTGTGTTGCTACACATATACTGGAATGCAAGAAGAGCAATATGACTCTTGTGTACTATAGACTGGTATGCAAGCTTTTAGTTCATTTTATTGTTCCTTTGGATGGAGAAGAAAAGAAGGTTTGTAGAAGGGTGACTCATAAGTTTGATGAGGAAATTGTGAGCAAAATGAAACTCAAGAAAATTGATGGAATATGGGTTAGGAAAGCTGAAAATGAAATGCACAATACAGCTGAATCTTCTGGTGCACAAGGAAATGTTGCTCCTAAGTTTGCTCAACAAGTGCTTAATATGCTAAGAAATATGGATGGAAGACAAACTAAGAGACATCTTGTGCAAATGAATGCAATGACTAATCTGAATTTAAGGATGTCTAAGTTGGAAAAGAGTGTTAACTCAATCAAAGAAGTGCTAGGAGTTGATTTTCCAAACCCTGTACCTTCTGCCCCAAATCCAGAAACTGTGAATGTAGTAGACATTGCAAGAGCTGTTGTGGGGGAAGCTGAGCAACATGAGGACACTCCTACTGAACCATCAACCAAGGACCAAGACTTTATCTAGTTTTAGGACTTCTCTTTAGTTCTTAGAACTCTATTTTGAATTTGTTTGAAAGGCTAAATGCCTTGGTCTGTAACTGTTTTTGATGGATTCTGTGTTTTATCTCTATGATCTGTTTTGATGCACTCGTTCTATATGCTATGCTATGAAATGATTGAAATGTTATCTTCTCTACTATTTTAAATGGTTTAATCCTTTACCCTTTTTGATAATGCTAAAAGGGGGAGGAAAATGTATGAGATGCTAATAACAAACTGGAATAAAACTGAGATGCATATATTAAGAGGGAGTTCATATATCTCATAGATTGAGGGGAAGTCAAATGATTTTTTTTTTATTTGCTCTGATAGCATGAATTTTTTTTTACAAAAACACTTAGCTTCAGCTATATTACACTCTGATCTCATAATTTGTTAAAAGGTTTGTCATAATCAAAAAAGGGGAGTTTGTAAGACTCAATGAATTAGAGATTTTGTTGTATGACAAACATATCATTTAATGTGTGTGCAAGTGTTTTTGGTATCCAATTGCAAAGGCATGTATCAAGTTAAGAATGTCAAGTTCAATGAGCAATTCAAAGAGGAATATCCAAAGAAGGACTTGAAGAAATCAAAAGAGCAACAAGCAAGGCAAGGAACAAAGGAATCATCAAGACAAAGCTCAAAGGAGAATTAGATTTAAGTCTTAGATGATTTGTAAGAGAAGACCTCTCTTAACAAAAAATAGCTCTTTAAGAGATGCATGAAGAAAATCATTTTCATAATCTGCATTAAAAAGGAATAAGTTTTAAAGAAAATGATTATTGGAAATTAACAAAATTATTTGTCAGTACAACCATGTATTCAATTGGTGTATACCTTATTCTGGAACTGACAAATGAATAAAAGGTTTTTGATATTCAGTATATAGCTGTACTACACCTATGCATAATATGAAATCATATCAGTTATAAATGGTTAACTGAATGCAGCCCTGTACATAAGCTATGTACGAGTGTATTCAAGTTTCTGAAAAATCTAATGTTCATTAATACATAGATGTACTGAAGGGGTATACTGGTTGATTAACCAAGATCAGTTTTGGAAAAACACGTACAGCCATGTACTAAATGTGACACCCTTCTACCCCGCATGTTAATATAAAACATTTACTTAAAAGAGGTAATATAAAAACATGCCTTTATTTTATTAAAATAACTACTTGGATAAAAAGGTTTCACATCTCAACAAAGCAACGTGGAAATAACATAGTTTTAAAATAGTAAAACATAAACATGACAGATAAAGAAAACCCAACCCCGATGTCACATACAGAGCCGGTATAACTAAAATCCGGATACATCACGGAGACAAACTGAAATAATTGAAAACAACTAACAACTATAACTAAGCATCCTAACTAGAGTCAAGGCTCCTCAGAGTCACTCCTCCACTGGGTGCTCACCGTCCTCTGCATAAAGAGATACATGCAACAACAGAAACAGGAAAACAGGGAGTAAGAAATCATGTAAACACAACGGCATAGGAATATGGAATAAGATGAACATACATCAAAGCATGGCATAACAATATAACAACATACAATATTTATACATCATCATATAATATCATAACAACATGTTAATCATCCAACATATGCTATGCAATACAATGCAACCCCTACTCCACTACTCCATCAATGCATGTGGATCCAACTAACTCAGGAAGTCAACTTCGGAGTTACATATCCACATTGGCCATAAAAGCACCAACGCCGGCAGTTCACCAAACCATGGGTGAACCCCTTGGATAGCCGACGTACCATAACGGGGTACGCCACCTCGGGGGCGCACGGTTCACCAAACCATGGGTGAACCACCCGAGACTTGGGCCAGATCATCATAACAGGACGACCTCCCCTATGTTGAACATCCTCCTCTAACCAACTTCAACGTATGAATGCGTGAGCACAACAACACACCAAGTCAACCACCTCCTTTGCTTGGGTCAAAAAGCACCCAAGACTTATCACCAACATCAGCATCAACACCTTGACCCAAACCGTGGGGTCAAGGCCCCCTTGGCCAAAAAGCACCAAGGTCCAACTTAACAACACCTCGACTACAAAGCATCGAGGTTACTTTGGCCAAAAAGCACCAAAGCACAACAACGTGCGGTAACCCAAAGGGTACCGGCTTAACCATCTTATCGTCTTTAAACATCTTAATTAATATAATTAAGTTATCTAATCTTCATCATTTTATTGGTGCATTATCATAACGGTATTGGGGATAATAGGGGTTGGAACCCCTTTAAAACATTAACGTTGGATTCTGTTCAGGAGGGGAAGCACGGGTGTGCTTACCCTATGCACGGGAGTGCTCCTATTCGGCACGGCCGTGCTTCCTGGAGCATGGCCGCACTAATCTGGGCACGAAGGGTTGGGAACCCTTTGCCAAATCCTTTGGGGGTAAAGCATAGATCAAACTTATTGGTCTTTACTATAAGTACATTAACAGTAAATCTTATCACTTTCGCTTAATCTTTAGGTCTTATGACTTTTGGGGAATTAATCCTTTAATCTGGTTTCTCTCAAACTCTCATGGATCAATCCCTAGGTCTTAACTAAAACATTCGGCATGAAACCTCACCCCTCACTAACGCGGTTCATGTCTTATGAAGCATTTGGGAATAAATCCCTTAATTCCTATGTTAACTAAGAGTCCTAATTAAATCAATTAGAGTCTTATTAACATATTCAACATAACGGTAACACCATCATCAACAACATATCCAGTCAATGTGATCAACATAATCCATGTCATAACAACAACATTCATAATCATGGGTATTCATACCAATTCAACCAAAACTCATAGCATAAGACAATTCAATAGGCATACCACATCATGAACAACTCAACAATTATAACAAATAGACATACCAATCAATCCAATTAAATATATAAACAGTTCAGTCATACAACCAGGTAGATCATGGCATCAATAGCATTATAACAACAATAAACGGGGCTATGGGAACCCCTCATCTTACGCTATTCCCTAACCTAGTGTATACACTATTCTTCTCCCATACTTGGTATGCAGTTCGCGATTCAAAAGAAGAAAGAAGATCCACTAGGGTCTCGTCTCAGTAGCGCTTGTCTACGACTTCAAGAACACCAAAGAGACACTTTGGTTCAACTCTAAGATCAACAAATCAAAAGGAAGAGATCAAGAACTTGAAGGAAAGAATACAAGGGACAAGGTGCACGAATTTTACCTTTTCTAAAGTCCCAAATAGCAAGCACAACGAATCCCTATCTGTAGCGATGTTCTCCTATCAAGAAGCAGTGAAGAACGGTGCAAGAACGGGTTCCCTAGAGAGAGTTTTAGGGAGAAAAACCATAAGGATTCAAAGAGGAAGGAGGGAGGCAGTTTTCTGAGTGTTGGGGTCGTGTAAACTAGGTTTAGGTCGAGTCTAATGGTATATATATGAGTTTGGGTCATAACGGGTTCCTATTTCAGCCCAAACTGTATACTGTTCGGTATTTTGACCATAACTTGAGCTACAAGTTTCCGATTGAGGCTTTCTTGGTGTAGTTAGAAATCTCAGAGAAATATCTACAAATTAATATCTAATGATCGAATCCTAAATCAGACTCTAAGATGGTCAAAAGTTCGATGGAAGTTTAGCGACAGATTTGGTAGTTATTCCTAGATAGGATCCCTAGGAGATTATGATAAGATCTTAAGATATAAAGAAAAAGATGATGATCCTATATTGATAACGAGTCAAATCTGAATGGTTGAGGGCTAAAATCTAAAAATAACACTATCTCTATTTAAATACTAAATCACACGATATCTTATTATATCATTCTTAATCGCTTATTATTAATAAAATCACATATCATACATTAGCATATAAAATCATATATCCATATAAGATCAACCATTAGAGACACCATCTCATATTAATGCAAACAATCATATATTAAAACACATATTATCATATGTAATATATGTAATAAAAATACTATAACACTAATAACATCAACAACAACAACAACAACAATAATAATAATAATAATAATAATAATAATAACAACAACAACAACAACAACAACAACAACTAGGCATCCATAGTTACATATACGAAAATCGGGGTGTTACAATTCCACCCCCCTTATAAAAATTTCGCCCTCGAAATTTCTATCACCTTGATTAATCAAATTTCACCAACTAGGCACATAACCTCGATCAACTCCTCGGACTCGGAGACTCCAACCAAACCGAAAGAACTAAGGGTTCTTAACACTAAAGCATCATTACCTATAATTATTATAGATAATTCAAACAAAAACACACGGAAGACTCGCAATAGACTCATACCATGTCCAGACGGGGCCGAACTGCTCTGATACCACTAAATGTGACACCCTTCTACCCCGCATGTTAATATAAAACATTTACTTAGAAGAGGTAATATAAAAACATGCCTTTATTTGATTAAAATAACTACTTGGATAAAAAGGTTTCACATCTCAACAAAGCAACGCGGAAATAACATAGTTTTAAAATAGTAAAACATAAACATGACAGATAAAGAAAACCCAACCCCGATGTCACATACAGAGCCGGTATAACTAAAATCCGGATACATCACGGAGACAAACTGAAATAATTGAAAACAACTAACAACTATAACTAAGCATCCTAACTAGAGTCAAGGCTCCTCAGAGTCACTCCTCCACTGGGTGCTCACCGTCCTCTGCATAAAGAGATACATGCAACAACAGAAACAGGAAAACAGGGAGTAAGAAATCATGTAAACACAACGGCATAGGAATAGGGAATAAGATGAACATACATCAAAGCATGGCAAAACAATATAACAACATACAATATTTATACATCATCATATAATATCATAACAACATGTTAATCATCCAACATATGCTATGCAATACAATGCAACCCCTACTCCACTACTCCATCAATGCATGTGGATCCAACTAACTCAGGAAGTCAACTTCGGAGTTACATATCCACATTGGCCATAAAAGCACCAACACCGGCAGTTCACCAAACCATGGGTGAACCCCTTGGATAGCCGACGTACCATAACGGGGTACGCCACCTCGGGGGCGCACGGTTCACCAAACCATGGGTGAACCACCCGAGACAAGGGCCAGATCATCATAACAGGACGACCTCCCCTATGTTGAACATCCCCCTCTAACCAACTTCAACGTATGAATGCGTGAGCACAACAACACACAAGTCAACCACCTCCTTTGCTTGGGTCAAAAAGCACCCAAGACTTATCACCAACATCAGCATCAACACCTTGACCCAAACCGTGGGGTCAAGGCCCCCTTGGCCAAAAAGTACCAAGGTCCAACTTAACAACACCTCGACCAAAAAGCATCGAGGTTACTTTGGCCAAAAAGCACCAAAGCACAACAACGTGTTGGGAACCCTTTGCCAAATCCTTTGGGGGTAAAGCATAGATCAAACTTATTGGCCTTTACTAAGTCAATTAACAGTAAATCTTATCACTTTCGCTTAATCTTTAGGTCTTATGACTTTTGGGGAATTAATCCTTTAATCTGGTTTCTCTCAAACTCTCATGGATCAATCCCTAGGTCTTAACTAAAACATTCGGCATGAAACCTCACCCCTCACTAACGCGGTTCATGTCTTATGAAGCATTTGGGAATAAATCCCTTAATTCCTATGTTAACTAAGAGTCCTAATTAAATCAATTAGAGTCTTATTAACATATTCAACATAACGGTAACACCATCATCAACAACATATCCAGTCAATGTGATCAACATAATCCATGTCATAACAACAACATTCATAATCATTGGAATTCATACCAATTCAACCAAAACTCATAGCATAAGACAATTCAATAGGCATAACACATCATGAACAACTCAACAATTATAACAAATAGACATACCAATCAATCCAATTAAATATATAAACAGTTCAGTCATACAACCAGGTAGATCATGGCATCAATAGCATTATAACAACAATAAACGGGGTATGGGAACCCCTCATCTTACACTATTCCCTAGCCTAGTGTATACACTATTCTTCTCCCATACCTGATATGCGGTTCGCGATTCAAAAGAAGAAAGAAGATCCACTAGGGTCTCGTCTCAGTAGCGCTTGTCTACGACTTCAAGAACACCAAAGAGACACTTTGGTTCAACTCTAAGATCAACAAATCAAAAGGAAGAGATCAAGAACTTGAAGGAAAGAATACAAGGGACAAGGAGAACGAATTTTACCTTTTCTAAAGTCCCAAACAGCAAGCACAACGAACCCCTATCTGTAGCGATGTTCTCCTATCAAGAAGCAGTGAAGAACGGTGCAAGAACGGGTTCCCTAGAGAGAGTTTTAGGGAGAAAAACCATAAGGATTCAAAGAGGAAGGAGGGAGGCAGTTTTCTGAGTGTTGGGGTCGTGTAAACTAGGTTTAGGTCGAGTCTAATGGTATATATATGAGTTTGGGTCATAACAGGTTCCTATTTCAGCCTAAACTGTATACTGTTCGGTATTTTGACCATAACTTGAGCTACAAGTTTCCGATTGAGGCGTTCTTGGTGTAGTTAGAAATCTCAGAGAAATATATACAAATTAATATCTAATGATCGAATCCTAAATCAGACTCTAAGATGGTCAAAAGTTCGATGGAAGTTTAGCGACAGATTTGGTAGTTATTCCTAGATAGTATCCCTAGGAGATTATGATTAGGGATGGCAATTTTACCTGTGCCCGCGGGTACCCGCGGATAAAATCCGTGATGGGTATCGGGCGGGTAGTGATACGGGTACCCGCAGGACAAAATAAACGGGGATTTAAAATACCCGTTTACTGACAGGCGGGGGCGGGTATCGTGGTACCCACGCCCGCGGGTCCCCGTACCTGCGTTGGAAATTACTATATTGCCCTTTTTATATTAAACCCTAAGTGAGCAAGTCATTAGTCATAGACTCATCATGTCTGATGCGCCGTTCCTTCTCCATCACAAAACAGAACCCGTGTCCCTTTCCCTTCCTTCTTCATCTCAATCACGACCCCACCGCCGTCGCATCGTCCCTTCCGGCCACCCCCATCCCTTCCAGCCGCGCACTGTCCAGGCCGCCTTCTCCCCGCCACGCGCAACCCATACATCTCTCCCTTCCATTTGTTGCTTGCTGTCTCTACTTGTTTTTCTCTCAGCGGCGTCTTGGTTTTCTCTCAGCGGCGTCACCATAAGCTCATCTTATCTCCTCCACCTTCGTCCTTCAGATCGCCGCCGTCCCCACCGGCCACTCGCAGAAGCGCAAGCTCCTCTGCCTTTTGTTCCTCCATGTCCATCCCTCCACGCACAGACCAGATCTGTGAGCTAGCTTCCCTCCCTCTCTCCGAATCATCATCCACCAGATTTGCTTTGTCAGTGCTCTGCTTGGTTCTTGTTTGGTTACTGGGAAACACTAAGAAAATGAAAGTGGAAGCAACTCTGTTAATTTTTCTTCCTTTTTTTTTGTCTGTTATTTCAGTTTTATTGATCACTACTGCAGTTCATTGTGAAAAGTTTTGGTCTTTATTGGTCTTTATTGATTACTACTGCAGTTCATTGTGAAAAGTTTTGGTCTCTGGAATAGAGTTAAACATTGTTTGAACTTTGATTGTTTTGATTTTGATTATTAGCTGGTTGCTATATGTGGAAAATTTTCACTTTTCAACTAGATTAACGCTTCTTTTTAATTGATGACAAATATCCATGGGTATCCGTTTAATCCGCGGATACCCGTAATATCCGTCAAATACCCGTCCAGCGGGTACCCGTGCGGGTGGCGGGCGGGGACGGGCACGGATTTATCCGCCGCGGGCGGGGGCGGGGGAGGGGCTACCCGTGCCCGCCCGGCCCCGTTGCCATTCCTAATTATGATAAGATCTTAAGATATAAACAAAAAGATGATGATCCTATATTGATAAGGAGTCAAATCTGAATGGTTGAGGGCTAAAATCTAAAAATAACACTATCTCTATTTAAATACTAAATCACACGATATCTTATTATATCATTCTTAATCGCTTATTATTAATAAAATCACATATCATACATTAGCATATAAAATCATATATCCATAAAAGATCAAACATTAAGAGACACCATCTCATATTAATGCAAACAATCATATATTAAAACACATATTATCATATGTAATATATGTAATAAAAATATTATAACACTAATAACATCAACAACAACAATAACAACAACAATAATAATAATAATAATAATAATAATAATAACAACAACAACAACAACAACAACAACAACTAGGCATCCATAGTAACATAATACCTTATACGAAAATCGGGGTGTTACACTACACAGGTGTACAGTAACTATCAGTATGAATTTGGTTAATACATCCCTGTAGCCAAACCATATTCCAGAAACCTGAAACAGTTTAACTGAATCAGTTATGATTCCAAATCTATTTCTAACAAATCCCAAACGGTTACAATTTATTTTCTCTATATACTGGGATTGAAAGAACACTCATAACGTATCTGAATAACACGAAATCAATTTGAGAGATCAATTGTGAAAATCATCCATCTTCATTGAGCTATATTGTGAAAAGAGTGTTTCTTCTCATAGGTGTTTTAATTTGTGTATTCAACTTCTGAGAGTTTAGATCAAATCCTTTTTCTTTCTATTGAATTGTAAGAGAGTGGGAATCTCTCTGTGATTAGGGTGAGGCATCCGTAAGGTTAGAATGAACGTTGCAGCTTTTCACAAGGGTGTGGTATCCCAAGGTGAAAGAGTGCTCTGTGGTGTAAAGGTTTTTCTAGCACCTGGGTAAAGCTTGTGGTTAGTGTGTGAATACCCATATGTGGAGTGGGGACTGGATGTAGGTCACAGTGGAGGTGACTGAACCAGTATAAACCTGGTTGTATGATATCGCTAAACCCAATCTCTTTAAGTTTCTGTTCTTACGCATATAACTGAGTTCTTGACATTGAATGTTCATTATTGACTTCTGTTCTTGATGCTTGTAATCTGAATTGAACCCTGTGCAAACAACAATCTAATTTGTTTTGGTAAAATCTGTTCTTAAGGCTTAATCTCTGAACTGAATTGTGCATAACCTGTTCTTGAATTGCAAGGCTTAAAATTCAATCATATACAAACTGTTCTTGTTTCTTAAAGATTGAATTGTATGATATAGAACCTGATTGTTAAAGGTCAGAACTTGATCTGTGTTTTATAATTCTATAATCTGCATCTTCTTATCCTCATTGTTCAATTCAAGAATTTGTAAAAAGCCCTTCACTGTTTTTAATAAAGATCCTAAGGGAACAAACCTGTTTTGAAAAGAATTTTTTTAAGAGGGAAAGTTTTTAGAAAACTCAATTCACCCCCCCCCCCCCAAGTGTTTGAAGCCAAACCAACAACACTGTCTTCAGTACACCTCCAATTGTCCTCATAACAGAGATCCAATTCCTGCCATAGAGTCATTAATTCATTAAAATAAATAGTCACATCTCCATTACCTTGTTTGGCATGCATTGACCTGGATTTTAAATCAAAAATTTGAGAGGAATTCTAAATGTCAGAGTATGTATCTTTGACAGCTTCCCAGACATCATTCGCAGTTGGCAAGAACATGAAGAGCTTTCCAATTGCTGGTTCCATGGAATTAATTAGCCAAGCAATGATTAAAGAATTGTAAGATTTCCAGAACTTGAAATTTGAATCACTACTTGTAGGCCTCGGCGTGTCTCCTGTAAGAAATCCAAACTTGCCTTTGCTTTCTAGGATCAATCTAACAGTCTTGGACCATTCTTTATAGTTTTCCCCATGAAGCCGTGGAACACTAACCTAAAGGGAATTAGAAAAAGCACTCTTGGCCATTAAATGACAGTTCAGGCCTCCACCGACACCACCACAGGCGCCGCCAGCACCACCTGCGCCGGCGCCACCTGTGCCACTGCCTGCATCGCTGGTGCCACTTGCGGTGCTGCCTCCTGCACCAGCGCCGCCACCTATACCTCCGCCTACGCCCACACCCGCACGGCTTGGTGCAGCACCTCCTACGCCGCCACTGTCTGGACCGCCACCGCTATTGACTCAGCCGCCTCCTGTCACGTTGCTGTTGCACCCATCTTCAACAACATCTTTAAGGGCGTGCTTCTAAGAGTTTGGGCATGCTGCCTGTAACAGCCTCTTTTTAATTACGCTGTTTTACCGGTTAAAAATATAATTATTTATATTTTTATCTGAGGCCAAGTAAATGATTTTGGATAAAACAAAATCATATTCATACTCTACCTTAGGGTAGGAAGTTAAAGTAAAATTTTGGGTTGAAAATTCAGACAGAAACCGGTCTGCGTTTTCATTGATAGTATAAATTTACTAATCAGAAAACTTAATTTTGACCCGTGACCGAAACATCAATGATTCTTATCCTTTTTTAAGTGCTATGAGTCATTTTCATATTTTCCCTCTAAAATAAATATTATATTTTATTCGGGCGAAATAATTAAACACAACGTGCGTAAAAACTCTAGGTCGGGTAAATGGCAGAGCTGGGTGTGGTGCAGAGATGATAGAAGTGATTGATGGGACTTGTAAAAATTGTCACATCATAACTCATCAAAGTCATGATGACAACTTTAAAGATATAGTTTTATATTAAACTAAAACCTATTAAGTGTCTTGCTTAAAGATCCAAACATTTTCTTTCCTAATCTACCCCAAGTCCCACGGCTACCCCCCCCCCCCCCCCCCCCCCCCCCCCCCCACCACATTATAAGCCCATCTCCTTAATTTTTGCCTCTTCATTTTTACACAAACACAAAGTCGTCTTCTTCTTCTTCAAGAGCTCCAAGTGCTCCATTGTTGAAGTTCATCAAGATCATCATTTTCTTTCATTTTCTTCACACACTTGAGGTAACATAATGATCCTTGATCATCTCTTCTACTTCTTGAACTTATTTTCTTCCTATTTCATGATTTTTCATTCCTAGATCTAGAACTTCAAATAATTCTAGAAAATTGCAGAAAAATCCTTTTAATGTGAAACCAATTGCTATGATATCTAAATGACTTCTACTATCATCATCTAAGAGCTTGTGAGCAAAATAATTTTCTTTCCCTATTTGCTTGATGAGGCCGAAACCCCCTAGGAAAATGGGTTTGATGTTTTTGTTTCATTTTTGAAATCTAATGCTTGATTTAAGCTCTGTAGTATATATATAATCTAAATCCAAGAGCTTGAATCCAACTAAAATTCCTAGCCTATTTTTATTAAGAAGGCCGAAACTACGCTTGTTGGAGCAAATGAGATTTTGTTCAATTTGTTGATTAATGATGCTTGTTCTTGCTTCTATTATGCCTTGTGATCTTAAATCCAAGAGCTTGAATTAAAAGGAATTTTCTAGGTTATTTTGCCATTGGAGGCCGAAAACCTAAAGGAGAAGGATTGAATGATTTTTGCTCAATCTTAAACTTATGACGATTTATATTGTCTCTCTAATGCCTTAGTATCCTAAATCCAAGAGTTTGAACTCAAAAGAATTTCCTAGCCTATTTTTACTCTTGAGGCCGAAACCCTACCTAAAGGGATTGGATGATTTTAGTTCATATTTTCAACTTATAGTAATTTATCCTTGCTATCTAAGACTCTAGGAATTAGTATCCAAAAGATTGGAATGATTTGAGAACCCTGGCCCTCTTTTGATTAGTTGGCCGAACCTAGCATAATATGTCCATAGTTGGATTTGGTTGATTAATTTAGTTGAATGTTGAATTTGGTTGAAGGTTAAATTGTCAACTTATGGCGTGGTAACGAGGAGCTTCGAATTCGTGATTCCGGTGTTTATTCTGGTGGGGGAAAGAACCAACCTACCGTCGGAATGGATAAGTAGCACATAATATGATAATTGTGTAGGGCGACCTAAACCCTACTAGTGGTCGAGTAATCGACAAGACCCAAAATCACCTTGAATGCTTTTCTGAAATATCAATGATGATTTGGGGATTGTAGGTTTATCGACTTTAGGATAATTTTATCTTATATGAGGTTGATTGAATTTATCGTTTTTATTATTGAATTGCTTTATGTGATATTTTGATGTTAGAATATTTTGTTGATTATTGTGTTATGCATTATCTGCCTGGTTTTTAATATTGTGCTTAGTTGATTCTTAAGCTAAGATATGGGTAGTTCGGATATTGTTGGTTTGGGTGACAGGATAATGGTGACTTAGAGAAGCCTAACCTAGAGTAATGATTTCAAAGAGGAAGTGTGACATAGAACATGTGTTGAGGCGATGATGAAAGGTTAAGGTACTAGGATGTTATTAATGTGAGTCAGTGAGATTCATATGTTTGCATTGTTATTCACAACCGTGTATTTAGAATACATGAGGTCCGAAGTTTTCGCTGGACCGTTCCACCTTATATATAGGTTGTGCAGCTATAGTGTCATTGATATTCATGAGCACCCTCGGGAGTGGACAGGGAGTGCACCGGGATAGTTGTGCAGCTATAGTGTGATTGCTTTGCATGAGCGCCCTACCAGGAATGGGGGTGTGCACCGGGATTTAGGAATGTGTCACTTGGACGGGCTGACTAACATCCTTCAACGGGAATGGGATGTGTGACAGAAATAGAGATGACCACGTCCGCATAAAAGTTGGATTTGCATGAGTGTGAGGGTAGAGGATGTTATTGTTAAGAAAGGAGATTGAGGATTGTTGGTTTGATGTTGAGTGTGTGTGACAGTTGTTATATTATATGTTATGTACTTCCTTTCCGCTTTTGAGGGTATAAATGTTTCTTAACCCCTTTAAATTTGTTGTATGATGTATTGTATTTCTTATGCGATCGTACAAGAAGACCTTTTGGAGGAGCCTGTTGATGAGGAGTTGGATGGAACTCCCTATGAACCAGCAGCCGGAGGTGGAGCTGTGAATTAAAGTGTTAAAGTTTAGGAAGTATGACCAGTATGTCTTTTGAGATATTTTATCTTTTCCGCTAGTTATAAATAGTTTGTATAATTAATAAGTACCTGTGAGGGATCCTACTGATAGGATACCCTAAACGGTGTTTTAGTAATGTAATGGACAAACATATGTATTTATATATTATTATGATGGTGTGTTTAAGTTTGCAGAAGTTATATGGTCATTAATTAAGTTTTTAATTCCTTCGTATTTTTTTGGGTTATGATTAATGTTAAGTACACGATGAAGTTTAATAAATAACCAATGGCACAATGGGGTACATCAGGGTGTCTCATTTTGGTGTCAAAGCAGTTTGATTCTAATCAGACTGTGAGGTTTAGGATGTTGTTACTTGTCGTGTCTAGTTGAATCCACATTGGATGTTGACTATGCTTAGAAACTAGGTAGTGTGTCCGAACTTGAGGCGATAACTGATATTAGTGTGGCATATAGTATGTATATACTTGTTTATGTAGTATTATATGACATACGGATGGGAGCTGATGATTTCTTTAAATAGGATCATTGCTCGAGGAAGTGGACGTGGTAACAATAGTGGTGATGGATCACCTGAAAGAATTGCTGGAGCTAGCAATGTTGAAACCGATCATACTGGGGGTGGAGGAGAGTCATCTGAGACTCCAAATACCATGAAAGATATAGCGGCTGCCTTGTTACTACAAACACATCAGAATGCTGAGATGCTGCAAATGAATAGAGAACATCAGGAATTGCAGAATCAAAGGAGAGCTGCACAAGCTGAAGATGCCGGAATGGCTACTTTCCTGAAAGGGAAGCCACCCCAATTCTGAGGAGATTATGACACAGAGAAGGGAGAATGGTGGATACAAGAGGTAGAGAAGATATTCGATACCATGCGCTGTAGAGAGGATAGGAAAGTTACCTATGCTGCCTTTATGTTAACTAGAGGAGCAGAGTCTTGGTGGAGAGGCAAGAGAAGATTACTGGAGGCAGAGGGCAGAATTATCACCTAGCAGCTGTTTAGTGAGTGTTTCTTTGAGAAGTGTTTTCCACGTTTAATTCGACGCGAGAAAGAGAGGGAATTCACGAGTCTCAAGCAAGGCAATATGACGGTTGGTGATTACGCGTCGCGTTTTGAGGCTCTGATTAAGTATTCAGAATTTTATCAGAGGTTCCCAGATGAAGATTGGCAGTGTAGGAGATTTGAGGAAGGACTCAGAAATGAGTTGCAGAGGGGTGTAGTGTCTCTTGACATTCAAAGTTTCCCCAAACTGGTTGAGAGATGTGGAGCTATAAAGAGTATAGATCCGAGGATGGCTAATGAGCAGAAAAAATTGAGGATTGGAGGTCCTAACCGATCAGGTTTTCAGAGACGCGGAGGAAGTGGTTCTTAGTGGAGACAGAGACCATATGCTAGACCAGTGCAGACACCGGCACCAGCACCAATGAGTGGAGCGCGTCAGCAGTAACAAGGCTTGTTTTGCTTCAGATGTAGAGAACCGCATTATGCTAGGGACTGTATGAATAGGCCTGGGAAACCAGGTCATATGGCACGAGACAGCAGACAGCGGGCTGTGCAGCAGCCGGTAGCTGCAGGTAGAGGAAATGGAGGAAATAGAGGTGGAGCTGGAAGAGGAGTCCCAACAGCAGGACAATAGGGAACACGACCTCAGGCCACGGGAAGAGTGTTTATTGTGAGGGGATCTAAATCCTCTCAATCTGCGGATCTTATACAAGGTATGTGTTTGATAGATGGTAGACTCTCGTCAGTATTGTTTGACTCAGGTGCTACACATTCCTTTTTTTTGCATGAATGTGTAGATCATTTGCAATTGCTTGTTTCTAAATTACCTTATACCCTTACAGTATCTATTCCAACTAGTAATCCTTTGACTACTATGTCTGTCTGTTTACACTGTCCTATAGTTGTTGAGGATAGGACATTTACTGTAGATCTTATCTGTTTGCCTATGCAACAGATAGATGTTATCCTTGGCATGGATTGGCTTTCAGCTAACCATGTAATGCTAGATTATTCTAGTAAAACCTTATCATTGTTTGAGTCTTCTAGTGTAGTCTCTGCTAATGAAGGAGTATCCATGAGGAGTGATGATTCTCGACAGTACGTGATGCTTTTCGCAGTGGAAGCTAATGAGACTCCTAGCATAGATTCTATGCCTATTGTGAGAGAGTTTCCTAAAGTTTTCCCTCCCGACGTTCCAGGTTTGCCACCCGAGCGAGAGGTGGAATTCACCATAGATCTTGTACCAGGGATAGGACCTATATCTATAGCACCCTATCGGATGTCACCTGTTGAGTTGGCTGAGTTGAAGAAACAATTGGATGACATGTTAGGGAAAGAGTTCATCAGACTTGAAGCCTTGAATGATTTGTTTTGCTTGGTATGCGACAATTAACTTTGAATATGATCTCTTTCAAAAGAAATTTTATTCAAAGTGGAGAAATTGTGATTGAATATGTTGATACTACTAAGCAACTTTTTGGTATCTTCACCAAACCTTTGAACAAGGAAAGCTTCTTTTTCATTAGAAAATAATTGGGCATAATTGATCAATCCTATATCTGATCTTTGTTGAAAGTGTTTGTATGTTTGTATCACTGTGTGAATATGCTTTGTTATTATATAATTTGTCTGTGAGATCCTTTATCTGTGTGTGATTAGTAGAGAGTTTCAGTGAAAAACAAATTGATCAGGTACACCAATGTACTGAACCTATGTACGCGTATGAAAATCTGAAAATTTGTTTCATACATGGGTGTGATCAATAGATGTATGGAGGATCTGGAATGAATTCCCATGTGTTTTAGTCTGATACATCCCTGTTATAGATAGATGTACTTAAAACTCTGAAATACAATTCCTGAATGTCATAAATATACATGGGTGTACTACAAGCATGTATTAAAAGTCTGAGAAACTCAGAATGAACTTTCCTTAATACACGGGTGTATTACACCCCAGTATGCGAAATATATAAATAGACCTGTGTAAGCGCCCTGTTTCAAATTCAAATCCTTTGAAACCAACTCTCTTTTCACCTAATCTGAAACCCTAGCAGAGCTAATCTCAACCAGTTCACTACCCAACACTGAACCCTAACATGGCAAGAACCAAGAGCACTGCTCCTATCCCATACAAAGATGCTGAAAAGAAGGGAAAGGAAGTGGATATTTCCAAAAATGCTGAAAACAAGAAGATGAAGGAAGTGGAACCTTCCAAGCAGAAAGAGAAGAAGCAAAAGGCTGCTTCAACGTCATATATGGATGAAGATGCTTTTCTGTAAAGGTATTTCTCTGATACTGATCAAAAGGAATTCTTTAAGCAAAATTTCAGAGATAGAGAAATTCTTGAACCTAGGATAATGGACTTCAAGTACTTTGAAGATAATGGTTTTGAGTTAAAAGAAACTCCAATCAAACAAAGGGTTAAGGATTTTCTGGAGATCAAATATGACTTTTACCCTTTTCTGATCAAAGTCTTTTATTCAAATTTTGAGATGAATGCAAATGGAATCAGTTCTGAGGTTAAAGGTGTTAAGATTAGAATGACTTTAGGGGAGTTTAGCAACTTTGCTAGTTTACCCTTTTCTGGACCAAGCACTGCTGGAACAGGTCCTAATTCTGAATGGTACAATGAATATGATAGGACCACAGCTAGAAACAGCATAGTAACAACTGATGAACCTGAAGGTAGGATCACCTACACAAGTGTGCTGAGTGTTGAGAATAGTTTATTGCACTATGCTTTGTGCAGGATCCTAATTCCAAGATGTGGAAATCACTCACTTCTGCAGAACAATGATATAATGCTGATGTGGGCTATGCTAAACGAGTATCAAATCAGCTGGGGATTTTGTGTTGCTACACATATGCTGGAATGAAAGAAGAGCAATATGACTCTTGTGTACCCTGGACTGGTATGCAAGCTTTTAGCTCATTTTAATGTTCCTCTGGATGGAGAAGAAAAGAAGCTTTGTAGAAGAGTGACTCATAAGTTTGATGAGGAAATTGTGAGCAACATGAAACTGAAGAAAATTGATGGAATATGGGTTAGGAAAGCTGAAAATGAAATGCACAATACAGCTGAATCTTCTGGTGCACAAGGAAATGTTGCTCCTATGTTTGCTCAACAAGTGCTTAAGATGCTAAGAAATATGGATGGAAGACAAACTAAGAGACATCTTGTGCAAATGAATGCAATAACTAATCTGAATTTAAGGATGTCTAAGTTGGAAAAGAGTGTTGCCTCAATCAAAGAAGTGCTAGTAGTTGATTTTCCAAACCCTGCACTTTCTGCCCCAAATCCAGAAATTGTGAATGTAGAAGACATTGCAAGAGCTACTATGGAGGAAGCTGAGCAACATGAGGACACCCCTGCTGAACCATCAACCAAGGACCAAGACTCTATCTAGTTTTAGGACTTCTCTTTATTTCTTAGAACTCTATTTTGAATTTGTTTGAAAGGCTAAATGCCTTGGTCTGTAATTGTTTTTGATGGATTCTGTGTTTTATCTCTATGATCTGTTTTGATGCACTTGTTCTATATGATATGCTATGAAATGATTGAAATGTTATCTTCTCTACTATTTTAAATGATTTTATCCTTTACCCTTTTTGATAATGCTAAAAGGGGGAGGAAAATGTATAAGATGCTGATAACAAACTGGAATAAAACTGAGATGCATATATTAAGGGGGAGTTCATATATCTCATATATTGAGGGGGAGTCAAATGATTTTTTTTTTAATTGCTCTGATAGCATGTTTTTTTTTTTGTTTACAAAAACACTTAGCTTCTGCTATATTACACTCTGATCTCATAATTTGTTAAAAGGTTTGTCATAATCAAAAAGAGGGAGTTTGTAAGACTCAATGAATTAGAGATTTTGATGTATGACAAACATATCATTTAATGTGTGTGCAAGTGTTTTTGGTATCCAATTGCAAAGACATGTATCAAGTTAAGAATGTCAAGTTCAATGAGCAATTCAAAGAGGAATATCCAAAGAAGGACTTGAAGAAATCAATAGAGCAACAAGCAAGGCAAGGAACAAAGGAATCATCAAGACAAAGCTCAAAGGAGAATTAGATTTAAGTCTTAGATGATCTGTAAGAGAAGACCTCTCTTAATCAAATATAGCTCTTTAAGAGATGCATGAAGAAAATCATTTTCATAATCTGCATTAAAAAGGAATAAGTTTTAAAGAAAATGATTTTTGGAAATTAACAAAATTATTTGTGAGTACAGCCATGTATTCAATGGGTGTATACCTTATTCTGGAACTGACAAATGAATAAAAGGTTTTTGATATTCAATACATAGATGTGCTACACCTATGCATAATATGAAATCATATCAGTTATAAATGGTTAAATGATTGCAGCCCTGTACATAAGCTATGTACGAGTGTATTCAAGTTTTTGAAAAATCTAATGTTCATTAATACATAGATGTACTGAAGGGGTGTACTGGTTG
This sequence comes from Echinosophora koreensis, assembly GCA_035048595.1. NCBI lineage: Eukaryota > Viridiplantae > Streptophyta > Magnoliopsida > Fabales > Fabaceae > Echinosophora > Echinosophora koreensis. The sequence continues at coordinate 792,323 of JAPCYP010000096.1, forward strand.
ATTAATCAAGATCAGTTTTGGAAAAACACGTACAGCCATGTACTACACAGGTGTACAGTAACTACCAGTATGAATTTGGTTAATACATCCCTGTAGTCAAACCATATTCCAGAAACCTGAAACAGTTTAACTGAATCTGTTATGATTCCAAATCTGTTTCTAACTAATCCCAAATGGTTACAATTTGTTTTCTAACTATACAAGTTGGTTAATTTGTGTATTCAACTTCTGAGAGTTTAGATCAAATCCTTTTTCTTTCTATTGAATTGTAAGAGAGTGGGAAATCTCTCTGTGTGATTAAGGTGAGGCATCCGTAAGGTTAGAATGAACGTAGAAGCTTTTCACAAGGGTGTGGTATCCCAAGGTGAAAGAGTTCTCTGTGGTGTTAACGTTTTTCAAGAACGTGGGTAAAGCTTGCGGTTAGTGTGTGAATACCCACATGTGGAGTGGGGACTGAATGTAGGTCACAGTGGTGGTGACTGAACCAGTATAAATCTGGTTGTGTGGTATCTCTAAACCCAATCTCTTTAAGTTTTTGTTCTTGCACATATAACTGACTTCTTGACATTGAATGTTCATTATTGACTTCTGTTCTTGATGCTTGTAATCTGAATTGAACCCTGTGCAAACTGCAATCTAATTTGATTTGGTAAAATATGTTCTTAAGGCTTAATCTCTGAACTGAATTGTGCATAACCTGTTCTTGAATTGCAAGGCATAAAATTCAATCATATACAAACTGTTCTTGTTTCTTAAAGATTGAATTGTATGCTATAGAACTTGATTGTTAAAGGTCAGAACTTGATCTCTGTTTTACAAATTATATCATCTGCATCTTCTTATCCTCATTGTTCAATTCAAGAATTTGTAAAAAGCCCTTCACTGTTTTTAATAAAGATCTTGAGGGAACAAACCTGTTTTGAAAAGATTTTTTTAAAAAAGGAAAGTTTTTAGAAAACTCAATCCCCCCCCACCCCCCCTCTCGAGTGTTTGAAGCCAAAACAACACTGTCTTCAGTACACCTCCAATTGTCCTCATAACAGAGATCCAATTCCTGCCATAGAGTCATTAATTCATTAAAATAAATAGTCACATCTTCATTACCTTGTTTGGCATGCATTAAACTGGATTTTAAAAAAAAAATTTGAGAGGAATTCTGAATGTCAGAGTATGTATCGTTGACAGCTTCCCAAACATCTTTCGCAGTTGGCAAGAACATGAAGGACTTTCCAATTGCTGGTTCCATGGAATTAATTAGCTAAGCAATGTGTAAAGAATTCTAAGATTTCCATAACCTGAAATTTGGATCACTGTTTATAGGCCTCGGCGTGTCTCCTGTAAGAAATCCAAACTTGCCTTTGCTTTTTAGGATCAATCTAACAGTCTAGGACCATTCTGTATAGTTTTTCCCATGAAGCCGTGGAACACTAACCTGAAGGGAATTAGAAAAACCCTTTTGGCCATTAAATGACAGTTCAAGCCCACGCCGACACCACCACTGGCGCAGCCAGCACCACCTACGCCGGCGTCATCTGTGCCACTGCCTGCATCGCTAGTGCCACCTGCGGCACCGCCTCCTGCAGCAGCGCCGCCGCCTATACCTCCGCCTACGCCCACACCCGCACGGCTTGGTACAGCACCTCCTACGCCGCCACTGCTTGGACCACCACCGCTGTTCACTGGGCCGCCTCCTGTCACGTTGCTGTTGCGCCCGTTTTCAACAACATCTTTAATGGCGTGCTTCCAAGAGTTTGGGCGTGCTGCTTGTAACAGCCTCTTTTTAATTATGTTGTTTTACCGGTTAAAAATATAATTATTTATATTTTTATCTGATACCAAATAAATGATTTTGGATAAAATAAAATCATATTCATACTCTACCTTAGGGTAGGAAGTTATAGTAAAATTTTGGGTTGAAAATTCAGACAGAAACAGGTCTGCATTTTCATTGACAGTTCAAATTTACTGATCAGAAAACTTAATTTTGACCCATGACCGAAACATCAATGATTCTTATCCTTTTTAAGTGATATGAGTCATTTTCATATTTTCGCTCTAAAATAAATATTATATTTTATTCGGGAAAAATAATTAAACACAACGCGCGTAAAAACTCTAAGTAGGGTAAACGGCAGAGCTGGGTGTGGTGCAGAGATGTTATGGGCAGAGATGATGGAAGTGATTGATGGGACTTGTAAAAATTTTCACATCATAACTCATCAAAGTCGTTATAACAACTTTAAAGATATAGTTTTATATCAAACTATAACCTATTACGTGTCTTGCTTAAAGATCCAAACATTTTCTTTCCTTCATTTTTTTCTCTTCATTTTTACACAAACACAAAGTCGTCTTCTTCTTCTTCTTCAAGAGCTCCAAGTGCTCCGTTGTTGAAGTTCATTAAGATCATCATTTTCTTTCATTTTCTTCACACACTTGAGGTAACATGATGATCCTTGATCATCTCTTCTACTTCTTGAACATATTTTCTTCCTATTTCATGATTTTCCATTCCTAGATCTAGAACTTCAAATAATTGTAGAAAATTGCAGAAAAATCCTTTTAATGTGAAACCAATTGCTATGATCTCTAAATGACTTCTACTGTCATCATCTAAGAGCTTGTGAGCAAAATAATTTTATTTCCCTATTTGCTTGATGAGGCCGAAACCCCCTAGGAAAATGGGTTTGATGTTTTTGTTTCATTTTTGAAATCGAATGCTTGATTTAAGCTCTCTAGTATATATATAATCTAAATCCAAGAGCTTGAATCCAACTAAAATTCCTAGGCTCTTTTTATTAAGAAGGCCGAAACTATGCTTGTTGGAGCAAATGAAATTTTGTTCAATTTGTTGATTAATGATGCTTGTTCTTGCTTCTATTATGCCTTGTGATCTTAAATCCAAGAGCTTGAATTAAAAGGAATTTTCTAGGTTATTTTGCCATTGGAGGCCGAAAACCTAAGGAAGAAGGATTGAATGATTTTTGTTCAATCTTGAACTTATGACAATTTATATTGTCTCTCTAATGCCTTAGTATCCTAAATCCAAGAGTTTGAACTCAAAAGAATTTCCTAGCCTATTTTTACTCTTGAGGCCGAAACCCTACCCAAAGGGATTGGATGATTTTAGTTCATATTTTCAACTTATAGTAATTTATCCTTGCTATCTATGACTCTAGGAATTAGTATCCAAAAGATTCGAATGATTTGAGAACCCTAGCCCTCTTTTGCTTAGTTGGTCGAACCTAGCATAATATGTCCATAGTTGGATTTGGTTGATTAATTTAGTTGAATGTTGAATTTGGTTGAAGGTTGAATTGTCAACTTGTGGCGTGGTAACGAGGAGCTTCGAATTCGTGATTCCGGTGTTTGCTCAGGTGGGGGAAAGAACCAACCTACCATCGGAATGGATAAGTAGCACATAATATGATAATTGTGTAGGGCGACCTAAACCCTACTAGTGGTTGAGTAATCGACAAGACCCAAAATCACCTTGAATGCTTTTCTGAAATATCAATAATGATATGGGGATTGTAGATTTATCGACTTTAGGATAATTTTATCTTATATGAGGTTGATTGACTTCATCGTTTTTATTATTGAATTGCTTTATGTGATATTTTGATGTTGGAATATTTTGTTGATTACTGTGTTATGCATTATCTGCATGGTTTTTAATATTGTGGTTAGTTGATTCTTAAGCGAAGGTATGTGTAGTTCGGATGTTGTTGGTTTGGGTGAGAGGATAATGGTGACTTAGAGAAGCCTAACCTAGAGTAATGATTTCAAAGAGGAGGTGTGACATAGAACATGTGTTGAGGCGATGATGGAAGGTTAAGGCACTAGGTTGTTATTAATGTGAGTCGGTGAGATTCATATGTTTGCATTATTGTTCACAACCATGTATTTGGAATACATGAGGTCCGAAGTTCTCGCTAGACCGTTCCACCTTAGATATAGGTTGTGCAGCTATAGTGTCATTGATATTCATGAGCATCCTCGGGAGTGGACCGGGTGTGCACCGGGATAGTTGTGCAGCTATAGTGTCATTGCTTTGCATGAGCGCCCTATCGGGAATGGGGGTGTGCACGGGGATTTAGGAACGTGTCGCTTGGGTGGGCTGACTAACATCCCTCAGCGGGCAAGGGATGTGTGACAGAAATAGAGATGGCCACGTAAGCATAAAAGTTAGATTTGCTTGAGTGTGAGGGTAGATGATGATATTGTTAAGAAAGGATGATTGAGGATTGTTGGTTTGATGTTGAGTGTGTGTGACGGTTGTCATATTATATGTTATGTATTTCCTTTCCGCTTTTGATGGTATAAATGTTTCTTATCCCCTTTATGTTTCATGTATGCTGTGTTGTATTTCTTATGTGATCGTATGAGAAGACCTTTTAGAGGAGCCTGTTGATGACGAGTTGGATGGAACTCCCTATGAACCAGAAGCCGGAGGTCGAGCTGTGAATTAAACTGTTAAAGTTTAGGAAGTATTGCGAGTGTGTCTTTTGAGATATTTTATCTTTTCCGCTACTTATAAACAGTTTGTATAATTAAGTACCTGTGAGGGACCCTACTGATAGGATACCCTAAACGGTGTTTTGGTAATGTAATGGATAAACATATGTATTTATATATTATCACGATGGTGTGTTTAAGTTTGCAGAAGTTATATGGTCATTAATTAATTTTTTAATTCCTTCATATTTTTTTGGGTTATGATTAATGTTAAGTACGCGATGAAGTTTAATAAATAATCAATGGCACAACGGGGCACATCGGGGTGTCTCACTGCCATGGAGGGGAGAAAAGAACTCTAACCTCGAGCTGCTGATACCATATAGAAGGTGGTGGAACAATTGTCGTGTCTTTTCATTCATAGTAGGAGTCTCTTTTATAGAGAGATTACAATAAAGGCAAAATAAATCAAAGCAAATCTCTTCCTATAATTAAGGACGAAAATAAACAAAAATAAAATCAGAATAATAAAGATAAATTCAAATAAAATCAAAGAGGATAAGATCAGGGATATTTTCTTGATTCTCCTACATAAGACATTATTCAAGGGACATCAATTATTTAACTGTGCAAATGTAACAATATTACCTTTCAAACGGATACATCCATCTATGTTGTACTGGTCGACCAAGCCTTGCTTCATATGCAAGATGAACAAGGAGATGTTCCATTGAATCATTAAAAACTTGGGGGAAATATCATTTCCAACTTGCACAGAATGATTGGAATGTTTTCTTCCATCCTCCTCATACCATCCTGCCTTAAAGTTTCAGAGCATAGATCTTTGAAGAAATAACTGATTTCGATAAGCGGGTTCAAAACATACGGGGGCAAGGAACTGAAAACAACAAGAAGCAAACACTCTATGAATAAATGACAATCACAACTTTTCATCCCATAAAGCTTTCCCATTTTAACATTAGTACATTGTGCCAAATTAGAGGAATAACCATCAGGAGTCCTAAGCTCTTTCAACCACCGACAAACTGACTTTGCTTCATTGGCGGTTAAAGTGTAACCAGCTTTTGGTTTGACCATTTTCCACTTGGTTACTGCTTCAGCTGCAAATCCTTTCTTCTACAAAACAAAGCTAAGTCCATCCATGATTTCTCATTGTCCTTCGTTTTGCCAGCCCTATTCATAACCGTGTTTACAATGTTGTCAAATAAATTTTTCTCGATGTGCATCACATCAAAGTTATGCCTTAATAGGTTATCTTTCCATTATGGTAGTTCCCAAGAAAAACTTTGTTTTGTCCAGTTATGCCATTCTTCATATCCCGACAATTTTGTCACACCAGCATCGGTGAATTTTGGAAGATCGCTAACCCGACACCAAATTTGTTTAGGAGTCAACCAAGGAGGCGACCCTTCTGTTTCTATATGGTTCTTTTTGAATGCTCGGGTGTTCCTTCTGAATGCATGATCATGATCTAAGAACCGACAATGAGAATCAAACCACGAACTTTTCCAACTGTATCTTAAGGTAAAAGCCTTTCCATGTTCCATGCAATACGAACACACTAATTTACCGTGAGTCCCCCAACGAGACAACATGCCATATGTAGGAAAATCATTGATACTCCACATCAGTGACGCCCTCATCATAAAATTTTACTTCTTTGAAATATCATACATCAACACACCAGCCCAGCCCAGCCTTTGGATTAGATGGGCCCGGTTTGAGACAAATCAAAAACATATATGGTTTTGACATGCACATCTTGGAAGAAGATTGTATGGTGTAACAGTTACTGGCCAACATGAATAAGGCGAAGTCGATGCTTGAATGTACGGGGTAAAACCATGTGAGCACAACCCAAGTCATACATTGTGAGGATCTGATACAAAATCAGAGTGTACTCGATCAAAGTGCTTCCAGGCTTCACCATCAGAAGGGTTATGTAACACACCCAAACTTCTTCTATTCACATAATGCCACCTCATTTGTCACGCAGTTTGCATTGATGCAAACATTCTCTGCATCCTTGGAATTATTGGCAAATAGAACACTGTCTTCACAGGAACTAGTTTGTTCTTACTATGGTCACAGTTTTGGACATGGTACCCGGCGTTAAGTCTGAGACACCCCATTGTGCCCCTGTGTTTTATTAGATTAATTATCTCTTAAATCATTTCTTAATTGCGTGCTTAGCGTGAAAATACACAAAAATTAAAACCTTAATTAATAATCATATAACTTCTGCAAATTAAACACATCAACATACACACCTGGTTATTTATTACATTACCAAAACACTGTTAAGGGTATCCTTTCCATAAGATCCCTCACAGGCATATACTTAAACAAGTGTTATACTTAGCGGAAACATATAAAAACGTCTCACGAGACGCACTGGCCATGACTAACTAGACCCTAATCGCCATGGATCACAGCTCGTCCCCCGGCCTCCGGTTCGTAAGGAGTTCCATCCAACCCCTCCTCATTCAGCTCAGCTACAGGGTCTTCTTGTACGATCCCATAAAAAGACAGAATACAACACACAGAAAGATAGAGGGGATAAGAAACATATCTATCATCATTAAAGCGGAAAAGAGTCATAGTATATAACATAATAAAAGTCACAGACAATCAACATATATAACTAGCAATTCATCCTCGACATTAAGATATCATCCTCTACCCTCAACCTCACGCAACTAAACCTTTATGATGATGTGCCACTAATTCCCCATATCCGTTAGGGATGTTAGTCAGTCGTCCAATCGACGCATCCCCAAAACCGGTGCACACCCTTATTCATGGTGAGAATGCTCATGCAAAGCAATGACACTATAGGTGCACGGCACAGTCGGTGCACACCCTAGATCAAGGGTGCTCATGCATAGCAATGACACTATAGCTGCACGGTACAGTCGGTGCACAACCTCCTCCATGGTAAGAATGCTCATGTATTACAATGACACCATAGCTGCACGGTATAGTCGGTGCACACCCTGGTTCTCTCCCCCAAGGGTGCTCAAGTAAAGCATTGACACTATAGTTGCACTAATTAAATCTAACATTGGACGGTCCCACAAGGACTTTGGACCTCGTATGTATCAAACATACGGTTATAAACACAATACAACTTATGAACCTCACTGAATTTCATCAATAACAACCTAGTGCCTCATGCTTCCATCCTAGTCTTGACTCACATTCTATGACGCCTTTCATCTTTAAAAGAATCAATTTAAGCTAGGCACTTCTAATTCATCGATACTTTCTCACCCAAACCAAATCTTCCGAACCACATATATCCTCGCTTAAATCCACTAAGCACAAATATTAAAACCAGGCAGATCATGTATAACACTGACAATCATAAATATTCAAATACCACAAAATATCACAAAAGCAAGCAATTCAATAATAATAATAAATTCAAATCAACCTCAGATAAGATAAAATCATCCTAACGTCGATAAACCTACAATCCCCCAAATCACCATTGGTTTTACAGAAAAGGTTTCCAATGTGATTTTGGTCTTGTCGATTACTCAACTACTAGTAGGGTTTTGGTCGCCCTACACAATTATTATAGAATATATACTACTTATCGTTTCCGACGGTAGGTTGGTTCTTTCCCCCACCTGGGTTATCACCGGAATTCCAAATTCGCGGTTCCTCGTTGTCACGCCACGTGTTATCAAATTCACCTTCATCCAGACAACACCACAACAAGTTAATCAACAAACCTTTCCTTAACCACTTTTAGTTAGGTTCGGCCAAGTAATTCAAATGAGGGTTAGGGTTCTTTTCTTAACCTAAGCTTTTGGATACTAGTTAACATACATGCTAGAGAGCTTAATTCAAGCATTAGATTTCACAATAGAAGCAAAAACACCAAACCCATTTTTCTGCATAGTTTCGGCCAAATAGGGTTCAACAGGAAATAAAATGATTTTGATCACATTCTTTTGGATAATGAAGGTAGGATTCATATCTAGATCAAAGGAATTGGTTTCACATTTTTATGATTTTTCTACCGTTTTCTAGGATTATTCAAAGTTCTAGATCTAGAAATGGAAAACTATGAAATATGAAGAACAAAAGCTTAAACAAGAGAGTAGATGATCATGTTACCTCAAGTTAGGAAAGTAGAAGAAGGATTGATGATGATCTTGGCAAGCTTGTTAATGGAAACACTTGAAGCTTTTGAAGGTGATAATTGAGTTTGTGAAGAAAATAAAGAAGAAGAAGAATGAAAAGGATGAAGAGTGAAATGGTGAGGAAGACCACGGTTTTGAGGGGTATATATAGTCTAGATCTTAGGCTTTGTTTGGTTTTTAGGTTTTAGATTAATAGGTTTTAGGAATATTTAATTAATATAAGCTTAACCATAGTTAATAGTTAACTTAACTAGGGTTATGTTACTAACTAGGGTTAAAATTCATGTGGCTCATAATTAATGTAGGTGTGACTGATTTTGGGCCACATCTAATGAGTCATCCATGACTCATTGATCCAATCCATTAGCGGTTCCCGGAAATCCCGTACGTAGCTCCGTCATTTACCGGATTTCGGTTTTTTGAGAGGAAAATGATGAAACGAAAGCAAAATGAAATAGATATGGTTTAGTATATATGGCTGCACGAAATTGGGGAGATGTGGGAGGTTTACAACCACGTAAAATTAGTGGTTAAGAGTGCGTAGGTGTGTCTTGTTAATAATCGCGAAAGCTTAGGGGTATTTTGGTCATTTTACCTAAAAGTCTTGATTACTAGAAGTTAATGCTCATAAATGCTTGGTGACTCATCCTCCATGAGTCATCATGTATGACTCGTTGTCCCGATATCTTGACGGGTCTCTGCAGTTCCGTTTTCGACTCCGTCGGTTTCCCGATTAGGGTTTCTGTCTTTTTTCGATCGAAAATTTTCAAACTAACCAGACTCGTTGGAAATGTGATTTAATCATAAACCATTTCGTTCACGAGTCAAAATTAGGTTTTCTGATCATTAAAATCTTACTCTCAGTGAAAACACCGATTGTTTTCCGTTCGAACTTTCACCAAAATTCGTCCGAAAACATATAATATTTTATTTCTGATCAGAAATTTGGAAAGTAGAATTCCTCACGGACATAATAAAAAAATTCTACAAATTTTAAGTTTCGGGTCAAATTAGGACTTTCTGCCAGTATAAAATTATACTGTCAGTTAAAAAAACGCAGATCGGTTTCCGTCTGAGTTTTAAACCCAAATTTTAACCAGAGCTTCCTACCGTAGAGTAAGTTCTAGAAATAATTTTGCTTTCTCCAAAATCATTTCCTAAGTCTCAGATAAAAATATAAATAAATATATCTTTACCATTAATACAACATATCCGAAAATCGGGCTGTTACATTACTACCCCACTTAGAAAAAATTCCGTCCTCGGAATTTAGTGACTCAAAACTAGGTAACGTCTTACAAAAGTTTCTTAATCTAAAGATCCTACATCATATTTCTCATCGATGTCTTTCCCTTAGGTGACAGCGGTAACTTCATAACAGAATTCATTCTTATATCATTCTATTTATCCTCGAAACAATCCATCACTACATTATATTCATTGTCCTTAACATTTCACCTTGATCTATCATCCTTGAAGGACATAATTAAAACTTAATACTTTCCTTATTCTTACTATTGATCCACTAGAGAATCTTATTTCAACATCTAACTCCCATAATTAACACCACAATCAATTTTAACATCTAACTTCTACAATTAACACCGCAATCAATACTACCCTAACTTCCTACTTCATGTATCCAATCACAGTCTTAGTTCCTTAGAATGTATTTCACTATTCTAGATTATATCAAAATCACACATTTCAAGTCTCCAAATAAACATCTCAACACTCCTTAAGATAAACTGTAATCAAAAGAACAACACCTGTTAGGATTATCTAACTTAACAAATTTGATTTTCACTAGTAACCTCAATTTACATCAGAAATCATCTTTTCTGCTCATATTCAACTTAGGTCAAATTACTATATACACTTTCGTTTACTCTTCCCAAACTCATACAATCCATCTTAACTACGAACATTAATCATTACCCTAGGTTCCATAATGATACTATGCCTCGATCAACATTTGACTTATAGTAATTGTCTTACTCACTGATATTAATCTTAAGGGTTCACATCCTACCAGTCACAACTATACCTGAACAAAAACTCTCATCACTTTCTTGTCTATCATGCTACTTAGACAAATAAACAAAGTCTACCAGATATCAACTACATACCTTGTATGAGATCCCAGATTGAGAAGATTCGGCACCCCTCACAGTAAACACTCTTTCAGTTGCCTGAGGTCTGGCCATATGCTGTCCTGCTGCTGGAACTCCTTTTCCAGCTCCACCTCTCTGAACACTGGTATACGACATATAATGCTACATAAAACTGGTATATATATGCCATATAACTGTTAACTATCGCGTCGGGACTCACTATCCAACATCTAAGCATAGTCAATATCTGATGTGGATTTAACTAGACATAGCCAGTAACAACATCCTAAACCTTGCAGTCCTTGATTCTGATCAGACATAATCCCACAGTCCGTTTTAGAACCAAACTGCTCTGATACCAAAATGAGACACCCTGTTATGCCCCGGTGTTTTATTAGATTAATTATCTCTTAAATCATTTCTTAATTGCGTGCTTAGCGTGAAAATACACAAAAATTAAAACCTTAATTAATAATCATATAACTTCTGCAAATTAAACACATCAACATACACACCTGGTTATTTATTACATTGCCAAAACACTGTTAAGGGTATCCTTTCCATAGGATCCCTCACAGGCATATACTTAAACAAGAGTTATACGTAGTGAAAATACATAAAAAACGTCTCACGAGACGCACTGGCCATGACTAACTCGACCCTAATCGCCATGGATCACAGCTCGTCCTCCGGCCTCCGGTTCGTAAGGAGTTCCATCCAAGCCCTCCTCATTCAGCTCAGCTACAGGGTCTTCTTGTACGATCCCATAAAAAGACAGAATACAACACACAGAAAGATAGAGGGGATAAGAAACATATCTATCATCATAAAAGCGGAAAAGAGATGTGCACGGTATTGACTTTGGACGCATTCTATTGCCCAAGGCTGGCGTAATTCGGAACAATCCTCCGAACCACTCTCTCCAACTGTTTGTTAAAACCATGGTATAGGAAATCAAAGGTCATTCCTCGAGTCGTAGATGTCTTCTATCTAAGGAAAACGGTGCCCTGTGATTATGTTGTTGTGAAATATTATTATTTCTGTTGTGATGGATGATATAACTGTTTGTTGACATTTGTACGTACCTGTGTGTCGTACCATTGCATGTCTGCGTTAGGTGTAAGAACGGAAATCTCACCACATTTCTGTATTTTCTGCTTTGTTGTTTTCTATCTTGCGTTGAACGAAGATGACGACAACACTGTTTCTCCATCACACCCTGTGGGAGTTTGAGAGTGCTGGGAGACATGGACACAGTCTCGAGGGCTTTAGTATATGAACTTTTGTTAGTATTTTGTGTGTGGCCAGTCTCGTGTCTATGTTATACTTTGTGGAGCTATGTCTCTAAAGATATTATTATACACATATTCCAGTCTGTTGTTATTTACTGGCATTGGTATTTCTGCCTTCTTTCTGAATATGTATGATTGATGGTACTTGGAACTTGGTTTATGTAATATTGATGCATAAGTTGATGTTATATGTTAAAGAGTATGTATGGTATTATTTGTTAAAGAGAAAAGAAAAAAAAATAAACCCATATTTTTGGCAAAATAATTATTTTCCGCTTTACTCGGTCTTATAAAAATAGAAATGTCACAGACAATGTAGCGCCCGAGAAGGGTGTTACATTATTTGGTATCAGAGCTGGCCGAGTCTGTTAGGGTTTGTGGTTTAGGTCTGTCTTTGTTTGTGCTGTGTGTTCTCTGTGTGTTTTTGGTATTATTTCTGGAAGGAATGATATTGTTTGGGGTGAGTTTACTGTAATCTGCATGACTAATTGATTTTGGTCTTGCAGGATTATAATGGCTCGTGGCGGAGGAACTACAACTATGAATGCAGCTGTGAGAGCAATGTCACAAATGACTGCTTGGATTGGTAGGAATATCAGATTCCTGAAGAGATGAAGAAGAAGGTTGGGAAGAGCGGAAAGAAAGCTTTGAAAAAGAACGAGATAACCCTTAATTCAATTTCTGATCCAGATGAAAGACGAAGATATCTGGATAAGCTTAAGTCTTCAATGGAATCCTCAACGGAAAAGGATTTTAAAAACAAAGGAAAAGTTATTGTCAAAGACCATTTTGACTTTAAACAAATCCTTAAAAGGCTTGAAGCTACTCAACAAACAAAACCCGTGACAATTCAAGATCTCCAACAAGAGATTAGGAATTTGAAACAAGAAGTTAAAGAAATCAAACAGGAACAATCTGTTCATAAGCTAATTCTGTCTCAGCTGGTAGAAGCTCAAACGGATGATTCTGATTCAGAAGAAAAACCAGAATCAAGTGTCATCAAGGACAGCGAGCAAAATAATCCTACTAACATTCCAGAAGGCAAAGATCTTCATGAAGATGAAACTTTCTTGAATTTAATCAATCAGTTAAAGATTCAAAAGTTCCATATCAAGATCAAAATTATTATTGGAGAATTTGTTCTTGATTCTACAGCACTTTTTGATACAGGTGCTGATTCAAATTGTATTCAGGAAGGATTGGTTCCTACCAAATACTTTGAGAAGACTTTTGAGAAGTTAAGTGCAGCTAATGGTTCTAAACTTAGAATCAATTATAAGCTGTCTGAAGCCTTAACAGAAAATCAAGGTCTTCAAGTTAAGACCCCTTTTCTATTAGTCAAAAATCTTAAAAATGAAGTGATTCTTGGAACTCCGTTCATAAGATCACTTTTCCCGCTTTCCATTACTCATGATGGAATTACAACTCAACATTTGGGAAAAGATATAGTCTTCCCTTTTATCAGACAACCAATTATCCGATATTTGAATTTTCTCGATTGCAAAATTAACCAAATCAATTTCTTGAAAGAAGAAATTTCTTTTAAGAATATAGAGATACAATTGCAACAACCTAGCATCAAAAATAGGATCTAGATCCTATCTGATGAGATTCAAAAATCTATCTGTTCTGATTTGCCCACAGCATTTTGGGATAGAAAGAAATACGTTGTAGATCTGCCTTATGAACAAGATTTCAATGAAAGGCAGATTCCCACTAAGTCTAGACCAATCCAAATGAATCATGAACTTCTTAGGTATTTCCAGAAAGAAATTAATGAATTTTTGGAAAAAGGATTGATTAGGGAAAGCAAATCTCCCTGGTCATGTTCAGCTTTTTATGTCAATAAACAGGCTGAGATTGAGCGAGGTACGCCCCACTTAGTTATCAATTATAAACCTTTGAATCAAGCCCTTAGGTGGATTAGATATCCAATTCCTAATAAAAAGGACTTGCTTAGCCGTTTGAATTCGGCTAAAGTGTTCTCAAAATTTGACATGAAATCTGGTTATTATCAGATAGAGGTCAAAGATAGTGACCGTTATAAAACGGCGTTCACCGTTCCTTTTGGGCACTACGAATGGAATGTAATGCCCTTTGGACTCAAAAATGCTCCTTCAGAATTCCAGAGAATTATGAATGAGATTTTCAATCCTTACTCAGACTTTACACTCATCTACATTGATGATGTTTTAGTCTTTTCTCAATCTATCGATCAACACTTCAAACATGTCAAAATCTTTATAGGAGTAATCAAAAGAAATGGTTTAGCTGTGTCTAAAACCAAAGTTAGTCTTTTCCAAACGAAAATTAGATTTCTTGGTCATAACATTTACCAAGGAACAATCATTCCTATCAATAGAGCTATAGAGTTTGTGGACAAGTTTCCTGATCAAATTATTGATAAAACTCAGCTTCAGAGATTCTTAGGATGTGTCAATTATGTTGCTGATTTTGTTCCAAATCTCAGTAATAGAATCAAACCCTTACATAATCGTCTAAAGAAGGAACCTCCTCCTTGGACAGACGAACACACCAAAGTTGTTCAAATTATCAAATCTCAGATAAAGAATCTTCCATGTCTTTATCTCCTAAATCCTTCTGCCTACAAAATTGTTGAGACCGATGCTTCTGACATTGGTTATGGCGGTATTTTGAAACAAAGAATTTCAGGAAAAGAGCATATCATTGCATATACTTCTAAACATTGGAATTCTGCTCAACAAAATTATTCTACTGTCAAAAAAGAGATTTTGGCAATAGTTTTATGTATTTCAAAATTTCAATCAGATTTACTTAATCAAAAGTTTTTGGTAAAAGTAGATTGTAAATCTGCTAAAGACATTTTGCAAAAAGATGTTAAAAATTTAGCTTCAAAACAAATTTTTGCTAGATGGCAAGCTATCTTAAGTGCTTTTGATTTTCAAATTGAATTTATCAAGGGCTCTTCAAACTCTCTCCCTGACTTCCTTAATCGTGAATATTTGTAGGGTAAATAAAGTTGTGAGAGCGGCTGAAATGCCGAAGACAGAAACTTCCTCTGTAAAGGGGAAGGGAAAAGGAAAGCTAGTCCTTCAGGGACTACAGCGCCATGTTGCGTCCAAACAATCAGGGTCTTCGACCCAGTCTGGGTCATCAACCCAGAAAACAATCAAACTGGGGTCATCCCCCCAGAAACCATCAATCAAAGCAGAGTCATCGACTCAGCAAACCGCTAAACAGTCTAAATCAGACTATGGCATTCCAATCCAATCTTTGTTAGCCTTTCAAGATCAAGGCCTAACCAAACTCCCTAAGGGAACATGGGGAGATAGAGTGGAGAATGAACCCGACACTCCACCCCTACTAAAAACCTTAATCCAAGGGCTAGCTGAATCAGCTACTCCTTTAAACGTTGTCAAACCAGATACAAGATTATCCACTGACATCGTTAAAACCCAGACAGCAACAACCCAGTATGTTGCAAATAATCAAACCCGTTTTGTTATCCAAATGGAGCCAGAATTATGGGATAATAACCCTAATAATATTCCTCCCAAAATCATTCAAACTGGTTCTCATTTTCCTCAATTTCAACCAAATAAAACAAGAAATTTTTATGATTTTATATTGATTGATATAGACTCAGTTGCGATCAAACACTATCGTGACACAAAGGAACAATCAAAATACACTCACTCGACTTTCCAGATTTTGACGGTTCTTACACCTGATCAATTTGGAAAGCATTTCAATGTTTTCAAAAAAATTTCTCAAAATTTTGATCCCATTGGTTTTAATATTTGGGATTATCAACAAGCCTGGTACAATGTTTTCTAGTACCAGAATAATCAAAACAAACATTCTTGGTTAATCTATTTCAAGAAGAATGTTAATTACAGATTCCCTCAGTGGTTTATCCATTGGTGGACTCTTTTTGGACCAATCAAGCAGATCCTTCCTCAAGAAGTGCAAGAAGGATATCAATTATTCGAAAAATATTTTGACACCAGGGAAAGCCCTTTCCTGCTCAGTCTATTATTTTTCTCAAAATTTTCCCTCTCATGGGTAATGAGTTGGCAATATAAGTACCAGAAACAAGAAAAGTACCCTGGTATTTTGCCAGTTCTTCAAAGAGCAATCTATGTCAAATGGTGGGCACAATTCAATTATGCAGCGGCCACCAGTGACAATGTCAAATTATGGTTCCAGCAGAATCCAAAATGGATGAAGGCAGCGAACCCAGAAACCTGCGAGTTTCTCAATCAACGCTCCCAGATTATTTCAGTTCTGGCTAGCACCAAGTCAAAAGAAAGTTTCCTTAACAATATGGAGGCTATTTTGAAGTTGGCTAAAGAAGAGCTACCTTCACCATCAAAAACAGCAATGTCTTCCAAACAAAAGCTTCCCCAGTCTGACGAGGAAAATGAAGATCAAGAAGATTTAAGTCATTGTTCCGACCCATTTTATCAAAATGAAGATGATTGCTAAGGCATAGACACCACAGTCAATTTGAGTGACGATGAATAGTTGCTCACCTGTCTGAGTTGACTCGGCACCAGAACAGTCCAGGTCGCTCAACCGGCAATCGCCAGCAATCAACCGGATTGAATAGTTCCAGTCAGCCACCGGCTACCGACAATTACAGTTCAGGTCATGATACCGGCACTGTTTTGCCACCGGCACTATTCTTGCCAACAGTCACAGTACCAGTCTTCCAGTCAGAATTACCGGCACTGTGCACTCAACAGTTGCAATAGTTTAGGTTTCCTTTACCGACACTATTGTAATCGTAATTTTTCAATCTTCTATTTAAAGGATGTTAGGCTCAGTTGTTAGAGATCCGAAGTTTTAGAGAGAGTTTTTAGAGATAGAAGCTCTGAGTACTCAAGTGTAAGAGTTCCTCAGATATTCTACCTTCCTCTTTCGGATCCATCTTGTAGTTTTCAACTTGTAATCTTTTCATTCAATAAACTTATGGTTTAAAGTATCTCTTCTCCCTCCACCGGTCCTGGTGAGGCTCTGCCTCCGCTCCGGTTTCTTTTATTTTTCCAGATCTTGGTCGGTTCACCGCCTTTCTGGGTTTATGCTTTTATATTCTCTGTTTTAATTTCTACAGTACTTGTTTTTACTGTTTTCATGTTTTAATTTCCATATTTTAATTATTTTGTTTTATTATATGTAAACACCGCTGAATCTCCTACTTCTCATCATCCTGCTCTCTTCCCCCTTTCCCTTCCTGTAACCCCGTTTATCCCTCTATATATATATATATATATACATACATACATACATACATACATATCTCTGTCCGATCACTTCCTCCCATTAAGTTCTGCATGTATGCACTGACTTTACTGTGATCGGTCAAGAAATCAAGTAGCATAACGATGGGGTCTAAGAATCCGTAAACATTGCAGCCGCTATCAATTTGAAGGCGATGTAGATACCTAAGATATGAAATAAGTGGATGTTAATTAAATTAAAAAATTGAAATAAATTATAAAATTGAAAAAAATTATAAAATTAAAATGTACTTACAGTCACCAAATACTTGGAACCGTGTTGGCTATCCATTGACCATCTGTGAATTGTGAAAAACTGACCAATATCCTCACCGGCAAAGTGAAAAGGAGCTGGGTCTGGGTGTACCTTCCATCCATCGTGTTCCAGCGGAAATACAAAATCATCCAACGCAAAATCCACACCAAATGCTAACAAACACGCAAAAGGAGATTGACGAAACGACATCGACTTCGGTTTTGCCTTCAATTGTAAATAAAGAAAGCATAAGTAATTGAGAATAAAGAAAACATAAGTAATTATGAATATACCTGGGACAACTCGAACTCCTACTGCGATAACTCTAGCTCCACTGTTTCAACTCCAGCTCCCTCTTTGACAACTCATCCACCTCCACATGTGTCTTTTGACAACTCTCTTTTGTGCTCACATGTGAAGGTTGGGCAACTCTCGTTATTTCTTGGGATTGCATGGATGAAAACTGCTTCATAAGCATTTGCGTGAAGGTTGGGTTCGTTAGAAACCCTCTCATCAGCTGATCTGTATAACTCAAGTCGGCAATGAGCTCTTGTTTAACCTCTTCTCTAAGCTCCTCCTTATTTGATCGTCTGCTCGACCTGAGTACGTGACGCGCATGATCCATAGAATTTCTTAATGCCCACCGTGCATGGATCACCACGGACACAACCAGGGTGGTCATCTTTGCCTAGGGCAACGACCAAGATATCCTGACGTCCATGTGTAACGAATGATCCTTGAGAGCTTTTTTCCTTCAGCTCCTCCTACAAAGACGAAATTAAAAACGTGTAAGACAATGTGTTATAAATATCAAGTAAAAAGGCAGATAGTTTGTTACTTACAATCTTTTCTGCCACAATACGTGTGGCTTCAACTTTAAAATCTCCTTTTTTTGTCTTTCGGCCCTCCACCCAACAGTCCTCGCGTGGGGGTGGAGACGGAGGATCAACAATTGTGTCCTCAGCTGCTTCTCCTGCTTCTATCATCACTTTCAACATCTCCTGCCTCTCCTTGAACTTCTTCTCCATCAAATCCTTCTCCACACGAGTATACCCACCTTGAGACATGGTGTGGTGGTGGACATATTCTTTGCTTGATTCTGATTACCCCTTTCCCTTTTAGCCTGTTACAAATAACACGCACTAAATTTAGTTAAATAATTTTTTTTACTTAAATATACTTTAACGTGGATAGGTAAATTAACTTCAACTAACCAGAAACGCAGGTGTGCCTCGGCTCCTAACAAAGCTATCCCACGTATCCTTATCAAGGAATGGCTATCACTCAAGAGGAGATTCGTTCCTCTTCTCTCCAAATATGTAATGCGTAGTCAGATTTGACTTAAACCCCATCCAACGCTTAGCCGCTAGTGGGAGCCATTTCTTCTTTTGTTCATCAGTATTCGGCACGGTCCACGTGATCTACATTAATTATATAACAAAAAGGAGGAATTAGACCTCAATCACAATTTTCTTTAATAATGTACATCAAAAGAGTATAAAAGTAAAATACCGTGATTGACTCCCAAATATGATCCTTCACATTCTGCGGTATGTCATCCCATTTATCATACAGAATGCTAGTATGATGTTTAGCTTCCACAGCCACAAAACTGGTGGATTTCTTAGCAAGGAGTCCCTTGGCATTCAGTTTACTATCAAACTGGACTTCATGCCTTTGACCACTGAGCCTAGACCTGGACAAACTTTTCAAAGTAGTGGTTGTTTTACCCTTTTTTGGATGAAATACTAGCCGACCCTGCTGAATCAGCCCTCTGTGATGCCTGCTTGGACAAAAAATAATAATAAATTAGGTTAGGTATAACATGGATAAATAAAAATATAAGCCTACTTAATTAACATTATATGTATAAATTAAACTTATACTATTAGTTGGCGTAGCCGCCACCGACCCGTCCCGTGTATGAGGGATGTCTGCTGAATTAGCCATATGTATGCCTGTTTAGATAAAAAAAAAAAAAATTAGGTTAGTTTAACATGGATAAATAAAAATAACTCTCATGGATACATAAAAACAAATCTAAATTAAAATAAATCTAAACTAACATGATGAAAGGCTATTCCGTATGACCTACCTTGCCAAGGTCTACCAATGTAAATCCCCATTCATCGTTTGTACACCACTTTTACTGTCAACCCACTTACATTTAAAAATCGGCACCGTAAGCTTAGTGTAATCGACAACCCAAATCTCTTCAATGACTCCACAGTAAGGTATGGGTGCCATAACGGGGTTTGTATCTTTTGAACTTGAGAAGTGCATGGATTCAGCCACGACCATATAACCCCACTATTTTGCATGGTACTCTTGTTATCTTGTTCCTTTGTATAAAATGAAAAGTTATTGATGTCGTATCCGCTCCAACATATGACATTAAAGCTAGACCCACGTGCTAGCCATTTTAATGTATCAGAAGCAATACTACCATCGTTTAGAATTTTTTCTTTAAACCATTGTAAGAAAGTCTTGTTATGCTTGTTCAACAACCACTTTTCGTTCATTCGAGGGTTTTCTTCCTTGACTTTTCTTTTGTGATCACAAAAGTAAGGTTGAACTTCGTCAATGTTATTTAATATATACAAATGTGCTTGAAGCACTTCCTTCCGACCCTTGCTCTTAACCATTACACCATGTGTACCCTGAAATAAGCAACTATAAACACGAGAAGGGGGTTGAATTGTGTTTATCATAAATTAAAATAAATTTGAAAACTTTTGGCAAGCAGAAGCTAGTTTTAGACAAGTGTAAAAACACTTACACAGACAAGTCAACCTGTCTGATATGTTTTGACAGAAAAGCACACAATCACACAAGTGAAAAACAAACTTTATATTCACACTTTTAACCCTTTAGTTTAGAAAGCAGATAATATAATCAAAACAACTAAAGAGTTTAAGGGAAGAGAGATTAACACAGTTGTTTATCCTGGTTCACTCTTTAACACAAAGAGCTACGTCCAGTCCTTGGCAGCACCAAGATTTATCCATTATAACTGATCGAGTTACAGACTCCAAGTATTGTTTGCACACCTAGCCTCTTCAGGCTCCAAGACAAGTATTCTTTGTTCACTTAGCCTCTTCAGCCTCACACAGGTTTGTTTTGAGAAGTTTTTTTTTGTAATAAATACAATCAGACAAACAGTTCTTTCACTAACACTCAGAGAGTGGATTAAATGTAGACTTGGGAAAGACTGCGTAATAGCTTCAAATGATTGAAGAATACAGATAGAAAGAATGAACAGAGTAATGGCTCTTTAATGCTTTGTAATCTCTGATGTCTTCATCTTCAATGACTTCTGTATTTATAGCCTTCAAACATTTAATATCCGTTAGAGACATTCCTTGCAACGATGGCTTCAAGCAGAGCTTCATTAAATGCAATATAGTCGTTCTGGGCAGCCATTAATGCAATGGAGACGTTGGTTGTACTCTAACATGAAGGATCATGGCTTTATGCATCTAGCAGTAGCCAAATCAGAGTTGTGCAGAATGCTTTTGTACTTTGCAGAGTATATTTCCCTTTTCGTGTAATAACCAAGAGTACTAGGGAATAAATCATGTTGGAAACATTCTTTAACTGGAAGTTATCTCTAACATCCTAGGTTGCTTGAGAGAGTGACCTTCTGAATTTCTTGATAAGCGTGAGAGACAGATTCATAGTCTTCTGCATGAGGGGACAACTTCCAAAAGCTTCGTGTACTTAAGTTCCTATCAAAGAACCTTAGACAAGTAGGAGAACATACCAGAGACAGGTTGAAACTGATTTGTAGAAAGTCAACGATCCTAGTCAGCAGACGAGTTGACTTTTGCTTATTCAGACGGGTTGTCATACATGTGGACAGACATGTGAGTTTTGCTATTTTATGATCTGTACACTAAGTAGACAGGTTAGCAACAACAAAGTAGGTTAATTAAATCATTATCCAATGTTTAGCTTTCATCAAAACTTAGGGAAATGCACACAGGCATTTTAGAGACTTAACAATCTCCCCCTTTTTAATGATGACAAACATTCAGATGATTCAATGAACCTTAGAAAATATCAACACAAGAGATAACAGAATTAAGACAAGTTGAAATTTTCTACAACCAGAAGTATTGTGCAGACAGGTGTACTTAGGTACAATTCTAATCATTAAACAGCTCATTATCAGAGTTAAAATTATCAAGTTCAAAAGTTCAGTTTCAGTTTTAACTGATTATAGCTCAGTTTCAGTTTTAACTGATTATAGCTTAATCATCTTATAACTCTTTACTTTCTCCCCCTTTTGTCAACAACAAAAAGGAACAATCAGATCAACTGAAAAAAGAACACTGAATTTTCATTCATCATAAGCTGTCATAAGTACAAGGCAGATGTTTACAATAAAGATTACTTAGGCTGACTAAAAAGCAAAAACAGAAAGTCAACTCTCTTTTCTAAAAGCAGCCTGGCATGCCTTTCTTCATCCAATTGTCTTCTGACTTCTTCTAGCTCAGCTTTAAGCAGATTGAAGCTATGTAAGTCCAATATTTGAGAGGAAGGGGCTTCTGTAGACAAGCTGTTTGACGTAGTAGACAGGTCTGGATACCAGGGCAAGCTTAATACTGGGGGTGCCTTGGGTACAGAGAAGGGTGAATAGACATGGGGAAAGACATATTGATGAATGGTTCTAAAATAAAAGAAAGGGATAAAAGCTAACTTAAACAAAGGCTTGATTCTGACTAAGTCAGTGTCAAGAGAGGGAAAGACATAGGAAAGTCTCTCACAGAGAGATAGACGAGTGACTTTAATTTGTACAGGAGGGGGAAGAGGTTTATTAGCTAAGACAGATGGAGGTAAAGGTAACAGAGAGTTTATATGACAGAAAAAAGAATTAGACCCTGTTACTAAGAGAAAGAAATACCTAGACCTATTACGTAACATTACAACAGAGGCAGGATAGTGAGATCCTTCCAATGTTCTAAGATAAAAGAAAATTTCCATACAAGGGTTAAGAAAGTGAGATGGAGGAGAAGGAATGACAGATAAGTGAGAGACACTTGCAGTCATCAGAGATTGCAGATCACTCACAAACAGTCTTGATGATATGCCAGATTGTTCTTTGGGAGTTGAGTCCCTGTGAACAACTGTGTACTGACACATATCAGACACAACATCATATGATGTTTGGGTGTGGTGTGAGGAGACAGGTGAGGAAAAGGGAGAAGCAACTGACAAAGGTTGAACAAAAAGAGTAGATGGAGAAGAGACAACAAAGTTGTGGATACCTTGGTGAAGGGGAGAGCATGGTACAGAGGGGATAGAAAAAAAGGATATCTGATCCTCAAAGAGCTTTGGCTTCTTCTTTGAAGAAGACGAAGTTGCAACTTCAGGATGAACAACTGTCTGAGTACCACCAGACAGGTCAGCAGAAGTTGCAGCAGCAACAACATCTTCAAATGAGGGTCCTTCTGCAGGGATTTCTTCTCTTCCAGCATGAGCCACTAATGGCATTGGGTAGCCTGACCTTCTTTTTCTGGGAATGATTCCCAAATCAAGAGGCTTCTTCTCCTTGGGCTCCTCCAAGGGTGGAGTTGTCTGCTCCTCCTGAGCAGATACTTCATCTTTACTAGGTTCAGACTCCACTTGTCTGACCTTAGTAAAGGTTTTCGCCAGTCTTCTTCTTTTGCTGGGTTGTGCAGATGTACCAACAACTTCAGCTTCATTTGACTTCCTCTTGGGAGAGGGATTCTTTAGTTTGAACCTTAGAGGCTCAACTGTTTCAGCAGAATCATCAGAAACTGAAGGTTTCTGGTCATGTCTGGCCACCTTTCCAGCAGGCTTCCAGATTCTTTCAGAGATAGGAACCTCTGATTCATCAGTGGAAACCACTGGTTCCTCCATTTTCTCCTTCTGCTTCTGCTCAGCAGCAGGCTTCTTCTTGTCCATCATAGACAGGACCTTCCTGTCAAGAGGAAGTGACATGTCCACAAAATGAACATCACTAGGAACAAACAGTTTGTTTCTGAAAACCCTTATCAACAGCATTCCATAGGGATAGGTTTGCATGTTGGTCATCTTGATCAGAGACTCAAGGTACATGTAGATAAGATCATTTATCTCTACCTTGATTTTGTGAATCAAGTGGTACAGAGCAAATCTGTCCATCTTGGTCACATTATCTCGTGATCCTTTCCTTGGACATCTTGTAACTAGCTCCAAAGAACTGATGGGAAAGAGAAGGGTTTTGTCCCATCATTCGAGCCTTAAAGCTTTTGGTTCCATCAAGCGTGCTGGTGACAACAACAGCATTTGTCCAGAAATCTTTGACAAGCTTGGGATGAACAAGCTCCTTGATGTCAAAGAAAGAAGTCCACTTAGAGTATTCCAACTCATCAGTGACATCCATACCCCATTTCTTCAACTGTTGAAGATCAACAGTCTTTCCAGGAAGGATCTTCTCAATATCAGTAACTCTCATATTGTATTTCTCAGCAATTTCTTTTGAAGAGAGAAGCTTTGAAGATACCATTTTTAGAGAAGGGGTTTCGAGGGTTTTTGGAAGAGAGAAGGGTTTGAGAGAAGAGAAGACTAAGATAAAGAGACTTTAGGGATTTGAAAAGTTAAAGTTTGAACCTTTCTGATGATTTGCCTTTCATAGCAATAAAGGCAGGAGAGAGAAAGAAAACATTTTTAATTTTAAAACGGCACGATTTTTGTGGGGAACTGTAGCGCCCACTTGAGACATAATGAAAACATGGTTTCGAGATGAAAAACTGCCGTGCACATTGTAACAGCCTGATTTTTTAATTACGTTGTTTAACCAGTTAAAATATAATTAATTATATTTCAATCTGAGAGTTAGAAAGTGATTTTTAATAAAATAAAATCATATTCATAGTCTCTCTTATGGTAGGAAGCTCTAGTTAAAATTTGGGTTTAAAACTCCGATGGAAACCGGTCTGCGTTTTTTTACTGACAGTATAATTTTATATTGATAGAAAACTCTAATTTGACCTGAAAACTGAAATTTGTAGATTTTTTATATTTTGTCCGTGAGGAATTCTAATTTCCAAATTTCTTATCAGAAATAAAATATTATGTGTTTTCGGACGAATTTTGGCGAAAGTTAAGACGGAAAACAGTCAGTGTTTTCACTGACAGTAAGATTTTAATGATCAGAAAACCTAATTTTGACTCGTGAACGAAATGGTTTATGATAAAAAACAGACAGAAACCCTAATCGGGAAACCGACGGAGTCGAAAACGGAACTGCAGAGACCCGTCAAGAGATCGGGACAACGAGTCACACATGATGACTCATGGAGGATGAGTCACCAAGCATTTATGAGTATTAAATGCTAGTAATCATGACTTTTAGGGAAAATGACCAAAATACCCCTAGCTTTCGCAGTTATTAACAAGACACATCTATGCACTCTTAACCACTCATTTTACATGGTTTTAAACCTCCCATATCTCCTCAATTTCGTGCAGCCATATATAATATGTCATACCTATTTCATTTCATCATTTTCCTCTCAAAAACCGAAATCGGGTAAATGACGGAGCTACCTATGGGATTTCCGGGAACCGCAAGAGTCATGGATGACTCATTAGATGTGGCCCAAAATCAGCCACACCTACATTAATTGTGAGCCACATACTTTTTAACCCTAGTTAGTAACATAACCCTAGTTAAGTTAACTATTAACTATGGTTAAGCATATATTAATTAAATATTCACAAAACCCATTAAACCAATTCCTTATAACCAAACAAAGCCTAAATATAGCCTATAAATACTCCTCAAAACCGTGGCCTCCCTCCCCCTTCACTCACTTCTTCATCTCTTCCATTTCTTCTTCACTTTTTCTTCAAAAACTCCATTGTTGTTCTTGCACAACTTGATCATTCTTTCACTTTCTTTTATTATCTAGAGGTAAACCCTCACTTCTATGATCTTAGTTATCTTCCTCATCCCCTTAAATCTCTTTAACAACAACTACTTCGGATTAGAGGAGAAGAATTGAGAGAGAAACCTCAATAGTTGCAAGAAGCCTTTGTTGGAAGCTATGAAACCTAATTGGAGCAGTCGCAGTCGCAGTGAGGGAGTCCTAAAACACTCTTAAACCGTTGGATTATTCCCAAATTTTAGAAGAAGGTTCACGACCTGTGGTCCTTCATATCCAACGGTCATAATTTTGAACCAATTACCATAGTATGAGATATGAAGCTCGGACAGTAGGCCTAGGAGGTGAGAAACTCAACCCGGATACCATCTAACCTGTCATCATAAAATTGTGATCTGAGATTCTTTAACCGTTGGATCGGGCTGAAACTTTGTGAGAAGGTTTATGAAGGATAGTGCTTCATTTTCACCGTTCATTTTCGTAAACAAATATCTTTGTCCAGAGATATGGAGTTCGAACAGTATCCCTTGTTTTGGTAGCTTTTCCCTAGGATTCATGAGCTTATTTTGAATCCGATTTTCCCTAAGTCCAGCCGTTGCTCTCGTAAGTTTTTCCTTCGATTTTGTCTCTTGATTCAAATAGATTTAGTTATTTGAAACCCTATTGTTGATTCGATTGGTATTTGGTGTTTCCGGCGAATTGTTTACTTGTACGTGTAATCGGGATGCAAAGCGGAACGGTGGATGTATAAGGATGGATGGTGGCAGATTTGTGGATGTTGTTGGACAGTGTGCTGAGGTTCTTGGTAGTAGCTTGGACGCATTCGGAGCTTCTACGGGAAAGCACGCACATCAATCAGGTGGGGGAAAGAACCAATCTACCATCGGAAACGGATAAGTAGTATTTAAATTATAATAATTGTGTAGGGCGACCTAAACCCTACTAGTGGTCAAGTAATCGACAAGACCAAAATCACATTGGAAGCTTTTTCGTGAAACCAATGATGATTTGGGGATTGTAGGTTTATCGTCGTTAGGATAATCTTATGATATTCGAGGTTGATTGAATTTATTGATTATTGAATTATGTTGTGATAAATTGTTTATTATGATGTCCTATGATACTTGAGTAGTTAATATAGTATGTATGATCTTCCTGGGATGATAAATTGTTTAGTTGATGTTAGGGCATGATATGGGTGATTTAAGAGGTGTACTTGAGTGAGTGAATTATGATGATTTTAGTGGTGCCTAGCCTTAGTGTATAGATGAGATGAGATATTGAATGAGTATTGAGACTTGTGGTGGAAGGTTGAGGCATTAGGCTATAATGAATGCGGGTGGGTGAGATTCATCAATATAGATACATTGAGGTTCATGGTCGTGTGTGATGGAACACACGAGGTCGGGATAGTCCTTGAGTCCTTGAGATATGGCACTAATTGCACAATGACATGAGTAGTTTGGAACTACTGAAATGATGTATGGGCACCATCGTCCTAAGTTACTTGCACCGGACCGATTGGACTACTGACTAATGACAGGAATATAGATGGCCAAGTTTGTATGAGAGTAAGGGTAGAGGAACCATATAGTGGTTTTAAGGTTGATTTGGAGTTTTGAGAGATGTTTGTATTAATGGTTATTATATTTATATACTATGTCCATTTTTCCGCCTTTGATGATAGAAATGTGTCTTATCCCCTATTCCTGTATTTATATATGTTTTGCTTATGTGGATACGAGAAGATTTTACGGAAGATCCGGGTGATGACTATGTGGAGGAACCAACTGAGGACTTCACCAGAGAATTTTAATGTGGAGGAGTTGGACGGGACTCCTTATGAGCCAGACGCAGGAGGACCAGCTGTAGATGGTAGTAATAGAGTTTAAGTAAATAGGGCCAGTGAGTCTAGAATTATGTGTTTATGTTTCCGCAACTAAGGGTTTGTATAATGATGTACCCGCTAGGGATTTTACTGAGAGGATGCCCTAGACAGTGTTTTAGTATTGTATTTAAGTGTGTATGTATAATATGACTTTGATGTTATCTTTCATTGTTGGTCAAATTTTAATTCCTTCGCATTTTCGAGTTATAATCAATGTTAATAACACTAGGAATCTAAATAAATAACTAATGGCACAAGGGGCACAGCGGGGTGTCTCACACATGATTAGCTTCAGATTAACAAATGGTATTAAATAATTAATAACCATTTCAATAAAATTGTTGAGTTTTAGCATAGTGACTCAGCAGAGTCAGACAGGTAATCATAGACAGGTGATATAAAATTATAAGACATGTAGCATAGACAGGTCAATACTTCAGATATTTCATTCAACAATGCAATGCATGTTTAGATTATCTCTAATAAATAAGAACCTTTCTTCTGCTAAAGGTTTTGTGAAAATATCTGCCCATTGATTTTCAGTTTTAACAAACTTAATATCAAAGATACCTTTCTGAACATAATCTCTTATAAAGTGATGTTTGATTTCTATATGCTTAGCCTTAGAATGCTGAATTGGATTTTTAGTTAAGCAAATAGCACTAGAATTATTACACCATACAGATATATTATGCTCAAAAATAGAGTAATCTTTAAGTTGATGTTTTAGCCATAAAAGTTGAGAGCAGCAACTAGCAGCTGAGATGTATTCTGCTTCAGCAGTAGATAGAGCAATAGTTGTCTGCCTTTTGCTTGACCAAGAGACTAAGTTTGCTCCAATGAAGTGGCATCCTCCACTGGTGCTTTTCTTTTCTATTCTGTCTCCAGCAAAGTCAGCATCACAGAATCCCACTAATCTGTATTCTTTAGTTCTTAAATATAGCAAACCAAGATTAGTAGTCCCAAGCAAATATCTAAATATTCATTTAACAGCTTTAAGATGAGATTCTCTTGGGTCAGATTGAAATCTAGCACACATATAGACACTAAATTGAATATCAGGTCTGCTTGAAGTTAAGTATAATAGAGATCCAATCATACCTCTGTAGACAGTTTGGTCTACCATTTTACCTTCATCATCTTTACTTAGTTTTGCATTGGTTTCCATGGGAGTTTTCATCAGTTTAGCACTTTCCATTTTGTACTTCTTAAGCATCTCCTTGATATACTTTTGTTGATGGATGTAGATTCCATCACTTGTCTGTTTGATTTGTAATCCAAGGAAGAACTTTAATTCTTCCATCATGCTCATCTCAAATTCTGCTTGCATTAGCTTGGAAAAGTCCTTGCATAGTTTTTCATTAGTTGCTCCAAAAATAATACCATCAACATATATTTGGACTATGATGAAGTTCTCTTTAGAACTTTTCTTAAACAAGGTAGTATCTACTTGACCTCTAATAAAACCATTATGCATGAGAAAAGAACTTAATCTGTCATACCATGCTCTAGGTGCTTGTTTTAAACCATATAATGCCTTTTTAAGTTTAAAAACATGATCTGGTTTATCAGTATCTTCAAAACCAGGTGGTTGTTTAACATATACTTCTTCTTCAACTATACCATTGAGAAAAGCACTTTTCACATCCATTTGAAAAAGAGTGATTTGGTGTTGTGCAGCATATGACACCAGAATGCGAATAGCTTCTATTCTAGCTACAGGTGCAAAGGTATCAGTATAGTCAATGTAGCACCCTCCTCGGGCGCTACATCGCAAGTGACATTTTAAGGCCGAAAAGTAGGTTAATTAAAATTGGCTATAAAAGAATGGGGTAATTTTTTTTTCTTTTCGCAAGTCAGAAATATAACTACTTTGTGTTAAATGAATGGATAATAAAACATTCCATTATCACATTTAGGGTCATAAGTTCGCAAATTAATTACATAATGCCCAACTCGACACATAACCCAAAAATCATAACCATATACGTATCCCGTATAAAGATGTGGAGACGCAGCTCCTAAAATATAAAATACTTGGAGTCGCAGCTCCATAGATAGTTACATTAACTACCAAACATGCCCAGCTGGCCAATCTAAAATAGAAAAGACAGTCCTTTCTCGTACACTGTGAGAAGGACAACTCAACTGACGAGATCTAGTGGAAACTCTATTTGAGTCCACTACCGACGTCGTCGAAAAAGACACTACTGGAGTCACTACAAAAGTAACTCTTGAACTAAGCTCTTTCCTCTTCCAAGAGGAAAAACATGGTCTACGAACCCATCAATAGTCTGGAAGACGTCCATTAGAAACTCTAACATATCGTCTGCATGCTCGAACTTCAATATCTACGATGGGTCTGCCAAGGATCATTTTGACGTCTCAACCTTCTCAAAAGAGTACAGAAGGCACATAGCCAGCCGACATAGGCAATATAAAAGGAAGGAGGTGAGATTTCCATTTATCTTACACATAAGGCAGACATGCAGTGGTACGACTCTCAGGTACGTACAATTAACAATTATCAATCATATCTACAATCATAACAAAACAATAATGTTTCACAGAAACATGACCACAGCACAACGTTTTCCTAGATAGAAACATCTATGACTCGAGGAATGACCTCTGAATTCCTATACCATGGTTTTACGAACAGTCGGAGAGAGTGGTTCGGAGGATTGTTCCGGAGTCCACTAGCCTTGGGTAATAAAATGTGTCAATAGTCATGATGGTGCACATAGGCTTTTTCGGGAACATCCTTCACTACCAGAAAACACATAGTGTCTAGTCGAGTATGTCGGTGTATTGCAAGATCACCATGCCACAGAGGAGCAACCAACTGGGCCTATATGAGTATTTCATACCCCGACACCCCCGAGCATCAATAGATCGTCACTACGGAATTCACACCCGCATTAAAGTGTTAGCTCCATCTCCTAGGCACAACGGCCTTACAGAACATAGTTTCACTATGTGTTTAGGCAAACTTTGCCGGAAATGCGTTCTTCTCGTCCATCCAACGGATGACATCGTGATTCCTTCAGAATTCTTTCAACGTACTGTAACAGATGCTAGATGTCCTTAAGTCCGAATCATTGGTACTTAATCATCAAGCTAAAGTTCTCAAGTAACCTTTCATCTTTGTGCACAGTTTTCTTAAAACACTTAATTAAAAGTCCTAACGCATTATGAGATTGGAACACAAGTCCAATTACTTATTTCTCTGCACTTTTCTAACTGAGCCTTTTTCTTTGGCTTCCAAGAAAACAAATCATTCTGAGTCCATTACATTTTATGGAATATGGATAATGAATTATCCATACTTTATGACTTAAGGTCTTGATCCACCCTACGTCATAAATTATTATGTTCGTGTTTTCACTAAGTCGTTCATGACTTAGGTTTTTGTTCTTTACCGTAAATACTTGTCTTTGAAGACTAAAACCCTTTTGATCTTAAAACCAATATCTTTAAATGAAATCAAATCATTATTTAAAAACCATTTCCATCCAAGACACACAAGTATCAATTTCTCAAAACCTTTCTCTTGAAAAATCTTTAAAAACGCTTAACGACGGTTCCGCCGCTTTTTACTGAATTTAGGCCCAAAAGCCATACTTTTGAAAATATGGTTCTTCACCTCAAATGTATTAATTTCCTAGGTTAAAATACTCATATTAAGTTGTTGAAACACTGACTTTACAGTTTTCTCTCCATTGATACAAAATTCCTAAAAAATGTTACCGAACGTCGTTAAGTTTGTAAGTCGCGTAAATCCTTTTTCAACGATTTTACACTCTAATAGTCCAAAACTCATTTTGGAGTTTTAGAACAGTTTTACAAGCATGAAAACAGTTTCTAACTGTCCAATTACATTTATTTTCGAAAATTGCAGTTTAGTCCCTAAACTTTCATTAATTACAAAAAGGTCCTTATTCACTTAAAACCTTATAACTTTTTATTTATAACTCCAAATCACACCAAACCAACTTCTATAGTTTCAACTCATAAAATATTTTCCAGTTACCATGAAAATTTCATAAATGACGTTTCTGTCCAATATTTTCAATATTTACAAATAGGTCCTTGTTTACTAAAAAGCATATATCTTTTTATGTATAAATCCAAATAACTTCAAACCAATTTCTATAGTCTTATATCATTAAGGACTACAACCACAATACTTAAAAATATAGTTTTCAGAACAGTCCCTGAAATTCTCAGTAATTGCATATTAGTCCTTATTTCTTTAAAAGTCCATAACTTTCAATATAATTAACCAATTCAATTCAAAATCATTCTTGGGATTATTCAAACTACGAAAGACCATTTTCAATCTTATGAAAATAGTTTTGGAAGAAATCATTTTCTTCTTGATTTAATTATTCTTTTATAGTCCATAAACTATCATGGAATCATATGGTTTTGGAGAACAAAGTTGTCTTGCCATATTTCTCATGCTTGGCCGAAACCAAGTTCCAACAAACAAGAAGATTTTCTCTTCATCACTCAATCACAAAACATCATACATGTTCATGTATTCAAGCACTAAATCATGGCATGATTATTTAGCATATTTCACATACTTTCTTTCAATGATCAAGTAAGCATACTAACAATTTCATTTTAACCATTATGCATCAAATAAGCATATTATCCATAAATTTTCATCACACAACATACACCACATCTAAATAATATACATATCTAAGTAGCATTTTAAGGAGTTTTTTACAGGTGTCACTCTCTCAATAGTGTACAGTGAAGAGGTTAACACAAAAACCTTCCTTATTTAGACAATTTAGCAGCTAAAACTAAAATGAAGTGGGCTGAACCACATACATATGTAAGGGCCCAATGCTTCTCACCGAAAATCTGCAGCTATCTAAGGGCCCATTGCAGATAAAAACCTTGCCTTTTGTTAACAAAATCTGCAGAAATATTGCAAAATTTATTTGACAGAGTGTAAAAGCATGTCAAATCCCTTTCCTCTATTGTCAATATCTTTGACCGAAATCTCCTCTTTCTTCTATTTTTTTGCTCAAGCACCGATTTCTTTCTCAACCTAGCTGCTCTCTCTTCTATTTGCATGTCACCACCTCTTAGGCATGGAGTCAATTCCCTTTCCCTCGATTCCCAACATTTTGACCGAAATCTTCAGAAATCTTCCTCTCTCTTCTATTTGCAGCTCAATTTTAAATTCGTCTTTCTCGCCCTCTCTGCTTTCTCTTCTATTTGCAGCTCAGCACCGCTTAACCATGTAGCATTGAGTCATGTGCTAGCCGCTTGCTCAGATCGACACTTTTCTCCTCTGTTTAACGCTATTGATGCAGTGAGACAACGAGCCGCTCCCATAGATAAACTCGTCAGGTTTGATGTGCTTTAGGGTTTGATTTAATATTTATTTATTGTTTGTGTTAGTTTTCCTTTGTCTATAAATTGTCCCTTTCGGTTTCAATAAGTTGCACAACTAACCCATTCAATAGCTTCATTATCTGAGTTGTTTATTTGCTAAGAGAGATGTCTACCAAGTTTGATTCCATTTCTGAGATTTCTCCTCAAAAGGATACTTGGACCATCATGGGTAGGGCGGTTCGGCTATGGCTGGTTGCTGATTTCACTAAGCAAAAGCTACCATTCTCTATGGAGATTGTCTTGGTAGACGACAAGGTTGGGGTTTCATTATTTTCTTCTTCCTCATTTTTAAAAAACCTCTTCATTCTTATTTTGATGTTGGTTTGCCTTTGGTTGCAGGGAGACAGGATTCATGCATCCGTGAGGAGGACTCTGATCTATAAGTTTCAGAAGGATTTGAAAGAGGGTTCTGTTTACACATTTCAATTTTTTGGTGTTGCTTCTAATGGAGGTAATTATAGAACTTGCCACCACAACTACAAGCTGAACTTTCAATTTTCAACTAAGGTGTTCAAAATGGACAATGCTGTTGTCCCTTTAAAAGTCTTTGATCTGGTACCTATATCTCAGATTATTGTGGCTGGCTTCGACACTGATTTTTTAGTTGGTAAGCTTTCATTTTAAATAGATGTTGTTTGTTTGTGTTATTTGTTTTTTAGTTGGTAACTTTTGGCTGATTAATTAACTGTAGATGTCATTGGAATGCTTACTGGTGTTGGAACTGAGAGAGAGTACGAGAGGAATGGTGTCAAGACAAAAATTAATGTCCTTTCCTTGGAAGCTGATGGGTAAGGATTCCTTTTAATTAGTCATCTTTATCCTTTGGTTTCTATAGTGTTTCTTATGTTTTTTTTTTTTTTTTTTTTTGGATTTGGATGTTGTTTGAAATAGTCATAGGATTGAATGCACTCTCTTTGGACCTTATGTTGATGAGCTGAATGCATTCCTTGCTGCTGGAGATCTGCAAAATGTGGTGGTTATTGTCCAATTGGGGAAAGTCAAGTGCTTTAAAGGTATCATCTTCCTTTTTTAAGACTTTTTTCTTTACTTTTCTGCTATGATTTTTTATTTATTGTTGCCCTGAAAGTGTTATAATTTTTCTAGAGAAAATTTATCTCCAAAATTGCATCAACTGTACCAAGTTATACTTCAATCCAGACTGTGAGGAGGCTGTTCAACTCAGAAACAGGTTATTTCATGGTTCAATATGTTAGAAACATGATATCTAATTTGTTCAGTATGTTATGTTATAAGTGAAATTAATAATTTATATAAGTTATTTTGTTTGATGGTTTTGTTGAATAAGGTTCAATGAAACTATGGAATCACCCACTCAAGTGTTGAGCCAGCTGGTTGAAAACCCCACAGTTGGTCTCTCTGAGGATTTTCTTGAACTGACACCAAGAAAGACCATTGAGGGTCTAAAAGATTGCAAAGAGGTTAAGGCTGCAAAATTAACAATCCTATCTGTTATATTTTTTAAACTTCTATTTCATATTATTAACAATCCTGTATTCTAATGTTTTTAAATATCTAAATGGATTCAGGATTCTTGCTGTGTTGTTCAAGCAACTGTGAAACATATTGTTGATCATGAGGATTTTTGGTACATTGCTTGCATATGTGGCAAGTCAGTGTATCCAGACCACAAAATGTTCTTTTGTGAGAAGTGCAACAAACATGTGATGAAGGTTTTTATGAGGTATTGTATCAAGGTTCGTGTTATAGATGAAACAGATTCAGCAACATGTGTCATCTTTGATCGTGATGCTATGGCTCTTTTCAACAACAAATCATGCGCAGACATGGTTGAAGCACATGAAAAGGTTGAAGAGTTTTATGTGCTTTATGGGCTATTCTAATTGCATTTGATAATTATGATACATTTTGCTAATTTGTGAATTTTTTGTATTTTTGTATAGAGATCTGGCCATGGAGCAATTCCAAAGGAAATTTATGGTTTGGTGGATAAGACCTTCCTTTTCGAAGTGGAGTGTAAGAATGAAAGCAGTGGAAAGTTTGAGCAGTCATTCAGAGTCAAAAAAGTCTGCAATGATCCTTCAATTCTCAACAAATTCAATGAGCTTTACATGAAATCGGTGGTAAGATTTTGATTTATAACTGTCCTTCTTTTATCCTTTTGTACATGTTATCAATTGTTGTTTTCAATAATAATTGGACTGTAACTCTCTATATTAGGAAGTCAACTCTGATAAGGCTTATTTGGTTGGTGGGAGGCAGTTGATTGTTGAGGGTTCTGACACTGGAATAAAACAGGTATTGTGAAAAGAAACAATAGTATTTTCCAATTATTTATCCTTTCAAATGCTGAACCTATGTGAGCTGACATCCAAATTGTTTTCCTAGAATCTGATGCACCAGTTTACATGTGCTGGTGGTGAGAATGAGTCCCAAGCTGATGAAGGATGTGATTTGACCAAAGATTCACAGGAGATATCTCCTCTGAAGAGGGGTTTTGCAGCTGAAAAGAGTCAGTCAGACCTTGAAGTGCCACTTAAGTTCCTGAAGAAGACCATCAAAATTGAGAAGGAGTAGAATGTCAAGGGAGTACTTTAGGTGTTCGGGTGTTGCATGTATTCTCAGCAGTTAAAATTTGTCTTTTTTGTTGCTGCTGCTGCTGGTTGGTTAATGATCTTATATATGTAACACTGAACTATTTTGAGCAGCTGTTGTTAGGTAGTTTGGTGTGGCTGCTGTAGGACATCTTTTATGTAGTTTGGTGTGGTTGTTGTAGGACATCTTTTATTTCGCAGCTTTGTTATTTTATGTTGACTTTTGTAATAGCACTAAGGTGCTTAACTACTGCTCGGTTATGTGAAATTTTAATATCTTATGTTAAGCTTAATCTGTTTTTAATTTTATTATTATCTTTTTTTCACCATATTTTATTTAATTGGTTTAATGGTTCTTTATAGGCTTTTTAATCTTTTACTCTATAAAATACTTTTTAAATACAGTTTAAATAAACTATAAATCCTTTATTTTATTTTAAATTTAAATTAAGCTATACGAAACCCGAACTAAAACCTACACCTTTTATATGCTATAAATGTTGATTAAAATACTTTGTTGCACGTTTTAAACTTGGTTCCAATAACAAACTACAAATGTTTTGTTAACCTCTATAAATATTGATGATTAAACTACCTGACTAACACATCCATCCATTTTTTTTTTTCTGATCCGAAAAGTCTAAAAATATATACTATGAAGGATTTTTTACATTGAAACGGTAAAAATAATTGTTTCAACAATACAATTTGGCCACAATATATTTTCTTTATTAATTTCCACCACCTTCCAGAAACCAATTAAAAAACACTTTAAAATACTTTGGACTCCCCATTTCCCCTTTCTTCTACCCCATACGCAACTTTATCCCCAACTCTGCCATGGAAGACCACCAAAGCATTATCAGGAAAATATCTAAACCAGGATTTCTCACTGTGAGCATGAAAGATGAGGTAATAAGCTACAAATATCTTTAATAAAACATGCACTTTTATGTGTAAATTCATTTATGTTTCATCTGGTTTGTGTCAAATCCTTTGACACTGACTTCATTAGGGATTTTTCGAATAAACTTCATAATATTTGTTTCTAATTGTATTTCGTCTCATGCTCTGTTAATCCTTGATTTAAATGTTGAAATGGCATGCATATGGTGAGAAAGACACTGAGTTGAATAGGGATTTTTACAACAAACTTGGTAATTTTTTTTTCTTTTATTTTTGTTTGTGTGTGAAGTCATTTTCATGTAATGTGATGAGGTTGACACGAACTTCATTTGGGAGTTTTCCTCGATATCATATATGAGATCCTGCACAACGTCTGCTGTCTTACAAATTTACTTTGACTCATTATAAAGCAACTGGGAGTCAATTGGTGGGTTTTTTCAATATCTTAAATACTGTTGATAGAGTTTCATTTATAAACATTTCGATGACTGCTTAATTTTCTTTCCCAGAATCTGCCACTAGATTTTGCTAAATTTCTGTGGAGGTCTGGATTTAGAACCCTTCAACTGCATGGAGTGTTTGGAACGCATACCAACTATGACATTTTACTTCAGACTTTTCCAGATCAATTAAGATTGGCAAAGTATGGAAGAATTTCTCAGCTGCCCAAGGATTCCAAGAGGGGGAAGAAGTTATTTTTAAATTTCGCTATGATAATGCTAATATGGTTGATGTATACAAAGTAGTTGTTTAGTGGTTTGTTAACACTATAATGTGCTAAGCATTTTGAGGTTTAAAGTTTACATGAAAACTAGATATGAATGGATATTTTGCTGTTCCTACATGTTGATGCCATGTTAGATGTGTTTATGGTCATTTTTATTTGGAGTACTTCAAAATGTTGAGTGAATGAATGGATGATTTGTGATTTATATTTTGACTCCCAAAAATGGATGAATGGATATTTGTAGTTTAAGTGCTTCAAAATTTATCCATGTTAGATTTCTTTATGTTTTTTGTCAAAGTTCATAGAATATAGCTTATCTATCCATGAATAATATAATAAAATCGCAAGACATCAATTTACATGTATGAGACAACTTCAAAGCATAAAAGTGGCATATGAAACTAATATATATAGTTCTGATTCTTTTGTTTGCATAGTAAAATATATATGATGAATCAGAGGCAACAATTGTTATTAAATTGGGACCTCAATGAGAAAGCAATGGTTTTCTGAACACAACACACCCCCCAATACACCTTTTGGGAAGTGTGTTGTCAAGGTAATAGACCAAGCTAATAAAAAATATATATCCTACTTTCCAAAAGTTGCATTTTCAACCCAACAAAGTCTCTATGTTTCTTTCGGTGATTGTGCACATGAATGAAAAAGAGTAAGCTAAATATAATTGACAGCTTTCACACATTTTGTAAAGCACAAGGGACACCTTTTAATCTTTTATCAAACGCACAAGGATTCAAAGTCCACCCTTTCCAAAAAGCTGTGTTAAGTTTTCTGCAACTAATATACAATTTGGTTTCCTTTCAACACCAACTTCTGCAAAATGGAGTCAAGCTCCTCTAAACATGCTAGAATGAAACGCAAAATGATCATGAAGCAAAAGTCAAGCAACCTGAAAAATGGAATCACAGGTAGCACTATTGATTCAAATATGTGTTTATTCTATCAACCTATTTACATGTGTCTTTAAGGAGAATCATTAACTTTTCATGGTCTTTGTTATCCATGCTATATTTTTCAGATGAAAATACAATAGCAACCCAGTTGCTATCTTCGGTTGACAAGTCAAGGTTGAAAAAAACTAAACGAATACCATTGTCCCCATTGTCTCCTGGTAATTGATTTATATCATTATTTGTGCAAATATATTTGGCTACTATTTTAATGAAATGGATGTTATAAAAATTTGTTCCTTATCTATTTTCTCTGAAGCAGCAAACGTGATACTAGATAGTAGTACAAGTAGTTTTAATCTCAGCTCCAATGTCACAAGCACCAGTAGAAGTCAAAAAGGAAAAACATGTGATGGATATAAGCAATCTCCTCTTTCTTTGGGAGTCAACTCTACAAATAGGAATGCAAGACTCAACAATCCAAATAACCATACGGTGGTACCATTGTCTTTAGGTAAGTTGCTTTAGTTATAACTAAAAAAATGTTTTTAATCCTAATTCTTTTTATTAGTTATAACTTATGTATGGAATCATGAAATGGTCAACTTGGTAATTTTTTAGGAAGCCAGATCAATCTCATTAAGAGAAGAAATTGGCTCTAACAGGTTCACACACACACACACACACTCAAACACACCTATTTAACACACACTTTTACACAGACAGTTGTTTCAAAGTTACTAACAGCACCCCGCCTTTGTTACACTCACTTTCACTCACACATTTGTTTCAGTAATACTCACTCTCTTAGTCACAGGTTTATAACTCACACTCACACTCGCACATATATTTCTCTCCATCTCAGCACTTGCATAACAGAAATCAAGTCCTGATCCACACACACAACTCAATGTGACTGATGTTTCTCACAATCACACCGCACCATCAGAAGCTTAGGATCATTTTTTGCTCAGTATCAAATTTTCCAAGCTGCGACAGTAAGACAAAGTTATATTCCAATAGTTCCAAAGTTAGTTAAAAGATGGCAAGAAGCATACCTTCCTTTTTTTAAAGTAGACAACAAACCTCAGTATTTAAACACTCTAAATTTCACATTGAATATTGTTTTACACACACTCTCAGTCTCACCTCTGTTTCACTCCACCCCAACACTCACATCATAGAGAATACCTTCAAGTCAGTAATTTCGTTTACTTATTGGAAACAGAGAATACATCATATAATTTACTTCAACATAACAGATTTGGTAAATTATTGACTCCTTTTGATAGCTGTTGAATCCTTTTTTCAAAATCTTCCTATCTTACAGGTTCTGCTTTTGGATCATCTGAAGTACTCAATCCTTCTTCTTCGTGTTATGGCGGAAAATATGTTAGACAATGTGCACATGTACTACAATCTATCAGTACAACTAGATTGAATTTTGACCAAGAATTTCAGGATCACAATAACAATGCAAGTGGTTGTTCAACAAGTTAGTATTTTGATTTATTATTATAATTAAAGTTGATTAAAGTTCAAAAGTTTGTTCTTTTATAAATGTAACATTCTTTTAATGCCACCTAATCTATCTAACAATGATACAGCTGACTTTGTGGAAGATCCATCCGAATTTATCTCTGACCTATATGCAAATGCTGAAACTCAAGGTTATATTAATGATAAAGAAATGTTGCAATTTGTACTTATATCATATATGTCATATTTAACTAAAACATACTTTTTATGTCTCAATGCCTTACAGCATGTGTAAACTTTGGACAACCTTCAATTGAATGTCAGTTTTGCGGCGCTGAGGTATGGTATGAAGAACGAGCTGAAAAGTCTAAGAGAGTTAGGCAAGTTCATTTTTCAATTTGTTGTCTAAAGGGAAAAGTACAACTTCCACTACTAGAGAGACCTCCAACATTGCTCCTCTCCTTAATGTCTGGTCTAGATGATAGAAGCAATCACTTTAACCAAAACATCAGAGGTTACAATAGCATGTTCTCATTTACTTCAATTGGTGGGAAGATAGAATCTTCAGTCAACAATGGGGGTGGCCCTCCTCAGTTTATACTTAGTGGCCAGAATTATCATCGAATGGGAAGCTTATTGCCAGAAGAAGGAACTGTTCCCAAGTTTGCACAACTATATATTTATGACACCCAAAATGAATTACAACACAGACTTAGCCATTTTGGGTATGTGTCATTAACTTAGCCTTTTCCTACAAATATTTGGATTCTTTATGTTTCTTATATGTTTGTTATTATGATTATGATTTTAAAAATGTTTGCAGCTCCAAAAAAGATTCAAAAATGTTTGATAATTCTCTGGTTCGAGATCTCACCGAGATGGTTGATGAATTTAATGAACTTGCTAAGTCTTTTAGGCGAGTAAGAGATTTTGTAATGAATGATAATACTTCAAAATTCAGTTTGAGGTTGTTTCGAAGTCGTGCTAAGGATGCAAGAGTGTATAATCTTCCCACATCGGATGAGGTGGCAGCTTTGATAGTTGGTGATATGGATAGCATGGATATTGGAAGAGACATTATTGTAAAAGATATCTCAGGGGAGTTAACTAGGCTTCATGAAACACATACTGCCTTCATCCCATTGCAATATCCATTATTGTTCCCATATGGAGAAGATGGATATAAAGAAGATATTCCCTATAGAGATGTCAATGATGTCGAAGATGTCGAAGATGATTCTGATAGTCATTCAAGGAACAGAGTTTCTTTGCGGGAGTGGATTGCATTTAGGATTCAAGAAAGGGATGCTGAATTTGGTAACATTGTCAATTCAAGGAGATTGTTTCAACAATTTTTGGTAGACTGTTACACTATGATAGAGGCCCAGCGATTAAGTTTCATTCGAACAAATCAAAGTATAATCAGGTGCGAGGTTCTAAGTGGGTTACAGGAGTCTGTTAATAGAGGAGAAACCGATCCTTCTTCAGCTGGTAAGCGTGTGATATTGCCAGCATCTTTCACTGGTGGTATGAGATACATGTTCAATAATTGTCAGGATGCAATGGCTATATGTAAGAGATTTGGATATCCTGATCTATTTGTTACCATTACCTGTAACACTAATTGGAGCGAGATACGTGACTTTGTTGCTGAACGGGGTCTAACAGCATCTGACAGGCCTGACATTATCTCCCGAGTTTTCAAAATGAAGCTAGATGAAATGATGGCAGACTTCAAAAAGAAAAAACTTTTTGGACAGGTTAATGCAGGCAAGTTTTCAACTTAATTCTACAAATTTTAATATTATTTTCAAAATTTATACAAGTTATGTTATTAACATATTTAATTTTATGAAAATAGGAATGTACACTGTGGAGTTTCAAAAAAGAGGACTTCCGCATGCACATATTTTGTTATGGTTGGATGGTGAGAATAAATTGAGGAATGCAAGAGATATTGACAAAGTAATATCTGCAGAATTACCTCACCCAGATTTGTATCCTAGATTGCATGATGCAGTTGCTACCTACATGATTCATGGTCCATGTGGAGCTGCTAACATGAAGTCACCTTGCATGAAAGATAGAAAGTGTTCCAAGTATTATCCAAAAAAATTTCATGCACATACTACAATTGATGATGATGGCTATCCATGCTATAAGCGTACAGATTCTGGTATATTTGTCCACAAAAATGGAGTTAAGTTGGATAACAGGAGCGTTGTTCCTTACAGTCCAGTGCTTCTGACAAGGTATCAAGGACATGTCAATTCTGAATATTGTAATAAATCTAATTCAATCAAATATTTGTTCAAATATGTCAACAAGGGTCCTGATCGAGCTACTATTGAGATAAGAAATGGTGCTGAAAATTCAGAAAAACCAGCAGTAGTTGATGAGATTAAACGATATTATGACTGCAGATATATATCACCATGTGAAGCAGCTTGGAGAATTTATGCTTTTGATATTCATGAAAGATGGCCACCTGTTCAAAGGTTAATGTTTCATCTCCTAAATGAACAATCAGTTTTGTTTAAAGATGAGGACAGGATTGATACAGTTGTCAAAAAAAGTGAAGATGTTCAAACAATGTTTTTGGCTTGGTTTGAGGCCAACCAAAAATATGTTCTGGGAAAGGATCTCACCTATGCTGAATTCCCAACAAAATTTGTTTTCCTCAAACAAGAGAAGAGGTGGCAGCCAAGGAAGCAAGGTTTTACTATTGGGAGGCTTACATACGTCCCAGCTGGCACAGGTGAACTATACTACATGAGAATATTGTTGACAGTTCAAAGGGGCTGTGTTGACTATGAAAGCATTAGGACTGTCAATGGATACACCTACAAGACTTTTCAAGAGGCATGTTATTCTTTGGGTTTGTTAGCAAATGACAAGGAGTACATTGATGCAATTAAGGAAGCTAGCGAATTAGCTTCCGGAAATCAATTGAGGAAGTTGTTTGTTACATTGTTGGTGATGAACACCATGTCAAAGCCAGATGTTGTTTGGAATTCGACTTGGGAACTGTTATCCGATGGAATACTTTATCATAGAAGAAAGGTTTTGAAATTTCCAGGTTAATTTTTCATTATCTGTCAATGTTGTGTGTTTTTTTTTAATACTCTAAACAACATTAAATAGTCGAGAACAACTCAAAAAAGGTAAATCAGTATTCAATAGTTCATATTGTCCAACAAGCTACTTCCATATCATTAAAAAACCAAACTTACATATAAATTAGAAGCACAAAAGGCTAACTGTGAGACTAATTTATCATATCCCTTACCTTCTCATATAGTCGTTTTGTTTATTCAGGTTTGCAGATTGGAGATGATGAACTAAAAAATCTTTGCCTGATAGAGTTGGAAAGGTTGCTTATTTCAAATGGAAGATCTCTTAAAGATTATGGA
This sequence comes from Echinosophora koreensis, assembly GCA_035048595.1. Taxonomy (NCBI): domain Eukaryota; kingdom Viridiplantae; phylum Streptophyta; class Magnoliopsida; order Fabales; family Fabaceae; genus Echinosophora; species Echinosophora koreensis. The sequence goes on from JAPCYP010000096.1 coordinate 835,095, forward strand.
TGTCTCCCCTTTCCACAAATTTCTGATATGTTTGACTTTCAAAACAGGTTTATTGCGGATGAGCTGAACTATGATAGAGGTGAGATGGCAGAGTTACGCACCTCTCTGTTGGAGTTATTGACAGAGGAACAACATGGTGTATATAATCACATCATGGAATCAGTATTGTCTGAAGGTGGAGGTTTCTTCTTTTTATATGGTCATGGTGGAACCGGCAAAACATTTCTATGGAAAACCCTGTCTGCTACTCTTAGGTCACAAGGAATGATTGTTCTCAATGTTGCTTCCAGTGGTATTGCCTCTTTGTTACTACCGGGAGGGAGGACTGCTCATTCGACTTTTTGTATTCCATTGGTTATAAATGAGGAATCAACTTGCAACATCAGTCAAGGAAGCCTTCGAGCAAAACTTCTTATAGAAACAAAATTAATCATCTGGGATGAAGCTCCAATGATGAATAGATTTTGCTTTGAGGCTTTTGATCGCACTTTGAGAGATTTGATGTCATATCAATGTGGAAACAACAATACCAAACCATTTGGTGGAAAGGTTGTTGTTCTGGGTGGTGACTTTAGGCAGATACTACCGGTTGTTAGAAAAGGATCAAGAAAAGATATTGTTAAAGCAGCAATTAATTCTTCTGGACTATGGAAAACTTGCAAAGTGTTGAAGCTGACAAAAAATATGAGATTAAGTACTGCAAACACTGATCAAAGTGCTAATGAAATAAAGGAGTTTGCTGATTGGATCCTTAAGATTGGAGATGGTCATAATGATGCGAATGCAGATGGGGAACAAGACATTGACATACCAGAAGAACTATTGATTCCACAGAGTGAAAATCCTCTACTTTCATTGGTTGAATTTGTATATCCTCATATCTTAGAAAATATGAATAGTTCTAACTTTTTTGAAGAGCGGGCAATCCTTGCTCCAACTCTTGAATCTGTTGAACAGGTTAACGATTTCATCCTCTCTTTGATTCCTGGAGAGGAGAAAGAATATCTTAGTTCAGACACACCTTGCCACTCAGATGAAGATGTAGAGATCCAAGGTGATTGGTTTACCTCAGAGTTTCTGAATGATATAAAATGTTCAGGGATTCCAAATCATCGGTTAACACTTAAGACAGGAGTACCTGTAATGCTTCTACGAAATATTGATCAGGCAAATGGTTTGTGTAATGGAACAAGATTGCAGGTTAATGATTTAGGAACAAATATTATAACTGCAATAGTTATGACAGGGAAAAATATTGGAGATAGGATTCTCATCCCAAGGATGGATTTGGTACCTTCTGATCCTGGATTCCCGTTTAAGTTTCAAAGGAGGCAATTTCCCCTATGTCTATGTTTTGCAATGACAATTAACAAAAGTCAGGGACAATCACTTTCTAAGGTAGGAATCTATCTTTCACGTCCAGTTTTTACACATGGTCAATTCTATGTTGCTGTATCAAGAGTAAAATCAAAGAAGGGATTGAAAGTGTTAATTTTGGACGATGATGGAAGGGTATGCACATCAACAAAAAATGTTGTCTACAATGAAGTATTTGAGAACCTGTAGAAGATCAACCACTTCAGGTTCACTATTTCTTTTTCCATTGCTTATTGGTTTAACTATGATAACATAGCTAATTTTTTATGTGAAACTGTATAGGATTTAACTTTACTATGCTTTTTTTTTTAACATAAAAACTCCTATTTTTAAATGAACTATTGAATACTGTCTAAGTTTATCACCTTGATGTCATGGTATTTTGATTTTCAATATGAAGAATCTGAATGTTCAACCATTAACTTTCATCATTGATACAAATATTTAACAACCACTCTATTATACAATTCTTATTTGCATAAAATTAATTTTGGGATACAAAACCTGTGATTGTATCAGTAATTAAGGTTATAATTTTAGTTATTTTATATTCTATCTGTCAGGGATCAACAAGGATTAGCAATGCAGCAACTATCCATCAAGGATGATCGACGTTGCTGTTGTTCAGTAATAGGGTCAGTAATGCATCATGATTCCAAAGTATTTTGCTGCAACTTCAATGGAAATTGATCTATATGAGCCAGCAAAGATTGTTATTTTGTTTTTTTGTCATCAGTATTAAAGATATTAGTTAAACCATGTACCTTCTGTCATCATTACAAAACTGAACAGCATTTTGTTTTGAACTTTTGACACTTTTGCTGCAGCAACTATTAGACATAATGTAGTTATGTTTTGGGCAAATTTTTTTTTTTTTTGGGGTCTGTAAACATTTGATTAGCAGGTGCTATAGTTTGCATCAACTGCTAAGGAAAATACTTCCCAATTGACCAATGTCCCTTTTATTTGTTTAGGTACCAGCAGGTTTTTTCATCCCTGCCTTAGTACAGATCATAAGGTTGTTTTGATTTGAATAAGGCTTGCTGTTTTTTTTTTTTTTTTTTTTTTTTTTCAGGCTTGGTTTGTTGTAGCAAGCATGATGAATAACTCTTGATGCATAAAGACACAAGTATAACCCAATATTATGCAACAAGAATTATAAACATGGCATGGAATACAATTGTCCAGCTTGATACACAGGTAAAAAAAAAAACTGCACCACCTAAACTAAATGAGCCTGTTAAAAACACCAAAAAGAGCACATTGTATTATGCTTTCACATACTGAACTCTAAGGCAGAGCTACTCTGCACCATGATGCACAAATACTCAAACTCCTTCATGCTACTGCTGCAACACAAACTACACTGCTCTTCAAACCTTATTGATAACCCGTGCGTTGCACGGGTATAGATACTAGTAATTATTATACCAAGTCCTCTTAGAGGCTCACATCAAGACCACACAAAAACAATATAAACCACATATATATCTACATTAAGGTAGGATAGTGGTAATCTCCCCCATACCTCTTGTAGACCACTTGAAGATCAAACAAACACAAGCTAAACCAAGCAAGGTAGGCCACAGTTTTGTCCACCAAAACCTAGCCATGAACAACCAACATAAAAACAAGTTAAAGAATGAAGGAAATCACCTAAACCCATTTGAGCATTGGTTCGGTCAAGTCAAGAAGAAATAGCTAGGGATCTCTAAATTTTTCAACCTCTTGGATGATGAAAATAGAAGTCATATGAAGATCATAGAAATTGGTTTCAACTCAAATAGATTTTTCTACAAGTTTCTAGAGATTTTTGAAGAAAGCTTCATGAAGATGGAAAATCATGATTCATGACTTAAACAACTTAAATATTGAAGGATAAGAAAACATGATCATGATAGATGAGGGTTTACCTCTTGTTGATTGAAGAAATGAAGAAAGTGATCAAAACAAGCTTAGTTGAGGATTTGACAGCTTTGAGGATATGGTGGTGTTATGAGTGTATCTCATAATCCACTCATCTAAAAATTACGAAATTTGGCTGGTTGGAAAGGTAAGAAGAAGAGGAAAAACTTTGATGTTTAAGGTTTGGTTTGATTCAGATCGGATCATGGAAGAAAAGGGCCTTCTTTCCACTGTTCTAGTGTGGTGCTGTGGATTTCGAGCTGTTTTGGTAATTTGGGCATATCTCTCAAAATAATCATCCGTTTTTCATGATCTTTAGCTCGTTGGAAAGAAGAGAGAAAGAGGAACAACTTTCGTGTAGAAAGTTGTTAGAGTTTAAGAACAGAAAAAGGTCATAACTTCGATGAACTTTCAGGTGACTAAGGAGAGTTTGTCTTAGTGTTCTTGGTGTTCTTGATAAATGATGAAAAGAAAATGGTTTTGGGAGGAGGAAGATGGCTGGCGGAAAAAACAAAGGAGAAGAAGAGAATGAATAAAAGAATCCTTGCATTAAATGAAATTAAAAGATGATGTGTGGTAGAAAATGAACCATGTAGCCATATAAGTTTGTGGTTGAAATGAAAATGGATACTTGGCTACAAATGGAGAAGGGTGGCAGCCTTAGGGCCTTACAAATGATGTGGATGAAAGTGTTTGGGTGGTGTGGCTGATTTTGGGCCACATCTCATGAGTCATCCATGACTCATTGATCCCATCCACTCCGTCATTCACCCGATTTCGGTTTTTGAGAGGAAAATGATGAAATGAAATCAAAATGAAATGGGTTTGATTTAATGGAGGGCTGCACGAAATTGAATAGTTTTAGAGGGTATTTTGGTCAAAATTCACTTAGGGACACTCTTGGAATTTTACTTAAAGTCCAAAGGCATTTTGGTCTTTTCACTAGAATAAATATCATGATATTTTGGTGTCATCATTAGGCTTCATAAATGCTAGGTGAGTCACCCATATGACTCACCACCCTAGGTGGCAAGATGTCCCATCATCCGGAGTCCAGTTTTGTCTCTGCACGTCCGTTCTCGACTCCGTCGATCACCCGTTTGTTGATGATGCGCCCGAATAAAGTATAATAACTTATTTATTTTGAAAATTTTCAAAATAACCAATATCGTTGGAAAAATAATATAAACCTAAACCGTTTCGTTCACGGATCAAAATTAGGTTTTCTAATCAGTAAACTTTTACTGTCAGTGAAAAACACAGACCAGGTTTCGCCTGAATTTTAAACCTAAAATTTCACCGTAACTTCGATATAGAAGGTCTCAACTATGATTTTCTTTTCCTAAAAAATATTTTCTAAATCCCCGGTAAAAATATAAAATATAATTATCAGTCAAGGCGCGAGAAAACAGGGTGTTACAGTCAATACCTTCTTGTTGGTTATAGCCTTGAGCTACAAACTTGCCTTATTTCTGACAACTTTGCCATCCTCATCCAATTTGTTTCTGAAGACCCATCTTATTCCAATGACAGACTTGTTTTTGGGCTTGGAGACAAGTGTCCAGACATCATTTCTGGTGAACTGGTTGAGTTCTTCTTGCGTAGCAAGAATCCAGCTTTCATCATCAAGAGCTTCTTCAATGTGCTTTGACTCTATTTCTGACATGAAGGCCACATTGCTTGATTCTTTTGAAGTCGATCGGGTTCTCACTCCTTCTGAGGGATTTCCAATAATAAGATCCTTAGGATGATGAGTTTTGAATTTCCAGTCCCTTTTAAGATCATCATGAAGATCTTGACTTGTCTGTTCCACTTGTCTGACTGGTTCAACTTCAGGCTCTGACTTGGTCAGGTCAGGTTGTTGATTTTCTGACTTATTTATGTCGAGTCCTGCAAGATCATCTTCTAGATCTGATAATTCCTTATTAGTCTTTAAACCATTATTAAATTTGACATGAGCAGATTCTTCAATAACAGATGTTCTAGAATTATAAATTCTAAAAGCTTTAGACATTTCAGAATAGCCTACAAAGATACCTTTATCTGCCTTGGAGTCAAACTTTCCAAGTTGATCCTTAGTGTTTAGAATGAAGCATTCACAACCAAATGCATGAAAGTAAGAAATGTTGGGGCTTTTTCCTTTCCACAATTCATAGGGTGTCTTCTTTAGAAAAGGCCTCATGAGTATTCTGTTTTGTACATAACACGCAGTGTTTACTGCTTCTGCCCAGAAGTACTTAGGGAGATTATTCTCATTGAGCATAGATCTAGCTATCTCTTGCAGAGATCTGCTCTTTCTCTCAACCACTCCATTTTGTTGAGGAGTTCTAGGTGCTGAGAAATTGTGAGAGATTCCATTCTCCTCACAGAACTGTCTAAACTGCTCATTTTAAAATTCTCCCCCATGGTCACTTCTAAGAGTAGAAGTACAGAAACCCTGCTCATTTTGTACTCTTTTACAGAATACTGAGAAAGCCTTAAAAGACTCATCCTTGTGGGTTAAGAAGAGTACCCATGTATATCTAGAATAGTCATCAACTAATCATCCATATTTTCTTCCAGCCAAGCTAGCAACACTAACTGGTCCAAACAGATCCATGTGTAACAATTGAGGAGGTCTAGAGGTTGATACTTGGTTTTTAGATTTGAAACTTGATCTTACTTGTTTACCTCTCTGACATGTATCACACAAAACATCTTTCTTAAAACTAATATCAGGCAATCCTCTCACAAGGTTATCCTTTTTCAATTTTGAAATTAGTTTCATACTAGCATGTCCTAGTTTCTTATGCCATAACCATATTTCATCCTCTTTAGACATCAGACAGGTTACACTTTGATCTGAGAGGTCAGTCAGTTCAATCTTATACAGATTTTGTTGCCTTTTAGCTGAAAAGAGGGTTTTGCGACTGAGGTCTTTAACAATACATAAATCCTTAGTAAAGGAGACATCAAATCCACTGTCACATAATTGACTTATGCTAAGCAAATTGTGTTTTAATCCTTTAACCATAAGAACATTAGATATAGAGGGAAGATAAGGTTTACCACCAATAGTACCAATGCCTATAACTTTCCCTTTCTGATTTCCACCAAATGCCACATGCCCTCCATTCTTAAGTTGGAGGTCTAGGAACATAGACTTTTCTCCTGTCATGTGTCGTGAGCAACCACTGTCCAGGTACCAGCAGTGGTGTTTTCTTTGTACTGTTGAGGACATCTTCAATAGAGATTATTTGTTCTTTAGGTACCCATAATTTTCTGGGTCCTTTTCTGTTAGTTTTAGGAGTCTGTGAAGACTTCCTTCTTTTCTTATGAATACACTTAGACATAACATGTCCAGTTTTTCCACAGAAGTTACAGACAAGTATGGATTTAATGAAAGTAGATTTAGTAGACACGTTAGAGTTTTTAGTTGATACTTTATGATGTGTCTGATGGACATATCCAATACCTTCTTTGTTAAGGGAGTGCCTCTGACAGCCAAGCAGCTTGGTCAGATTATCTCTACCATTAACAAATGTAGCAAGAACAGAAGTGAGCTCTTCCACTTTCTGTTGAAGTTTTTCAACTTCTTCAGATTGTGATGTATCACTATAAATCTTAGTTTCATCAGACTTTTCAGTCTTCAGCTCATTGTTCTCTTTGGCAAACTTCTCACACTCTTGAGATTTCTGTTTATGCTCACTGAGAAGCTTAACATAATCTCTCTTGAGGGATTTGAAAGCCTTAGATAAGCAGTTGGATTCCTCCAGCAATTCCTCACAGGCATCAAGTAATTCCTCATAGTCAGGATATACCTCATTATCTGAATCTGAGTCAGTGTTGGCCATCAGACAGAGATTAGCTTCTTCCTCTGTCTCTTTATCAGAAGATGTTGACTCTAGATCTTCCCAAGTAGCCATCATTCCTTTCTTCTTCTTTTTGAAGAACTTCTTAAAAGGGGCTTTCTTGAGTTGAGGACATTCAGCTTTGATGTGACCTGGCTTCTTGCACTCATAGCAGACAATTGAACTCTTGTCTGTTGAAGTGGATTCTTTGAAGTTCTTGTCCTTGTTGAACCTTCTGAATGGCTTATCCTTTCTGAACTTCTTTTTCTGTAAAAGAAGTTTTATCTTTCTGGTTAGGAGAGATAATTCTTCATCACTTTCAGAATCCTCTAGTTCAGACAGGTCAGCATCACTGGATGACTCGTCTGCCTTCAGAGCTCTTGAAACTTTTGATGATTTTTGATCAGCCTTCAGAGCAAGCAATTGACTTGCCCTTCTTTGTTGTGATTTCATCTCCAAGTTCTTGCTCATGAACAGTGAGTGTACCAAGAAGTTCATCCATAGTCAAGGAAGTAAGATCCTTGGCTTGAGAGATAGCAGTTACCAAAGGTCTCCAATGCTTAGGTAGACTCCTTAGTATCTTTCCAACCTTCTCAACATTAGAGTAAACTTTGTCAAGAGATTTTAGGTCATTGATGATAGTTTGGAATCTTCCTATCATCTGGGCAATAGATTTTTCTTCAACCATGAGAAACAGTTCATACTTTCTGACAAGTATGACAATTTTTTATTCTTTAACTTTGGTTGTTCCTTCATGTGTGATAGCTAAAGTGTCCCATATTTCTTTAGCAGAATCACAGGCACAAACCTTTTCAAATTCATCAGGACTGAGAGCACAAATGATGTTGTATCTGGCTTTGTGATTCAGCTCCCATTTTGTCTTTTCTCCAGGGGTCCACTGAGCTTTTGGCTTGTCAGTGTTGTCATCATTTTTAGGAATGAAAGGACCATCTGTGATGACATCCCAAAGATCAGAGTTTGTAGATAGAATGAACCATTGAAATCTATCTTTCCAATAGTTGTAGTTTTCTCCATTGAAGAATGGAGGTCTGGTTAAGGAAGCTCCTTCAGTCTGGTGACTCCCACTAGCTCCAGCAGTCATGTCTATTCTTCAGGACCTTTTACCTCTACACTGTTAGATACTCAACCCAGAGGCTGAGCTCCGATACCAACTGAAATAGACAACTATAAACACGAGAAGGGGGGTTGAATTGTGTTTATCAGAAATTAAAATAAAGTTGAAAACTTTTTGCAAGTAGAAGCTAGTTTCAGACAAGTGTAAAAACACTTACACAGACAGGTCAACCTGTCTGATATGTTTTGACAGAAAAGCACACAATCACACAAGTGAAAAACAAACTTGATATTCACACTTTTAACCCTTTAGTTAGAAAGCAGATAATATAATCAAAACAATTAAAGAGTTTAAGGGAAGAGAGATTATCACAGTTGTTTATCCTGGTTCACTCTTTAACACAAAGAGCTACGTCCAGTCCTTGGCAGCACCAAGATTTATCCACTATAACTGCTCAGGTTACAGACTCCAAGTATTGTTTTCACACCTAGCCTCTTTAGGCTCCAGGACAAGTATTCTTTGCTCACTTAGCCTTTTCAGGCTCACACAGGTTTGTTTTGAGAAGTTTGTTTTTAATAAATACAATCAGACAAACAGTTCTTTCACTAACACTCAGAGAGTGGATTAAATGTAGACTTAGGCAAGACTGCACAATAACTTCAAATGATTGAAGAATACAGATAGAAAGAATGAACAAAGTAATGGATCTTTAATGCTTTGTAATCTCTGATGTCTTCATCTTCAATGACTTCTGTATTTATAGCCTTCAAACATTTAATATCCGTTAGAGACATTCCTTGCAACGATGGCTTCAAGCAGAGCTTCATTAAATACAATAGAGTCGTTCTGGGCAGCCATTGATGCAATGGAGACGTTGGTTGTACTCTAACATGAAGGATCATGGCTTTATGCATCGAGCAGTAGCCAAATCAGAGTTGTGCAGAATGCTTTTGTACTTTGCAGAGTATATTTCCCTTTTCGTGTAATAACTAAGAGTACTAGGGAATAAAGCATGTTGGAAACATTCTTTAACTGGAAGTTATCTCTAACATCCTAGGTTGCTTGAGAGAGTGACCTTCTGAATTTCTTGATAAGCATGAGAGAGAGATTCATAGTCTTCTGCATGAGGGGACAGCTTCCAAAAGCTTCGTGTACTTGAGTTCCTATCAAAGAACCTTAGACAAGTAGGAGAACATAGCAGAGACTTGTTGAAACTGATTTGTAGAAAGTCAATGATCCTAGTCAGCAGACGAGTTGACTTTTGCTTATTCAGACGGGTTGTCATACATGTGGACAGACATGTGAGTTTTGCTATTTTATGATCTGTACACTAAGTAGACAGGTTAGCAACCACAAAGTAGGTTAATTAAATCATTATCCAATGTTTAGCTTTCTTCAAAACTTAGGGAAATGCACACAGACATTTTAGCGACTTAACATACCCTTACCTTCACATCTTCTCTCATCATCACGAGGCTTAGGAACCCCTATAGGATCCGTTTTAGGACGGTAGTCTAAACAAAACTCAACAGCTTCTTCTACAACGTACCTTTGAGCAATAGATGCCTCGGGACGGTGTGGATTCTTCATATACCTTTTCAAGATTTTCAAGTATCGCTCAACTAGGTACATCCATATCAAACAAAAATGGGGCCACATAATCTAATCTCCCTCACTAAATGAACAATTAAGTGAACCATGATTTCGAAAAATGAAGGAGGAAAATACATCTCCAATTGGCACAATATATTATAGCAGCCTCAACTACCAACTTATCCAACTTATGGGGGTCAACGACTTTGCTACATATAGCATTGAAGAATGACTACAACTTATTTATGGCATGTCTAACATTTTTAGGAGCAATACCACAAATAGCCATGGGCAGTAGTTGTTGCATCAAGATGTGGCAATCATGAGACTTTAAGCCAACTAATTTGAGATCACTTTAGACAAGCCTCTTGACATTTGAAGAATAACCATGTGGAACTTTGATGCCCTGAAGACACTCACAAAAACTTTGTCTCTCTTTTTTTGACAAAGTATGACATGCTAGAGGCAAATATATCCCCTTACCATCCTCAATAACTGGAGCTAACTGTTCTCGTATACCTATTGCAACGAGATCGAGATGAGCACTCACGCCGTCCTTTGTCTTGTCCTGAATGTTGAGAAGCGTTCCAATTACACTATCACACGCATTTTTCTCCACATGAATCATATCAATATAGTGTCAGACATCAAGCTTGCACCAATATGGAAGATCAAAGAATATAGACCTCTTCTTCCATATGTTTTTCTCAGTAGCCTTAGCCTTCTTTTTGGCCTTGCCAAAGATAACATTGATATGCTTCACCCGTTGATAAACTTGCTCTCCATTTAAGGCTGTCGGAGCGTTTTCACTCTCTTGGCATCCGTTAAAAGTTTTTTTTCAATTTACGATATGGGTGATCACGTCTAAGAAATCTCTGATGCCCAAGGTAAACTGTCATCATTCCATGATGCAACTGAGTGAAGCATGTGCCTTCTTCAAATATAGGGCATGCTTTATGCCCCTTAACACTGTACTCGGACAAGTTCCCGTATGCTGGAAAGTCATTGATGGTGCAAAATAACATGGCACGCATCTTGAAAGTCTTGTGAGAATACCCATTAACTACATCAACACCTTCCACCCACAGCTTTTTTAAGTCTTCAATCAAGGGACTTAGATAAACATCTAAGTCATTTCCCGGTTGTTTTGGACCCGAAATCATCATAGATAACATCATGTATTTGCGCTTCATGCACAACCAAGGAGGTAGGTTGTAAATTATCAGGAGAACATGCCATGAACTATGAATACTACTTAAGTTACCATATGGATTCATTCCATCCGTAGCAAGTCCAAGCCTAAGGTTTCTTGGCTCATTGCCGAAATCCGGAAAACAAAGTATCAATTTTCTTCCATTGCACAGAATCAACCGGATGGCGAGCCTGTCCATCACGTTTCCTCTCATCATCATGCCATCTAAGGTTCTTTGCATCTTTTACATTAGCAAACAATCGCTTGAACCTTGGAATTATTGGAAGATACCACAACACCTTCGCAGGAGGACCCTTTTCTTTCACATCACAACTAGAATCATCACAATCATCACCATCCTTCACTTTGTAGCGTGATAACCCATACTTGGGGCAGTCATGCATCTTTTCATAATCACCGGTGTACAATATGCAATCATTGGGGCATGCATGTATCTTCTTATACTCCATACCCATCGGACACAATACCTTTTTTGCCTCATAATTACAATTAGGTAATGTGTTGCCCTCTGGAAGCAAGTCTTTCAATAATTCAAGCAATTCGGTGAAGCTTTTATCGCTCCAACCATTTCTCGCCTTCAAACTGACCAATTTTAACACCGCCGACAACCGTGTATGAGTAGTACACCCCAGATGCAAAGGCTTATCTGCATCACTGTACAATCTCTCATACACATGTGCTCGCTAAAAATATTCTTGTCCAATATCACGGATCATGTCCTCTACTCGATCATCCTCCATATCTACGTCAACTTCCTCACTTTGGGAGACACTTGGCTTGTTATTTAACAACACATCACCATGGCATATCCATCTTGTATAATTCGAGTAAATCCCAAAACAAGTAAGATGAGTACGTATATCCTTGACCGCACATTTACTTGTATTCAAACATTTGACACAAGGACAACAGAACATTCCATTACTATTAGGAACATTTCTTTGAGCAAATTCTATAAACTCTTCCACTCCTTTCAGATACTCATCACTTGTGCATTTACAAACCATCCAACTAAGATCCATAGCCAGATAGGTTCTGTAGATATACACACATATATCCAATATAAGCACAGTAGGGGAGATTGGAAAAGCACTAGTATTTGAAAAACCTAACAACCATATAGTAAATGGCTAAAACATCATCCTAATATATCTTAATCATCATTTCAATGCCAATAATAAGCCTATTACTGAGTAAACTAGAAATCCAATCCCAACAAAAAACTAACCCATGTGGACCTCAAATGGACATGATATATCCTCACATCAAGTGTTTCCAATGACTTGCCTAATTTCTAAGAAACCAAAGACAATATTCATCATTCTATTGATGTCCAACATGCTTAGGATTTTTCTCCTAAAAAATGAGGTTCCTATCCCTCTTTAGTGAACTTTTTGAATATATTCTCAGACTTAAAAAATGAACTAAGGAAATGAAAGAAAGCAAAATGCAGAAAGCAAAACTAAATTTTTGAGGGTTTCCCCAAGAATTGCTTCCTTAATACAGGGATCCCTAGCCATCCGCTGACAAATAAGGTTTTTTTTTAGGATCATTCATATTTTGTATTCTTTTTCTTCTTTGACCAATTAATCATCTGATTTTAGGTCATGAGTGATAGTTAGGTAATGTCTTTCTCAAAGTAATATTCGGTATTTCCAAGATTCCTACCTAGTTTTTCTAGAAATAGAATGCTAAGTCATAGTTATGAATTCTTATTAGAAAAAATTAGCTATATCACTATATGGATACTTTAATGTCCATTATTTTGTATAGAAACCCTATTTTTTCATACATCACAAATCATGCTTATTTTTCACTTGACCAACCTTTATGCTTACATAACCTATGTTAGAGATAAGCTATGGCTTATCACACATACACACAGAAACTTCAATGAATAGAAAAGGATGAATATAGAGAGATTAAGAGAGCAAAGTAATGAACACTGAAAAACTGAAACTTTTATTGATTCACTTTGTATTTATACACTTATAGAACCCAGATGAGCAAATGAGCAAATGAGGAAGATTTGAAAACACAAACAAAAATGGGTATTGAAAAACTGAAATTTGGGGTTTACCTGCATTCACATAGAGGATAAGGAGAGTGGCTTAGTGGTGGTGCTACCGGGGTGGTGGTGCGACGGCTTGGTGTTGGCTCTCCATTGGTGGCCGCCGTTCGAAGCGGTGGCTAAGAGTGAGAGGCACAGAGAGAGTTAGGGCAATATTGAAACAATAGAATGAGAGTGTGAAGTTCAGATAGAGAGAGAAAGAGGTAGTACCTGGGGTAGGAGAGATCCTCGCGATGGTGGTGGAGAGGAGCTCGCGGTGGCGATCACTAAGAGAGAAAGGGTTAGGGTAGAGGCGGTGGTGAACGTACATACAGGGCCCGAGGGAAAGTGAGGAAAAAGGGTTAGGCGCGGGGGACATAACGTTATACTTTCTAAAAAAATTTGAGTATCACTTTTAATGTCTGTTGTTTAAACAACAGACGTTAAAAGTGATTTAAGTGACCCAATTATTTACGGTTCTGCCACTGCGTGTTTTTTAACGCCCATTTTTATTTAACAGACGTTATATCTGGTCGTATATTCCATATTTTCCAATAGTGTCTATGGTGAACACCTCTCTATGGTGGCAAACCTGGAACATATAGGGGGAAAACTTAGGAAACTCTATCACAATAGGCATATAATCTATACTAGGAGTCTCCTTAGCTTCCACTGAGAAAAGCATCACGTATTGTCGAGACTCATCACTCCTCATAGATGTCCCTTCATTGGCAGATACCATGCTAGAAGGCTCTAGAAACGATAAGGTCTTTTTGGCACAGTCTAACATTACATGGTTAGCCGAAAGCCAATTTATGCCAAGAATCACGTCTATCTGCTATAACACCCCGTTTTTCTTATATAAGCCTTTATACATTTATATGTGTTATGAATAGTTGTATGTTGTGTTAGTTTATTATAAATGTGCCTTAGGGAAGTTAAATGGGGTTAAGTGGGATTTTCTGGTCAGAAATCCCTTCCTGGCGCATGAGTATGGTCGTGTTCATGTGCAGCACGACCCCGTGCTCATGGACGGGTCTTCGTGAAGCGGTGCGTCACGAGCACGCCCGTGGTCAGAGTCTGACAGTTTAAATAAGTGAGTTTTAGAGGGTTATGAGCCATAACCCTCATTTTGACACTTTTTCACAATCCTTGTGCGACAGAAACCCCTCCTTTCTCTTCTCTTTGAACCCCTAGAAGTTCTTAGTGTTCTTGCTTTCGATTGGGGAGAAGTCAAGCACTAGTGGCAAATAAGGGTAAAACAATTATCCTTTTGTTTTCTTGGATTGGAGATTAATGTCTTTCCTTTGATGTTTTGGCCAAGGCTTGAGGAATTCGTTGAGCTATTAGAGGGAACCAAGAGTAGATTCACTTACGTTTGGCAATAGTGTAGATATTCATACCAGGTATGGGAGAAGAGATTAGTATGAACATGTAAGTCTTGGGGTAGCGTAAGATGAAGGGTTAACACATGACCCTGTTGTGTGCTATATGCCTAATTGATGTTATTTGTTACATGAATATCTATGTTTTCTATATGTTGGCATGTTTGAATTGTGAAATATTATTGATGATGATGTTATGCTTGATTGAATGTATTGATACTTGATGTTGATGTTGATGAATGTCGTTGTTGCTATAAACACATTAATCAAAGACATAGGAATGTTAGTAATAAAGTAAGAATCAAAGATTAATCCCCAATGTTTATAAGACATGAATCTTAGTAAAGAAGGGCGAGATTAAAGTTCAATGGTGTAGTTAAGGCCCTAGGATTGATCTATGAGTGCTTTAGGGATGTTAGCAACGAAATAAAGATTAAGGGTTAATTCATAAATGCTCACAAGACATGAAGACTAGTAAAGAGGGGTGAGATAAATGCTCAACGGTTAGTTTAAAGACAATAGGATTGATCTATGAGTGCTCTAGGGAGTTTGGCGAGGATTCCTAAAACGTTCTGCCCAAATTGTACGACCATGCTCCAGTAAGCACGGCCGTGCTGGATAGACATCACGACTTTGCTCATTGCTAGCACGACCATGCTCCCCAATCAGTAAGTGACGTTAAGAGGAATTTGGGTGGCTTCACCCAGATTTTCCCTATGATGAGATAAGATAATAATTTAAGTAAAAACAAGAGATATGGTCCAATCCTATAATTATGTTATAAGATTTAACAAAGATAATTATTAATAAAGACGTTAATGATGGTTAAAGACAATGACGATGAGTTACCGGTAACGGTGAGTTACCGCCCGTTGATAAACTTTGATGCTTATTGGTCAAGTTGACTTGATGCTTACTGGTCAAAGTGTTGTTGTTGATAAACCCTGATGCTTATTGGTCAATGTGTTAATGGCGTTATACTTTGATGCTTATTGGTCAAAGTGGAGGTGGTGGTTATGATTGGTTGTTTGATTGATGTTTGCACATGCATTCACTCATTGGAGTTGTTAGTGTGGGAAGTTACGACATAGGGGAGTTCGTCCGAGAGTAAGGCGAACTGGCTGTCCATGGTGATTCATCATAGAGTTAGGTGAATCGTGGCCCCCCGTGGTGGTGCATCCGAGAGTAAGTGCGTCGGTTATCCAAGGGGTTCACCCATGGTTTGGTGAACTGCCGGTGTTGGTGCTTATTGACCAATGCGGATATATAACTCTGAAGTTGTCTTCCTGAGATAGTTATGGATCCACATGAATAACGGAGTAGTGGAGTAGCACTGCATCGCACAACATAAGTTGTTGTTATGTGATTTGTTTACGTAAATGTTGTGTGATCATCTTGCTAACTGCCCTATTATGTTTATACAACGATTTCTTACTCCCCATCTCATGTTGTTTCTTTGCATGTACCTTGTTTTATGCAGAGGATGGTGAGCAGCATGTTGAGGAGTGACTCCGAGGAGCTCTCTTGCTCGTAGTTTAGGACTTTGTCTTTTACATAGTAATTTCTGATGTATTTCCGGATTTTGGTTACCAGCTCTTTTATGTTACAACGGGGTTTTGGGGTTTTATGTCTTCGTTCGTTTATTTTTTTATTTTATTTTCTGCAAATGTTATGTTTTTAGTTCATGTGGTACTCGCTACCTAGCTTACGGTGTCACATTTAGTGGTATCAGAGCTGATCTGTCCTATCAGGTCGGGGTATGTGTTTGTTATGTTATCTCTTTTGTGCTCTTGGATGAATTGCCTATATTTATTATAGGCAATGATGTGTAGTATTAAGTACCTATAGTTTTTCCTACTGGGTTCTCTGTATGAAATGGTTGTCTTGGACAAGAGCAGGAAACCATGGCAGGAAGAGGTAGGAATAACCAGGTTATCACTGACACTTTAGCATTGCTTGCCAATGCTATAGGACAGAATCAGAACAACAGCAATTGAGGACCAGCTGAATTTCAGGGTCTGGATAAGTTCCAAATGAACAATCCGCCCTCTTTCATGGGAGCTTATGACCCTGAAGGTGCTCTGTTATGGATTCTTGAAACCGAGAAGATCTTTTGGGCTATGGTATGCAATGATGCTTAGAAGATCATTTCAAGACGTTTATGCTAACAGAGGAAGGCAAGCATTGGTGGTAGAATTGTTGCCAGTGTATGGAAGCTAAGGGTACAGCGGTTACTTGGGATGCTTTCAAGGGCAAATTTTTAGAAAAGTACTTTCCAACCGACATCCGCGACAAGAAGGAGATGGAGTTTTTGGCTCTGAAACAGGGAAATATGTCCGTGGGGGAGTATGCTACAAAGTTCGAGGAGCTTGCTCGTTACTACACGCTTTATCAGTGTGTGAATGATGATCGCTCCAAGTGTCTGAAGTTTGTGGATGGTCTGCGCCCGTAAATCAAGCAAGCCATCAGCTATCAGGAAGTTCGAGTCTTTTCTGTATTGGTGAACAAGTGTAGGATCTTCAAGGATGCCTACAAATCCAGAGTGGCAAGCTATAAGAGTTCGGATGTTAAGAGCAACAGGAAGAATGATCAGAGGGACAAGGGAAAGCAGCGTCTAGCTCCAGTCGACCAGGACTTCAAGCAGAGTGGTAAGAAGCCACAGTTCTCTATAGGCAGGCTCGGGAACTTTGATTCAGGTGCGACTCACTCGTTTATATCACATGACTGTGTCAAGAACCTTAAATTGCCTGTGACGCTTCTTGATTGTGATTTAATTGTTGCTACACCCAGAAATAAGCCTGTTCTTACTTCACATGCGTGCAAGAATTGTCTCATTACCATTGATGGTAGGAACTTTGTAGTTGATCTTGTGTGCTTACCCCTGAAACAACTTGTTATTATTCTTGGTATGGACTGGTTATCTTCCAACCATCTTTTCTTGAACTGTTTTGACAAGACCATTGTTTTCAGAACTCTTGTTGAGTCTAAGGATTCAAGATTCCTCTCTGCCAGCCAAGTTCAAGCTTCTATGAAAGAAGATGGCTAAGTTTACATGATGTTATCTTCCCTGGAAGTAGAGAGCAAGACTGATTTTGGGAATGTGCCAATAGTGAGATAGTTTCCAGAAGTGTTCCTCGGGGATGTTAACAACTTACCCCCTGAAAAGGATGTGGAATTTACCATAGACTTAGTGTCGAGAACTGGACCTATATCCATAGCACCTTATAAGATGTCTCCTCTAGAACTATCATAGTTGAAGAAACAGTTGGAGGAACTGATTCAGAAACAGTTCATTAGGCCTAGCATGTCCCCATGGGGAGCGCCAGTGTGTTGGTGAAGAAGAAGAATGGCAGCATGAGGTTGTGTGTCGACTATCGACAACTCAACAAAGTGGCCAGTAAGAATAGGTATCCTCTCCCTATGATTGATGACCTTATGGACCAGTTGATAGGAGCTTGTGTTTTCTCCAAGATAGATTTGATGTCAAGATACCATCAGATTCGTCTTAACTCTGAGGACATTCTGAAGACTGCGTTTAGAACGAGTTATGGTCACTACGAGTACTTGGTTATGCCCTTTGCTGTGACTAATGCTCCAGTTGTGTTCATGGACTATATGAACAAGACCTTTCACCCTTACTTGGATAAGTTTGTCGTGTTTTTCATAGATGACATCTTAGTGTACTACAAGACCAAAGAGGAAAATGAGGAACTTTTGAGGATATTCTTGCAGACCCTTAAGGAAAACAATTGTATGCTAAGTTGTATAAGTGTGAGTTTTGGATAGAAGAGATGAGTTTCTTAGGACATGTCATCTATAAAGGAGGGATAGCCGTGGACCCGGCTAAGGTAGAGAATGTGCTCCATTAGGAAACACCAAAGTCCGTAACCGAGATTAGGAGTTTCTTGGGTTTAGCAGGGTACTATAGAAGGTTTATAGAAGGGTTCTATAGAATCGCCTTACCTTTGACCTGCCTCACTAAGAAAGGTCAGATCTTTGTGTGGGACTCTAAGTGTGAGGAAATTTTTTAGACCCTAAAGGAAAGGTTGACATCTGCACTAGTGTTAGTTTTACCCAATCCTAGTGAGCCTTTTGTAGTGTAACGCGATGCTTCTAAGCAAGGTTTAGGTGGTGTGTTGATGCAGAATGGTAAAGTAGTAGCCTTTGCCTATAGGCAGGTTAAAATCCTTGAGAAGAACTACCCTACCCATGATTTGGAATGAGGAGCCGTAGTGTTTGCTTTAAAGATATGGAGGCACTATCTGTGATCATAAGAGCTTGAAATATATGTTTGATCAGAAGGAGCTAAATATGAGGCAGTGTAGGTGGATGGAGTTTCTTAAGGATTATGATTTTGAGTTGAGTTACAACCCAGGAAAGGCCAATGCAGTGGCTGATGCCTTTAATAGGAAAACCTTGCATGTTTCAGCCTTGATGGTTAGGAGATGGGTCTGATTGAGGAATTTAGAGACTTCAGCTTAGTGTGGGAGGTTACCCCTAAGAGTATTAGGCTTGGATCTTTAAAGATCACCAACGGTTTGATGGAACAGATTAGAGAAGGTCAAAAGATAGATGTGTACGTCTTAGGCCAGAGAGAGCTGCTTGCTCAGGGTAGAAACCATAGTTTTAAGGAAGGAGCTGATGGAGTTTTGAGATTCCAGGATAGAGTTTGTGTACCTGATGTTCCAGAGCTTAGGAAGTTGATCCTTGAGGAATGACATAGGAGTGGTCTGAGTGCTCACCCAGGTGCCTCTAAGATGTACCAGGATCTGAAGCGTATGTGTTGGTTGTCTAGAATGAAGAATTATGTAGCTAAGTTTGTGTATGATTGCTTAAGTGTCAGAAAGCTAAGATAGAACACCAGAAACCTTCAGGTAAGATGCAGCCTTTAAGTATCCCAGTATGGAAATGGGATAGTATCTCTATGGATTTTGTGTCTAGACTCCCTAGGACTCCAGCTGGTTGTGATGCTATTTGGGTTGTTGTGGACTGGTTCACTAAATCTGCCCACTTCATCCCTATGAACATGGAATATCCACTAGAAAAGTTGACTAGGTTGTACATCAAGGAGATAGTTAGGTTACATGGTGTGTCCTTTAGCATATTATCAGATAGAGACCCTAGATTTACCTCTAGGTTCTAGAATAGTTTGCATGAGGCTTTAGGGACCAAGTTTAGATTGAGTTCAGCTTACCACCCACAGACTGATTGAAAGTCTGAGAGAACCATCCAATCCCTAGAGGATCTGTTGAGAGCTTGTGTGCTAGAACAGTCGTGTAGTTAGGATAAGTTCTTACCCTTTATAGAGTTCACCTACAACAATAGCTTCCATTCCAGTATTGGGATGACACCCTATGAAGCATTGTATGGAAGGAGATGTAGGACACATTTGTGTTGGAATGAACCTGTGAGAATGTGGTGCTAGGACCTGAAATAGTGCAAAAGACTATAGAGAAGGTGAGGATGGTCCAGGACAAGATGCGAGTGGCACAAAGTAGACAAAAGAGTCATTAGGACAATTGAAGGAAGGCTCTCGAATTCTAGGAGAGTGATCATGTGTTCTTTTGAGTTACTCCAACAACTGGGGTTGGAAGAGTAATGAAAACATCGAAACTTACTCCTAAATTCATTGGTTCATACCAAATTCTGAAAAGAGTTGG
This sequence comes from Echinosophora koreensis, assembly GCA_035048595.1. NCBI lineage: Eukaryota > Viridiplantae > Streptophyta > Magnoliopsida > Fabales > Fabaceae > Echinosophora > Echinosophora koreensis. Next base: position 855,183 of record JAPCYP010000096.1, read on the forward strand.
TGAAGTTGCTTACCAAATAGCCTTACCACTTTTCCTATCCAACCTTCACAATGTGTTTCATGTGTCACAACTTCAGAAGTATATCCTTGATCCTAGCCATATGATAATGCCCGATACAATTCAATAAATGAGAACTTGACTTTTGAGGTACTGCCATTCGGGTTGAGGATCGAAGGATTAAGCAGCTAAGGGGGAAGGAAATTCCCTTGGTTAATGTTGTTTGGAGTGGGGCTACTAAGGAAAGTGCTACTTGGGAGCTGGAAAGCAACATGGTGGAGGCATATCCGCACCTTTTTCTTGAGTTGCCGATAGTCTACACACAACCTCATGCTACCATCCTTCTTCTTTACCAACAACATTGGCGCTCCCCATGGGGACACGCTAGGCCTAATGAACTGTTTCTGAGTCAGTTCTTCCAACTGTTTCTTCAACTCGGCTAGTTCTAGAGTAGACATCCTATAAGGTTCTATGGATATGGGTCATATTTGTAACAGCCTGATTTTCATTATACTGTTTAACCAATTAAAATGTAAGTAATTATATTTTAATATGAAAGTTAGAAAATATTTTTTTTTGAATAAAATAAAATCATATTCCTAATCTACCTTATGATAGGAAGTCACGGTAAAATTATCGGTTGAAAATTGAGACGGAAGTCGGTCTGCATTTTCACTATCAGTACAAGTTTACTGAGCCGGAAACATAATTTTGACCCGTGAACGAAAGAATTAGTGTTTTTATCACGTTTCCAATAACTTTGGTTATTTTAAAAAAATTGGGTTCGGGATCAAAAATATAATATTTTACTCGGGCGAAATCTTCGTAAAATACGATCGGAAGTGCCACTGGATACGCAATGGAGCAGAAGAGGGAACACAAAAGTGATGGAAGTGACATGAGGGGACAAGTCTAAAAAGCTCATGACACACTCAAAAAATAACCATCATTACTTTTTCAAATTAAATGTTATTTTATTACAAAAGCTAGTTTTTCTCTCTCTTCCTCAACCAAACAAGTCTTAAGCAAGACTTGGAGACCAAGTTTTTCTCCCCACCCCTCAAAGCACGAAATTCTCTCTCTCTCTCTTCCCCTATATTTTCACTCATCTTCTTCACTTTTCACTTTACTCACTCAAAAACTCCTTCTTCTTCTTCCTTTTTCTTCAAACCTCATACTCATAAAGCTTCTATTTTTAGTCATATTTTCACTTCAAGTTCTTCACAAGAGTTGATCCTTGCATCAAGGGTAATACTCTCATACCAATCTTTTTGCAAGTTTCACCTTTTATTTTATAGTTTACTCTACTTTTTCATTAAGTGTTCCTAATGGGTTTCCAACTTCTAAAATCTCTAGGAAATTGTAGAAAAATCCTTTTGAGTTGAAACCACTTTCTATAGTCTTGTATTAACCTCTAGTTTCACATACTATGAGCTTGTGTTAAACAAAAATTTCTAGCCATTTCTTCCAAGGATGGCCGAAACCAATACATGGTGGCCTAGGAAGTTTTGTTTCAACTTGTTGTTAAATGATCATGTGTTTGAGCTTCTAGATACCCCTTGATCTTAAAGTCTATAATGTTGGAAGGTTTGATAGCTTGTTGTCCTATGATGGCCAAACCCTGAGGTTTTGAGGCTTAGGATGCTTGATTCAACTTTTCAACTATGATCATGGGTTTAGAACTCTTAATACATTGTGATGCCTATGAGTTTTCATCAAACAAAGAACCTTTCCTCATTATCCTATGATGGCTGAAACTCAATGTTTTGGTGCTAGGATGTTTGAGTTTTCATTTTCCAAAATGATCATGGACTTGAGCTCCATAAGACATTAGGATGCTAAGTCTAAGAGATTCGAAAGTTTAAAGGTTTCTAACCTAGTAATCCTATGATGACCGAACCTATGAGGTTATGGACCTAGGATGTCTTGTTTCTATTTTTCCAATATGATCATGGATTTGAGCTCCTTAATACATTTGGATGCTAAATCTAAGAGATTGCGAGGTTTAAAGATTTTTAGCCTATCTTGGTGAATGAGGCCGAATCTAGAGTCTTTGGGACAAAGAAGTTTTGTTTTATTTTTTCAAAGTAGGATTATTGATTTGAACTCTTTATTACCTTTTTATGTGAAATCCAAAAGCTTGAATCCAACAAAGTTTTCTAGCCTATTTTATAATATAGGGCCGAAACCCTACCCTAAGGGGTTGGATGATTTTATTCAATATTTTCAAGTTATAACAATTGATCTAAGCTACCTAGAACCAAAATGATATGTATCCAAAAGCTAAGGTTGAGAAAAGAATCCTAGCCTCATTTTGATGAGTTGGTCGAACCTAGCATAAAATAAACATGGATGAGTTTGTTTGATTAATAAGTATTTATATCATTTGGTTGAAGGTGGAATTGGTAATTTGTGGTGTGACAACAAGGAGCTGCGAGTTCGAGCTTCCAGTGATAACTCAGGTGGGGGAAAGAATCAACCTATCGTCAGAATCGATAAGTAGTAGATTATGTAGTAAATATGTAGGGCGACCTAAACCCTACTAGAAGTCGAATAATCAACAAGACCAGAATCACTTTAAATTGCTTTTATAAAACATCCATGGTGATTCGGGGATTGTAGGTTTATCGATATTAGGTTGATGCATGTTTATACTGTTGATGGTTGATTTGAGTTTTATTACCTTTATTGAACTGATTTAGTGCTATGTTAATGTTTTGGAATGTCTTTGATTGATTTGATGTTATGCATGATCTGTGTGGTATTTACTTTATGCTTAGTGGATTAAGCGAAGATATATATGTTGTCTAAGAGATGAGTTGTTTTGGGCATGAGGATCATGATGACTTTTAGAGGTGCCTAACCTAAATGAATTATGTTAAAGAGGTGTTGTGACATAGAGCATGTGTTGAGGTCTTGATGAGAGGTTAAGGCACTAGGTTATGACCATAGGAGTCTGTGAGGTTCATAAATTATGTTGTTTCTATAACCGTATGTTGGACACATACGAGACCCGAAGTCCTTGTGGGACCGTCCAAAGGGTAAACTTAACTTGTGCAGCTATGAGTGTCATTGCTTTGTATGAGCACCTCTGGGAGTGGACGAGGTGTGCATCGGGATCATCGTACAGTTATAGTGTCACGCTTTGCGTGAGTGTTCTTACCATGGTGAAGGTGTGCACCGGGATAATCGTGCAGCTATAGTGTCATTGCTTTGCATGAGCACCCATGGTCCGGGGTGTGCACCGGGACAAATGTGCAGCTATAGTGTCATTGCTTTGCATGAGCATTCTCACCATGACTAAGGATGTGCACCGGGAATGGGACGTCTCGCTTGGACGACTGACCGATAACCATAACTATGATAGGGAAGCCGTAGCCATTTCAGTATTAAGGTTTAGTTACAGGAGTGAGGGTATGAGTGAATATAAGAATTTTATGGAAGATGGATGACTTGACTGATGCTGTGTCTGTGATAATTACTGTATAGTTTACTATGACTCTTTCCCGCTTTTGATAATAGAACTATTTCTTATCCCCTTGTATCTTCTGTATGTTTGTTTTATCTCTTATGGATCGTGTTCGAAGACCCTGTGGCTGAGTTGAACGAAGAGGAGCTGAATGGGACTCCCTACGAACCGGATGCCGGAGGACGAGCCGTGACCCTTGATGAATAGGGTCTAGTTTAGTTATGGCCAGTGCGTCTGTGTCGTGACGCTTTATCTTTTCCGCTTATGTTTTGTATAACTATGCACCTGTTAGGGATCCTATTGACGGGATGCCCTGAAACAGTGTTTGATAACTCTGATGCATTAAGTATGTTTAATATAATTATGTTTTCATATTCTGTTCTATATGAATCTGTTTGCTTAAGAAGTTAAGTTTTAATTTCTACGTATTTTCACGTTAAGTTTACGAAAAGGAATATATTTATCAAGGTTTATTTTCTAATAAAACACCGAGGCACAGCGGGGTGTCTCAATATTCCCAGCACTAAGTCTATGGTAAACTCAACATCTCTCTCAGGGGGTAAGTTATAAACATCCCCAGGGAACACTTCTGGAAACTCTCTTACTATTGACACATTTCCAACATCAGGCTTGGTCTCTACTTCTAGGGAAGGCAACATCATGTAAACTTGGGCCTCTTCTTTTATAAAAGCCTTAACTTGGTTGGCAGAGAGAAATCTTGGATCCTTAGACTCCATAGTGAAGGATGTGGAAACGGTTCTAAGTCAAGAGGGGGGGGGGGGAATTGACCATTTAAAAAACTTTTCGAAAAACAAATTTAAATTCCCTTTTCCAAGTGGTGTAGCAAGAGAGTAATTTTCTTTGAAACTTAAGCAAGAAACAATTGTAATACCAATTCAAAAATGCACTTAAAGAAAGATATTCAATTGTATAAGCTAAGAGAATGTATCATACAACAATCATGCAATATAGAACATAAAGAATCATGCATACGATAAAAAAATTTGCAAGAAGTAAAGAGAGTAGGGATAGAGAAAGTGACACAAGTATTTTACTGGTTTGGTCCACAACCTGAGTGGCCTACGTCCAGTCCCCAAGAATACTCTTGGAGAAATTCATTATGACAAAGTTTGTACAAGAGATACCACACTCCTTACACAAGTCACTCTCCCTTGTAGGATGCCTCACTCACAAGTACCACACTCTCAAGAGATACCTCACTCTTGAATCTTGTTGGATACTTCACCAACAACTCACAAAGGGATGCCTCACTCTTACACCTTGTTGGATACCTCACCAACAATCGCCATAAGAGATACCACACTCTTGTAAAGGGATGCCTCACCCTTACTTTGAAGGATACCATACCTACAAAGATTTTTCTCCAATGGTCACTTTGATGGATACCTCACCAACAAAGATTTACACCCCTCAAGAGATACCTCACTCTTGAGTAACCTTGGGATTCACACTCCCAATACAAAACTCAGAATTACAAATTGAGTAGAAGAGAAATTCCTAGCGCAAACACTTGTGCATCAAAGCTTGTACTTGTAACAAAGGATGAATAGATGGGTTTCTATTTTGGCATTATAACAGTTTATTTTTGCGTATATTTTCATTTTTAAAACTCTCAGGTATATGCCTTTTATATAGACTTCAATTGGAGCTGGAAAAAAATTGAACTTTGCTGAACTTTTTGGGTGAGTATTAGATTACCTTGTCAGGGTATTCAAATACTCCCTATAACAGAGTATTTATAACAGTTTATTTTTGCGTATATTTTCATTTTTAAAACTCTCAGGTATATGCCCTTTATATAGACTTCAATTGGAGCTGGAAAAAAAAATTGAATTTTACTGAATTTTTAAGTGAGTATTCGATTACCCTGTCAAGGTTTTCGAATACTCCCTATAACAGAAGCCAACAAACTCAACAGAACAAAGGGTATTCGAATACCAAATAGGGGTATTTGAATACTCTCCCCAAAATTGCCAAAATGCTTGAGTAATGGCATACTTGAGTTGGTATTTGAATACTCTTAAAGGAATTTCAAGTTTTCCTTAAGGTAGACCAATATACAACTATGTATGTGATTACTTATATACTTTTAAAACATTTTTCATCATTTGGCATTTTATAGTAGCTCTAATAGATTTCTATTTTTAGGTTAAGCATTATTACCTTTTTAATTTGTTAAGCCATCTAATCAAACTAAGTTACATAATGACTTACATCAAAACCTAGTAAAACAAACATAAAACATCAAACCGATTACATCTTCATCAATCATCATCAAAACATTTTCATTTCTTCAATCTTGAACATGGGTGGAGATATTCTTCACGGAAGCATACTTGAGACTTTGTATCTCATCATCATCTACAATCTCCCTCTTTTTGATGATGACAACTCTTTTGATCTTTTGAGTAAGCTTGAATCTTGCTTTTCTTTTGTATCATAAGGTTTTGATTTAATTTGAACTTGTGAATAAATTGTATGATGATTTTTGCCGATCTCCCCCTGAATATATGACACTCCTTCTAAGTAAAGTAGTGAGTCCAGCAAAATAAACACAAAAGCGCACCTTTTCTCCCCCTTTGGCATTATCAAAAAGCATATAATATTTGGAGAGAAAAGACACAATATTTACAAATAGAGATAATAGGGATGACATACATGCATAATCAAAATATCAGATAAGTTCAAGGCATGCATACTAACATCCATAAAAGCATATGTGTGATGGATATTAGAGTCAACTGTATCAGAGCAAAATACCAACAAAGGTATACATAGCACAATCATCTGAAATGTATAAAACAGGGGTCATAAAAGTTACATCATAGGTGTCCAGGATATATTAGAGAAAATTGAGAAATCATTTCTCATCATCATCTTTAATTTTCATACTTATGTTTCATGCATATATGAGGTACATGTTCTATTTTCCTGGATACTCTATTCATATATAATACTCATAGGCTCATGATAAATCAGAGACATATGAAGGATATACAATCATCCAGCATAATAGAAACATAGAAAGAGGACTAAAGAAATCAAATCTCATCATCATCACTATCCTATTCATCATTAAACTGAAAATGTAACCTCCATATACTTTAATGTAATCATTAGGACCATATTTTTGCTGGTATTCGAATACAGCATCGGGTATTGTTGCCTTAAAAACAGATGTCTTTAAGCTTGTGCAAGTATACACAAATCACAGCAAATAGTATAGAAAATACGTCAGATATCGTTCCCACTAGGATTATAATGTTGTAGAAAAATTCCAATTAGATTAAATGCTCCAGAAGTTAGATTGGTAACAAAAATTGGTTATGTGTGCAAGGTAAATGTAAATTGAGCTTGAGAAAGTTTAAATTTCAGAAAATGAGAATGAAAAGAGTTGTGTTGTCAAATATGGAGAAAACAGCTCTAGGTATTCTCTTTCATAAATCCTGCTTAGCCTATTTTATGCTCTGTGTATGCTCCAACATTTAACTCTAGGAAGTAAATGTGTGTTTTCCAACACTTAAAGATCAGGTTCATTAATTGCTTTCTATTCCTAGATTCAAAATAATTACACCATCTTCTTAGTGAGCATGTTCCAGTTAGTTTAGGAACTCGAATAACTATTCCTAGTCTATCCATCACCATTTAATTTTCCAATTAATGGTTTAATTCCTATCCTTTATCCCTTTCCACTTACTTAACTTTTCCAAACCAAGTAAGCTTAATATTTAATTAAGTTGATCAGTCTTAACTAAACAACAATCAGCGCTATGGATATATGCCTTGACAGGTATATATGTTTTGATGAATGACAAAAGGATTCAAGTCAGAAGGACTTAATTGCAAAAAGCGGTAAAAGGTTAAAACAAGTAGTCAAAAGAACTAGCAAGCAATCAAGATGGGTTTAAAGGGAATTTTATTATTTGGATTGCTTGTTCTAGAAAAAGATGTAAATGGTAAGTATAGCTCTCCTAATTAAAATTGGTCACACACACACATAAATGAGCTTTCAAAATAAAACTTAAATGGCTTTTAAATGAACTTAAATGAGATGTTAATTTCAGCCATTAAGTTTTCCAAATTCAAATTCAAATAGTATTTTTTTTAATAAAAGGCAAAGGTATGCTAATGCATCACAATAAGGCAAATCATCCCAACTAGGTTGGCACCAAGAGCCTTAACAATCATTTGCAGCAACCTTTAATATATTGAATAATAAGAAAAAAGAATACAAGATGGGGGGACATTTAGCCAAGACCCAATGAGAGAAAGAAAAAATCACCTAAACCTGAAATTAGGTAAGGATAGTCTATCATGAAAGAACTCATTCCTAATGAAGGCGGGGGCAAGATCCCACCAGGAGTTGCTACTAGAAAGAATAGCAAAGTTGGCTAGCCTATCAGCACAACTATTACCTTCTCTGAAAATATGTGTTATTCTAAAACACATACTTTTAGTGAGATGAATACAATTCAACCATCTCATTCTAATCTTCCAGGGGGCCAAATTAGGCTTGGAGAAGGCCAAGACAACCATGCTAGAGTCACATTCCACCCAAAGCTTGGTCCAGCCCTTGCCATGAGCTGCTTCAATGGCGAAAATAACAGCAAGGAGCTCAGCATTAAAAGCAAAAGTAATGCCATAATAGTGAGCATAGCAACCTGCTATTTCAGCATTCATGCCCCTAAAAATGCCACCTCCACCCGCATGACCAGGGCTACCTTTAGCAGCCCCATCAGTGTTGCATTTTATCCAACCACAAGGAGGAGAGATCCAGTCTACTCGAGTGATAGTGGGAGCTTTCTCAAGATGACCTAAAACAGCAAAGTTATTTAGAAGCACAGAATTTTTAGTGGAGGAGGAAATTGTTCCTTTAGACAGGTTCCCAGATATAGATGAGGCAGCCCTAATCCAACTGATGACAGTTTTAGGATGAATCCTCTTGTCTTCAAAAATGGATTTATTCCTGCAGTGCCAAATGAACCAACAAGTATTTATAATTACTGCCATGATAAGATCTTTAGATTGAGTAGGCCAATTCATGTTGCAAATAGAGAGAATGGAGGCAAAAGAAGACAAGTCCAACTGAACATTGATGGAATAGCTAACCCAATTCCAGATGAACCTAGCAAAACAGCAGTCAAGGAATAGATGCTGAGTAGTTTCAACACTGCACCTACAAAGGCTGCAAACAGAAGCTATATTACAACCCCTTTTCATCAAATTGTCATCTGTTGGAAGCTTTCCATGCAGAATTCTCCAAACAAGAAAGGATCTAGAAGGAGGAATCACAGCAGACCAAATAGCTTTATACAAAGGAATGATGTGTTGACTTGGATAAAGGAAGCTGAAAGCATCCTTGAAAGACAAGCAACCAGAATCCGTGCCAGTCCAAACCAGATTATCATTGATGTCAAACATTGGAATTATGACTCGCTTGATATCTGCAACAAGGTTTGGGAACCTGTGGGCCAAATCCTGATTAATATTCCAGGAGTTATCTCTGATAGAATCTGAAACATTAGAATGAAGGAGAGCATGGACTTGAGTAGGAATATGTAATAATTCCACAATAGGGCAGTTCAGCCATTTATCTTTCCAAAAGTTTACCAAATGACCATTACCAATTTGCCACACTGAGTTTTGAATGACAGTGTCCATATGAGCTTTAATACCAGGCCAGATTGATGATTTAGTGTAATGGACTATAGGATTGTTGTGCTTGAAGAACCTGGCTTTAAGGAAGCAAGACCAATCTGAATTGGCACTGAAAATTTCCCAGCTGAGCTTCAACAAAGCAGCATTATTGATGGCCCTTAAAGACCTTATACCAAGGCCTCCTTCTTCAATTTTGCTACAGACTGTGCTCCAAGAAACACTGACAAGTTTCCTTTTGGTAATATCCCCAGTCCAAATAAAATTTCTAATGCACTTATCAATGGACTTCAATAAAGCAACAGGCCAAGCATATATGTGGAAGCTGTATGTTAAAGTTCCATAGATGATAGAATTGACTAGTTGAAGCCTACCCATTGCAGAGAGCAGAGAGCCCTTCCAATTAGCCAATTTAACTTTAACTCTATCAACAATAGGCATTAAGTGAATCCTCTTAGGCTTTCCTTTAAAGATTGGCACACCCAGATAAGTAAATGGCAGCCTACCTTGATTAAAACCAAGCACATTGGAGATGTCTACAATTCTGTTATAGGCCAATTGACCTGCATAAAACTTACATTTATGTAAATTGAGAAACTGGCCAGAAGCATGACCATATGTGTTGAACAAGGACATTAGAGTTTGCAAGTTCTTCCTAGTAGCTTTGCCAAAAACCAAAACATCATCAGCATAAAGGATGTGAGAAGGGGCTTTGATACCCTTTGGACCTGTCATTGGCTTGAAAGTACCAGCATTGACCAGAGAAGAGATGCCACGGCTGAGAGCTTCTTCAGCTAAACAGAACAGAATAGGGGAGAGAGGATATGCTTTAGTATTAATAGCTCTTAATATGCTTTAATGAGTAATCAATTCTAGAGCTGTTAAAGATTTTGATTCAGCTATTTTAAATGACAATAATCGATTAGCATAATCGATTATATTATGCTGAACACGTTTTAAAATAAACTTAATTGGCTTTAATGAGTGTTAATGAGTAATTACTCCTCTAGTCGTTAAGTATTTGAATTTGAATTTAAATAATCGATTATGAAGTTTGAAAAATCGATTATGCATTTTGAAGTACAAAGAAGAGAGTTACTAATCGATTAGTATAATCGATTATGTACAATTTTAGCTCGCAGGATTTTAAACAGAGAACACATAATCGATTAGCCTAATCGATTACGCTGCGACTGCCTTAAAAGCGCATTTTACAATGAATTTAAATAATCGATTACATGATTAAAATAATCGATTATCATGCGAAGAAAATGAGTTTTAAAATGGGCTTGACCTAATTTCCTTGGGCTAATCATATTTTCTATATAAAGGGAACTTAGGCAACTTTCAAAAGAGAGAACACTGCTATTCTTACATCTGTGTTAAACTCTATCATTCCTATTCTCTCTAAATCACTCTCACTTTTACACTTTGATCATATTTTATATTGAGAGAGCTTTACACCATATAGGTGTCGTTGTATTGTGTTTCAATTTGTTTTATAAGCACTATTAAGAGTGCCTACTGTTGGTAAGAGTCAGATTAACTCAAACCATTTCTTGATCACCATTCTTACAAACGAGGGTATATCTCTTGTAAGTGTTTAGTGGGTGTGACCCCATCTCTTATTGTTTGAGGCTCTTACACAAGGGATAGTATGTCCTGAGATTTGTGTTAAGGGTTCTCTCCATTGTAAAAGTTCTAGCTGCACCTGTTTAAAAGCTAGTGTTTGAGGCTCTTACACAAGGGATCGTATGTCCTGAGATTTGTGTTAAGGGTTCTCTAAATTGTAAAGGTTCTAGTTGATCCTGTTTAAAAACTACAGTTGATTGAAAACCCTTGGTCGTATTGCCTTGGGGATTGGATGTAGGCCACGTGGGTAGTCTATGGCCGAATTAGGATATATCGTTGTGTTCATCCTCTTTCCCTATCCTCTTTACATTTCCACCATTTTAATTATCGCGATTTAATTTCAAACGATTTATTTTCTAAAGCGCCTTAATTTAAAAAGAATTTAATATCCGCTCCAAACTCTGTTTTAACTTTGAAAAGGGCTTTTGATTTATCACAAAAAGATTTTATTTTTACTTAAAACCCAATTCACCCCCCTCTTGGGTGATGGTTGCCACGGCCAATAATTGGTATCAGAGCTTCGGCTCTGGTTAGTAGTTTAACAGCTTAGAGATAAGATCCTTTGGCAACCTTTTTATGTTTTCCAAAAATGTATGGTTTTGAAATTGACAAACCACCATTCTTTGATGGTGAGAATTATATTTATTGGAAAATGAGAATTGAAATTTTTATACAGTCAATTGATGTCGACTTATGGGATATTGGAGTTCATGGACTCATTCTCAAACCCAAAGAACATCAGACTGAGTTTGATAAAAACTGTTTTTGCTTGAATCTCAAAGCTATGTAAATTCTTCAGAATTGTTTGTGCGATAATGCTTATGAGAAAATTAAAAATTGTGATTGTGCCAAGGATATTCTGGATGTGCTTGATTATAATTACCTTGTCACTAACAGTTTTGAGAATGAAAGCAATTACAGGAAATGGCAAAATCCATTGGAGGAAAGACTTCCTCAAGAGTATGCCAAGAAAAGGAAGGACCACAAAAGAGAAGAGCTAATGGTCAAGAAAATTGAAACTACTCTCCAAGCAACTCAAATGAACTTGGAGGTAATATATGCTAAACTCAAGCCTTTGAATGACAAATGGTAATATGCATACAATAATTTGTATGATGAACTTATGAGTTTAGAAACTACGAACATGAATTGGTTAAGGAAAGCATCTGTGCAGATAGTGCAGATACTTCACTCACTTCATATGCCCCTGCTACAGTATTGACCTTGCCAGGAGCAAGTCTAGTTGTTGGCCACTGATAACTGTTAGTAGCAATGCTCTGAATTAGAGCTTGGGCTTCATTATAAGATTTAGTGAGCAAGCTGCCTCCAGCTGAGGCATCCAGCATCATCCTTGAGCCAAGTAAGACACCATTGTAGAAGTGTTCCATCTGGATACAGATTGGGATACCATGGTGATGACACTTCTTCAACAGTTGTTTGAATCTCTCCTAAGCTTCAAATAATGGCACATCTTTTTGTTGCTTGAAGGAAGTGATTTCAGTTCTCAACTTGGCATTCATTGTAGGTGGGAAAATTTTGATTAAGAACTTCTCAGCCAGTTTGTTCCAAGTGTCTATTGAATTTGGCTCCAAGGAGTTCAACCAATTCTTTGCCTTGCCACCCAAAGAGAATGGGAACAATCTCAGTCTGAATGCATCATCAGTGATGCCTGGGATCTTGAAGTTACTTGTTACATCCAAAAATTGTTTGAGATGCAGGTGAGGGTCCTCTGTTGCAGCCCCATTGAATTGTCCATAGCTTGTAGCATCTGGAATATGACTGGTTTAAACTCAAACTGAGGTGCATTAATTGGAGTCCTCACTATCCCAGTATTCATTGTTTAAGGATGAAACAGTGCATACCCTCGGATAGCACAGTTTCTGTCATTAGCCATAGCCATGTTGTCTTGCTATTTTTCTTCAGCCATTTCTGAGCTAGCAGCAGATGGTGATTCAGTAGTAGTTGGTGTGGAGTTGGAAGGAGTATTCAACACCAACTCAGGTAAGGACTGAGTAGTTTGGCCTCTTCTGAGCCTCCTAAATGTCCTTTCAATCTCTGGATCAAATCTATAATCAGGTGATAGGAACCTATGCATGCAGTTTCAGTACTTGATGCTACAGCAAATCACCTAGAATATTAGATATTCTAACTACAGAACTAATAATCTAAAAATAGAATTATAACACCATTAACAATCCCCGGCAACGGTGCCAAAAACTTGTTGCCTTAAAAACAGATGTCTTTAAGTTTGTGCAACTATACACAAATCACAGCAAGTAGTATAGAAAGTAAGTCAGATATCGTTCCCACGAAGATTATAATGCTGTAGCAAAATTCCAATTAGGTTATATGCTCTAGAAGTTAGATTGGTAACAAAAATTGGTTGTGTGTGCAAGGTAAATGTAAATTGAGCTTGAGAAAGTTAAAATTTGAGAAAATGAAATTGAAAAGAGTTGTGTTGTCAAATATGGAGAAAACAGCTCTAGGTATGCTCTTTCATAAATCCTGCTTAGCCTATATTAATTGCTTTCTATTCCTAGATTCAAATTAATTACACCATCTTCTTAATGAGCACGTTCCAGTTAGTTTAGGAACTCGAATAACTATTCCTAGTCTATTCAACACCATTTAATTTTTCAATTAATGGTTTAATTCCTATCCTTTATCCCTTTCCACTTACTTAACTTTTCCAAACCAAGTAAGCTTAATATTTAATTAAGTTGATCAGTCTTAACTAAACAACAATCAGCGCATGACAAAGGAAAATGCAGAACATCACATTGCATAATAATCAGCTAAGCATTCATTACATAAGCATACCTAAAGCTACAGCAAATTAGTTCATGTTGAAATTAAGTAAAACAAAACTTACAAATAAGTAAGAGTTCATTACAATGGAGACGAAATGGAAATGGTAGAAGCTCGGAGGTTGAAGAAGGTGAGTTTGGCGCTGCTCACTTCTAGGTCAGGACAAGGGAATATGTCATAAGGTGAATTAAAAAAGTCCCTTCCTTTAGGGTTGCCAAATTGGTTTTATACCTCCCACTCTCTTTCATCCATTTTGGGCCAACAATAAAGTACTCATAAAATAAACCCTGTCCCATTTCCAATAATTCAGGAGAGCTAATCCCTAGGCGCGTGGGCTCCACATTTCAAAGGAATCAGTGCCTGTGAGGAAAGAGAAAAGGTGTCCACATCAGCTTTTGTCCCCTTGTGCAAAGCTTCTGGAGTTCAACTTGCTGCAACAGTCGAGAATTCCTTGCTCAATGCTTCAGTAATGCTTCAGCACTTCTCTGCGTAAGCACACAGAAATACATGAGACAATGATATAGCATTATAAGAGCATATACTAGAAATTATTTGATTTAACCACAAATATTTACAAACTTGCATTTTTGTTGGCAAAAGCAGAGAATCATACTTAAGGATAGCAACAGATGAGAGTAAAAAGGTAATGAATAACTATTCTTTCAAAGAGTTATCAGGTATTCGAATACTTCACAGAAAACAGAGAAATTTTGCAGTGTATTCAAATACACTGTAGTGGTATTCGAATACAGCCTGGACAGAGAGCAAAATTCACGTAGATTTCACATATATTCATACATATTGCTCATCCAGAGATCAAACCACATATTTATAAGATTAAAGATCAATATTTACATGATATGAACCAAACAAGTATGCATCCAAACAATCATAGCATATAAGATCAATCAATACATGTTTCATCTATAATCCCTAGTTCTCTTCTTATATAAAAGAAGTTTTCTCTAGGCGAAGGTTTGGTAAATATATCGGCTAAATATGACATGTGCCATTTGTACTCTTTCTATCAAGTTTGCATTCGGTAAAGTCCGAATCCGAATATCCAACTAAACTACAACTAGATCCTTTAGGATACCAAAGTCCTACATTATTTGTACCTAACAAATATTTCATTATTCTTTTTACGGCGGTTAGGTGAGATTCTTTAGGACATGATTGATATCATGCACACATGCGTACACTACACATTATATCCAGTTTTGTAGCGGTAAGATAAAGTAGAGAGCCAATTATACCTCTATACTTAGTTACATCTACCGTATTACCATGTTCATCTTTGTCAAGATAGGAGGATGTACCCATAGGTGTGGAAGCCTCTTTTGCCTTGTCCATACCAAATCTTTTGAGTAGTTCCTTGCAATACTTGGCTTGGTTGATGAAAGTTCCACTAGGCACTTGTTTGATTTGTAGCCCCAAGAAGAAAGTGAGTTCACCCATCATAGACATCTCGAATTCACCTTGCATTTGCTTAGCGATTTCCTTGCACATAGATTCATTAGTGGCTCCAAATATAATGTCATCAACATATACTTGTACAATCAAAATATCATCCTTTTTCTTTTTAATGAAAAGAGTAGTGTCAACCTTCCCTCTTTGAAAATATTTTTGCAAAAGAAATTTGCTAAGTGTCTCATACCAAGCTCTTGTAGCTTGTTTCAAACCATAGAGAGCCTTTTTAATTTTAAAAACAAAATTTGGTTTTTCAAAGTTTTCAAAATCGAGTGGTTGATCTACATAAACTTCTTCTTGAATTAAGCCATTAAGAAAAGCACTTTTGACATCCATTTGATATAGCTTAAAATCCATAAGACACGTAAAAGCAATAAGCAATTTAATAGCTTCTAACCTAGCAATGGGTGCATAAGTTTCCTCATAGTCTATGCCTTCTTCTTGATTATAACCTTTGGCTGTTAATCTTGCTTTGTTTCTAACAATTATACCATTCTCATCCAACTTGTTCCTAAAAACCCATTTAGTTCCAACTACTTGTTTATTACTAGGTTTAGGTACAAGTTCCCATACATCATTTCTTGTATGATAGCCTCATCAATTGTCTTAGGTTCAACTTGAGACACAAAAGACATAAAATGACATACATTCCTAAGAGAAGAACGAGTAGTTACCCCGTTGGTGATGTCACCTATCACCTTATCAATTGGATGGTATTTAGTCATTCTACATTCCTTAGGAAGTTCCTCATCTCTTTGTTGTTGATCTTGAGGCTCCATGCTTGGTTCTTCTTCCTTGTCCTTTGCTTGCTCTACTTGAGAATCCATTCTCGTATCTACAATATCATCATTATGCACTTTCCCAATTTCTTGGGGGTTAGTCTCATCAACTGATACATTAATAGATTCTTCTATAGTCTTATTTCTTTTGTTGTAAACTCTATATGCTTTACTTGATGATGAATAAACAAGAAATATTACTTGATCCACTTTAGCATCAAACTTTCCAAGATTATCTTTTCCATTATTTAAAACATAGCATTTGCATCTAAAGACATGTAAATGTGATATATTTGGTTTTCTACCTTTATACAACTCATAAGGAGTTTTCAACAAGAAAGGTCTAATAAGCACTCTATTAGACACATAGCAAGAGGTATATAACCGCATCCGCCCAAAAATATTTAGGTAGATTTGGTTCATTTAACATAGTTCTTGCCAACTCCTCTAGGGACCTATTCTTCCTCTCAATAACTCCATTTTGTTGAGGGGTCCTTGGAGCCGAAAAGTTATGCTCAATTCCATGTTTATCACAAAAAACATTCAACATGGTTTTCAAATTCCCCACCATGATCACTTCTAATGCATGCTATTTTCAAATCTTTTTCATTTTGAATCACTTTTATGAACTAAAAACAATGCCCATGTAAATCTTGAGAAATCATCACCAATCACTAAAGCATAATAGTTTCCACCAAAACTCATTGTCCTTGAAGGAAAAAATAAATCCATATGAAGCAATTGCAAAGGTCTAGAAGTAGAAACAACATTCTTGGGTTTAAAACTAACTCTTGTTTGTTTACCCTTTTGGCATGCATCACATAAACCTTCTTTATTGAATTTTATCTTAGGCAGACCAATCACTAAATCCTTAGAGATAAGTTTGTTAAGGTGATCCATGTGAATGTGTGCAATTATTCTATACCATAGCCATGCATCATCATCTTTACTAATCAAGCATTGTATGGAAGATGAAATTTCATTCAAATCAAGCATATATATGTTATTGATTCTCTTGCCTATAAACCTAACTTGTTTATCATGCATACTTTCAACTAAGCAACATTTTTCATCAAAAACAACTTTAAAGCCCTTATCACATAGTTGACTAATGCTTAACAAGTTTTGCTTTAGACCTTCAACCAATAGCACATTATCAATTGTGGTATTAGAATTCTTACCAACCTTACCCACTCCAAGAATTTTACCCTTGTTGTTATCTCCATATGTGACATGACCACTTTTCCTTGGAGATAGATAGGAAAACTTGGAGATGTCTCCGGTCATATATTTAGAGCATCCACTATCCAAGTAGCACTCCTTGCATAGTGTCTTCAACCATATCTATACAAAAGAGATCAAATCTTAGGTACCCAATTTGGATTGGGTCCTTGTATATTAGTCTTGGGTTTATTCCCTTTAGGGACCCACATCAAGTTACAATTCTCAACACCTTTTCTTTTGATATAACATATTGAAATATGATGTCCATGCTTGCAACAAAAATAGCATTTTATTGTTGATTTCTTTTGTTTACTTGATGGAACAAATTGAGTCTTGTTAGAGGCTTTAGCATCAAATGGATTGTATCCCAATCCAGCCTTAACAAAACTCATAATTTGTTTACCAAGTAAGACATTAAGATTGTTACTTCCAATTGTGAATCTTGTAAGTGACTTTTTCAAATCAATGTTTTCACTTTCCAAATTCTTGCAATTTTCACAAGTGGTGCAACATTCTTTTCCTTTTGAAGAATTTTTACAAATATTTTGCATAGTCTCAATCTCTAGCTTTTGATCCTCAACTTGCTTCTTTAAAATAAATTTTTCTTTTTCAAGTTAAGCCATCAAATTCTTTTGTTTTAAAACTAGTTTTGCTAGATCAAGAGACTCTTTATGCAATTCTTCAAAAGCGTCAAGCAACTTATCATAAGTAAAAGAGAGAGAGTTCATCATCCAATACCTCATCTTCACTTTGATGTGAAGTCATTAAGCATAAGTTTGCCTCTTCACTTTGACTATCTTCATCACTTGAGGATGACATCTCGTTTTCCTCCCAAGCTATGTATGCTTTCTTTCCCTTCTTGTCTTTCTTGCCCTTCTTCTCATCTTTATCATTCTTCTTTTTGTAGTTGAGGCAATCATACTTCATGTGACCGGGTTTTCCACATTCATAGCAAGTTGGGTTGGAAGTACTCTCCTTCTTTGTGAACTTCTTGTTGTTGAAGTTTCCTCTCTTGAAGTTGCCTCTTCTCTTGAGAAATTTTCCAAATTTCCTCACCAACAAGTTGAGGTTCTCCTCTTGGAATTCTTCACTTGAATCATCACTATCACGTAGGTCTTCTTTCTTTGAGGATGCAACCAAAGCTATGCCTTTATTCTTTTTGTCTTGCTTTTCACTCTCATTTAATCTTGATAATTGTAGCTCATGCTCTTGAAGCTTTCCAAAGAGTGTAGCAAGTGTCATTGTTGAAAGATTCCTTGATTCGCAATAGCCGTCACCTTAGGTTGCCAAGACCTATTCAAATATCTTAGAACTTTGTTAATAAGATCCTCATTATCAAACATTTTACCAAGAGCACTAAGTTGGTTAACAATATATGTAAAAAAAATTTGCATATCACATATAGATTCACCATGCATCATTCTAAACAATTCATACTCATGGATTAAAGTGTTCAAGATCTCCTTACTTCACTTGTGCCCTCATGGGCTATCTCAAGTGTATCCCACATTTCCTTTCTGGAATTTCAAGTAGAGATTCTAAAGAACTCATCAATACCAACTCCCGTAGTAATGATGTTCTTAGCCTTCTTATCTAATTGGAACGTCTTCATATCATCATCGGTCCATAAAGATCTAGGTTTATCTTTTTCCTCTTCATTAACAAAATGTTTAGGCATAAGAGGACCATTCAAAACCGTATCCCATATATCAACATCTATTGCCTCAATGAAAATTTTCATCCTTGCTTTCCAGCACAATTGAAAATAGGGGGTTTAGAAATAGAAACATAATCACTTGTCCCATTTGATAGAGAAGCCATTTCCACGAGACTTGAAAGGTGATTAACCTTATTCAAGAACCCGCTCTAGATACCAATTGAAGGATGTGAAAACGGTTCTAAGTCAAGAGGCGGGTGGATCACTAGTGCAAAATAGGTAATAAACAGGTAAGGTTAATGTCTGTTAAGTAAAACTTAGACGTTAAAAAGGAGGCGGTGGCAGTTCTGTAATAATCAGGTTCATTTAAATGCCTTTTTACGTCAGTTGTTTAAACAACTGATGTTAAAAGTGATACATGACACTTTTAACGTCAGTTGTTTAAACAACTGATGTTAAAAGTGCATCTTTAACGTCAGTTGTTTAAACAACTGACGTTAAAGGTGGTTTTGAACTTTTTTTTAGTAAGTATATGTTATAACCTGCGTGCCTTTCTTCCACTTTCACTCATCTCTGCCTCTGTACCTTCTCTACCCTAACCCTTCCAAGAGATCATCTCCTCTCCACCGCGTACTCCTCTACACCGCCACCACCACCACTGCGTGCGCCTCTCTCATACCCTCACCGTCGTGACCATCATCTTTGGTGAGTCTCTTCTCTTTCTACTCTTATCTTCTCTCATCTATCTACTCTATCTTTGAAGCTTCAATGTCATTCTCTCCCTTCTCGTTGAAGCTTTCTGTCTCATTGAAGTTTCGGCCGCCACTTCTCTTCCCTTCTCCAATCTACTCAGTTGCGAAATAAGAACCCTAACCGCGTGAACCCTAACAGAGTCTGCGTCCTCCTCTTCTCACAAGTCACCTTCAGCGGTCGCATCCTTCAGAGGTAGGTTTCGTTCATTCACTGCTTATTGGTGGTTATTGCTGGTTAGTTCTATATATTGCTGGTTATTTATTTGGAAAATAGAGATCATATAATGTTGTCCTGGTGGTTATTGCTGGTTTGTTCTTCTCTAATATTAGGCTCCATTTTTAAGGTGCTAAGTGCTACATATTGAGTAGTTCATTGTAGTTAGGTGCTAAGTGCTAGGTGCTTTTTTTTTTAAACAAAAAGGTATGCAAAAGCATCATTGCAATGAAAGACATCCCAACTAGGTTGCCACCTTAGACATCACCAATCATCTGCAGCACACCTTAATATTATTAAAAATAAGAAAGAATACAAAAAAAAATATGGGGGGACATTTACCTTACTCATGAAAGAGTTATCTGAATCTATAGCTAGGAAGACAATTTCTATTTCTAAAGAAATCTTCCCTAATGAAATCAGTGCTAGGTGCTAAGTGCTAGGTGTTTCCCTTGAACATAATGTTTGAAAACTAGTGTCAAGAACATAATGTTTTCTTCTCATAATGTTTTAAGATCACTTTCTAGTTACTAGATTTCATGAGAAGAAAACATTATTTTCTTGACACTAGTTTCAGGGAATGAAGGAATCACCACTCTCTTCTACATCTATAAATAGTTCTGTTAACATTTATTAATTGAAGCATTATGTTTATTGATGTTTGAAAACTGAAAAATTATGAATCTAATTAATCCTCGGTTAAAGTTATTGGTCTTCTACATTCTTTCGTAGCTCACTAGAGACGGATAGGAACCTCATTTTTTTGGAGAAAAATGCTAAGCATGTTGGACATCAATCAATGGAATGATGAATATTGTCTTTGGTTTCCAATCTCCCCTATTGTGCTTATATTGGATATATGTGTTTATATCTACAGAACCTATCTAGCTATGGATCATAGTTGGATGATTTGTAAGCGCACAAGTGATGAGTATTTCAATAGAGTGAGAGAGTTTACAGAATTTGCTCAAAGGAATATTCCTAATAGTAACGGAATGTTCTGTTGTCCTTGTGTCAAGTGTTTGAATACGAGGAAATGTACGGTGAAGGATATACATACTCATCTGATTTGTTTTGGGATTTGCTTGAGTTATACAAGATGGATATGACATGGTGATGTGTTGTTAAGTAGGCAAGCGTATCCCAAAGTGAGGACGTTGACGTAGATATGGAGGATGATCAAGTAGAGGACAAGATCTGTGATATTGGACAAGAATTTTTTCAGTGATCACATTTTTATGATAGGTTGTGCAATGATGCGGATAAGCCTTTGTATCCCGGGTGTACTACTCATACACGGTTGTCGGCAGTGTTAAAATTGGTTTGTGTGAAGGCGAGAAATGGTTGGACCGATAAAAGCTTCACCGAATTGCTTGAAGTGTTGAAAGACTTGCTTTCGGAGGGCAACACATTGCCTGACCGTAACTATGAGGCCAAGAAGGTATTGTGTCCGACGGGTATGGAGTATAAGAAGGTACACGCATGCCCCAATGATTGCATATTGTACACCGGTGTTTATGAAGACAATCACGATAGCCCCAAGTGTGGGTTATCACTCTACAAAGTGAAGGATGGTGATGATGGTGATGATCTTGATGATTCGATATGTGATGTGAGAAAAAATGGGTCCTTCTACGAAAGTGTTGTGGTATCTTCCAATAATTCCAAGGTTCAAGCAATTGTTTGCCAATGTGAAAGATGCGAATAATCTTAGATGGCATCATGATGAGAGGAAAGGTGATGGAAAGGTTCGCCATCCAACTGATTCTGTACAATGGAGGAATATTGATACTTTGTTTCCGGAATTCGCCGATGAGGCAAGAAACCTAAGGCTTGGACTTGCTACGGATGGAAGGAATCCATATGGTAACATGAGTAGTATTCATAGTTCATGGCCTGTTCTGTTGATAATTTACAACCTGCCTCCTTGGTTATGCATGAAGCGTAAATACATGATGTTGTCTATGATGATTTCGGGCCCAAATCAATCGAGAAATGACTTAGATGTTTATCTAAGTCCCTTGATTTAAGACATGAAAAAGTTGTGGGTGGAAGGTGTTGATGTAGTTGATGGGTATTCTCACGAGACTTTCAAGCTTCGTGCCATGTTATTTTGCACCATCAACGACTTTCCAGCATACGAGAACTTGTCCGGGTACAGTGTCAAGGGGCATAAAGCATGCCCTATATGTGAAGAAGGCACATGCTACACTCAGTTGCATCATGGAAAGAAGACGGTTTACCTTGGGCATCGGAGATTTCTTAGACGTGATCAGCCATATCGTAAGATGAAAAATGCTTTTAATGGATGCCAATAGACTGAAGATGCTCCGACGGCCTTAAATGGAGAGCAGGTTTATCAGAAAGCAAAGGACATCAATGTTATCTTCGACAAGTCCAAAAAGAAGGGTAAGGCTGCTGAGAAAAACATATGGAAGAAGAGGTCAATATTCTTTGATCTTCCATACTAGCGCAAGCTTGATGTCAGACACTGCATTGATGTGATGCATGTGGAGAAAAATGTGTGTGATAGTGTGATCGAGATGCTTCTCAACATTCAGGGCAAGACTAAGGATGGTGTGAATGCTCATCTCGACCTCGTTGCTATGGGTATACGAGAGCAGTTAGCTCCAGTTGTGTGAGGATGGTAAGTGGACTTATTTGCCTCCAGCATGTCATACTTTGTCAAAAAAAGAGAGACGAAATTTTTGTGAGTGTCTTCAGGGCATCAAAGTTCCGCATGGTTACTCTTCAAATATCAAGAGGCTTGTCTCTGGTGATCTCAAATTGGTTGGCTTAAAGTCTCATGATTGCCACATCTTGATGCAACAACTTCTGCATGTTGCTATTCATGGTATTGCTCCAAAAAATGTGAGACATGCCATTACTCGGTTGTGCTCATTCTTCAATTCTATATGTAGCAAAGTCGTTGACCCCCATAAGTTGGATGAGTTGGAATTTGAGGCTGCTACAATCTTGTGCCAATTGGAGATGTATTTCCCTCCTTCCTTTTTCACATCATGGTTCACTTAATTTTTCATTTGGTGAGGGAGATTAGATTATGTGGGCCTGTTTTTCTGAGATGGATGTACCCAGTTGAGCGCTACATGAAGATCTTGAAAGGGTATGTGAAGAATCCACATCGTCCTGAAGCATCTATTGTTCAAAGGTATGTTGCAGAAGAGGCTATTGAGTTTTGTTCAGACTACCTTCATAACACGGATCCTATAGGGGTTCCTAAGCCTCGTCATGATAAGAGAAGATGTCAAGGTGAGGGTACACATGATTTAACAATTAATAGCAAGGGTCGAGAGGAAGTGCTGCAAGCACATTTGTATGTATTGAACAACATTGATTTTGTTTACCTTACTTTTGTGAACATAAAAGAAATGTCAAGGAAGAAAACCCTCGAATGAATGAAAGGTGGTTGTTGAACAAGCATAACAAGACTTTCTTACAATGGTTCAAGGAAGAAATGCTTAAGGATGGTAGTACTGCTTCTGACGAGGTAAGATGGCTAGCACGTGGGCCTAGCTTCAGTATCATATGTTGGAGCGGATACGACATCAATAACTTTTCCTTTTATACAGAGCAACAAGATAACAAGAGTACCATGCAAAATAGTGGGGTTATGATCATGGCCGAAGCAATGCAATTCTCTAGTTCACAGGACACAAAACCCGTTAAAGCACCGATACCTTACTTTGGAGTCATTGAAGAGATTTGGGTGCTCGATTACACTAAGCTTACGGTGCCGGTTTTTAAATGTAAGTGGGTTGATAGTAAAGTTGGTGTATAAACCAACGAATGGGGTTTACATTGGTAGACCTTTGCAAGTTAGGTCATACAAATGAGCCTTTCATAATGGCTTCCCAAGCAAAACAAGTGTTCTACATCACTGATCCTTCTAACAAAAGGTTGTTCGTGGTTCTCCAAGGAAAAAGCATGCATAATGGTAGTGATGAAAATCAAGATTCAACTCTTGATATTCCTGAGACCCCTTCTTTTTCAACAAACATGCCTACTGTAATTGAGGATACTCAGGTGGACGATGTACATGCCACTCGTGATGATCATCACGAAGGGATATTGAAATAGGTAATTTAAACTTGATTATAGTGTGAGTTTTGTTCTTTTAAGGCAAACATCTTATTTATCCATGTTAGTTTTGATTTATCTTTAGTTATCCATGTTAAAAAAACATATTTTAATATTTACCGTTTCTGAACAGGCATACATATAGATCACTCGGACCCGCATGCACGGGAGGACACTATGGGGCCTACGCAGGACACTATGAGGCCTACGCCTGATGATACTATAAGTTTACATGTTATATAAAATTTATCCAGTATTTATAATAAAGTTTAAGTTCTTTATATATTATTTATTTATCCTTGTTATACATAACCCTCTAATTTAACAATTTTTTGTCCAAACAGACATCACAGTCTCGAATGAAACGGGGTAGAGGAGCCACGTCATTGAAGAAGTTAGAGAAGGCTAGGCAAAGTGGTCAGAAGCTTGAGGTATCCTTTGATGCTAAACTAAAGCCCCAAGGCCCCCGTGCTAGAGAATTTAAAATGTGGGTGATTCTACAAACCAAGCAGCATGTTAGCATCCTATACAACCATTGGGATGACGTTCCACAGAACGTTAACGGTATGGTGCCATGGATATCGGTCCAGTGCCCGGTACCAGATCAATCGCAAACTCAATGTGTCGAATAGGCGGTAGTCCAAGTACATCTTCAGGAAAAACTTCCAGAAACTCATTGACGACAGGTATGGACTGTAAGTCAATCTCACTCTTGACGTCTAAGGAAAACAGTAACATGTATCTTTGAGCTCCCTCTCTCAAAGAAGCTTTTACTCGGTTAGCAGACAAAAATCCAGAAATCTCATCCTTAGGAAAAATTAAGGATTTATTGGCACAGTCTAACAGGATATGGTTAGAACATAACCAATCCATTCCTAGTATCACATCTATTTGCGAAAGAGTCAAACATATTAAATTAACCAAAAATTTCCTATCTTCTACAAAGATAACACAATTCAAACAAGCTATAGTAGTCAAAACAGGTTCAGCAGTAGAAGTAGATATAGTCAAGTCAAAAGGTAAAGAAGACACAAGTAATCCTAGCGATTTAGCACAGTCATATGCAATGAACGAATGCGTCGCACCCGAATCAAACAGTACAGTTAAAGATTTACCTATTATGACACACTATCCCTGAATCAGATCCTCATTGTGAGAGGCCTTAGTACCACTCATTGTATAAACTCTTCCTCCAGCTCTAGGCCTTGCAGCTCGCACGTTGTTCACAGAAGGTTCCGTGTTAGATCATCCACAATTCCTTGCGAGATGTCCAGGCTGTCCACACTTAAAGCAAATGATTCCCGTAATCTTGCAGTCTTTGGTAGCATGACCCATGCCACACTTCATGCATTTCTGTGGAACATTCCTAGATGAACCAGCACCTCCACTTCTTCCACCAAAAGATCGTTGTTGGAACTGCTGCTGACCTTGTGGCCTGTTGTATGGCTTCCTCTGGAATTGATTGTTATTCTTGTAGTTTCCCCTATTGAACCTAGATGGCCCATAAACTTGTTGGTTAGCATCACGACTCGCACTTGGCGAGCTCCTCTCCACCAATTTTCAGCATCGCCCACCAGCATGTAGGCAGCATAAGTAACTTTGTCGTTATCAGTACACCTCATAGTAGTAAAAATCTTCTCCAACGATTGAATCCACAGATCAACTTTCTCAGGCTTAAACTCTCCCTTGAATTCCGTCAGATTTCTACGCAGAAATTCATCCAGTCCTCTACTTTCAGCTCCCCTTTCCTCGCGTCGAACAAACGCGGCAGTCATTTGTGACATTGATCT
Organism: Echinosophora koreensis; assembly: GCA_035048595.1. NCBI lineage: Eukaryota > Viridiplantae > Streptophyta > Magnoliopsida > Fabales > Fabaceae > Echinosophora > Echinosophora koreensis. Next base: position 880,749 of record JAPCYP010000096.1, read on the forward strand.
CACAGCTGCATTCACAGCTGTAGTTCCTCCGCCACGAGCCATTATAATCCTGCAAGACCAAAATCAATTAGTCATGCAGATTACAATAAACTCACCCCAAACAATATCATTCCTTCCAGAAATAATACCAAAAGCACACAGAGAACACACAGCACAAAGATAGACCTAAACCACAAACCCTAACAGACTCGGCCAGCTCTGATACCAAATAATGTAACACTCTTCTCGGGTGCTACATTGTCTGTGACATTTCTATTTTTATAAGACTGAGTAAAGCGGAAAATAATTATTTTGCCAAAAATACGGGTTTATTTTTTTTCTTTTCTCTTTAACAATTAATACCATACATACTCTTTAACATATAACATCGACTTATGCATCAATATTACATAAACCAAGTTCCAAGTACCATCAGTCATACATATTCAGAAAGAAGGCGGAAATACCAACGCCAGTAAATAACAACAGACTGGAATATGTTTATAATAATATCTTTAGAGACATAGCTCCACAAAGTATAACATAGACACGAGACTGGCCAGACACAATATACTAACAAAAGTTCATTATACTAAAGCCCTCGAGACTGTGTCCATGTCTCCCAACACTCTCAAACTGCAGCAGGGTGTGATGGAGAAACAGTGTTGTCGTCATCTTCGTTCAACGCAAGATAGAAAACAACAAACCAGAAAATACAGAAATGAGGTGAGATTTCTGTTCATCTTACACTTAACGCAGACATGCAGTGGTACGACGCACAGGTACGTATAAATATCAACAAACAGTTATATCATCCATCCCAACAGAAATAATAATATTTCACAACAACATAATCACAGGGCACCGTTTTCCATAGATAAAAGACATCTAAGACTCGAGGAATGACCTCTGATTCCCTATACCATGGTTTTAACAAACAGTCGGAGAGAGTGGTTCGGAGGATTGTTCCGGACTACGCCAGCCTTGGGCAATAAAATGCGTCAACAGTCATCATGGTGCACATAGGCTTTTTCGGGAACATCCTGCACTACCAGAAAACACATAGTGTCTAGTCAAGTATGTCGGTGTATTGCAAGATCACCATGCCACAGAAGAGCAACCAACTGGGCCTATATGAGTATTTCATACCCCGACACCCCCGAGCATCAATAGATCGTCACTACGGAATTCGCACCAGCATTAAAGTGTTAGCTCAATCTCCTAGGCACAACGGCCTTACAGAACATAATTTCATTATGTGTTTAGGAAACTTTACCGGAAATGCGTTCTTCTCGTTCATCCAACGGATGACATCGTGATTCCTTCAGAATTCTTTCAACGTACTGTAACAGATGCTAGATGTCCTTAAGTCCGAATCACCGGTACTTAATCATCAAGCTAAAGTTCTCAAGTAACCTTTCATCTTTGTGCAAAGTTTTCTTAAAATACTTGTTTACAAATCCTAGTACATTATGAGATTGGAACATAGGTCCAATTATTTATTTCTCTGTTCTTTTCTAGTTGAGCCTTTTTCCTTTGGCTTCCAATAAACAAATCATTCTGAGTCCATTAAATTTTATGGAATATGGATAATGAATTATCCATACTTTATGACATAAGGTCGTGTTTCACCCCACGTCATAAATTATTATGTTCGTATTTTCACTAAGTCATTCTTGACTTAAGTTTTTACATTTTACAGTAAAATCTCATCTTTGAAGACAAAAATCATTTTGGCTTAAAACCAAAACCTTTAGATAAAACCAAATCCATTTTCAAGAGTAATTTCCCTTAAAGATACTTAGGTATCAATTTCTCCACAGCATTTTCACGAAAATCCTTAAAAACGTTTAACGACGGTTCGCCGCTTTTTACTGAATTTAGGCTTAAAAATCCTACTTTTGAAGATATGGTTCTTCACCTCAAATGTATTATTTTCCTAGGTTACATTACTCATGTGAAAAATTTGAAACACTGATTTTACATCATTTATACGAAATTCCTAAAAATTTGACCGAACGTCATTAATTTTGTAAATCGCGTAAATCCTTTTTCAACGATTTTATACTCTAATAGTCCAACACTCATTTTAGAGTCTTTAGAACAGTTTTACAAGCATGAAAAACAGTTTCTAACTGTCCAATTACATTTATTTTCGAAAATTGCAGTTTAGTCCCTAAACTTTCATTAATTACAAAAAGTCCATATTCACTTAAAACCTTATAACTTTTTATTTAAAACTCCAAACCACACCAAACCAACTTCTTTAGCAATATTTTTCAGTTGCCCTCAAATTTTTCAGAAATCACTTTTCTGCCCCAAATATTTTTCAATAATTGCAAAAAGGTCCTTTTTCACCAAAATGCTTATAACTTTTTATATAGTAATCCATTTAACACCAAACCAATTTCTATGGTTTTGTCTCATCAAGGACTACAATCTTAAAATACAAGCACATGAATTTCGGTGCAGCCACTGCAATTCTCAGAATTTGCAATTTAGTCCCTAAGGACTCATAAATCCATAACTTTCAATATACACATCCAAATCAATCCAAACCAATTTCTATATTCCTATGTGATCATGCAATCCTCATAAAAATTATTCAAACAATTTAAAACATCATGGAACCCATATAGCCATTCAAGGCCGAATGGCCTAAATTATTCATGTTAGGCAATTTTTCATGTTAAATCAACTAAACAACCATCAAGCATCCAATTAGAAATCATTGAACCAAAATCAACATATATCAAAATCAAGCATCAACTAAAACCTCCAAGAGGTTCACACGCACAAATCAATAATTTCCACAAGTTAAATAGTTATAATTTACAAGACTTTATACACTAATAAACCACCACATATCTACCCTAAGGTAGGATGATGGTAATCTCCCCCATACCTTTGATGATCACTTGAAACTCAACCAAGAAGAGGATGATGTTCACCTAGAGCTCAAGGTTTGAACCAACAAAACCTAGCCATGAATCATCAACAAGGAAAACAAGTTAAAAATGAAGAAAATCACCTAAACCCATTTGAGAGTTAGGTTCGGCCAAGCTTAAAACAAATAGCTAGGGATCTCTAAATTTTTCAAGCTCTTAGATGATGAAAATAGAAGTCATGTGAAGATCATAGAAATTGGAATCACATTCAAAGGATTTTTCTATGATTTTCTAGAGATTTTTGAAGTTCTAGATCTAAGAATTTGAAATTTGTGAAACCTTGAGATATGAAGAAAATTTGTGAAAGGAAAGGAAGGTATGATCATGGATTAGAAGACTATACCTTTAGAATTTGAAGAAACCAACAAGAACTTAGACTTCCTTTGTAAATCAAGTGTAAGTAACTTAGGAGTTTTTGTGTAAAAGTGTTAGAACATAAGCCAAATGGAGAAAATGAAGTGAAGATAGCCTATTTGAAAGGTGGTGGCCGTGAGTTGCTAGGGAGAAATGGGTCAAATTGCATGATGGCAAACTTGTAGTTTCCATGTGAAACTAGGGGCAAAATGGTCCTTTCCATGCAAAAATATCCTAAGGCATTATGGCCATTATGATTCGGATAGGATCGTCATAAATGCTCATCATCTCAGTCACATCAGTCATCTCAGCTCCGTTGCTGACCCTTTTAGTGCATCTGACTCAGATTTCCTAGAGACATTTCAACGTTTTCGCCCGCAACAAATATAATATTTTATTTTTATGCTAAAATTTTCAAAACTTCCCATATCGTAGCAAATATGATAAAAATATTTTTCATCTCATTTACGAATTAAAATTAGGTTTTCTGAGCAGTAAAATCTTACTGTCAGTGAAAACGCAGACCGGGTTTCGTCTGAGTTTTAAACCTAAATTTTTACCGTAAGCTTCTACCATAAGGTAGAGTATAATTATGATTTTATTTTATTAATAATCATTTTCTAGATCTAATATAAAAATTACGAACAATTAAAATTCTACCGATAATTGAAAACAATAAAAACAGCAAAATGGTAAAAATCGTAAAAACAGGGTGTTACATCCGTCACCCATCCCGCGCGAGGATGGCTGGTTAGCCAACTGGATGACAAAGAAAGGCTCTTTTAAAGCTGAAGCCACTCACGATGTGGCAAATAAGATTCTAAGTAATTAACTATATGCATTTATAGTTGATATTTGTAATTTGTATATGGTTGATATTTTTAAGGAACACCTTTCTCTTACATGTTTTTTCAATTCTTCATTGTAGATGGAGCTTAAGGAAAAATGCTCTCGGGGCTCATTCGTCCTTTCTGGACGCCGAGACATATTGCTCACTACTCTAGGCAAGGACGATCATCTTGGTCGGGTGATCGGTGTTCCAGAGACGGTGGGCATCAAAGAATATTATGGCAAGTCTGCTTCAGGAAGGCAGGTCGTCGATGAGGATACACTTAGAGAATCCATCACACAACAGCTCTTCTCGAACCCAGCCATTACAGACCATCTGATAAGCCGCTTCTTATCCAACCCAGATTTCAAGCAGGTGCATGTTAGGGAGCTTGTCTCCGCAGGTTCCCAGGACACCGCGGGAGCTGCCAACCCTTCACATGTGAGTATAAAATAGAGCTATAATAGGACACATGTGGAGGTGGATGAGTTGGCAGATAGGGAGCAGGAGTTGGTGTAACACCCCCCCTTGGGCATTACTTTGTAACACATGCGGATAAATCAAACATTAATTCGCTGGTTGCTTTCGGAAAATAATATTTTCTTAAGTTATAATCTTGTTTCAAAATGGTGATACAAATTTTTCCTTATATTTTCTTTTTCGACAACCACAACAACAACGTAAATATAACCGTATAGGAGTAAATATCTATGTAACATCTTACAACTATATTGCGTCATACTGTTTTCACACCTAGACCTTTATAAGTATAGGTCCCCTTTTTGAAAAACAACAACATACTAGAAAAAAAACCTAAGCTGGTCACACCTAAAATACAGACATAACAGTAGTAAGTAAACGTCAGCATGCTCCGAACTAAGGAAACTTCTTCGTATAGTCATCATATCCCTTGAGTGGTTCATCTGGACTCAGAAATACATATATGCACAAGTAGAGAAGACAACAATAAAACTTGCAAGAGTGAGAAACCAATATATGGATTTAACTCGACAACTACATGCACAATACAACAGAAACATATACATTCATGCATTTCCATAAGTAAACAAGTACTCTATCACTGGGTTTCATACCCGATCACAGTCTATTGAAAAATAATGCATGAACACTTCAACATTCAACGTCTAACTTTTCACTTAATCTCCGGAGATCCCAACACCGTGTAAATGAGCTGATCAAGCTCGATTGCCAGGTATATTAGGCACAACGTAGCCAGGTATATTAGGCACAACGTAGCATGGAATACCATTCGACACCATACGTAACAACGTAGCCCGAATACCCTATTAAGGTATTAAACATAGGACGTGGCAACAACGTAGCCCGAATACCCTGTCATTGAGGTATCAGACATAACAACGTAGCCCGAATACCCTATCATTAAGGTATCAGACATAGGACGTGGGCACGTCTGCCAATGCATGCATATAAAACATTTGGTTCTCGTTATTTTCTTTGTGCTCATTCTTCTTTTGCCGAAGCTCAAAATAGCTTACGACGATTCGTAAATTTCGACGTGTTAGACTTTTCAACGTTAACACAGGACATGAAGTCCGAGTGCTCAGTCACAACACCTTAGACCTTGCAATCAATCTTAGGTTTGTGGTGATAGAAAACAATATTCACCATTAACAACGTTCATTACAACATGAATAGGACACAAAGTCCACAACAACATAACACGGATCAAAGATCTTCGTGCTTATATTTCATAACACTAGTATCGGGACGTCTCTGATACTAGGTTCGTGTTCTCAACGTTAACACTGTTTTCGTTCTGTGAAAAACAAATCCAAAACAAAGTTTCCACAACTTATCCAAGTTGTCGGAAATAACACTGTTTAGTAAAACTCATTTATAGAAAATCCTTTGTAAAAGCATCAATTACTTGAAATATTTTTATGAAAATTTTATGTTTCCAAAAAGGGAGTCACTTGAGGCTAAGTCTTGGTTTAAAACACGTACTGCTATTTTAGAATTTCTTGCCATCGATACTTTTCCAAATTACCGTCGTTTAGCCTTTTCCAAGGCATTTAAGCCAAATATTAGCTTTTTCCACTTAAATCATTTTCTAAAATCATAATTAAGTTATTTTCGAAAATCAATTTCATAAAATAACTTTTTATAATATTCCGGAATTTCTTACGTAAAAATCAGCAGTACAAAAATATTTTCACGGTTACGTCCTCACTGTGACTCATAAATCACTCTTACAGCGATAAATCATTAAAATAATGATATTTTCCAAAACTCCTTATTTTTCCCAAATAAATATTTTCCATTAATATTATATTCCAATATTTTACCGTTAAAACATTGAATATAATTGACGAAGCTTTTCAAAGCTTTTATCTGATTAATTGATTGGGCACTGACCACTGTCAGGCTTCTCAAACAACATCCACCACAATATCACAGTAACATTTCCAGGCAGATCATGCATCACAGCATTAAAATAGATAACTGCAGATAAACAATTATAAGCAGATAAAGCATCACAGATAAAAATAACAAAAATTAAACAACTTAAACAACCACCAACAAATAATTACAGACAACACAATTGGCACATAGCCATCGAATAAATCCCTCAGGCAATCCCCTCTTACCTCTTGAAGATTCAAGCTTTCGATTAACACACGAATTCGGAAACGGCGACACACGTACAAGGCGCACGTCTTCATCCTTCAACAAACCGCAACTCAACCAATCAAAACAAGCAAATAACATCACCTATACACCACTTATAGGTCACGGCCTTGTGTAGGTTTTGTGGCTAAAATTTTCTAAAATTGTTTAAGCCTTTGGATTAATGATCCTTAAGTACTTAAAACAATAGATTAGTTGTTAATCAACAAAGAATGAATTAAAATCTTCCAAGTTCCTCAAAGTATGATTTCGGCCAAAGCATGAAAATAGAGCAAGAAATTTTGGTTTGATACAAGAACTTGGATTCAATATCAATACACATTAGAAAGATGAGATATATGATCACTTTCTAAAAATTGAACAAAAGATCCTCCACCTACACAAAGGTAGATTTCGGCCATGAATAAAAAATGGACCAAGAGGTTTTAGTTTGATATAATAACTTCAATTCAACATACTTACATACTAGAAAGATGACATACAAGCACCTATATGGTTCGGCCTTGGGGAGAGAAATAGGGAGGAAATTTTGGTTTAAGTCATACTCTTGGATTATGATAGTAGAGATGATAATAAGAACATAGAAATTGGTTTCACATTTTTAGGATTTTTCTATGATTTTCTATGAATTATCAAAGTTTCTAGATCTAGGAATTTGAAAAGATGATTAAGGCTTGAAATGAAAAACTTATTGAAGAACATATAGATAAATGATGATGAGGATCATGGATTACCTCTTGTAATTGAAGAAAAGTGCAAGAATCTCCAAGTTGCTTCACAAACTCAAGCTTATGGAGTTAGAGAGAAAATGGAAGAATGGAGAACTTTGAAGAAGATTTGAGAAAGTGAGAGAATGAGCTAGAGTCCTCTTGACTCTTCAAGAGTTTATGAGCCAAGGATTTGGACTTGGGCCTTGCGAAATGGGCTTGAGGAGTCCTGTAACACCCCAGTTTTTACTGTTCTTCAATAACAGTAAATATCTATATGTTTATATTATTTTAAAAGGGAAAGATTAATTTTCTGGATGTTTAACTGTTTATTTTAAGGGGTTAGTTTGAGTAATCTTAATTACTCATTTTAAAATCATTTTATTAAGTGCGTCAGCACTGCCTTATTCCAGTATAAGTACATTTACTAGACAATAATGTTATGTTATTGTCACTATTAGTATTTGTTTATAAAAATATTTTAAATGATATGATTGAAAGAAAATTATTTTCATATTTCACTCTATTTATTTTTAGATTTGAAAATAAATTGGTTTGACATTAATCGGAAATTAAATGTTAGACCATGGATTTTCTTAGTTGATCAATTCAACTATCAATCTCTACCTTATTTCAAATTTTGAAAATATATATTTTTCACCCTTTATTTTTAGATTTAAAGGTTAAAACCTATTTTGTTTTTCAAACTCAATTTTCAACCACACTTTTTACCTATTATTGACTAAAAGGAAAAGAAAATAGAATTTGCCTCCTTATCTCTCCTTCACGCGTGAACCCCCCCCCCCCCCCCCCCCCCCCCCCCTTTTATTTTTCGTTCTTCCCTCTTCACACAGCACCCACACCTTCTTCCTCCACATTCCTTCTTCTCCTCCCTTGCGCCAGCCACCCTTGGAACGCCGCCCGTCGTGCCGCCCTTGACAACTGTCGTCGCTCGGAGCCGCACCACCACCCCTCGCGTCCGGTTCGACCTGCACAGACTGCCTCGCCTGTGCGCGCGTTCCTCCGCCATCTCAGCCGCGCGAACCACCTTTCCCAGCCACGGTGGGCGTCGCGCCGTCGCCTATACTAGCCGCCAATTTATGGTGGTTCGGCCACCCTTATCTTCTTCTATGAGGTTGCTCTTTGTTTTGGTCCATGGGTGTTTTGGAAAACCCCACTGCTGTCGTCCTCCACCGCCTGCCGCCGCGCCGGTTGGCTTTCCAACCACCATGTCCTCTCTTCCTTCATCTTGGGTAAGTGTTTACCCCTATTCTCTTCTAGATTGTAAAAGCCCGAAATTAATTTTGAAACTCTAACCCTAGGATTTTGATTTCAGATTTCAATCTTGAAACTTAACCTTGTTTTAGTGCAATTAGGACTCCTAATTGATGATTTCTATGCTCAGTTTCATGTTTCTTTAATTAAAATAAAGTTTCCTCACATTTGTGTTATAAACCTTAAGTCCCAAATCTGTTTTTCTTTGAAAATGGCTCTATTTTTGTGAAACTAAGTATTTAAATCAACTCAGAGTGAGTGTTTGATGATGAATGATTGACTGTTAGTATTGCCTGATTGTTGTAAATATGTTGGAACGCTCTCTGTTGGATGTTAGCTGTGATTGTCATGATTGGAGAAGCCTGATTTACCTTATTGGGAGCTGATAGAAGTTACCTGCGCCCGTTGCAAGGCGTCAAAGGGACCGAGACATCATGGAGAAGGAACAAATCTTTGGAGTCAAGGAGATGATCTTTTCTAGTCTTCAAAGGTAAAGGGAGTTTACCTGAAGAGTTTTAGTAGTTACATACTTAATTGTTATGTTTTGAGTATATGTTGAGTTTAATCATATATAGTAATGATTTCGTTGAGTAAATGATTTGGAGTTTTGATTTGATGTTTGGAGTTTTTAGAGTTATTGTTAGTGATGATGTGAATGGTCTATATATATATATCTGATATATTGGATGATATTACTGTATTGCTTGATTGTGATTGGCTGATGGCATGACATTAGTCATTGCTTGTTAATAAAGATTAAGACATTAAAATACCTTAACTCAGAAATATCGAAAAAGTGGTGTTTTGATTCTTTGGAAAGTGAGAAAAAAAATCCTTAATGATGAAAGTGTGAAGATAGAACAAAGTTAGTAAAGAAAGAAAATGGAAAACATCAAAGCTTATGAAAACTATTTAGAAGTATTTTGAAAAGGAAAAGTCTTTTGGAAACAAGGATTTTCTCATAAGTTTTATGAAAAGTTGGTTTCAAAAATGGAAAGGTTTAAAGAAAATGTTATGTTTGATAAATTCAATTGCAAGGGTTTTATATTTGGTTTAAAGTTAAGAAAAGATTTTAGTGGTTTTCCAAGTTTTCAGAAAATGGATTTTAGAGGCCGATTTTCTATGAAAGTGTATTTACAAGAACGAAAAGTATTTATGTCACAAAGTTGAGAAACTTTTGAATCTTTGTTTTTCGATTTAGTTTTCACTGAACGAAAAACCAAGTGGAAAAGCGAAAAGTGGAAAGGACCTAGATTTCTGAAATGACGGGCTAGAGTTCTTGTTTTGATTTTTTGAGGAAAAGAAAGGACCTAGATCACCGAGCTATAAACCCGGGCTGGATTTGGATTGCCGAAATATCGGGCTGGATTCGGAGTGCCGGTAAAGCTGGACTAGTGTTCCTAGTGATGAGAAGAACCTAGATTTCCAAGACGTCGGGCTAGTGTTCGAATTGAGGAAGGGATTTTTAAGATCTTTGTTTTTGACTTAAAAATCTTGGTTAAGTAGTCAGGAGCTCTAAGCCTTGACGAGAGAATAAACGATGCGACAAAGAAAAACGAAAAAGGAACCTTGAGTTTTCCATGCATAGTCTGGCTTACAAGCCATTGTGGCAGACGTGCCATTGTGTATCGAGCGACAGTTTCACACAGGGTGAACTGACAAATTGGATAGTTACGGACCAAAGATGGCTCCTTTAGTCTTTAGGTCTATTAGGGACATTCGGGCTCGAAAACCCACAAAAGGCTCGGGCATTTGCACCCTCGGGCCGTGGAAATCGGTTACCCAGCATGAAATGTACTCAATAGGGAACTATTCAATATTATTTAGGTGAGACGCGATACCCTAGAACAATTGGGGATTGGACCTAAATTGAGAGGCCAACCCAACGCGAAACAATTGTGTTATAGGCATTATCGCGGTCTATCATGCTCGACGAAGGGAAGTTAGGATCTCCAGAGATAGTGAACTAGATAGTGAATATTGAAGTGACATGAAATGTTTTATAAAAATTGCGTTTAGTTGTCGGGAATGAATCCCTGTGCTATAATTATGATGTTATATTGTGTTGTTGTCTTGTGAGTTGTGTATGTGACTGTTATGATAAAACTCATATGTTGGTATCTCACCTTTGCATTATTTCTGTTTGGTTTCTTTTGTTGTATTTTGGGTTTGAGTGTACAGAGGTTGCAGAGAAGTTTCCAGCTTCACTCGAGAATATTAGTCCCAATCCTTGAAGATGTCAGATGTTGGTTGTAATGGTGAGAACCACGGGATCTTTCTCAGGAATATATTTTTAGAACGACCAGCTTAGGTTTTGAGACATTATCGATTTATGATAGTATATGTTAATGGCCCGGAGAGCCTTTATTTTAATTGGATTTGTTTATGGCTCTGAGAGCTTTTCTTTTGGATGAAAATCGTACTTAGTCATGTATAGCTTGTTGATGTAAATATTTTCAGAATATTACTATCATGATGTATTTTATTTGACTGGAATTTCTGGGTTGAAATATAAACATTTCAGCAGGTATTTTCATTCTGGAATGTTGAAAATACAGAGGAGACTCTATCGAAATTTGTCTAAAAATTCTAGCTTTTTATCCAAGTATAGTTCTAAAGTAAATAGGCTTGCCAGACTAGGATTTGCAAGTCTGTGCACCAGTCTCGGCTTAGATTTGAGTCGTGACAAAATTTGATATCGATTTTTCTGACGCTTATTTATGTTTATAAATTCATTTTTTTTTCCAAAAGTAAAACCAGCAAAATTCTTTTATTTAAGTTCCGCAACGAGTTAAGAGTTACAAATGTAACGCCCAAGGGGGGTGTTACAAGTCCAAGTCGATTACTTTAATTTTCAAGCATAAAAGTGCTTAAGACATAATGAATGACATAGGAAAGTTAAGAGTACAAATTGGCTTCATGGATGACAACACCTTAGCCATGATATTGGGCCTCAAAACCGCAGCCCAACATGGTTTGGATGGTCAAAATTGATCCAATTCACTTGGAAAATCATGGAAACTAGTTTTAGGGATCAAAATGTAATTTAGAGAAAGTGTAAGGATCAAAATGCAAGTAACCTAAAAATTGTCATCATAACCATGTGCATAATAAATGCATTCACATGGGTGAGTCATCTTATATGACTCATTGATAATATCCCTTAGCGACTCCCGAAAATCCCGTATTTAGCTCCGTCGCTTACCCGATTAAGATGTCGCCCGGATAAAATATAATATTTCACTTTTTAGTGAAATATTTCAAAATAACCAAAAATGTTGGAAATTAAATAAAAATCTTAAGTGTTTCATTCACGAGTCAAAATTAGGTCTTCTGACCAGTATAAATATACTGTCAGTGAAATTCACAGACCGGGTTTCGCCTGACTTTTCAACCTAAATTTTAATCGTAACTCTCTACATTTAAGTAGAGTGTAAAAGAGGTTTCGATTTAATTAAATAAATTTTCTAAATCTCAGATAAAAATATAAACGTAATTATATAAATTTCTGATATTAGAAAACAGAAAAACTCGGGGTGTTACAGACTACCCCTCTTAAAAAAATTTTGTCCTCGAAATTTCGTGACACGAAGCTAGACATAGGCCAACTCAAATATTTCACACAATAGAATGCGTTGGGTCTGAATTAAAAGTATAGTTAAAAGATTACCGTCGTAGTTTGAAGTCTCAGTTCCCCTCATATTATAAACTCTACCCGTAGTCGTCGGTTTATTAGTGCTGGTGTTATTGGCAGTAGGTCCACGCCTTGGAGCATTGCAATCCCTCGACAGATGTCCAACTTGATCACAATTAAAGCACTTCATTGCCCTCACTAGGCATTTATCTGCCATATGATTTTGATCTCCACATTTGTAACATCTCCTAACTTGACCTTGGTTTTGGCTCTGTTGACCTCCACTTCCCGACTCAGAATTATTGGGACGATGCTGTTGCTGATTCTGGTTATTACTTGGTGGTCAGAAATAAGGTTCATTCTGCACTTGTTTTTCTTTTTGGTTCTGGAATTGACCCTTCGACCTAGTCGGTCCTCCTACAGTTCCTCTGTTGTCTCTTTCTTTCCTCATCAGCTCTATTTTTCTACACTTCTCGACTAAGGCTTGGAAATTCCGAATTTCTAATGGTAGCACCGATTCTTTAATCTCGAAACGCAGCCCCCCCTCGAAACGCTCACACTTCCAATCGTCGTCTGGATTGTTCTGGAAAAAATGAAAAATACTTGGCAAGCGATTCAAACCTTGCTGCATATTCTCCGACAGTTAAATCTCTCTATGTAACACCCATTGGGCATTACGTCCTAATCACATGCGGAAATAAATGAAAAAAAAGGCTTACTGGTTGCTTTCGGAAAACTTCTATAATTTTCAAAAGTCTGAAAATATGAGGGTAAAAGTTTTGCGGAGTACTTAAAATAGGGCACACAACACAAACAGTATAATCATACCAAGTTTAATAATCCACAACAACTAGATTTATTTATAAATCCAAAACACTTCAACATATGAACTTTCATGGAATAATCTTTAGTACTAAAATTTATAAAATCATTACACGGCTTTTCAAGACCACCTATAATAACTTCTTTAAAACATCTGTCCCAAAGGAAACATCTTAAGCTGGTCGTACTAAAGATAACTACTGGGAAGAATTCCATAGTTCTCACCATAGAATTTTCACCAACCTCTTCAAGGATCGGGAGTAATATCCTTAAGTGAGGTTAGGAACTTCTCGGCACCACTTGCCCTCGTATTGCAGCAAAAGACCAGGAAAAAAAACCTGATATATTGTAAGAGTGAGATACCAATATATGGATGAATTATGACGACTACATGTCCAAACACAGAGCAACAGATACAGATAAATATTCATAATCAACATATAAATGCTCACAAATAATCATATAAATCAACAATCGTCGTCGTTTTTGAAAACATGGCACTTCTATATTTCAACATTCTATCCTAGTCTCCGGAGACCCCAACTCCATGCAGTTTTTGAAAAACAGTGAGCTGATCAGGCTCAATTGCCACTCAAGCACAAATAGCCAACACATGTACATGGCTCAACTTAATTCCCACAGCAACTATCCAACTCAAGGCACAGTAATCAACGCATATGGGTTTCAGAGCACACCGTCCTACACAAGGCACAGTGAACAAGGCTCATGGAAATCATGGTCCATCAAGGCACCAATGATACACCGTCGTATGAGATACCTTTCCCCTTAAGGCATTCACACAAAACTTTTGGGCACGTCTGCCAAATGCATGTAAAAACATCTTTGTTTTCGCAGCTTTTCTTTGTGTTTCATTCTTTCCTTCGTCGAGGCTCAAGGCTCACGACCATCCATAAATTTTCAACGTTTTAAAACTTTCATTTTTAGCACAGGACGTTTTAGTCCGAGTGTCCAATCACAACAGTCCTAGACCTGTGCACTAGTCTTAGACTTTGTGGTCGTAGAAAACAACTTTCACCTTTTGACTACTTCCACCACGTTTTATCACAACGTATGTAGGACACACAGTCCACAACAACGTGTCTAGGACATACAGTCCAAAATAACGTATATAGGACACACAGTCCACAACAACGTAAATAGGACACACAGTCCACAACTTCATATATAGGACACACAGTCCACAACATTGTGATACGGATCATGGATCCACGTGCTTTAACTCTAGTATCCCGACGTCTCGGTTACTAGGTTCACTTTTCAACATTATTTTTCGTTCAGTGAAAAACAAATACAAAACCAAAACTTCCGTAACTTATCCAAGTTATCGGATATTTTTACTTGAATAAATTCTTTTCAACAACATTTTCTTTTGAAATTCATTTTTAAAACTTTAAACTTTAGGAACTCCATTTCTTTTTCTAAAAATCTCAATTATTTTGGAAACGTCTATTTCCTTTCAAAAAATATAGTAAACCTTTTTAAAAGAAAACTCTTTCTAAGAACATTGGAAACTAATATCCCGTTTTCTATGGTACTTTACTACAAGTGTTCTCAAAATTATGTTTTTCTTCAAAACAAGATCTTTCAGCGTAAATATTTTTTCCTTTATATAATTGTTTTGAATTCTAAAAATTTTCTCTTTCATTAAAACGTTACTAAAAGAAATCTTTTCAAAACTTCAAAATAATTTTGTTTTTCTTCATGGTTTCTTACCATGAAATCCTTTTCAAAGTTTGATTTTTCTTAGTGTAAAATCATCTAAATTTTCAATTGAATTTCCTTCATAAAAATGGTTTTTATTTTCTAAAACTTTCATTTAACATTAAAATTATTTAAATTCCCCTTTTTGTCAAAATCTTGTTAAAGGAAATCTTTACTTGGGATTTTCTTTGTAAATGTTTTCTTAAAGCTTTTATCTTCATTATTTGAGCTCTAACCAATGGTTAGGCTTCCATGCAACAACTTCAACACATATACAACAACTTCAACATATATAAGTAACTTGCACATTTTCATAAATCATCAACACATATACAACCACTTCAACACATATAAGCAACATGCATATTTTCATAAACCATCAATATATCATGAACTCAAAATCCAACCAAATCAGTCACAACAATAATAACATCAATCAAACACATCAAAATAAACACACAAGGCATATAGTCATCATAACATAATTATCCCTCAGGCTTTCTCCCCTTACCTTAACTTGACGAGTACAAATATGGTCTTTTTTTCCCGCATTTTAAGGAACGAACTTTGGTATTCCGCTACGCTTGCAAATCTAAACAAAATTATGTATAAAATACAAGTTAAAAATTCAAAAAATCATCCCATTTCCTCATGTATGCATTTCGGCCTTAATAAGAAAATGGTGATAAAAATTTTGTATTTTCACAAGCTCTTGGATCAATGATCCTTAAGCATCATGGAGACAAAAACAAGGTCCAATACCTAAAAATAAAATTTTTAACCATCTAGTCCACAAAGAGTGGGTTTCGGCCTTCTCATAAAAATAGATTAGACAATTGATTTTCAACTTTCTATTTTTATGCGTGTTATTAAAACAATGATTCAAGCAATTATCTTTCCTAAGAAATGAAACAAGGCTTCCTCAACTCCAATATTAGAGTTTCGGCCTCTACATAAAATGGCCAAGAAAATTTGATTTTTCAACTTTACAAACACATGCATGCAACCAAAATAATGATCAATTCTTTTCAGAATTTTTAAAACAAAGCCATTTCAACTTTTGATTCACATGCATGTTTAAAAGAAAATGATCAAAACAATGTCTTTTCTTTAAAATCAAAACCAAGCTTCCTTTACCCTTATAGTTAGGGTTTCGACCCTATTAAGTTAAAATGGGTAGACAATTCAAATTTTTATACAACTCATGAAATTAAGATACTTGTTCCAAAGGATTTTCAAAACATGCAAGTTGAAAATATAACAAAAACACTAGCTTTTCTTCTCTATAGGGTTTTGGCCACCCTAGAAAAATAGGCTTGGGAAATTCTTTTTGTGACATGCAATTGTACAAGATGGTAATAGAAATGAATATGAGTTCATAGAAATTCATCTCATGCTCAAAAGATTTTCTTCAAATTTTTAAGTTGAATCTTTAAACATGCAACATGAAATAATCAACATGCTTGTAAGTAAAAATTCACTTTTTTTGAAGGAATGAAGAGTAGAGAAGATGATGCTATACTCTTGGAATTTTTTTTGTCCTAAGAACCTTTCTTGCAAAAATCAACTAGAAGATAAACATGCAACAAAATTTAAATGACATGCATGTTGATAACACTAGGCTTAAAAGATTTTCTTCATCACATGCATTCCATAAAGATGAAAATAATGATGATGATGAGCTATAAAATTCATCTCTTGTTAAAAAAAAATAAAAAATTTCTTTAAGTTAAGAACATGAACATTAAGCTTAAAGAAAAATCATGCATGTAGGAATTTCAATGTTCTTAAGAAAGAAAAGAGTAAGAGTAGAGAGTTAATTACCCTCTAGATGATGATGAAGATGAGATAGCTCCTTAGCCTTCAAGTTTTAAAGAAAATCTAGAGGTTGAAGATGATGAATAGTAACTTAGAATTTTTGAGAGAATTTGAGAGAATTTAGAGAAAATGGAAAAAAGTGAATGAAAGTGGTGGTGAGGGGTATGTATAGAAGGGGGGACGCTGCTAGGTGCACTTAGTGGGGGAAGATATTTTTTTTCAATTTTTTTCTTTATTTAAATTTAAAACAAAAACAATAATAATTAAATAAGGTTTTTCTTGCAAAAATGAAGAAAATGATGATATGCCATAAATGAGAGTACTATGCACATCAACCCATCAAGTCTTTTCTTCATCATGTCTCTAAAATTCTGCACCAAAAATTGTTTAAATAAAGTTTTCTAAATTTTTAATATTTTATAGCTTTCTTGCAAAAATTGATGAAATGATTTGATAAAAATTCATGATGTTGTGTAATAAATAAAAACACTATTCAAATCAAATCAAGTCTCTTCAAATCTATATTTAATATATTTTAAATTAATTTGTTTCGTTCTGGTTCCATTAATTTCCCGATGGCGAAAACCGATCGTATTTTCTAAACGAAAATTCACCCGGAACAATTAATTTTTGGTAATATTTATAAATAAAAATATTTAAAATCATGGGAATTGTTGTAAATATTTTAGGAATCCAAAATTTTTATTTTTCGTGTCGAAATTCGTTTTCTATATTAGTAAAGTTTTGCTGACAGCGAAAACGTAGACTGTTTTCGTCTGAAATTTCAACCGAAAATTTAACTACATTTTTCTAAAATAAGAATAAAAATTTAAATAGGCTACAAGAATAAATTTTTATTTATCAAAATAATTTTCTCTAAATTAAATTAATAATTACACCTATACTACCCCACTAAAAATAAATTTCGTCCTCGATATTTCGTGACTCCATACTAGACGGAATCTCTTAGTCCCAAGGTTTCCTACATCTAATTCTTCCTTAGGTGACAATTGTAACTTAATAACGAAGTTCACGCTTATCCTTCGTTCTACTTACCTCAACATAAAATCATTTATCCTCAATTCTTACTCCCTATCCTTAATAATTTTATTTTAATCTCCCACACATAAGGATTATAACTTAATCTCCGCTTCCTTTAATATTAATCCATTAGAAAAATTTCATTTGACATCTTGAACTACCATAGTTAATACCAAGTTTTAAACTAAGATTCTCACTTCTCTTACAATATACACATTAGTTCCTATCCAAAATTCTATGTTGTTCTCTTTTTATCCTTGAAATTTTCTACCACTAGATTATATCCACTATTCATGACGTTGAATTCTTAGCTCCTTCCTCATGAAGAGCAAAATCAAAACTTAATCACTTCTATTCTCAATCACTAGTCCATTAGAAAAACTGTCCTCCACACATCTAACTCCCATGGTCATTACCAAGACAAAACTAACTTTACTCCAACATACATCAACTTACTACTCAAGGTATACAGCTGTAGTCTTAGCCCCTCTGAACATAGTCTTAGTTTCCTTTGAACAAATTCTACCACTCCAAAATTATATCATGTCATAATCATACATTTCAATTTTAAAGAGCACGCTTGTACTCCTTCGTGCAACTATAACAAAAAAGGAATCACCTTGGTTTAAATCATCTAAAACCATAAATTTGGAAATTCTCTAGCAGCTTAGTTTTACTCAAGAATTTCTCTTTACTGCTCCTGTTCAGCTTAGGAAAACTATTATAGGCATCTCTATATAAATCTTCAAACTCACAAAATCAATCTTAACCATGGATACTGATCATCACCCTAGATTCCTTTAACAGTGTTCTGCCTCGTTCAACATCTGATTCATAAAAATTTCCTCACTTACTGTCATTGATCTTAAGGATTTACATCTTACTAGCCACAATTATACCTCAACAAATCCTTCATCATTTCTTGTCCATCCAGCTAAAAGGATGATCGTAATCAAATACTACCCTTACTCCCAAACCAACTTCCTAAGAATCATATTGTAACACCTTGTTTTTTTCGTATGCTTCTTTATCAGTAAATGAATGCTTTAATGTATTTATTTTTGATAAAATCCAGAGGATGATTTTATTTTTAATAAAATCATTTTCTTGTGTTGTTTTACCATGTGAGGTGTCAGTAAAATTCTCAGTCGAAAATTCAGACGAAAGCCGGTCTAGGTTTTCACAGCCAGTACAAGTTTACTGAGCTAAAGACCAAATTTTGACTCGTGAACAAGACGGTTAGTGTTTTCTTGATGTTTTGTGTGGGTATGGAGATTTTCAAAAAATCTTGTTCGGGGCCAAAATTCCGAGTATTACCCGGGCGAAATCGTCGGGAAATACGATCGGGAAAGTCATCTGATGCGCAATGGAGCAGAGCAAAAGGGAAATGGAATGACTGATGTGAGAGCTATGACACATTGTCATTAAGCCATACCTCTCTTTTTCAACAAAGTCAATTTTCTTACATTTCTCTCCTACCTTACCTCCACACCATACCTCCACCTTACACCACCTTACCTTCTTTCTTTCTCCACAAGCCATTCAACTCTTCTTCCCCTTTCTCTCCCTTCTAGCTGTAACCCTCCACCTTCTCTCCTCTTCTATTTAAACTTCAAACAACAACACTTCTACACTTTTCACAAAATTCACACTTTCACACTTACACTTGTTTCCTTACTTTCTCTTCTTCACTCTACCAAAGTTCATCTTTTTATTGAGATTTTTACTCTAAGTTCTTCATCAAAGTTCTTCACTTTGTTAAGGGTAATGATCCTATGTTGTTTATTTTTCAAGTTCTTGCTTTATTTTCATAGTTTTTGCTTTAAGTTTCCTTTAAGCTTTCAAACTTCTAAAATCTCTTAAAAATGGTAGAAAACTCCGTTTGAGTTGAAACCACTTTCTATGTTCTTGTTTTTACTCCTAATACAACATACTAAAAGGTTGTGTAAAATAAAAATTTCTAACCCTATTTTCTTGATGAGGCCGAAACCATGCTTTTTGGTTTTGGTGGGTTTTTGCTTTAACTTTGCTTGTATGGACTTGTATTTGAGTTCTATTCCAAGATGATCATGACCAAGGGCTCCTTTGTACTAAAGGATGCTAGGTTTAAGTGATTGGAAAAGATTAAAGATTTTTACGCATTTTCATGTAAAGGCCAAAACTTTAAGTGGTTAAGGCATGGATGCTTTGATGTTTTCCAAAGTGATCATGGATTAGGTCTCCTTGATGTATAAGGATGCTAAATCCAAGAGATTGGAAAGTTTGAAAATTTCTAACCTTTATTTTGTCTCAAGGCCGAAACTTTGATGGTTGTTGGCAAAGATGTTAAGTTTTGTTTTCTTCCAAAATGATCAAAGATTAAAGCTCCTCATGATAAAGGATGCTATGTCTAAAGTGATTGGAAAGTTTAGAAAATTCTATCCTATTTAATGGTGTAGGCCGAAAACCCTAAGCCAAGGACTTAGTGGGATTTTTAATTCAACTTTTTTAAATGGTTGGTGTTTATGAACTTCTAGCACTTACGGATCATAAATCCATAAGTTGCATAAATTTCGGAAACCCTAATCCTAATCCATTGTCTAAACCGAACCTATACCTTATGATTAGTGTTCTTTGATTGAGTTTTAACTTATGGTTTCATGTTTGTAACCTTAGACTTCCATCGCCGGCAGAGCGAGGACGATCGTGAGCCTTTCTCTTCGTATCTGAAACTCTTAACTTCCTCGTGAGGTAAGAGGGGATTTCCTAAAGATATTCAATAACTGTATGCATGTGTGTAGATGTTTAACTGTTTACTTAAATGTTATTGAGATTACTTGATTATCTGATATGTTGAAGTGTTATGCTATTATCTGATGTTGCACCGTACTTGTTATATAGGTTGAGATGCATATCTGTGATGAACTGCCTTCAACTGTGATATTAGCATTGAACTGTGAATATATATATATATATATATATATATATATATATATATATATATATATTGTTGTTGTTGATTGAAGCTTGCTAAGCCGGAAGTGTGTCTGTGCTCAACTATTAATAAGGATTAAAAGCCTTAATAAGCTTTGAAGATGGAAGGATTGGTGTTCTTTTCCAAAAGCTTAAATACTTAAAGGACTTGTCTCTAAGTGATGAAATAGTTTTGGTGACCAACTGTGTTACAAGAGAAAAATCCTTTTCGAACTATATATTTTCAAATGAAAACTTTTGAAAATATTTGACAATATCCTATTGGGGATTTTCAAAGATAAAAGTGTTTCAAAAATGTTTTATAAAGGATTTCAAAAGAAAAAGTTTTCTCCCAAATGATTTAGAAACTTTCCGATAGCCTGAATAGGTTATCGAGGATTTCGATTTTGAAATTTGTTTTCGCCAAATGAAAGATGAGTACTAAAAGAATAGGAATCTAGACGTGAGACGTCGCCTCTAGTTTTCCATGTTAAGCACGTGATCTTGGATCAGTGTTAATTCGGGACCGTAAAGTCCTATTCATGATGTTATGGGCTACAAGTCCAATTCGCGGAATCAAGGACAGTTCGTTTTGATCTCCGTTGTTGTTGGCTATTGTACTTAGCATGTTAAGTTTAAAACATGACTAAAAGTATATTGATTTCTATTACGACAAACCTTGACTACAGCCACAATCTAGGGTGTTGTGATTGAGCATTCGGACAGTGTGTCCTATGTTTCTAAGTTTTCAAGTGATGGGGAAATGATGTTAAGTCATTAGCTTTGAGCTTTGACAGTGAAAGATTAACACAAAGAAAAACCTTGAAAAGGAAAGTTTTTATTCAAGTGCATTTCCCCTGGCAGACGTGCCTTTTTCTTTCATTGAGGATACCCGAGGTATCTGAGAGTCAGTCCATGTGAGCGGTTCGGAGTCACATGTGACGTTGCTCGACCTATAGACCTTGTGCACCAGGTTGCGGTGGCAACAGCCCGAGGGGCTAGAGATTGACCAACTCTATTTCTTCTACAGTGGTAACATGGTGATGAGATCTCATGAGATTAGGATAGAGCCTGATATTGAAGTGTCAAGCATATTTTCGAAAACTGATTGTGCGGGCTTGAGACCCTTTGATATAACACTGTTATATTATGATTATGCATGACTTAACTGTTAAACTGATTACGTGTTGTATGTATCATGTATATGGTTGTTGTGGGATATATCTTATGACGGTATCTCACTCTTGCATATCTATATGTTATTTTCTTCTTCTTGTATCGGTGTATGCGTATGCCTTAGATGGAACCCCTTGTTACCCTAGTACCCGCGATCACGAGGTCTGAGCAGTTCGACGGGGCTGGACGAGTGGGGAATTGGACAGTGAGCGACGACGCGACTACAACTACATATAGGGGACCGATTACGACGACAGAGTCTAACGCCAACGGAGAGCCGATCCGGAGGATTCACTCGGTTGAGGCTCGGACAGTGGCACTTCCACCTCCCTGGTTGTATCTTCATACACTGCAGCTAGCTGGCCTTCTCCATCCACACGTCGAGCAGGCAGAGCCCATGGATGAAGAGCCCGAGGAGGATCCAGAGGAGGATCCGGAGGAGGAGCCTCTCGAGGTGGTAGAGGATTGGTGGGAGGACGAGCTAGAGGCAGAGTACTATCCCCAGGACCCCGGTGAGGAGGATGTTCCGATCGACGATGGTGGTGAGGTCATCGACCCGGAATCTGACATCTCATCTGGCGGGAGTGTTTGCGGCCACTCGGAGTGCAGGAGGCACTGGTAGTTTGTCGTCGGCTTTTGGAGTAGTCTGTTTGTCCCTGGCTTTTAGAGCCTTCTTTTGAGTCTAGTACCCAGATTTCCCCATTCCCAGTTTGATGCTTTATCTGTTTCTTTGTTCCTGTTTCAGTAAAGTTGGCCAGATTGATTAAGGCCCGTTGTGTAATCTAAAACTTAAGACCCCTTGAGGCAATGTTATATAATATGATGTCGTTCCATGTTTTGAGTTTTATTATCTTTTGCTTCACCTCTTTTCAAAAAGAAAAAAAAAAATTTAAGCACCTTTTCAGTAACCTTGTGCATGTTAAACGTTCTTTTCCGAAAGCGATCAGCGTTTAAAT
Source organism: Echinosophora koreensis (assembly GCA_035048595.1). Classification (NCBI taxonomy): domain Eukaryota; kingdom Viridiplantae; phylum Streptophyta; class Magnoliopsida; order Fabales; family Fabaceae; genus Echinosophora; species Echinosophora koreensis. The sequence goes on from JAPCYP010000096.1 coordinate 903,632, forward strand.
GAGTTCTTTTCTGCAAAAAGGGTAACCATGTGATATCCAAGTTAGGGTGTCACATTAGTAGTATCAGAGCTAGTCGAGTCTTTCGGGAATGTCTGGGTGAGGTCTGTTGTGTTGCTGTTGTGTTTTCTCTGATTATGTGCTGTTTGAATTACTTCTTTTGAGGTAATATGTGGTGACCGGCGAGTTCTCTCTTTTGGACTGTCATCTGACTGCTCGTGTGATCCAGGTCAGTATGAATCCAAGGGGTGCTCGTGGACGTGGACGAGACAACAGAGGAGTGGACTTCGCTGCTCAAGCGCTGGCTGATGTAGCTGCTGCTATAGCTCTCCAGACGGCCAATGCTGCCACACAGAATCAGCAAGAACAGCTGCGAGCGGAGCAAGCTGCAGAGGGAAGGCATATGGACGCCTTCAGACGTCAGAACCCATCTCAGTTCGACGGAGACGTGGATCCGATTAAGGCGGACCTTTGGATTCAAGAGTTAGAAAAGATCTTCGAGTTGGTGCATACCCCTGAAGAATCCAAGGTACCTTATTCGACGTTTCAACTCGTGGGAGACGCCGAGTACTGGTGGAAGGGTACCAAGCAACTGTTAGAGGCTGAGCATCAAGCAATCACCTGGGGGGGTATTTCGTGGCAAGTTTCTGGACAAATACTTTCCCCAGAGTGCCTGGAAGGAGAAAGAGCGAGAGTTTATGAGGCTGAGTCAGCGAGACTTGACGGTAGGGGAGTATGCGGCAAAGTTCGAATCACTTGCCAAATACTTCCGCTTCTTTCAGAACAACCCCAGTGAAGAGTGGATATGTGAACAGTTCGAAGCCGGTTTGCGCTTTGAGATCAAGGAGTCAGTACTGCCCTTGGAAATTCGGAATTTCCAAGCGTTAGTGGAGAAGTGCCGGAAGATTGAGCTGATGCACAGAGGAAGGGATAACAAGGGAAGCGCAGGAGGACCTGTTCGTCCTAAGGGCCAGAACCAAGGTCAGAATTCTAAGTGGAAACAGAACCAGAGGAAGCCATATCATCAGGCACCTAGCTATAATCAGAAACAACAAGCTTGTTCTAGTGTGTCAGGAACCGGGAGCGGAGGCCAGAGAAACAACGATCAAGGCCAAGAAAGAAGATGTTTCCGACGTGGGGATCCGAATCACCTCGCCAATGCTTGCCCAAAGAAGGACTCCAAGTGCAACAACTGTGACCGCATTGGACACTTGGCAAAGGAGTGCCATGCGCCAAAGAGGGAGCAGTCATTCAATCATACCAGAGCAAGCAAGCTAACCGCCAAGGGACGAGTTTACACGATGAGTGGTGCAGAGGCATCGAACTCCGGCGATCTTGTGCAGGGTAAGTGTGACATTGATGGTAATCTCTTAATTGTACTGTTTGATTCGGGTGCAACCCATTCTTTTATTTCGATGGATCGTGTGAAAACGTTAAAATTGCCTGTTTCTTCCTTACCGTATAATCTGATTGTTTCTACCCCAACTGCTAAACCTGTGACTGTTAATTCGGTTTGCTTAAACTGTCCTATCATTGTTCAGAGTAGACATTTCCTTGTGGATTTGATCTGTTTACCCCTAGTACAACTAGATGTGATCTTAGGCATGGATTGGTTATCTTCCAACCATATCCTAATAGACTGTGCTCAGAAAACCTTAGTTTTTAGGGATGAGATTTCTGGATTTTTATCTGCTAGTCAGGTAAGAGCTTCTTTGAAAGAAGGAGCTCAAGTTTACATGCTGCGGTTTTCCTCAGATGTCAAGAGCGAGTTCGACTTAGAGTACGTACCTGTCGTTCGAGAGTTTCCGGAAGTTTTCCCTGAGGATGTACCTGGATTGCCACCTGTTCGGGAGATCGAGTTCGCGATTGACCTAGTTCCAGGCGCTGGACCAATATCCATGGCACCGTATCGCATGTCGCCATCGGAGTTAGAGACCTTGAAGGAGCAGCTTGAGGAATTGATGAGGAAGGAGTTTATACGGCCTAGTGTGTCACCGTGGGGAGCTCCAGTCTTGTTAGTGAAGAAGAAAGATGGATCGGCCAGACTATGTGTGGATTTTCGTCAGTTGAATAAAGTCACGATCAAAAACCGATATCCTCTTCCAAGGATAGACGATCTCATGGATCAGTTGCGTGGCGCTGCTGTGTTTTCAAAGATAGATCTACGGTCAGGATACCACCAGATACGAGTGAAAGCAGAGGATGTTCCTAAGATAGCGTTTCGGACACGCTATGGGCATTATGAGTATTTGGTGATGCCATTTGGAGTGACGAATGCGCCTGCTATATTCATGGACTATATGAATAGGATCTTTAGTCCCTTTTTGGACCAGTTCGTAGTCGTCTTTATAGATGACATTCTGATCTATTCTCCGGACAAGAAGACACATGCTGAACACCTTAGTATTGTTCTTCAGATTCTGAAAGAGAAGCAGCTTTATGCGAAGCCGGCAAAGTGTGAGTTTTGGTTGGATCAAGTCCAATTCTTGGGTCATGTGATATCTCGCGAAGGAATCGTTGTAGATCGGAAAAAGGTTGAGGCTGTTTTGGAATGGGAAAGGCCAACAACGGCGATGGAAATTCGTAGTTTTGTGGGTTTGGCTGGCTATTACCGGAGATTTATCGAAGGGTTTTCCAAGATAGTGGGACCCCTTACTCAGTTGACTCGTAAGGACCAAGCGTTTGTTTGGACAGAAGCTTGTGAAAGGAGTTTCCAAGAGCTGAAGCGGAGGTTGACGACTTCACCTGTGTTGATCCTACCTAATCCCAAGGAACCTTTTGAGGTTTACTGTGATGCTTCACATCAAGGGTTGGGTTGTGTGCTGATGCAAGACCGGAAGGTCGTAGCTTATGCTTCGAGGCAGTTGAAGACTCACGAGAGGAACTACCCGACACATGATTTGGAGTTGGCAGCTGTGGTCTTTGCTTTGAAAATATGGAGACATTACTTGTACGGGGCTACTTTTAATGTTTTCAGTGATCATAAGAGCCTGAAGTACCTGTTTGATCAGAAGGAGTTGAATATGCGGCAGAGACGTTGGTTAGAGTTCCTGAAGGATTATGACTTTCAACTACAATATCACCCCGGAAAGGCGAATGTAGTGGCCGATGCACTAAGCAAAAAGTCAATTCACGCGTCAGTGATGATGGTTAAGGAACAGGGATTGTTGGAACAATTTCGAGATCTGAGTCTGTCGGTTGAAGTTACGCTAGGAAGGTTGTGTCTGAACAAGATCACCGTGTCAAATGGGTTGATGGAGCAGATAAAGGAGAAGCAAGAGACTGATCAGTATCTGCGGATCGAGAGGGACTTAGTGCGGCAAGGAGCATTGTCAGAGTTCAGAGAAGGCACAGACGGAATCTTAAGGTTCGGTGAAAGAATCTGTGTACCTGAGGATGCTGAGTTAAGAAAGCTGATTTTAGAAGAAGCTCATAAGAGTAAGTTGAGTATGCATCCGGGAGCTACCAAGATGTACCAAGATCTAAAGAAGTTATATTGGTGGTATGGAATGAAGAGAGACGTAATGGAGTATGTTGCATCATGTTTGGTATGCCAGAAAGCCAAGGTAGAACATCAGAGACCTGTAGGAATGTTACAATCCTTAGATATCCCAGAATGGAAGTGGGACGGAATATCGATGGATTTCGTGACCAGTTTACCAAGGACCAGGAAAGGTTATGAGGTCATATGGGTAATAGTGGACCGACTGACTAAGTCAGCTCACTTTTTGCCAATCAATATGAGGTACTCTATGGAGAAGTTAACCCAACTATACATCGGAGAGATCGTTAGACTGCATGGTGTGCCTTCAAGCATTGTTTCGGACCGAGACCCGAGGTTCACATCGAGGTTTTGGCAGAGTTTGCAAGAATCGCTTGGAACGAAACTCAGGTTGAGTTCCGCGTATCATCCACAGACTGATGGATAGTCGGAAAGGACGATTCAGTCGCTTGAGGATTTGCTTAGAGCCTGTGTTTTGGAGGATGCAGGGAGTTGGGATGAGTCGTTACCGTTGATAGAGTTTACCTATAACAACAGTTACCACTCAAGCATTGGAATGGCACCGTATGAGGCTTTGTATGGACGACGATGTCGGACACCTTTGTGTTGGTACCAGGATGGTGAGAGCCTGCTGTTGGGTCTAGACTTCGTGCGACAAACGACAGAAAAGGTGAAGATGATCCAAGAGAAGATGAGGACTACTCAGAGCCGACAGAAGAGTTATGCGGATAAGAGACGACGACCCCTAGAGTTTGAGGAAGGCGAGCATGTGTTCTTGAGAGTCACGCCAACGACTGGGATCGGCAGAGTAATAAAATCCAGGAAGCTCACTCCCAAATTCATTGGACCCTACCAAATTCTTCGTCGCGTAGGTCTAGTAGCCTATAAAATATCCTTGCCACCATTTCTTTCCAATATCCATGATGTTTTTCATGTCTCGCAGTTGAGAAAATATATCCCTGATCCATCACATGTCATAAAACCCGATAATGTACAATTAAAAGAGAATCTATCTTTCGTAACGTCACCGGTACGAATTGCGGATAAGATGACGAAGCAGCTCAGAGGTAAACAGATTCCTCTAGTCAAAGTTATCTGGAATGAGGCGACCGGAGAAGCTACATGGGAAGCTGAGGACAAGATGAAGATGCAGTACCCTGAGTTATTTCAAGGTACGTAATCTCAAGGATGAGATTCTTTTTAGAGGGGTAGAGTTGTAACACCCTGTTTTTTTCGTATGCTTCTTTATCAATAAATAAATGCTTTAATGTATTTATTTTTGATAAAATCCAGAGGATGATTTTATTTTTAATAAAATCATTTTCTTGTGTTGTTTTACCGTGTGAGATGTTAGTAAAATTCTCGGTCGAAAATTCAGACGAAAGCCGGTCTGGGTTTTCACAGCCAGTACAAGTTTACTGAGCTAAAGACCAAATTTTGACTCGTGAACGAGACGGTGTTTTCTTGATGTTTTGTGTGGGTATGGAGATTTTCAAAAAATCTTGTTCGGGGCCAAAATTCCGAGTATTACCCGGGCGAAATCGTCGGGAAATACGATCGGGAAAGTCATCTGATGCGCAATGGAGCAGAGCAAAAGGGAAATGGAATGACTGATGTGAGAGCTATGACACCTTTTCATCAAGCCATACCTCTCTTTTTCAACAAAGTCAATTTTCTTACATTTCTCTCTCCTACCTTACCTCCACACCATACCTCCACCTTACACCACCTTACCTTCTTTCTTTCTCCACAAGCCATTCAACTCTTCTTCCCCTTTCTCTCCCTTCTAGCCGTAACCCTCCCCCTTCTCTCCTCTTCTATTTAAACTTCAAACAACAACACTTCTACACTTTTCACAAAATTCACACTTTCACACTTACACTTATTTCCTTACTTTCTCTTCTTCACTCTACCAAAGTTCATCTTTTTATTGAGATTTTTACTCTAAGTTCTTCATCAAAGTTCTTCACTTTGTTAAGGGTAATGATCCTATGTTGTTTATTTTTCAAGTTCTTGCTTTATTTTCATAGTTTTTGCTTTAAGTTTCCTTTAAGCTTTCAAAATTCTAAAATCTCTTAAAAATGGTAGAAAACTCCGTTTGAGTTGAAACCACTTTCTATGTTCTTATTTTTACTCCTACTACAACATACTAAAAGGTTGTGTAAACCAAAAATTTCTAACCCTATTTTCTTGATGAGGCCGAAACCATGCTTTTTGGTTTTGGTGGGTTTTTGCTTTAACTTTGCTTGTATGGACTTGTATTTGAGTTCTATTCCAAGATGATCATGACCAAGGGCTCCTTTGTACTAAAGGATGCTAGGTTTAAGTGATTGGAAAAGATTAAAGATTTTTACACATTTTCATGTAAAGGCCAAAACTTTAAGTGGTTAAGGCATGGATGCTTTGATGTTTTCCAAAGTGATCATGGATTAGGGCTCCTTGATGTATAAGGATGCTAAATCCAAGAGATTGGAAAGTTTGAAAATTTCTAACCTTTATTTTGTCTCAAGGCCGAAACTTTGATGGTTGTTGGCAAAGATGTTAAGTTTTGTTTTCTTCCAAAATGATCAAATATTAAAGCTCCTCATGATAAAGGATGCTATGTCTAAAGTGATTGGAAAGTTTAGAAAATTCTATCCTATTTAATGGTGTAGGCCGAAAACCCTAAGCCAAGGACTTAGTGGGATTTTTAATTCAACTTTGTTAAATGGTTGGTGTTTATGAACTTCTAGCACTTAAGGATCATAAATCCATAAGTTGCATAAATTTCGGAAACCCTAATCCTAATCCATTGGCTAAACCGAACCTATACCTTATGATTAGTGTTCTTTGATTGAGTTTTAACTTATGGTTTCATGTTTGTAACCTTAGACTTCCATCGCCGGCAGAGCGCGGATGTTCGTGAGCCTTTCTCTTCGTATCCGAAACTCTTAACTTCCTCGTGAGGTAAGAGGGGATTTCCTAAAGATATTCAATAATTGTATGCATGTGTGTAGATGTTTAACTGTTTACTTAAATGTTATTGAGATTACTTGATTATCTGATATGTTGAAGTGTTATACTATTATCTGATGTTGCACCGTACTTGTTATATAGGTTGAGATGCATATCTGTGATGAACTGCCTTCAACTGTGATATTAGCATTGAACTGTGAATATATATATATATATATATATTGCTGTTGTTGATTGAAGCTTGCTAAGCCGGACGTGTGTCTGTGCTCAACTGTTAATAAGGATTAAAAGCCTTAATAAGCTTTGAAGATGGAAGGATTGGTGTTCTTTTCCAAAAGCTTAAATACTTAAAGGACTTGTCTCTAAGTGATGAAATAGTTTTGGTCACCAACTGTGTTACAAGAGAAAAATCCTTTTCGAACTATATATTTTCAAATGAAAACTTTCGAAAATATTTGACAATATCCTATTGGGGATTTTCAAAGATAAAAGTGTTTCAAAAATGTTTTATAAAGGATTTCAAAAGAAAAAGTTTTCTCCCAAATGATTTAGAAACTTTCCGATAGCCTGAATAGGTTATCGAGGATTTCGATTTTGAAATTTGTTTTCGCCAAATGAAAGATAAGTACTAAAAGAATAGGAATCTAGATGTGAGACATCGCCTCTAGTTTTCCATGTTAAGCACGTGATCTTGGATCAGTGTTAATTCGGGACCGTAGAGTCCTATTCATGATGTTATGGGCTACAAGTCCAATTCGCGGAATCAAGGACAGTTCGTTCTGATCTCCGTTGTTGTGGGCTATTGTCCTTAGCATGTTAAGTTTAAAACATGACTAAAAGTATATTGATTTCTATTACCACAAACCTTGACTGCGGCCACGGTCTAGGGTGTTGTGATTGAGCATTCGGACAGTGTGTCCTATGTTTCTAAGTTTTCAAGTGATGGGGAAATGATGTTAAGTCATTAGCTTTGAGCTTTGACAGTGAAAGATTAACACAAAGAAAAAACTTGAAAAGGAAAGTTTTTATTCATGTGCATTTCCCCTGGCAAACGTGCCTTTTTCTTTCATTGAGGATACCCGAGGTATCTGAGAGTCAGTCCATGTGAGCGGTTTGGAGTCACATGTGACGTTGCTCGACCTATAGACCTTGTGCACCAAGTTGCGGTGGCAACAGCCCGAGGGGCTAGAGATTGACCAACTCTATTTCTTCTACAGTGGTAACATGGTGATGAGATCTCATGAGATTAGGATAGAGCCTGATATTGAAGTGTCATGCATATTTTCGAAAACTGATTGTGAGGGCTTGAGACCCTTTGATATAACACTGTTATATTATGATTATGCATGACTTAACTGTTAAACTGATTACGTGTTGTATGTATCATGTATATGGTTGTTGTGGGATATATCTTATGACGGTATCTCACTCTTGCATATCTATATGTTCTTTTCTTCTTCTTGTATCGGTGTATGCGTATGCCTTAGATGGAACCCCTTGTTACCCTAGTACCCACGATCACGAGGTCTGAGCAGTTCGACGGGGCTGGACGAGTGGGAAATTGGACAGTGAGCGACGACGCGACTACAGCTATATGACACCCTTCTATCCCGCATGTTAAAAGTCATTTAAATTAAAAACATTTAAAGGAAAACATGCAATTACTGGATAAAATGAACAATTGTCCATGGGTAGAAAAGTCCCACATGAACCGTTTACAACGCGGAAATAAAATCAGTTTTAAATAATAAAAGCATAATCAACCAAATAATATAACCCAACCCCGATGTCACATATAGAGCTGATATAACCGTTCCGGAATAAAATCCATGGAATTACACCTGAAACTAACGACTACGAAACATAAACTAGCCCTACGATGAGTGGCGGCTCCTCAGAGTCACTCCTCTCCGGGCTGCTCGTCATCCTCTGCAAAGTGCCAATCAGGCCAAACACAAACAACAAACATATATAGGGAGTAAGAATCGTATAAACATATTAGCATGGAGATAGGCAGTAAAGTAAACAGCAAGCATAGCAGCATCACATCAAACATCAACATCATCATCATGCTATGCAGTGCAATGCAGTCCTACTCCGCTAAACCATCAATGCATGTGGATCCACTAAACTCGGGATGAACGACTTCGGAGTTACATATCCACATTGAGAATCTACTCAACGCCGGAGAATCTACTCCTTGGATAGCCAACGCATCAAACCAACGAATGCCTCATCACAGGGGCGCTAGGAGAATCTACTCCAACCGTGGATGGCCGGATCGCCGTACTCTAGGACGATCTCCCCTATGTCGAACATCCCTAAACAACATCTCCGATGCAATGCGTATGCAACACAACAACAACGGCAACACCACCTCCATAACTCCAACGGAATCGACCGAAGGTAACAGCGGAATCAACCGCACCAACTTGCCTCGCGGAATCTACCTGAGGACTTAAGCGGAACCGACCGCAGTACCTGGGGCAAACTCTCGGCCACCAAGGTACACAATAACAACAACACCTTAGACCCAAACCGTGGGGTCAAGGCCTCCTTGACCAAAAAGCACCAAGGCACAACTCGTCAGCTTGCGGCACCCAAAAGGGCATCGATTTAACATCTCACACTCCCATCATCTTTATTTATCTTTATTAACATTTACCAAGTTGTCTAATCAGTTATCATCATAGGGAAGTGGGGTTAAAAACCCCTTAAGTCCTTTAATCTGGTTCTGTCACACTGGGTTGAGCACGGTCGTGCTCGTAACCCAGCACGGTCGTGCTTAAGCACGTGAGGGGCGTGCTCCCCTGTAAGTGAAGCACGGTCGTGCTTCTTAATGAGCACGGTCATGCTCAGCAGCACGATCGTGCTCTTTGTCCTGTACGGCCGTGCTCAACAGCGCGGCCATTTCCCAGAATTCAACTGGGAGCATGGTCGTGCTCTATGTCTAGCACGGTCGTGCTCATCGCGCGACAGTGCTGTTCTGGGCAGGAACAGAGGCTGATACTTAACCAAAATCAATGATTTAATCCATTAAACATCCTAAATCAGTTATCAACGTATTTCACGGATTAAACTCAGCAATAAAATCAACATCACCGTAACAGTGGCATCAACCAACAGTATCAACATGTTCATAGCATTGCAACCAACATAAACTCAACCAACCATGAACATAACCATAACATATTATCAATCATTAACATGTTATCAACTAATCAGCCAATCATACATACATAACATGCATCAACCGGGGTTATGGGAACCCCTTTACTTTACCCTAAACCCAAACCTATGTAGATACTACCCTTCTCCCCATACCTGGATTGAAGGTAGCTCTTTCGGTGTCCTAAGCAACGAACCGGCTCTTCCCCTTTACAGCGACTTACACCGAAACCAAACCTTGGAGCAACAGGATACCAAAGGTTAGTTCCCTATTCACAATAATGGAAAAGGAACTTAGACAGGGAGGAAACGTTACCTATGCAACAACACAGCTATGCTAGCGATCTCCCAAGGCCTCCAACTCTCACCAAAACTGATCACAAGGAAGAAAAATGGAAGAAACTCTGCCCTGGCCGCACTCAAGGCTGCTGCACTCACCAAAATAGGGTTAAAACGTTAAACCCTCGATTCTGCTCATGTATATAACTTTCGGACCTGAGCACGGTCGTGCTTATCCTCGAGCACGGTCGTGCTCCACTTAGCGTCACTGGACGCGGTCCACGCATTGAGCACGGGCGTGCTCACTGTTGAGCACGGTCGTGCTCAACTTAAAATCAGAGTCACGCTTCTGACTTTAAGCACGGGCTTGCTGGTTGATGAGCACGGGTGTGCTCATGTACCAGAAAGGGACTTTTAGCCAAAAATCCCACTAAGCCCTCAAACAATAAATCCAACTTAATACAACCAGCTTAATTAAAATATTCTGAAAAACAGGGTGTTACAAGCTACATATAGGGGACCGATTACGACGACAGAGTCTAACGCCAACGGAGAGCAGATCCGGAGGATTCACTCGGTTGAGGCTCGGACAGTGGCACTTCCACCTCCCTGGTTGTATCTTCATACACTGCAGCTAGCTGGCCTTCTCCATCCACACGTCGAGCCGGCAGAGCCCATGGAGGAAGAGCCCGAGGAGGATCCAGAGGAGGATCCGGAGGAGGAGCCTCTCGAGGTGGTAGAGGATTGGTGGGAGGACGAGCTAGAGGCAGAGTACCATCCCCAGGACCCCGATGAGGAGGATGTTCCGATCGACGACCGTGGTGAAGTCATTGACCCGGAATCTGACATCTCATCTGGCGGGAGTGTTTGTGGCCACTCAGAGTGCAGGAGGCACTGGTAGTTTGTCGTCGGCTTTTGGAGTAGTCTGTTTGTCCCTGGCTTTTAGAGCCTTCTTTTGAGTCTAGTACCCAGATTTCCCCATTCCCAGTTTGATGCTTTATCTGTTTCTTTGTTCCTGTTTCAGTAAAGTTGGCCAGATTGATTAAGGCCCGTTGTGTAATCTAAAACTTAAGACCCCTTGAGGCAATGTTATATAATATGATGTCGTTCCATGTTTTGAGTTTTATTATCTTTTACTTCACCTCTTTTCAAAAAGAAAAAAAAAATTAAGCACCTTTTCAGTAACCTTGTGTATGTTAAACGTTCTTTTCCGAAAGCGATTAGCGTTTAAATGAGTTCTTTTCCGCAAAAAGGGTAACCATGTGATATCCAAGTTAGGGTGTCACACATATTATTGTTATCGCTCATCCACTTGAGTCAAGAGTGGTCCGTTGATATCAATCCCAACTTGGTCCTCAATACTTGGAGCGGATTTTCATGACAACATTGGTAAACTTCAGATCTTCATTTTGAAACAAAATTTTGAAGATATTTCATGGAGTCCGATCAGTCCTCTGATACCCATATCGGTTAGCTTATCCACTGCATAGTGGATGTTGACAGGTAAAAAGGATGTTAACTTCGTCAGCCTGTCCACGATCTCTCGACACAAGACGAGTCTCTCAAAGGCCCTCGATAAATTCATAACGAAATCCGTTGCCACACTACTTCTTGTCAAGGAATGCCTTAAGCGTAAAGTTATCTCTCTTTCACTGTACTCGACTAACTCTGGTATCCTGGTGTGAATCAGATACTCACCCTCATGACTCATGAGGTAGGTTACATGTTAATGACATTAGGAAGAATACGTAGCGTAAAATTGATTAAGGATGATAAATCCTTTCGAACTACAATAAGACATGGTCTTGGAGATTACAGAAAGAAATTTTCAAGAAAAGAAGTTTCTTGATTTCACTATCACAAAGGCTTAGAGAAGAATTTCATCAATTTGAAAGATACAGGAACATGCCGTATGGAAAAAGATTCTTCAATTAGGTTCGTGGATGTAAAAATGGATGGCCAATACACATTTACAAACATGAATCTAATAAAGTTGCTCCTTCCATTAGAATATCTTTTGATAGTTTTAACTCTAAGAGTATTCAACGTACTATAAGACGTTCGTCAAAGGATGATTTCAAAGGGAATCAGTCCGACAAAATTGGACTGAGTCACATTTATCAAAAGTAAAAGTGACTAGCATGAGCTTCATCAAGAAGCTTTTGTTACTAAAAAAAATTATTTGGGTCATAACGCAAGAAATAGTTATAACCAATTTAGGAGTCCTGACAGATTTCAAATCAAACTCCGAAAAGTTTAGTCTGACACACGCAAACTTGATTCACTATGATTGTATGATACAACCATAAGGACTCGAAGAACAAATGTTAACTGACACCTTCATAAAGAATCAAAGAGTACAGTGAAGAGTTTTCTTAAACACGAGACACTCATTCTAAAAGTGAAGGCTCGGAATGGCTTGTCTTGGCTTCATACAAGCACGAAGGTCTTTCTAAACACGCTTATTCCGGTTTGTTGTCGTCTTCCGCATTCTTCTCTGAACCGCGTACTATAACCGATGACATAGTCCGTCTCTCAGTCATGCGAAAAGTTGATCTTTCCTCGTAAGGTGAATCAATAGCTCCAAAATCTTAGATAGTTCCCCGATGCACCTTCGAAAGTAACCAGTTTGCCTAACAAACTACGGATTTTAATCACCGTCTATGGTCACTTTCACAAAAGTGATGTTCCATCCTTATGAACATCATTGATACTCCCCACGGGAAACACTTGGTCCCCAAACTGTTCTGTCATCAGTCTCCCCTTTAAGTCAATTCATCTAACTAGACTAACTTTGGAGGCGATACCTTACACGAGGCGATGGAGATCCGATTGAATCTAGGAACTAGATCAATCGAACTCAATATCTTTAGCAGGGACAAACCTGGAACATTCTCAGGGAATACTCCGGAAAATCTTCCACATCGGGTACTTTATTCAAATGTCTGACACCATCCAGGAAGGATAGACGAACGTGTCAACATGAATCAATGTACCATTTACTAATCATGAGTTCTCATAAGGTCTCGACCAAACAGAACCCATCAAAACACACCTACTAGGGTGTCAGCACACATTGTTTCGTCAAGGAAACAATTCAAACAATAACCAAAAAGAGATCACACAACAAAAACATAACGGACCTATTCCCCAAGTTCCCGAAAGACTCGACCAGCTCTGATACCACCAATGTAATACCCATTGGGCATTACGTCCTAATCACATGCGGAAATAAATGAAAAAGAAGGCTTACTGGTTGCTTTCGGAAAAACTTCTATAATTTTCATAAGTCTGAAAATATGAGGGTAAAAGTTTTGCGGAGTACTTAAAATAGTGCACACAACACAAACAGTATAATCATACCAAGTTTAATAATCCACAACAACTAGATTTATTTATAAATCCAAAACACTTCAACATATGAACTTTCATGGAATAATCTTTCGTACTAAAATTTATAAAATCATTACACGGTTTTTCAGGAAAAAAACTGATATATTGTAAGGGTGAGATACCAATATATGGATGAATTATGACGACTACATGTCCAAACACAGAGCAACAGATACAGATAAATATTCATAATCAATATATAAATGCTCACAAATAATCATATAAATCAACAATCGTCGTCGTTTTTGAAAACATGGCACTTCTATATTTCAACATTCTATCCTAGTCTCCGGAGACCCCAACTCCATGCAGTTTTTGAAAAACAGTGAGCTGATCAGGCTCAATTGCCACTCAGGCACAAATAGCCAATACATGTACATGGCTCAACTAAATTCCCACAGTAAATGTCCAACTCAAGGCATAGTAATCAACGCATGTGGGTTCCAGAGCACACCGTCCTACAGAAGGCACAATGAACAAGGCTCATGGAAATCATGGTCCATCAAGGCACCAATGATACACCGTTGCATGAGATACCTTTCCCCTTAAGCCATTCACACAAAACTTTTGGGCACGTCTGCCAAATGCATGTAAAAACATCTTTGTTTTTGTAGCTTTTCTTTGTGTTTCATTCTTTCCTTCGTCGAGGCTCAAGGCTCACGACCATCCATAAATTTTCAATGTTTTAAAACTTTCATTTTTAACACAGGACGTTTTAGTCCGAGTGTCCAATCACAACAGTCCTAGACCTATGCACTAGTCTTAGACTTTGTGGTCGTAGAAAACAACTTTCACCTTTTTACTACTTCCACCACGTTTTATCACAACGTATGTAGGACACACAGTCCACAACAACGTGTCTAGGACACACAGTCCACAACAACATGTATAGGACACACAGTCCAAAATAACGTATATAGGACACACAGTCCACAACAACATAAATAGGACACACAGTCCACAACTTTGTGATACGGATCATGGATCCACGTGCTTTAACTCTAGTATCCCGACGTCTCGGTTACTAGGTTCACTTTTCGACGTTATTTTTCGTTCAGTGAAAAACAAATACAAAACCAAAACTTTCGTAACTTATCCAAGTTACCGGATATTTATACTTGAATAAATTCTTTTCAACAACATTTTCGTTTGAAATTCATTTTTAAAACTTTAAACTTTAGGAACTCCATTTCTTTTTCTAAAAATCTCCTTTATTTTGGAAAAGTCTATTTCCTTTCAAAAAATATAGTAAACCTTTTTAAAAGAAAACTCTTTCTAAGAACATTGGAAACTAATATACCGTTTTCTATGGTACTTTACTACAAGTGTTCTCAAAATTATGTTTTTCTCCAAAATAAGATCTTTCAGCTTAAATATTTTTTCCTTTATATAATTGTTTTGAATTCTAAAAATATTCTCTTTCATTAAAACGTTACTAAAAGAAATCTTTTCAAAACTTCAAAATAATTTTGTTTTTCTTCATGGTTTCTTACCATGAAATCCTTTTCAAAGTTTGATTTTTTTTAGTGTAAAATCATCTAAATTTTCAATTGAATTTCCTTCATAAAAATTGTTTTTATTTTCTAAAACTTTCATTTAACATTAAAATTATTTAAATTCCCCTTTTTGTCAAAATCTTGTTAAAGGAAATCCTTACGTTTGTAAATGTTTTCTTAAAGCTTTTATCTTCATTATTTGAGCTCTAACCAATGGTTAGGCTTCCATGCAACAACTTCAACACATATACAACAACTTAAACATATATAAGTAACTTGCACATTTTCATAAATCATCAACACATATACAACCACTTCAACACATATAAGTAACATGCATATTTTCATAAACCATCAATATATCATGAACTCAAAATCCAACGAAATCAGTCACAACAATAATAACATCAATCAAACACATCAAAATAAACACACAAGGCATATAGTCATCATAACATAATTATCCCTCAGGCTTTCTCCCCTTACCTTAACTTGACGAGTACAAATATGGTCTTTTTTTCCCGCATTTTAAGGAACGAACTTTGGTATTCCGCTACGCTTGCAAATCTAAACAAAATTATGTATAAAATACAAGTTAAAAATTCAAAAAATCATCCCATTTCCTCATGTATGCATTTCGGCCTTAATAAGAAAATGGTGATAAAAATTTTGTATTTTCACAAGCTCTTGGATCAATGATCCTTAAGCATCATGGAGACAAAAACAAGGTCCAATACCTAAAAATAAAATTTTTAACCATCTAGTCCACAAAGAGTGGGTTTCGGCCTTCTCATAAAAATAGATTAGACAATTGATTTTCAACTTTCTATTTTTATGCGTGTTATTAAAACAATGATTCAAGCAATTATCTTTCCTAAGAAATGAAACAAGGCTTCCTCAACTCCAATATTAGAGTTTCGGCCTCTACATAAAATGGCCAAGAAAATTTGATTTTTCAACTTTACAAACACATGCATGCAACCAAAATAATGATCAATTCTTTTCAGAATTTTTAAAACAAAGCCATTTCAACTTTTGATTCACATGCATGTTTAAAAGAAAATGATCAAAACAATGTCTTTTCTTTAAAATCAAAACCAAGCTTCCTTTACCCTCATAGTTAGGGTTTCGACCCTATTAAGTTAAAATGGGTAGACAATTCAAATTTTTATACAACTCATGAAATTATAATACTTGTTCCTAAGGATTTTCAAAACATGCAAGTTGAAAATATAACAAAAACACTAGCTTTTCTTCTCTATAGGGTTTCGGCCACCCTAGAAAAATAGGCTTGGGAAATTCTTTTTGTGACATGCAATTGTACAAGATGGTAATAGAAATGAATATGAGTTCATATAAATTCATCTCATGCTCAAAAGATTTTCTTCAAATTTTTAAGTTGAATCTTTAAACATGCAACATGAAATAATCAACATGCATGTAAGTAAAAATTCATTTTTTTGAAGGAATGAAGAGTAGAGAAGATGATGCTATACTCTTGGAATTTATTTTTTCCTAAGAACCTTTCTTGCAAAAATCAACTAGAAGATAAACATGCAACAAAATTTAAATGACATGCATGTTGATAACACTAGGCTTAAAAGATTTTCTTCATCACATGCAATCCATAAAGATGAAAATAATGATGATGATGAGCTATAAAATTCATCTCTTGTTAAAAAAAATAAAAAATTTCTTTAAGTTAAGAACATGAACATTAAGCTTAAAGAAAAATCATGCATGTAGGAATTTCAATGTTCTTAAGAAAGAAAAGAGTAAGAGTAGAGAGTTAATACCCTCTAGATGATGATGAAGATGAGATAGCTCCTTAGCCTTCAAGTTTTTAAAGAAAATCTAGAGGTTGAAGATGATCAATAGTAACTTAGAATTTTTTGAGAGAATTTGAGAGAATTTAGAGAAAATGGAAAAAAGTGAATGAAAGTGGTGGTGAGGGGTATTTAAAGAAGGGTGGGACGCTGCTAGGTGCACTTAGTGGGGGCAGATATTTTTTTCAATTTTTTTCTTTATTTAAATTTAAAACAAAAACAATAATAATTAAATAAGGTTTTTCTTGCAAAAATGAAGAAAATGATGATATGCCATAAATGAGAGTACTATGCACATCAACCCATCAAGTCTTTTCTTCATCATGTCTCTAAAATTCTGCACCAAAAATTGTTTAAATAAAGTTTTCTAAATTTTTAATATTTTATAGGTTTCTTGCAAAAATTGATGAAATGATTTGATGAAATTTCATGATGTTGTGTAATAAATGAAAACACTATTCAAATCAAATCAAGTCTCTTCAAATCTGCATTTAATATATTTTAAATTAATTTATTTCGTTCCGGTTTCCATTATTTCCCGACGACGAAAACCGATCGTATTTTCTAAAAGAAAAAATTCACCCGGAATAATTAATTTTTGGTAATATTTATAAATAAAAATATTTAAAATCATGGGAATTGTTGTAAATATTTTAGGAATCCAAATTTTTTATTTTTCGTGTCGAAATTCGTTTTCTAAAATAAGAATAAGAATAAAAATAAAAATAACCTAAAAGAATAAATTTTTATTTATCAAAATAATTTTCTCTAAATTAAATTAATAATTACACCTACACATACATAAGCACAGATCATTAAGAAACAGAAAAATCGGGGTGTTACACTCTGCTGAAGTCCCAGAAATTCTTTCTCCTTCTCAGCACGCGCACTTTGAGGAAAATACTTGTTCAAGAACCGGTTTCGGAATACTTCCCAAGTAATCACCTGATTCTCTGCTTCCAGCAGCTGTTGGGTGCCTTTCCACCAATATTCAGCATCACCAACCAACAGGAATGTAGCATAAGATACCTTCACTCCCTCTGGACTGTGTATGAGTTCGAAGATCTTCTCTAGTTCCTGAATCCATAAATCAGCTTTGATAGGATCCACGTCTCCATGGAATTGTGATGGCTCCTGACGCCTAAAAGCAATTAGATTTTTGCCTTCAGCTGCCTGTTCAGCTCAAGCCTGCTCCTGTTGGTTTTGGGCAGCCATTGTAGTAGTCTGATTTGCAATGGCAGCTGCCACGTGTTCCATAGCCTGTGCTGCATCATCCACTCCTTCCTCATAATTCTTATTCATGTCACCACGACCGCTAACACGACGGCCTCTACGGCCTCTTCCACGGCCGCGTCCACGTCCTCGTCCACGTCCACCTTCTGGTATTGGTTCCTTAACTGACCTGTCCAGACAAAATCAGTTAGACCACAACCAGAAAATGAGACGGGTAAGTATGTATTAACATTCATTACTTCTAAGAAGTAATTCAAACAAGTCCTAAGTTGAGAACACACAACGTTAACACAATAGACCTATTCCCCAACATTCCCGAAAGACTCGACCAGCTCTGATACCACTAATGTAACACCCCCCTTGGGCATTACTTTGTAACACATGCGGATAAATCAAACATTAATTCGCTGGTTGCTTTCGGAAAATAATATTTTCTTAAGTTATAATCTTGTTTCAAAATGGTGATTCAAATTTTTCCTTATCTTTTCTTTTTCGACAATCACAACAACAACGTAAATATAACCGTATAGGAGTAAATATGTATATAACATCTTACAACTATATTGCGTCATACTGTTTTCACACCTAGACCTTTATAAGTATAGGTCCCCTTATTGAAAAACAACAACATACTAGAAACAAAACCTAAGCTGGTCACACCTAAAATGCAGACATAACAGTAGTAAGTAAACGTCGGCATGCTCCGAACTAAGGAAACTTCTTCGTATAGTCATCATATCCCTTGAGTGGTTCATCTGGACTCGGATATACATATATGCACAAGTAGAGAAAACAACAATAAAACTTGCAAGAGTGAGAAACCAATATATGGATTTAATTCGACAACTACATGCACGACACAACAGAAACATATACATTCATGCATTTCCATAAGTAAACAAGTACTCTATCACTGGGTTTCATACCCAATCACAGTTTGTTGAAAAATAATGCATGAACACTTCAACTTTCAATGTCTAACTTTTCACTTAATCTCCGGAGATCCCAACACCGTGTAAATGAGCTGATCAAGCTCGATTGCCAGGTATATTAGGCACAACGTAGCATGGAATACCATTCGACACCATACGTAACAACATAGCCCGAATACCCTATTAAGGTATTAGACATAGGACGTGGCAACAACGTAGCCCGAATACCCTATCATTGAGGTATCAGACATAACAACGTAGCCCGAATACCCTATCATTGAGGTATCAGACATAGGACGTGGACACGTCTGCCAATGCATGCATATAAAATATTTGGTTCTCGTTATTTTCTTTGTGCTCATTCTTCTTTTGCTGAAGCTCAAAATGGCTTACGACTATTTGTAAATTTCGACGTGTTAGACTTTTCAACGTTAACACCGGACATGAAGTCCGAGTGCTCAGTCACAACACCTTAGACCTTGCAATCAGTCTTAGGTTGGTGGTGAAAGAAAACAATATTCACCATTAACAACGTTCATTACAACGTGAATAGGACACAAAGTCCACAACAACGTAACACAGATCAAAGATCTTTGTGCTTATATTTCATAACACTAGTATCGCGACGTCTTTGATACTAGGTTCGTGTTTTCAACGTTATCACTGTTTTCGTTCTGTGAAAAACAAATCCAAAACGAAGTTTCCACAACTTATCCAAGTTGTCGAAAATAACACCGTTTAGTAAAACTTATTTACAGAAAATCCTTTGTAAAAGCATCAATTACTTGAAATCTTTTTCTGAAAATTTTATGTTTCCAAAAAAGGAGTCACTTGAGGCTCAGTCTTGGTTTAAAACACGTACTGCCATTTTAGAATTTCTTGCCGTCGATACTTTTCCAAATTACTGTCGTTTAGCCTTTTCCAAGGCATTTAAGCCAAATATTAGCTTTTTCCACTTAAATCATTTTCTAAAATCATAATTAAGTTATTTTCGAAAATTAATTTCATAAAATAACTTTTTATAATATTCCGAAATTTCTTACACAAAAATAAGCAATACAAAAATATTTTCACGGTTACGTCCTCACTGTGACTCATAAATCACTCTTACAGCGATAAATCATTAAAATAATGATATTTTTCAAAACTCCTTATTTTTCCCAAATAAATATTCTCCATTAATATTATATTCCAATATTTTACCTTTAAAACATTGAATATAATTTACGAAGCTTTTCAAAGCTTTTATCTGATTAATTGATTGGGCACTGACCACTGTCAGGCTTCTCAAACAACATCCACCACAATATCACAGTAACATTTCCAGGCAGATCATGCATCACAACATTAAAATAAATAACCGCAGATAAACAATTATAAGCAGATAAAGCATCACAGATAAAAATAACAAAACTTAAACATCTTAAACAACCACCAACAAATAATTACAGACAACACAATTGGCATGTAGCCACCGAAAAAATCCCTCAAGCAATCCCCTCTTACCTTTTGAAGATTCAAGCTTTCGATTAACACACGAATCCGGAAACGGCGACAAACGTACAAGGCACACGTCTTTATCCTTCAACAAATCACAACTCAACTAATCAAAACAAGCAAATAACATCACCTATACACCACTTATAGGTCACAGCCTTGTGTAGGTTTTGTGGCTAAAATTTTCTAAAATTGTTTAAGCCTTTGGATTAATGATCCTTAAGTACTTAAAACAATAGATTAGTTGTTAATCAGTAAAGAATGAATTAAAATCTTCCAAGTTCCTCAAAGTATGATTTCGGCCAAAGCATGAAAATAGAGCAAGAAATTTTGGTTTGATACAAGAACTTGGATTCAATATCAATACATATTAGAAAGATGAGATATATGATCACTTTCTAAAAATTGAACAAAAGTTCCTCCACCTACACAAAGGTAGATTTCGGCTATGAATCAAAAATGGACCAAGAGGTTTTAGTTTGATATAATAACTCGGGTTCAACATACTTACATACTAGAAAGATGACATACAAGTTCAGTTTCTAAGAAAAATCAACAAAACCTCCTACACACACCTATATGGTTTGGCCTTGGGGAGAGAAATAGGGAGGAAATTTGGTTTAAGTCATACTCTTGGATTATGATAGTAGAGATGATAATAAGAACATAGAAATTGGTTTCACATTTTTAGGATTTTTCTATGATTTTCTATGAATTATCAAAGTTTCTAGATTTAGGAATTTGAAAAGATGATTAAGGCTTGAAATGAAAAGCTTATTGAAGAACATATAGCTAAATGATGATGAGAATCATGAATTACCTCTTGGAATTGAAGAAAAGTGCAAGAATCTCCAAGTTGCTTCACAAACTCAAACTTATGGAGTTAGAGAGAAAATGGAAGAATGGAGAACTTTGAAGAAGATTTGAGAAAGTGAGAGAATGAGCTAGAGTCCTCTTGACTCTTCAAGAGTTTATGAGCCAAGTATTTGGGCTTGGGCCTTGCGAAATGGGCTTGAGGAGTCCAAGTCCATTACTTGAATTTTCAAGCATAAAAGTGCTTAAGACATAATGAATGACATAGGAAAGTTAAGAGTACAAATTGGCTTCATGGATGTCAACACCTTACCCATGATATTGGGCCTCAAAACCGCAGCCCAACATGGTTTGGATGGTCAAAATTGATCCAATTCACTTGGAAAATCATGGAAACTAGTTTTAGGGACCAAAATGCAATTTAGAGAAAGTGTAAGGATCAAAATGCAATTAACCTAAAAATTGTCATCATAACCATGTGCATAATAAATGCATTCACATGGGTGAGTCATCTTATATGACTCATTGATATTATCCCTTAGCGGCTCTCGGAAATCCCGTATTCAGCTTCGTCGCTTACTCGATTAAGATGTCGCCCGGATAAAATATAATATTTCACCTTTTAGTGAAATATTTCAAAATAACCAAAAAACTTGGAAATTAAATAAAAGCCTTAAGTGTTTCGTTCACGAGTCAAAATTAAGTCTTCTGTTAAGTATAAATATACTGTTAGTGAAATTCACAGACCGGGTTTTCGCCTGACTTTTCAACCTAAATTTTAATCGTAACTCTCTACCGTTAAGTAGAGTGTAAAAGAGGTTTCGGTTTAATTAAATAAATTTTCTAAATCTCAGATAAAAATATAAATGTAATTATATAAATTTCTGATATTAGAAAACAGAAAAACTCGGGGTGTTACAGTTGGAGGTCCGACGCCGTGAGCTTGAGTTGGAAGCGAAACGGCGGGAGTTTGAGCTGGCGCAGCGGGAGCTCGAGTTGGCACGGAAGGTATATATTCATTATTAATGTCCAAATTTGTCAATTAATTACTTATGTTTTGTTTTTTTTTTTTAAATTATCAACAACTTATATACCTGATTTATTTAATATTGAAGGCAAAGGCGAGTAAGATGTCTCTCATGACTCGGTTGTTCTCGATTGGTGAGGATTATGCACCCATGCTTTTTCAATAGGAGTTGGAGCATGATGGTTGGCTGGCACGCCCACTTCATGAGCATGAGCTTGGATTTGTATTCAGTGGTGACGATATTGGGTATCTTTGCAATGATGGCCAGCAACTATCCACTGCGATTGTGAGTCTTTGGTCGACGTAAGTATGCTTTATAATTTTATAATTAATTCAATTTATATATTTTACTGGAATTTTATGATTTACTGTATTCATATTGCAGGTATCTCCATCGACTTCAACTCGATATGGGCTCCAACCAATTCGGCTTCTTAGAGCCTTACCCCTTCAGCCTGAATTCTTTTCCAATCACAACGAAGTCACAGCGTACTTAACGAGATTACTGGGAGGTGATGATCGCAGGGACCTATATCTGGCACCGTACATAATGAGCGGACATTGACAGTTGCTCGTAATTCATCCTGCCAGGCATACTATCATCTTCCTATGCTCTCTCCACCGGAACCCGCCACTGGAGGTGGTGGAACCTATCAATAGGTTAGTAATTAATCTTCTATTTAGTTTAAGTTTTAACATTTACTTTAATTTTATGCGACACATTATGAATTGGTTAATTGACATGAATATTCTGTTTATGATAGTGTGCTGAAGACTTGTAGTTTTTGCTGTGCCAATAGGAGGAGTAGAACTTTTAAGTCTAAAGGAAATCCTGATTGGATTATCCTCAAGGTTGGTAGTTTGTTAAATAGTATATAATATTAGAATTACTAACTACTAATTCCAAATATATATATTTATTTAACTGACATTAAATTTCATTACTTTTGTAGTCTCGCTTTCAGACTGACGCTTGGTCGTGTGGATATTATGTGATGCAACATTTGCTGAAGATAGTCTCCGCATCTATTACGGAAGGATGGAAGAAGGTAATAATACTTAACTAAAAGCTTATTTAATTATATATTTTAGTTTTCATTTTCATTGCGTTAATTAATGTTACGATGATTTATTTGAACGTGTGCAGGCTTTTAACAGCGACCAATCTCCTCTTGACAAAAAAGAGTTCAAAGACTTGAGGATGCGGTTTGCAGAATTTTTCTTCAAGTATGCTAAAGAGAAAGGATTGCCCGAAAGTATACCTCAGGTGTATATAGAAGATGTGTAGTTAGTAATTAGTATATATATGTAGGTGTCTAGTAATTAGTATAGAAACTTTTAGTTATGTTTTTCATAACAATGGGGTTTTGGTTTTTTATCCGCCTATTTGTTCCTTTGTATATATATATCTATATATACTTTTCTTTTACTAATGAAATTTAAGTGAAATATTGGACTGTTACAGACTGTTAACTGAACTGGACTGTTTACTGAATGCAGGGATAGCTGGGGGAAGGGATATATTGTAATAGAATTTACAAAAAAAAAAAAAAAAACAAAGCCTTTAACCGTCAGTTGTTTAGTACAATTGACGTTAAAAGTACACCTTTAACGTCAGTTGAATGAAACAACTGACGTTAAAAGTGATTTTTAAAAAATAAAAAAAAAAGGGTTTTAACGTCGGTTGAATGAAACAACTGAAGTTAAAAGTAATTTTTTTTTTTTTAAAAAAATTTGGATTTTAACGTTAGTTATGTAATCAACTGACGTTAAAAGTGTACTTTTAACGTTAGTTTTGAACTGACGTAAAAAGTTACAACTGCTCCAATAACGTCAAGCATTATTCAGATGTCCAAAATCAATTTTGACTGACGTAAAAAGCACTTCCGGCACTAGTGGATTGACCATTTAAAAAACTTTCCGAAAAACAAATTTAACTTCCCTTTTTCAAGTGGTGTAGAAAGAGAGTAATTTTCTTTGAAACTTAAGCAAGAAACAATTGTAATACCAATTCAAGAATGCACTTAAAGAAAGATATTCAATTGTATAAGCTAAGAGAATGTATCATACAACATTCATACAATATAGTATCATAACCATAGAACATAAAGAATCATGCATACGATAATAAAATTTGTAAGAAAGTAAAGAGAGTAGGGATAGAGAAAGTGACACAAGTATTTTACTGGTTCGGCCCACAACCTGAGTGGCCTAAGTCCAGTCCCCAAGAATCCTCTTGGAGAAATTCACTATGACAAAGTTTGTACATGAGATACCACACTCCTTACAAAAGTCACTCTCCCTTGTAGGATGCCTCACCCATAAGTATCATATTCTCAAGAGATACCTCACTCTTGAATCTTGTTCGATATCTCACCAACAACTCACAAAGGGATGCCTCACCCTTACACCTTGTTGGATACCTCACCAACAATCACCACAAGAGATACCACACTCTTATGCCTCACCCTTACACCTTGTTGGATACCTCACCAACAATCACCACAAGAGATACCACACTCTTGTAAATAAAGGGATGCCTCACCCTTACTTTGAAGGATACCACACCTACAAAGATTTTTCTCCAATGGTCACTTTGATGGATACCACACCAACAAAGATTTACACCCCTCAAGAGATACCTCACTCTTGAGTAACCTTGGGATTCACACTCCCAATACAAAACTTAGAATTACAAATTGAGTAGAAGAGAAATTCGTAGCGCAAACACTTGTGCATCAAAGCTTGTAAGCTTCTAAGATCACTTGTAACAAAGGATGAATAGATGGCTTTCTATTTTATCATTATAACAGTATATTTTTGCATATATTTTCGTTGTTAAAACTCTTAGGTATATGCCCTTTATATAGACTTCAATTGGAGCTGAAAAAATTGAAGTTTGCTAAATTTTTGGGTGAGTATTCAAATACACTGTCAGGGTATTTGAATAATCCCTATAACAGAAGCCAACAAACTCAACAGAACAGAGGGAATTCGAATACCAAACAGGAGTATTAGAATACTCTCCCCAAAATTGGCAAAATGTTTGGGTAATGGCATACATGAGTTGGTATTTGAATACTCTTAAAGAAATTTCAAGTTTTCCTTAAGGTAGACCAATATACAACTATGTATGTGATTACTTATATACTTTTAAAACATTTTTCATCATTTGGCATTTTATAGTAGCTCTAATTGATTTCTATTTTTAGGTTAAGCATTATTACCATTTTAATTTGTTAAGCCATCTAATCAAACTAAGTTACATAATGACTTACATCAAAACCTAGTAAAGCAAACATAAAACATCAAAACGATTACACCTTCATCAATCATCATCAAAACACTTTCATTTCTTCAATCTTGGACATGGGTGGAGATATTCTTCATGGAAGCATACTTGAGACTTTGTATCTCATCATCATCTACACATCGGAGTTCCAAAAATGATGGTTTTATCAAAATAGTTTAAGAGGACATGGCTGGAAGATAACCAGTCCATACCAAGAATAACGTCAAGCTCTTTCAGGGATAAGCATACAAGATCAACAATAAAGTTCCTACCATCAATGGTAATGACACAATTCTTGCATGAATGTGAAGTAAGAACAAGTTTATTTGTAGGTGTGGCAACAATTAAATCACAATCAAGAAGGGTCACAGGCAATTCAAGATTTTTGACACAGTCATGTGATATAAACGACTGAGTTTCATCTGTAAAAAAACAAAACAGTTAAAGGAGTCGCATCGATAAGGCACACACCTTGGATCAAGTCCAAGGTCTCGGCTCCGCTAAGAGTAAAGACTCTTCCACTGGTTTTTAGTCGATTGGATTGGAAACTCTGATTCTTGCTAGCGGTTCTGACTTTGTCGCTCCATACTCTTGACTGATGTGGCTAGATTTGCCACACTTGAAGCAGATGACTTCAATCTCCTTGCACTGAGCGGTGTAATAATCCTGTCCGAACTTGCCGCATCTGACAGGCCTAGGAGCAGAAGAATCCCAGCTCCTGAGTCTGTTTGTAGAGAACTGTGGATTATTGCCACCCTGCTTGAAGTCCCGACCGACTGGAGCTAGATGCTGCTTTCCCTTGTCCTTCTGATCACTATTCCTACTGCCCTGAGCATCCAAAGTCGTGTAGTTTGCCACTCTAGATTTGTATGCATCTTCGAAGATTCTATACTTGTTCACCAAGACCGGAAAGACACCTGATAACTGATAGCTTGCTTGATCTCTGGAAGCAGACCATCCTCAAACTTCACACACTTGGAGCGATCATCAGTCACATACTGGTAGAGTGTGCAGTAACGAGGAAGCTCCTCAAACTTCATAGCGTACTCCCCTACAGACATGTTTCCCTACTTCAAAGCTAAGAATTCCATCTCCTTCTTGTCATGGATGTCAGCTAGAAAGTACTTCTCCAAGAATCTGTCTTTGAAGGCATTCCATGTGACTGTTGTACCCTCAGCTTCCATAAGCTGGCGACAATTCTCCCACCAATGCTCAGCTTCCTCTATCAGCATGAAAGTCCCAAAAATGACCTTCTATATGTCGTTGCACGCCATAGCCCAGAAGATCTTTTCGATCTCCCGTATCCACAGAAGAGTACCTTCATGGTCATAAGCTCCCTTGAGCGAAGGTAGGTTGTTCCGCTGGAACTTATCCAGACCCTAAAACTCAGCTGGTCCTCCATTGTTGTTGTTCTGGTTCTTTCCTATTGCATTGGCAAGCAGTTCCAAAGCATCAGCGATAGCCTGGTTGTTCCTACCTCTTCCTGCCATTGGTTCCTGCACTTGCCCAAGACAACTATTAAATACAGAGAACCAAGCAGGAAGAACTATAGGTTCTTATTACTATGCATCATTGTTTATAATAAATATAGACAATTCAAACAAGAGCACATAGAAGACTCATAACAAACACATACCACGACCTGATAGGACAGACCTGCTCTGATACCACTAAATGTGACACCCTCTACCCTGCATGTATTTATAACAATATAAGAAGGGGATAAATATAAAGAAAAACACATGCATATTATTCATTAAAATAAAAACCATGGGTAGAAGATTCCACATGAACAAAACGTCTCAACGTGGAAATAAAACAAGCTTTAAAAGAATACATAACAACACATAACCATAAAAGAAACCCAACCCCGATGTCACATTACAGAGCTAAAATAACCAAAGTCCGAAAACATCTCAGATAAACAACTAAAACAAGGAAATCCTAAACTACGAGTAGCGGCTCCTCAGAGTCACTCCTCAACAGGCTACTCACCATCCTCTCCATAAAAGATACATGCAAAGCAAGCAACAGAAAAACGGGGAGTAAGAAACATGTATAAAACACAACAACAAAGGAAGCAGTTAGCAAGATGAGCATACATCACAATCAAGAATGTTATAACATAACAACGTACATAACATATTCATATCATTTTCATCATATTAACACCTCGACCAATAAGCATCGAGGCCCCCTTGGCCAATAAGCACCAAGGTTCAACATCAACAACACCTTAACCAACAAGCATCAAGGTCCCTTTGGCCAATAAGCACCAAGGTACAACAACGTGCGGTAACATATCGTCACCGTCTTAATAATCTTAACGTTTGTATTTAATTATCCTTCTTTCACTGAATTATTTATCGTGTCTTTACTCCGATTGGTGTCTTATTACATCATGGGGACAATTTGGGTGAAACCATTGTGGATAAATGACTCTTATATGTTTTAATGACCAAACTTAATGATCAAATTATTTGATGATTACTTTGATTCACTAACAACTTGCAAAGATTGAGTTTTTCAATGAGAATATTAGAGCAAGGAAAATGGATGCAAATGACCATAGAGCAAGGAACTTTAAGAAAGGATCATGAAAAATGAGATGAAGAAGGAGCATCATGAGCAAGGAAATTGAAGAAGATCATTAAGACTTTATGTAATGAAAATGTTTAGATTAAATCTTAGTTAAGCTCTCTATAATAATTGAGAAATTTTCAAAAATAAACAAGTTTTCAAAATGAACTTAGAATGAAAAAGGTTAATTGATGAATCAGTACATCTATGTGTACATTGATATACTTTCAGTTAATTAACTAACTTTTAATGAAAGCCAGAGTGTACATCTATGTATAAGTGTTATACATCTATGTACACATCGATTGATTCTTGACTTGCTTGATCAGAAAACATTTTTAACACTATACATCGATTAGTACATTTATGTATAAGCCAAAACAGAACCAATGAGTTTTTGAAATAGCAACATAATCGATTGGACAATCGATGTATATGGTTGTGGGCTGCAGATACAAGTGTTTTTCAAGAACAACATCGATGTACTAATGTGTGTATTATTCAAGATCAAGAACTTCCAAGAACATAATCGATTAGTTAATCGATGTACACATGTTATAAAAGAGAAATTTTGTTTAATACATCTGTGTACTAATCGATTGACTGATAACAGAATTTTGTCAATTCAATTTGTTTTGATCTCAACTGACTTATAAAGTGCGTCCAAGGGATCTATTTTGAAATATAACTATATAAGGACATTGGTAACAATTTTTCAACAACTAGAACTCATAATACGATATCAATCACTGAAATTTGAGAGAGCTTAGCATTGAAAAAATCTGAAGTATTTTCAATAGTCTTCAATTTGTAAAATCTGATTTTCTAGAATCTGATTTCAACCTTTTCAATTGTAAGAATTGTGATAAGAAAGAGGGTTCTCTCGCTGGTTGATTCAAGAGTAGAAGGAACTCTTGGTGCTGTGCAAGAGTAGAAGGAACTATTGTGGGTTTGCAAGATTGCTTTGGGAAAAGTTGTCATTTGGGAAGAAGGAACCTAAGAGTGAAGCTTGTGTAACACCCTGAATTCCACCCTACGTTAATAAATGTTAATGTGTTAGACTTAGCTTATATATGCTTGTTATGCTTGTCCTTGATGTCTAAGTTCATGTTGAGAAGGTTTAGCCTTAGGAAGGTTCAATTGTTTTAGAGTCCTAGTAACCAGTCTCACCGTTTTGGCTATATCTTGAGTTCTAGATGTCCGATCGAGGTGATATTTGTGGCGTTGGAAATCTAAGAGAATTATCTACAAGTCTTATTTTAGTGTTTTGGCCAAATTCAACTGTTTTGGCCTCGCCCTGCGAGCATTTGCTCGCCCTACGAATATCTAAAATTCAGCTTTGCGCTTTCGCGTTCGCCCCACGAATCCAGCTGACAGGAATTGGTTCTCTGGCTCGCCCCGCGAACGGGATTCGCCCCGCGAATACGTGCAGAGCCAAGAAATGCGTTTTAGGTTCTTTTTAAGCTCAAATCGTATTCCAACCCATTTGTAACCCATAAAACACGATCTAAACCCTAGTCTGTCATGTCTCAACACTCAGCTGCCTCCCTTCTCTTTTTCTCTCAATTCCCATCAATAGTCTCTAGAAAACTCTCTCAAGTTAATCCATTCTTACACCGTTCTTCACCATTCTTTGATAGGAGAACATTGCTGCGAAGACGTGATCATCGTCTTCGCTGTTTAAACCTTCAAACAAGGTAAGATTCGTACACCTCATCCCTCTCGTTCCTTCTCCTTTTGATTTCTTGGCCTAAGAGTCTAATTAAGGTGTTCCCTTGTTGTTCTTGAGGTCGTAAATAAGTGCTCGTGAGACGAGACCCTAGAGGACCCTCTTTCTTCTTTTGAAACGCAAACCACATACCAGGCATGGGGAGAAGGCTAGTGTTTACATTAGGCTTTGGGGGTAGTGTAAGGTAAAGGGGTTCCCATAATCCCGGTGTTGTTTTGTATGATTTGACATGTTATATTGACTGCTTTGATAACATGTTCATAGTTATTTAGATGTGTTATTTCACATGTTTATGTTCATATTATAATTGATATGTTCTTGTTGGTTGTTGAATGAGCATGATTAATATATTGATGATATGTTGGTTGAATGGTGGATGCCATGAAATGTTGTTTTGTTGATGATTATGTATTGATTAAAATATTAATTGGTAAAATAGGCCTGAAAACGAGTTAAGATTAAAGGATAATTGAACCCTAAAAACTGGTTAAGTTTCGGTATCAGTTTCTGCCCAAAACAGCACTACTATGCATTAAGCACGACCATGCTGACAGGGAGCACGCCCATGTTCCCAGTTCATTTCTGGAAAAATGGCCGCGCATTATACACGGCAGTGCAGGACAAAGAGCACGACCGTGCAGATGTGCACGGTCGTGCCTACCAGGAAGCACAACCGTGCTGCTGAGCACGGCCGTGCATGAATGGAAGCATGACCGTGCTTCACTTAAGTGACCAGCACGGCCATGTAGGGGACAAGCACGCCTGTGCTCCCCTATCTGACAAAGAACAGAATTAAAAGATTAAAAGGGGGTTTTTACCCCTATCTTCCCAATAATGCGATGATAACATCTTGAGGCAATTAGATAACTTGGTTAATGAAGATGATAAAGAAGATGAGATAGTGAGATGTTGAATTATTAAGCCGGTATCCGTTGAGTTATCGCACGCTGTTAAGATTGACAACCTTGGTGCTTATTGGCCAAGGTGCCCTCGATGCTCATTGGTCGAGGTGCCGTTGATGTTGTACCTTGGTAACTGAGAGTTTACTCCAATGGGGCCTTGACCCGGTTGGGTCTAAGGTGTTGCGATCGATTCCGCTAAAGTTTAAGGTGTTACGGTTGATTCCGCTGAAGTCCTGGGTGCTTATAGGTCCAAGCAAAGGAAGTGGCGATTGGCCGTTGTTTGTTGTATGTAGCATGCATCATTGGAGATGTTGTTGGTGGTGGACGTTCGACATAGGGGAGATCGCCGGAGAGTACGGCGATCTGGCCATCTACGGTAGGTCACCCAAGGTTTGGTGACCATGCGCCCCCGTGACGAGGCATTCGTGGTTTTGATGCATTGGCTATCCTAGGGGTAGATTCCCCGGCGTTGGGTAGATTCCCAATGTGGATATTTAACTCTGAAGTCGTTCATCCTGAGTTATTTTGGATCCACATGCATAACGGAGTAGCGGAGTAGTTGTTGCATTGCACCGCATAGCATCCTTGGTTGATATGATGTTGTTGATAGTGATGTATGTTGTTACGTATACGCTGATGTATGTTATGATGATACCATGCTATTCGTTTTACCTTGCTTCCTATCTCCATGCCATATATGTTTACATGATTCTTACTCCCCTCTTTCTGTTTGTTTGTTTGGCCTGATTGGCATCTTGCAGAGGATGACGAGCAGCCTGAAGAGGAGTGACTCTGAGGAGCCACCACTCAGAGTTAGGGCCTTTTCTTTGTTAGTTAGTTTGTTCAGTTATATTCCGAGGATGTTATTCTGGAACGGTTATAGTAGCTCGGTTGTGACATCGGGTTGGGTTATGTTGTTTATCTTGGTTATGTTTTATTGTTTTAAACTTTTTTTTTTCTTTCCGCGATTTGAGAACTCGTTCATGTGAGACCTTTCTATCCATGGACAAATATTTTATTTTAAAGTTTTATTTTATTCAGTAAATGTATGTTTGGTTTATATCTTTGTCCTTTAATGTTTTACAATGTGCGGGGTAGCAGGGTGTCACATTTAGTGGTATCAGAGTAGGTCTGTCCTATCAGGCCGTGGTATGAGTTTGTTATGATTCTGTTGTGTGCTCTTGTTTGAATTGTCTATATTTATATAGACAATGTTACATGGTACTAAGTACCTATAGCGTCGCTTTGGCTTGACTTACTGCATTTGGTGGTTTGTCTTGGACGATCCAAGAAGCCAGTGAGTGCTTCTTGTGTTCAGAAAGGTTGTACTATTATCATTTGATAATGAGAACTTTGTTGCTGATCTTGTATGCTTACCCCTAAAGGACCTTGATGTTATTCTTGGCAGGGACTGGTTATCTTCCAACCATATCCTTCTGAATTGTTTTGATAAAACCATAGTTTTTGGAACTCCTGTGGAGTCTAAGAATCCAGACCTTCTCTCTGCCAGCCAAGTTCAAGCTTCGATGAAAGATGAAGCCCAAGTATACATGATGTTAGCTTCTCTGGAAGTAGAGAGCAGCCCTCCTGATGTCACCAGCGTGCCTGTTGTGCGGGAATTTCCTGAAGTGTTCCCGAGGGATGTTTATAACTTACCCCCAGAGAGAGATGTTGCGTTTACCATAGACTTAGTGCCTGGCACCAGGCCAATCTCCATAGCACGCTATAGAATGTCTCCTCTAGAGCTAGCTAAGTTGAAGGAACAGTTGGAGGACCTGATGAAGAAGCGGTTCATTAGGCCTAGTATGTCTCCGTGGGGAGCACCTATTGTTGGTGAAGAAGAAGGATGGTAGTATGAGGTTGTGCATCGACTATTGGCAGCTCAACAAGGTGACCATAAAGAATCGGTATTCCCTTCCTAGGATTGATGATTTTATGGACCAGTTGATGGGCGCTTACGTCTTTTCAAAGCTAGATTTGAGGTCAGGGTACCACCAGATTCAGGTTAAGTCTGAGGACATCCCGAAGATAGCGTTTAGAACGCGATATGGTCACTATGAGTGCTTGGTTATGCCCTTCGGTGTGACCAATGCTCCTGTGGTCTTCATGGACTACATGAACAAGACCTTCCACCCTTACTTGGATAAGTTTGTGGTGGTTTTTATAGATGACATCTTAGTGTACTCCAAAAGCAATAGTTGTACGCTAAGTTGTCAAAGTGTGAGTTCTGGTTAGAGGAAATGAGCTTCTTAGGACATGTCATCTCTAAGGGTGGCATAGCAGTGGACCCAACTAAGGTAGAGACGGTGCTCCAATGGGAAGCGTCGATGTTAGTGATCGAGATTAGGAATTTCTTGGGGTTAGCCAGGTACTGTAGGCCGTTCATAGAAGGTTTCTCTAAGATAGCTTTACCCTTAACCCGTCTCACCAAGAAAGGACAATTGTTTGTGTGGGACTCTAAGTTTGAAGAGAGTTTCCAAACCCTTAAGGATAGGTTGGCATCAGCACCAGTGTTAGTTTTGCCAGATCCTAGTGAGCCCTTCGTAGTTTACTGCGATGCTTCTAAGCAAGGGTTAGGTGGTGTGATGATGCAGAATGGTAAGGTAGTTGCTTATGCTTATAGGCAGTTGAAACCCCATGAGAAGACCTACCCTACCCATGACCTAGAGCTAGAAGCTGTGGTATTTGCCTTAAAGATCTGGAGGCATTACCTGTATGCAGCGAGGTTTGAGGTTTTTAGTGATCATAAGAGTTTGAAGTATCTCTTTGATCAAAAGGAGTTGAACATGAGGCAGCGTAGGTGGATGGAGTTCTTAAAAGATTATGACTTCGAGCTGACCTATCACCCAGAAAAGGCCAATGTAGTGGCCGATGCCTTGAGTAGGAAAACCCTGCATGTCTCCGATTTGATGGTTAGGGAGATGGATCGGATAAAGGAGTTTAGAGACCTTAGTCTAGCTTGTGGGTTTACCCCTAAGAGTATTAGGCTTGGTACCTTGAGGGTTACCAACAGCTTGATGGATCAGATTAGAGAGGGTCAGAAGTTAGACAAGTTTCTATTGGACCATCGAGAGTTGCTCGCTTAGGGTAGAAACCTTAGCTTTAAGGATGGAAGTTGTTGCTCAAAATGTGCAATGTGCAAGTATACACAATCGTAACAAGTTATAAAGAGTAAGTAAGAGATCGTTCCCACGAGGATTAGAATGTTGTAGCAATTACCAAAATTCATATTAATTGTTTTTGGTAGTTAAATTAAGGGGTAACCAAATAGTGTGTGAAAGTGTGATTTTCAAATATTAAAAAGGACAATATTAAAAGACAGTAATAAGATAACCAATTAATAAAATGGGGTTGTGAACAAAGATGGTAAAACAGCTACTAGTATGAATCCCTTGTAATTTCTAATTAGCTTCAGTTATGCTTCGCCATGCTGCAGCATTAGCTCCAGGATATTAAAGTTGTGTTTTCCAACACTTGCAAGATAAGGTTCATTAAATGTCTTCTATTCCTAGATTCATATTAATTACACCCTCTTATTAATAAGCACATTCCAGCTAGCTTAAGGACTTGAATGATTATTCCTAATCCATTCAACATCTACTAATTTTCCAATTATAGACTTAACCCTTATCTCTTGACCAAATCCACTTAACTTTACTTTTCCAAGTTCAGCAAGCTGAAGTTCTACTTAAGATAGCCATGCTTAAATAAAACAGCATTTAAACACAGATTAAGAGAAAATGCAGTAGCAAAGCATCACATAACAGCAACTAACATTCATTACAAATTCAGCATACCAGTATGCTGCAACAAACTAGCTCATACTGAGCTTACAAAATATGGAAATAAAATAGGAAATGGAAGAAGAAGCCATGGGAGCACGAAAATGGAGCAATGGAGAGGAAGAAGTGACCCCTTGGCTGCTGTATATGTCCCCAGCTGCTGTCCTCTGTTATGAGGCAGCCCCCCTTTAAAAGTAAGGAATATTCCCTTTTTTAGGGTTTTACAAAGACACTTTTCTCTTTCCTACTTTTGGGCCAACCAAAATAATATTAAAATAAGTGTCTTGGCCCAATTCATTAACTGCACCAGGACAAAACCCACTGCATGTGACTAGGCCACGTCATCAGCTTTTAAGACAGCCTGGCAGGAGAGAGAAAGTGGTCCTGCTTTTGTCCTATTATGATATGCAGTTTGCGTCCATATGCTGCAGCATGACCAGAGCATTTTCTAGCAGCTTGTCAGGAGTTCGCGCCCAGATGCTGCAACATGCCCAAAGCATTTTCCAGCAGCTGGTCTAAACTTCAACAAAAACCTAACAAATCTCAAGAAAAACATTAAACATATTCCTAGACACTCAAAAATAGAAAATTAAATGAAATTTATAAAATGACACTTATTACACTAAACTAACTTAAAACACCTAAAACTTCCGCATAAAATACTTAAAGATTACAAAACTCAAGCTAAGAAAGAGTAAATAACTGTCATTTCTAAGAGTTATCACACCCCCAAACTTGAATCATTACTTGTCCTCAAGTAATGGAAAGAAAGACACATAAGAAAAATTAACACAAAAATCAACAAAGACCTAAACATGCACACAAGACTGATGGACCACAAATATTTATTTATTTATTTTCAATCAGCCACTTTTTCCACAAAACCAACTTCTTTCATCCTCAACACTCAAGCATCACAAGTTAGCAGATTTTCATGACATCAATCATTTTCCGCCAAGAACAACATGCTACAGCATTATGCACTCAGAACAATGTGTTCTTTCTCACTCACACAAGTAAGCGGGTTCACTCAATCATCATTCACATGCAACCCTATCATAAGCTTGACAAGCTTCTAAACTCACTAGCACAATATCAAAGCTTTACACTGCTAAAGGACTTTTATTGGGTTGCAATGGGGCTTAGGTAAAGGGAGGATACATTTTTGGGAAGTGGCTAACACTAGATGGAGTTTTAAAATGCCCTACAATGTGTTCGACACCAAATGCTTTCCACAAACCAGCACATCAATCTCAGTACCAAGGAGGAGGTACTATTTTCTTTCTAGTTTCCTTATCCCTTCATTCATTTTCTTATTTCATTTCTCTTCTTTTCTCTTCTTCTTCTTCTTCTTCTTCTTCTTCTTCTTCTTCTTCTTCTTCTTCTTCTTCTTCTTTTTTATGAAAATGGAGAACAAGTTTCACATTTTAAGGCCTTTGTCCTATTCTTGTTCTGTCCTTCTTCTTCCTTGTTTTCTTTTTCTTTTTCTTTTTTAACAATTTCAATAAACAAAACTCAGCAAAACTCGATCATTTTACAATACCTCACTTTGCTGTATAGCACCCCCAAACTTAGAATGGTGCTTGTCCTCAAGCTACCCCCAAACTTATGTTACAAACATATTGTCAAGAAAAGCATCCCTAAACTCCACCTAGATAGGACACTTATTGTTTTTCAAGTTATAGGGCTTGTAATGTGGCTAGTAACATAATAAAGGGCTCAAGCTCAAAGGGCTCACACACAAAGTCAAAATCAAAGGGTAGGCTATTTAGGCTAAGACTAGCATTTGAAAAAAAATCAAACGTGCCTCAAGCAAAAATGTGTGTAGCAGTGATATGTACAGGCAAGCAAGAATCAAGTCAAACTTTACAGAGAAGGCACATGAATGGAACTCACAATCAAATAAAACTGTTGAGGCTCAAAATCTCACAGGTTATATCAAAATGCTGCAGCATATGTTTAAACCTCAAACAATTTCAGTCAATCCAAACAGCTAAAAAGTTCAACAATCATGTCAAAGGTTCAGAAATTAAGGTTGTGGTCCAAACAACTTGATTTACTATTCAAAAGATGCCCCTGAAGGGGTTTTTTCGTTAATCATTTGTGGTCCAATCAGAGAGAAACATACTAAAACAGCAAACAGACAATCAATATCAAACAGAACATAAACTACAGTATTACTTGAAGGATGCAACATAAAACGGAATAAAAATTTCCAAAACAACAAAAGGGTAGAAGAGAAAACATCACCTGTTCTGATGTTGTCGCATGCTGCAGCATCTGAGTGCAGAAATTCTTAACAGCTGGGACAAACAAAAGTAGCTCCTCCTTTGAGCAAATTGAGCCATTTTCCTAAGTGTTTTCTTTCCTGGGCTTTTAACCTCTTTGGGAATAGCCACCTCATCTTACTCCTCATATGTTTGAGTTGCCTCTTCAATCTTTGGGAGAAAGATGGTGAAGGCTTTTTCGGTGCAAAATTGGGTAAAGAATTTTCTGCACATTTTTCAGAACTTTCTGCAGAATTTTTCTGCTGTGTTTTCTTTGCTGCAGCATGTTCAGAAGATTCTGTAATAACTGGATAAGTCTTTTTAAACTCAGATTCTACATTCTGGACATTGCTCTTAGTCATAACAGATTTGCTGTCTCTATTCTGCCCTACTGTAGTAAGGACTTCTTTCCCATTTATTAGAATTATTGCCTTGCAGTGCTCTATTTCATTAAACTTCGGTGTCTCTGTGGTGCTGGGCATTGTGCAAGTTTGTCTTGAGAACGGTGCTGTAGCCAATTGTCCAATCTGATTTTCTGGATTCCTCAATGCTGCATCCTGACTCTGCAATTGGGCTTTTGTTTCTGTCATGAAGGCTTTAGGTACAGCTTCCAAAGACATGTACTGATTGCTAGATTGAGCTTGTTGTTGCTGTTGAGGTTGCTGCAGCATCTGTTGTTGGGGTGAGTATCCAGGATAATTCACAGATGCAGGATTCCCAAAACAATTTTCAAATAAGTGCTCCCCTCCACACAGCACACACGATACAGCATCAGTTTGGAAATATTGTTGCTCATTTCCCATAGGCTCATTCATTATAGCATGGTTTGCACAGATGCTCTTGTTAGCCATGATTAAATTTTTCACCATGTTTGTCAGTAAGGCTAACTGAGCAGAAATATCAGGAATTTTAGTCCCTTCATGCACGCCTGCTGCAGCATTTGATTTGCTGGAGCATAGCCTAGCAGTGGTCCATTGATGACTATTTGCAGCAATGCTTTCAATCAAGGCATATGCTTCATTATAAGACTTTGTCAGCAATGTGCCACCTGCTGAAGCATCCAACATCATTCTTGCAT
Organism: Echinosophora koreensis; assembly: GCA_035048595.1. Classification (NCBI taxonomy): domain Eukaryota; kingdom Viridiplantae; phylum Streptophyta; class Magnoliopsida; order Fabales; family Fabaceae; genus Echinosophora; species Echinosophora koreensis. The sequence goes on from JAPCYP010000096.1 coordinate 941,380, forward strand.
CAGGCAACAATCCATCATAGAAATGCTCCATTTGAATGCATATAGGAAGTCCATGATGACGGCATCTCCTTAAAAGCTCCTTAAACCTTTCCCAAGCCTCAAACAGTGGTTCATCATCCAGCTGCTTGAATGAGGTTATGTCATTCCTCATCCTAGCATTTTTAGTAGGGGGAAAGTATTTAATGAGGAACTTTTCAGCTAACTTGTTCCATGTATCCACTGAGTTGGGCTCCAAACAATATAACCAAGTTTTAGCCTTCCCTCTCAGAGAATATGGAAACAATCTCAACTTGAAGGCATCATCAGTAACGCCTGGGTTTTTAAAGTTGCTAGCCACATCCAGAAATTGTTTCAAATGTAAGTGAGGATCTTCATTGGCAGCTCCACTGAATTGCCCCGTTAGTTGCAGCATTTGAAACATGACAGGTTTGAACTCAAAGTGAAGGGCTGTGATTTCAGTTCTCACAATCCCTGTGTTCAAAATTGCTGGATCAAAGAGTGCATATCCTCGGATAGCACTATTCCTATCATTGGCCAATGCCATGCTGTCAGGGTGCTTTGCTATAGCCATTTCAACCAGAACAAGTACCTGTTGCTACAGCAATCACTGCAAAAATCAGTTGTCCTAACTAAAAGAACTACTAATCTGAAAATTGGAATTTAAACACCATTACTAATCCCCGACAACGGCGCCAAAAACTTGTTGCTCAAAATGTGCAATGTGCAAGTATACACAATCGTAACAAGTATAAAGAGTAAGTAAGAGAGCGTTCCCACGAGGATTAGAATACTGTAGCAATTACCAAAATTCAGATTAATTGTTTTTGGTAGTTAAGATTAAGGGGTAACCAAATAGTGTGTGAAAGTGTGATTTTCAAATATTAAAAAGGACTATATTAAAAGACAGTAATAAGATAACCAGATAATAAAATGGGGTTGTGAACAAAGATGGTAAAACAGCTACTAGTATGAATCCCTTGTAATTTCTAATTAGCTTCAGTTATGCTTCGCCATGCTGCAGCATTAGCTCCAGGAAATTAAAGTTGTGTTTTCCAACACTTGCAAGATAAGGTTCATTAAATGCCTTCTATTCCTAGATTCATATTAATTACACCCTCTTATTAATAAGCACATTTCAGCTAACTTAAGGACTTGAATGATTATTCCTAATCCATTCAACATCTACTAATTTTCCAATTAGAGACTTAACCCTTATCTCTTAACCAAATCCACTTAACTTTACTTTTCCAAGTTCAGCAAGCTGAAGTTCTACTTAAGATAGCCATGCTTAAATAAAATAGCATTTAAACATAGATTAAGAGAGAATGCAGTAGCAAAGCATCACATAACAGCAACTAACATTCATTACAAGTTCAGCATACCAGTACGCTGCAGCAAACTAGCTCATACTGAGCTTACAAAATCTGGAACTAAAATAAGATATGGAAGAAGAAGCCAAGGGAGCACGAAAATGGAGCAATGGAGAGGAAGAAGATGACCCCTTGGCTGCTGCTATCTGTCCCCAGCTGCTGTCCTCTGATATGAGGCAGCCCCCCTTTTAAAAGTAAGGAATATTCCCTTTTTTAGGGTTTTACAAAGACACTTTTCTCTTTCCTACTTTTGGGCCAACCAAAATAATATTAAAATAAGTGTCTTAGCCCAATTCATTAAGTGCACCAGGACAAAACCCACTGCATGTGACTGGGCCACGTCGTCAGCTTTTAAGACAGCCTGGCAGGAGAGAGAAAGTGGTCCCGCTTTTGTGCTATTATGATAAGCAGTTCGCGTCCATATGCTGCAGCATGACCAAAGCATTTTTCAGCAGCTTGTCAGGAGTTCATGCCCAGATGCTGCAACATGCCCAAAGCATTTTCCAGCAGCTGGTCTAAACTTCAACAAAAACCTAACAAAACTCAAGAAATACATAAAACATATTCCTAGACACTCAAAAACAGAAAATTAAACGAAATTTATAAAATGACACTTATTACACTAAACTAACTTAAAACACCTAAAACATCCGCATAAAATACTTAAAGATTACAAAACTCAAGCTAAGAAAGAGTAAATAAATGTCATTTCTAAGAGTTATCAGAAATGATGGCGTCTTGAGGTTTAATGATAGAGTGTGCGTACCTGATGTTCCTGAGCTTAGGAAGTTGATCCTTGAGGAAGGACATAGGAATGGATTGAGTGTGCACCCAGGTGCCACAAAGATGTATCAAGATCTTAAGAGGATGTTTTGGTGGCCTAGGATGAAAAAGGATGTAGTTGAGTTTGTGTATGCATGCCTAGTTTGTCAGAAGGCTAAGATAGAACACCAAAAGCCATCAGGAAAGTTGCAACCTTTGAGTATCCCAGAATGCAAATGGGATAGCATCTCCATGGATTTTGTGTTTGGACTCCCTAGGACTCCAGCTGGTTTTGAGGCTATATGGGTTGTGGTAGATAGACTAACCAAGTCTGCTCATTTCATCCCTATGAACATGGAATATCCTTTGGAAAAGTTGGCTAAGCTGTACATCAAAGAGATAGTTAGGCTTCATGGTGTACCCTTTCGCATAGTATCAGATAGAGACCCAAGGTTTACCTCTAAGTTTTGGGAGAGTTTGCAGCATGCTTTAGGGACAAAGCTTAGGCTTAGTTCAGCTTACCACCCAAAGACTGATGGGCAGTCTGAGCAGACCATCCAGTCCTTAGAGGACTTGTTGAGGGCTTGTGTGTTAGAACAGTCTGGTAGTTGGGACAAATTTTTGCCCCTGATAGAGTTCACCTGCACCAACAGCTTCCATTCCAGCATTGGGATGGCACCGTATGAGGTTCTTTATGGGAGGAGATGTAGGACACCCTTGTGTTGGAATGAACATAGTGATAATGTGGTGCTAGGACTTGAGATAGTGCAAGAAACAACAAAGAAAGTGAGACTGATTCAGGAAAAGATGAGAGTTGCACAAGGCAGGCAAAAGAGCTATCATGATAAAAGGAGGAAGGCACTCGAATTCCATGAAAGCGATCATGTATTCTTGAGAGCTACCCCGACAACTGGGGTTGATAGAGTGATGAAGGCGAGGAAACTTACTCCGAGGTTCATTGGTCCTTACCAAATCCTTAAAAGAGTCGGCGAAGTCGCCTATCAGATAGCCTTACCACCGTTCATGCCCAACCTCCATAATGTTTTTCATGTGTCTCAAGTCAGAATGTATATCCATGACCCTAGTCACGTGATAGTACCTGACGCTATACAGTTGAAAGAGAACTTGACGTTTGAGGTGTTACCCCTTCGAGTCGAGAATAGAAGGGTGAAGCAGCTAAGAGGCAAGGAGATTCCTTTGGTCAAAGTGGTTTGGGATGGGGCAGCTGAGGAAAGTGCTACCTGGGAGCTGGAGAGCAAGATGATGGAAGCGTACCCGCACCTTTTCGTTTGAGGTACGTAGAAATTTCGAGGACGAAATTTTTATAAGGAGGTGGAATTGTAACACCTTGAATTCCACTCTATGTTAATAAATGTTAATGTGCTAGACTTAGCTTATATATGCTTGTTATGCTTGCCCTTGATGTCTAAGTTCATGTTGAGAAGGTTTCGCCTTAGGAAGGTTCAATTGTTTTAGAGTCCTAGTAACATGTCTTACCGTTTTGGTCATATCTTGAGTTCTAGATGTCCGATCGAGGTGATCTTTGTGGGGTTGGAAATCTAAGAGAATTATCTACAAGTCTTATTTCAGGTGTTTTACCCAAATTCGACGGTTTTCGACCTCGCGCCGTGAGCATTTGCTCGCCTTGCTAAAATCTAAAAATCAGCTTTGCGCTTTCGGGTTCGCCCCGCGAATACGTGCAGAACCAGAAAACGCGTTTTAGAAAACTCTCTCAATTTAATATGTTCTTACACCGTTCTTCACCATTCTTTGATAGGAGAACATCACTGCAAAGACATGATCATCGTATCCGCTGTTTAAACCTTCAAACAAGGTAGGATTCGTACACCTCATCCCTCTCGTTCTTTCCCCTTTTGATTTCTTGGCCTAAGAGACTAATTAAGGTGTTTTCTTGTTGTTCTTGAGGTCGTAGATAAGTGCTCGTGAGACGAGACCCTAGAGGACCCTCTTTCTTCTTTTGAAACGCGAACTGCATACCAGGTATGGGGAGAAAAGTAGTGTTTACATTAGGCTTTGGGGGTAGTGTAAGGTAAAGTGGTTCCCATAACCCCGGTGTTGTTTTGTATGATTTGACATGTTATATTGACTGCTTTGAAAACATGTTCATGGTTGTCTAGATGTGTAATTTCACATGTTTATGTTCATATTATAATTGGTATGTTCTTGTTGGTTGTTGAATGAGCATGATTGATATATTGATGATATGTTGGTTGAATGGTGGATGCCATGAAATGTTGTTTTGTTGATGATTATGTATTGATTAAAATATTAATTGGTAAAATAGGCCTGAAAACGAGATAAGATTAAAGGATAATTGAACCCTAAAATCTGGTTAAGTTTCGGTATCAGTTTCTGCCCAGAACGGCACTACTCTGCATTAAGCACGACCATGCTGACAGGGAGCACGCCCATGCTCCCAGTTCCATTCTGGAAAAATGGCCGCGCATTATACACGGCCGTGCAGGACAAGGAGCACCACCGTGCAGATGTGCACGGTCGTGCCTACCAGGAAGCACGACCGTGCTGCTGAGCATGGCCGTGCATGAACGGAAGCACGACTGTGCTTCACTTATGTGAGCAGCACGACCGTGCAGGGGACAAGCGCGCCTGTGCTCCCCTACCAGATAGAGAACAGAATTAAAAGATTAAAGAGAGTTTTTACCCCCATCTTCCCAATAAAACGATGATAACATCTTGAGGAAATTAGATAACTTGGTTAATGAAGATGATTAAGAAGATGAGACAGTGAGATATTGAGTTGGTAGGCCAGTACCCGTTGGGTTACAGCACGCTGTTAAGATTGACATCCTTGGTGATTATTGGCCAAGGTGCCCTCGATGCTCATTGGTCGAGGTGCCGTTGATGTTGTACCTTGGTAGCCAAGAGTTTGCTCCAAGGGGACCTTGACCCGGTTAGGTCTAAGGTGTTGCGGTCGATTCTGCTAAAGCTTAAGGTGTTGCGGTTGATTCCGCTGAAGTCCTGGGTGCTTATAGGCCCAAGCAAAGGAGGTGGTGGTTGCCCGTTGTTTGTTGTATGCTGCATGCATCATTGGAGATGTTGTTGTTGGTGGACGATCAACATAGGGGAGGTCGCCCGAGAGTATAGCGATCTGGCTATTCACGATAGTTCACCCAAGGTTTGGTGATCGTGCGCCCCCGTGACTAGGCATTCGTTGGTTTGATGCGTTGGCTATCCTAGGGGTAGATTCTCCAGCGATAGGTAGATTCCCAATGTGGATATTTAACTCCGAAGTCGTTCATCCTGAGTTAGTTTGGATCCACATGCATAACGGAGTAGCGGAATAGTTGTTGCATTGCACCGCATAGCAAACTTGGTTGATATTATGTTGTTGATAGTGATGTATGTTGTTATGTATATGCTGATGTATGTTATGATGATACCATGTTGTTCGTTTTACCTTGCTTCCTATCTCCATGCCGTATATGTTTACATGATTCTTACTACCCTCTTTTTGTTTGTTTGTTTGGTCTGATTGGCATCTTGCAGAGGATGACGAGCAGCCCGGAGAGGAGTGACTCTGAGCAGCCACCACTCATAGTTAGGGCCTTTTCTTTGTTAGTTAGTTTGTTCAGTCATATTCCGAGGATGTTATTCCGGAACGGTTATACCAGCTCTGTTGTGACATCGGGTTGGGTTATGTTGTTTATCTTGGTTATGTTTTATTGTTTTAAACTTGTTTTTATTTCCGCGATTTGAGAACTCGTTCATGTGGGACCTTTCTACCCATGGACAAATATTTTATTTTAAAGTTTTATTTTATTCAGTAAATGTATGTTTGGTTTATATCTTTGTCCTTTAATGTTTGACAACGTGCGGGGTAGCAGGGTGTCACAGCTTGTGTAAAGAATCATGTAAATTGATTTTGATTAATGGACAAAACTCACAGTGGTGTGGGGACTGGATGTAGGTTACCAGAGGAGGTAGTTGAACCAGGATAAATTGGTTTGCATTTTCTCTTTCCCTAAACTCTTTATATACGTTATTGTTAAATGCATGAATTAGCAATATGTTAGGGATGCTTGTATGATTTAATGTGTTTCTGATCTTGTTCATATCTAAAATAAATAGTCTTGATAATCTTTCATTTATAAGTAACAAGTTTTGTGAACATTACATCTTTCAAAAACACATTTTGGTGTGTTGGTTGACAAAATATTTTTCAAAGTAAGAAAAGCAATTAGTGTAACACCCAGTTTTTTGTATAAGCGCTTGTTGTGTATGCCTTGTTTGCCTAGGATGTTTAGAAAGGGCTAAGTGGAATTTCTAGGCTTAAAATCCCTTTTTGGTACATGAGCACGTCCATGCTCATGTCCAGCACGCCCGTGCTGAGGCTTGTGTCTTGTGACTGTCTGAGTCACAAGCACGGCCGTGCTCATTAGGGAGCACGACTGTGCTCAGTGGAGTACCGGGTCTCGTTGACTCTGATGTGAGCACGATCGTGCTCAAAAAAGAGCACGCCGGTGCTCAATGGGAGAATGTGTCTCGCTGACGCTAAGTTGATCACAACCGTGCTCAAAAAAGAGCACGACCATGCTCGGGTCTCAAGGCCTATAATAGAACAGTAGCGCGAGGGTTACTGTGTTAAACCCTATTTTGACACATTGGGCAATCCTAGTGTGACAAACCTCTTCTCTCTTCCTTCCCTCAAACCCCTTGAAATTCTTGGTGTTCTTGCTCTAGTTTTGGGAGAGAAGTAGCGCGATGGTGTCGTTTAAGGCTTGAGGAACTCGTCGAGCCGCTCGAGGGAACATGTCTAGTTTGCCAACGTTATCGTTTGTGAATCTTCATACCAGGTATGGGGGGAAGGAATAGTATGAGTATGTAGGCTTGGGGGTAGCGTAAGACAAATGGTTACCCATGACCTTTTCCTTTGATAACATGTTTACATGTCTAATTGCTATTTGATGATTTTCTGTTTGTGATTATAATATTGGTATGAAAATTTGTTGCCTTAAAAACAGATGTCTTTAAGCTTGTGCAAGTATACACAACCGCATCAAGTAATATAGAAAGTAAGTCAGATATCATTCCCACAGGGATTGTAATGCTGTAGCAAATTCTATTTCAGATTATATGTTCTAAGAGTTAGAGTAGGTAACCAAAAATTGTTGTGTGTGTGCTAGTGAAAGTAAATGAATTTCTGAAATAAAACTTGAGTTGGGCAAATAAACAGAAAAAAAAAGAGTGTTGTCAAATATAGAGAAAATAGCTCTAGGTATGGTCTTTCATAAATCCTGGTTAGCTTAGATTATGCTCTGCGTATGCTCCAGCATTTAACTCCAGGAAATTAAAGTTGTGTTTTCCAACACTTAAGGATTAGGTTCATTAACTGCCTTCTATTCCTAGATCCAGATTAATTACACATCCTCTTAATAAGCATGTTCCAGCTAGTTTAGGGACTTGAATAACTATTCCTAGTCTATTCAACACCATTTAATTTTCCAATTAATGATTTAATCCTTATCCTTTATCACTTTCCACTTACTTAATTCTTCCAAAGCAAACAAGCTTGATATTTAATTAAGTTGGCTACTCTTAACTAAACAACATTCAACACATAATAAAGGAAAATGCAGAACATATCATTGCATAAAAACAACTAAGCATTCATTACAATGACATACCTAAAGCATAAGAGGTTTAGCTCATGTTGAGCTTACAAACACAAAATGTACAAATGAGGAGAAAGCCATTACAAAGGGAGCACGAAAATGGAACAATGGAGAGGAGGAAGACAACCCCCGAGCTGCTGCTATCGCTGCCCCAGCTGCTGCCTCCCTTTGTCAGAAATTAGAAAAATGAAGTGTGTCCTCTTTTAGGGTTAAAAAGGGCCTCTTTTTCTCTTTCTTACTTTTGGGCCATCAAAGTAATGTATTAAAATAAAGGCTTGGGGCCAATTCCTCAAATATAGCACCACAAAACCCAAAACAATTAATAAAGTCGCGTCCTCAACTTTTAGGACAGCCTGTCAGGAGAGAGAAATTGGTGTTCAGCTTTTGTCCTTTTCTGATATGGAATTCGCGTCCGTATGCTGCAGCATGACCAAAGCATTTTCCATCAGCTTGTCTAAACTTCAACAAAAACCTAACAAAACTCAAGAAACACATTAAACATATTCCTAGACACTCAAAAACAGAAAATTAAACAAAATTTATAAAAAGACACATTATACTAAACTAACTTAAAACACCTAAAACATCCACATAAAATACTTAAAGATTACAAAAACTCAAGCTAAGAAAGAGTAAATAACTGTCATTTCTAAGAGTTATCACACCCCCAAACTTGAATCATTGCTTGTCCTCAAGTAATGCAGAAGAAACACAGGAAAACAGAAGAATTCTATTTAATGAAAGGCATGCATGGTTCACCCAAATTTTTCATTCCTTTTTAAAACTCAGAATTCCACACTTGCATTCCTAATAAAATACTCTTTCTATCCTTCATGAATCAACAATTATTACAAAACTGGTCTAAAGTCAGATTAACATATGCTGCAGCAAGCTCACTCAGAATAGTTGGTTCTGCTTCTCACCCTCTCATCAGAATTTTACTCTCACCACAAACATGCATCTCTGATCTAAACTTGATAAGATTCTATCGCAATCAAAACATCACAGAATTACACACAACAAGAGGTCTTTTATGGTTGTAACAGGGCTTAGGATAGGTGGGATTAAGAAATTTGGGTAAGTAGCTAATCTCAAGGTAGAGCAAAAGGATGCTTTTCAATTCAGCTCACAATCCCCATTCTTCCTACAATCCACACATTTGTTTCTTCCTTTCCTCACTAAGATCCCAATTTATTGTTTTTGTTGTGAACAAAGAATAGATTGTTGTTAACTTTCAGATTTTTCTTTGTTCTTTTTTCTCAATTTTCTTTTTTATTTTTTTTTACAAAACATATATAAAATAGGGGAATTTTGCAGGTTCATTTTTATTTTTTATTTTTTATTTACATTTCAAAGTTGGCTTTCTTCTTTGCTGTCTTCCCCCCTTTTATTTGTAAAGCCTTGCAGCTGCATAGGTGTTGCAGCATAGCACCCCCAAACTTAAATTGGTGCTTGTCCTCAAGCCACCCCGATACTTATCTCAGAACATAGCTACAAAAAGCATCCTTAAGCTCCACCTATTCAGGTATTCTTTGTTTTTCCAGTTAAGGGCTTGTAATTTGCTAGCTTTCTCAATAAAGGGCTAAGGCTCAAATGGGTAACACTACGGACATATAGATTGAGAGGGTTGGCTGTTTAGGCACTGGCTAAAAATAAAAACAAAATAAGAAAATGCCTCAAGCATAAAGTGTGTGCAATCATGTGTGTTCAGATCAAACAGAAACAAAGCAAGCCTTACAGAAAATGCATGAGTGTGGTTTATATGCACAGTGTAATTTTGTCACTCAGGCTCACATTTATATGTTCATGCTGCAGCACATGTGCCTTCTAGCTTAGACAGTGGTGCAACAAAGGTAATGCTGCACAGTCAAGCTAGAGCATTAAGTTAGTCGGCAAGTGTTTTATTCAAAGAATCTTATTTTCAACACAGCAAAAAGGCCAGAGGCCACTTCCATTTAATCATTAATTATATGGAATCAAAACAGGGGTGGGGTACATGCACAACCATTCATTAAGTAGAAATTTAAAACAACTATGGCCCTAATGGCCCTACAAACAGTTAAACAGAAAAGGTCCTAATGACCACTACTTGCAGAAAAATTAAAAGTATGGGTTATGGTAATGAGATGGAGGGTTTAGAAATGCATCCTGATTTGGGCTCTAAGGCTCTGTTTCAAGTCATTGGTGCTTTGATGCGGTTGCTCCTCCTAGTGCCCACACTTTTGGTGGTGACACCTTGGTGTTGCTCTAGTGACTTGGGCTTCATCTTCTTCGTTTTCACCTTCTTCCTCTATTTGTGCAGCAACCTTTTCTTCATTATTATTGTCTCCAATGATTCATACTTTCTAGACCACATATGTTGAGATGCCTTGCTGTCCAAGAATTCCACCCCTTCCTCATCAGAGAAGTAATCAGCTTCTATTGATGCTGTAGCTTTGCCATAATCAGACTGATTCTTCAGGATGTGCTGCTGCACCAGCTCATCAAATGATTGTATGAAAGAGCATTCTTCCATGTCTTCATCTGGGTACTTGAGGGGTGGAGAAGGTCTTTCTGGAATCAGTTTGGGTATAGTAGGAGATGCTGCAGCATTGAGTGTTTTCTCAGCGACTGTAGGTTGTTCTGTTGCAGCATCTGCTGCTATTACCTTCTTTTCAGGCTCTGACTTTTTCACCTCTGGTATCTTCTTTGGTCCAGTAACCTCCACATCTTTACCACTCATGAAGTGAATCACCTTGCATTGTTCATTTCCTCCTCCAGAATTTGAGGCTTTAGGATCTTCAATAGATGCAAGTAGTGTGCCAATCTGCCTTGAGTTGAGTGCACTGGCTAGCTGTCCCACTTAAGTTTCTAGATTTCTCATTCCAGCCTTGGTTTCTGTCATGAATACCTTTAGCACAGATTCTAGAGATGGTTTTGGAGCTTTCTGTTGTACTTGTGGTTGCTGCCACCCTCCATTGTATGTATTACCATAGGAATTGTTTCCTCTGTTGTTAATGTTCCCTACATAGTTAATTGAGGTGAGATTTGCAGAGCAGTTCTCAAAAAGATGTTCTCCACCACAGTATACACAGGAAACAGAATCTGCACTGTAAATATATTCATTTACCATTTCTTCAGTTTTGGTAGGTGGAGCCACAGAGTTTCCTTGGTTTCCCATAATCATTCCCTTTACCATATTGGTTAAGGCAAGTATCTGAGCTGAAAGTGCAGATATTTCACTCGCTTCATAGGCTCCTACTACAACATTGACCTTGCCAGGAGCATGTCTAGTTGTTGGCCACTGATAACTGTTAGCAGCAATTCCCTCTATCAGAGCATGTGTAACACCCCGATTTTCACTACTTTCTAATATCGGTAACAAATATAAATGTTTATATTTTATCCGAGACTTAGAAAAATGATTTTAGATAAACCAATGTCATTTCCATGATATATTTGATATCATAAGGTTACGATGAAATTTTGGGTTGAAAATTCAGACCGAGCCCGGTCTGCATTTTTCACTGACAGTAAAAGTTTACTGCTCAGAAAACCTAATTTTATATTTTTATCATATTTACTACGATATTGGAAGTTTTGAAAATTTTCACGAAAAAAATAAAATATTATATTTGCTACGGGCGAAAACGTCAAAATATCTCTAGGAAAACCTGAGTCAGATGAACCAGGGGGTCAGCAACGGAGCTAAGATGATTGATGTGACTAATGTGACGAGCATTTATGACGATCCTATCCGAATCATAATGGCCATAATGGCACATAAATGCCATTAGATATTTTTATGGTGAAATGACCATTTTACCCTTGGTTTCCTATGGAAATTGCAAGGCTTGTCATTGAAATTTTGGGACCATTTTACCCTCCCCTACACGGCTCTACCCTTTTTTTCCTGCATTTAGGCAATTTTTCAACTCACTTATATCATCTTCATGAATCAAGACTCATTTCTCTTAAAAACCCTAATCAGGAGTCGGGTACGTTTGTGCAGAGATATATCGGGAAACAGACCGACAAGACATCTATGACGACTCAAGAGGAATGAATCATCATGGTGATAATTTACTCTAGTCATCATGAAGACAAAGAAAATATCTAGATATTTTGAACGTTCACCTAACCGACGTCTGGTTAAATCTTACCGAGGTTAACTAACCATGATTTGCCACACAAAATATCTTCTCCCTAATATGTGGTATAGGAGGCGACCACACCACCTAAACACTCTCATCCACATCATTTGTAAGGCCCTAAGACTGCCCACCCTTCACCATTTCTAGCCATGCATCCATTTCCATTTCAACCACAAACTTAATATAGCTACATGGTTCACTTCCTACCACACATCATCATTTAATTCCATTTAACATAATAATCCTTTTGATCATTCTCCTCTTCTCCCTTGTTTGTGCGCCAGCCTTCATTCCTCCTAAAACCATTTTCTCTTCATCATTCATCAAGAACACCAAGAACACTAAGACAAACTCTCCTTACTCACCCGAAAGTTCATCGAAATTCTGACCTTTTTAATGTTCTGAAACTCGTAAAACTTTATACATGAAAGTTGTTTCCCTTTGTCTCTTCTTTCCAACGAGCTAAAGATCATCAAAAATGGATGAGTATTTTGAGAGATATACCCAAATTACCAAAACAGATCGAAATCCACAGCACCACACTAGAACAGCGGAAAGAAGGCTCTTTTCTTCCATGTTTTGATCTGAATCAAACCAAACCTTCAACATCAAAGTTGTTCCTCTTATTCTTACCTTTCCAACAAGATAAAATTTGTAATTTTTAGATGAGTTAATTGTGAGATACACTCATAAAACCATCACACCCTCAAAGCTGTCCCAAAAGCTTCCATTTCTAATTAAGCTTGATTTGATCACTCTCTTCATTTCTTCAATCAACAAGAGGTAAAACCCCATCTATCATGATCGTTTTGTCTTCTCCTTCATTTATTTTACAAGTTTTGTTTCAATATCTATGATTTAACACTTGATTTCATCTCCCTAATACCTATAATTATTGAATCCAAGTGATTGAGAAAAACCAAATCAAATCCTAACCTTTTTTTTTCCATAAAGGCCGAAACCCTAACTCATTGAGTTAGATGAGTTTTTGTTCAAGTTCTTGGTTTATGATCATTGATCATGTCTTCATCATGTTTAAGGATCATTAATCCATGAGTTAGAAAATTTTTAAACATCCTTAGCCTAATCACTTGAGTAGGCCGAAACTAAACCATAGGGATTAGATTGATTTTTGTTATTTCATTTGTCGATTTGGATTTAATTTGTTGTGAAGGATAAATCGTTGTTGATTATCCTGAGTGTGCGAAGGAAACGGAGATTGAATCGGAAAACAGTTCGTGAAACGAACACTTGAACCTTCAAGAGGTAAGGGGAGACAGCCTGAGGAGTTTAAGATAATCGTATGCTATTTTGTTGAGTCGTCTGTGAATTATCTGTAATGATTTTCTGTGATTTTTGAATCGTTTATTGTTTAAATGATTATATGATTACTTGATTTTTGTGATATGTTGATTTACATTTGAATTGTTAAATTATAATTATGATGCATGCCATGACTTGAATGTATGCCACGCTATATTGTGGTGAAATTATCTGCTGTTAAGTGATGGATTGAGAAACCTGACATTGGTCAGTGTTTAATTTAATTTGAGGATAAAAGCTTGATAAGCTTGGATAATTAATCAGAGTGATTAATTTATGAGAATTTGAGAAAAAATGGAAAAAATATTATTTTATTAATATTTTTGTGGAAAATGTGTCAATAAAGTGACAGTAAAGGCGAAACTATGAAAATTTTCACAGGCTCTAGTTTTTCCAAAATAAATTCAATTTTATTATAAAATGTTATTTAAAGTGATTAAGTTCCGAAAATAACGTAATATAGCAGTCAGAACAATTGCTTCTGACAGAAAAGTTATTTAAGTTATAAAAAGATTTTTATGAGAAATTTTGACAAAGAGATTTTATTTTGTTATTATGAAATTTTATTTAGTAAGGACTTTTTGAAAGTTGACTTTTATTGAGAACCATTTTCAGAAATAAAGTGATTAGAAAGAAAGGTATTTATCAATGATTTTTACGTTTTATCAACGTTTTAACAGAAAAGAATTTCTGTAAGAGGATTTTCATTCAGTGAAATTATTCCGTTAAACTTGGATAAGTTTTCGGAGATTTGTTTTGTATTTATTTTTCACTGAGCGAAATATTTTACAAAGGATAAACGAACCTAGGAACCGAGACGTCAGGGTTCTAGTGTTCAGTGGACACGTAGATCAGGGATCTGTGTCATTGGACTGAGTGTCCTGTAGTGGTTTTGTGGACTGTGTGTCCTAAATTTGATGTGGAAAATGTGAGTTCCATATCCGCGAGCCTAAGACTGGTGCATCAGTTTAGGGCTTTGCGATTGAGCACTCGAACTGTGTGTCCTGTGTTAAGTTTAAAACTTTTAGACTGTGTGTCCTATGTTTATTTAAAGTGAAAAAGTCTTAATATAAAATTAAGCATGGTCGTGAGCTTCAGGCTTCGACAAGGGAAGATTATTACGACAAAGAAAACGAAACGAGAATAAATATTTTACATGCATTATTTGGCAGACGTGCCTGAGTTACCATGTGTATGACTACAACAATGGTTGGATAGTTGTCACAAGGGGCCGTATGATTAGCTGCAATAGCTGGTTTGAGTGGCTATCATACGAGGTCAGATAATACTTGTGCATAGCTGTTTGAGTGGTTATTGCACAAGTGATTTTGTACATAACTGCAATAGTTGTTTGAGTGGTTATGTATCTGTGTACAACTACAATAGCTGTCTGAGTGGTTGTCATACGGGGGTCATGTGAACAGTTGCAATAGTTGTTTGAGCAATGGTCACATGAGGTTGAGGTGGATTATCCGACAATTGACCATTGTGTTCTGTGTGGACCAATGAGTTACATTTTTGAGCAATAACCTTGGTTTACTGAGTGTTACCAGTGTGTTATGTGTTCTCTTGGACATTGTTTTAGTTCATTTTTACAATGGGCCATGTGCGAGCTTGATCTGCTCAAAACGAAACAGAAAATTGTGGGATCTCCGGAGATTAGGTATCAAATTAGAGCCTGAATATTGAAGTGTCATGCATTTTTATAAAATGACGATGACTATCGGGTATGAAACCCTTTTTGATAGAATTATTCTGTTGTTTGAATAATTTCTTTATATACTGTGAATATCTGATATATGCTGTTTTGTGTGTCGCACATGCGGCTGTCGTATCAAAACTCATATATTGGTATCTCACCCTTGCATATTTGTTTGTTATTTCCTCTACTGTGTGAAATATATATTTGAATATAGATGAATTCCGAGGAGACGAATCGGTCGTACTCAAGGATCATATCCTTGACCTGTGTGAATGCCAACAATAATGAGGCTTGGGTGATCAATACTGGAGCTCGGAGTGCCACTTACACCGAACTAGTTTGGATCGTTGAAGGTAATAATTCAGGACCTACATCACGTATGTATCAGAAGTTGACGGTGGAGATACCCTTACCACCTCTCTGGTTATTTATCAGTTTTCTTGCAGATCAGGAACTATTAAGTTCTGATACTTCCATAGTTCCGAAAGTAGAGGTATCCTCACCGGATATCCCGATAGGAAGGGAAAACCAGGGTGGTCTTCCCAACCGTGAGTACTAGTGCTGACGAGTTATAGGACTTTTTGTGAAGTTTGGTACTTTGTTAGTCTGGATGTTTGGCTATTGAGACTCATCCTTTTGAGTTGTGATTCCAGATTACCTCTACGTTATAATTATGTCTTTATTTGCTTATGTTATAACATTGGGAGATGGCCTATTATGTAAAGGTCTAAGTGTAAAACTTTTATGATACTTATATATGATATATAGCTGTATAATATGTTGATAGTGTTTGATTGTATGTGGACTAAAAGAAAAAGAAAATTGTATCACCATTTTTGAATAAGGATAAGTAATTAGAAGATATTATTTTCCGAAAGCAACCAGCAATATTTTATTGAGTGTATTTTCACAACAAGTTACTTAAATTTGATACCCTGGGAAAGGGGGTGTCGCAGCATGGGCTTCATTGTAAGATTTAGTGAGTAAACTGCCTCCAGCTGAGGCATCCAACATCATCCTTGAGCTAGGTGAGGCACCAATGTAGAAGTGCTCCATCTGAATACAATAAGGGATGCCATGATGAGGACACTGTTAAGTCTCTAAAATGTCTGTGTGCATTTCCCTAAGTTTTGATGAAAACTAAACATTGGTTAACGATTTAATTAACCTACTTTGTGGTTGCTAACCTATCTACTTAGTGTACAGATCAGAAAATTACAAAACTCACCTGTCTGTCTACCTAAGTACCAACCTGTCTGTATAAGCCAAAAAGTCAACCTGTCTGCTGACTGGGATTGTTGACTATGTGCAAACTGGTTTACAACCTGTCTTTGCTCTGTTCTTCAACTCGTCTAAGGTTCTTTGTTAAAGAACTCGAGGTACAGGAAGCTTTTGGAAGCTGTCCCCTCATGTAGAAGACTCTGAATCTCTATCTCACGCTTATCAAGAAATTCAGAAGTGCTCTCTCTCAAGCAACCTAGGAAGTCAGAGACAAACATCCAGTTAAAGAATGTTTCCAACATGCTTTATTCCCTAGTACTTTCGGTTATTACACAGGAAGGGAAATGTACTCTGCAAAAGTACAAAAGCACTCTGCACAACTCTGAGTTGGCTACTACACGATGCATAAAGCCATTATCCTTCATGTTAGAGTACAACCAACGTCTCCATTGCATTAATGACTGCCCAGAACGACTATATTGCATTTAATGAAGCTCTGCTTGAAGCCATCGTTGCAAGGAATGTCTCTAACGGATATTAAATGGTTGAAGTCTATAAATACAGAAGTCATTGAAGATGAACACATCAGAGATTACAAAGCATTAAAGAGCCATTACTCTGTTCATTTATTCACTCTGTATTCTTCAATCATTTGAAGTTATTACGCAGACTTTCCTAAGCTTTACATTTAAACCACTCTCTGAGTGTTAGTGAAAGATCTGTCTGTCTGTAAGTGTATTTATTACAAACCAAACTCTCAAACAAATCTGAGTGAGCCTGAAGAGGCTAGGTGTGCAAAGAATACTTGTGTTGGAGCCTGAAGAGGCTAGGTGTGCAAACAATACTTGGAGTCTGTAACCTGATCAGTTATAGTGCATAAATCTTGGTGCTGCCAAGGACTGGACGTAGCTCTTTGTGTTAAAGAGTGAACTAGGATAAATCACTGTGTTAATCTCTCTTCCCTAAATCTCTTCAGTTGTTTTGATTATATATATCATCTGCTTTCTAACTAAGGGGTTAAAACTGTTTTTATCAAGATTGTTTTTCATCTGTTACGTGTGTTGTTTTCTAACTAAGGTGACCTGTCTGTGTAACTTTTTACACCTGTCCGAACTAAGCTTCTGCATGCAAAAAGTTTTTAACTTTACTTTAAATTCTGATAAACACAATTCAACCCCCCTTCTCGTGTTTATAGTTGTCTATTTCAGTTGGTATCAAAGCTCAGCCTCTGGGTTGAGCATCTAACAGTGTAGAGGTAAAAGATCCTGAAGAATAGACATGACTGCTGGAGCTAGTGGAAGTCACCAGACTGAAGGAGCCTCCTTAACCAGACCTCCATTCTTCAATGGAGAAAACTACAACTATTGGAAAGATAGATTTCAATGGTTCATTCTATCTACAAACTCTGATCTCTGGGATGTCATCACAGATGGTCCTTTCATTCCTAAAAATGATGACAACACTGACAAGCCAAAAGCTCAGTGGACTCCTGCAGAAAAGACAAAGTGGGAGCTGAATCACAAAGCCAGATACAACATTATTTGTGCTCTTAGTCCTGATGAGTTTGAAAAGGTCTGTGCCTGTGATTCTGCCAAAGAAATATGGGACACCTTAGCTGTCACACATGAAGGAACAACCAAAGTCAAAGAATCAAAAATTGCCATACTTGTCAGAAAGTATGAACTGTTTCTCATGGAGGAAGGAGAATCTGTTGCTCAGATGATAGGAAGATTCCAAACTATCATCAATGGTCTAAAGTCTCTTGGCAAAGTTTACTCTAATGCTGAGAAGGTTGGAAAGATACTTAGGAGCCTTCCTAAGCAGTGGAGACCTCTGGTAACTGCTATCTCTCAAGCCAAAGATCTTACCATCTTGACTATGGATGAACTCCTTGGAACACTTACTGTTCATGAGCAAGAACTTGGAGATGAAGTCTCAACAAAGAAGGGCAAGTCAATTGCTCTGAAGGCTGATCAAAAGTCTTCCAAAGCTTCTAAAGCTTTGAAGGCAGACGAGTCATCCAGTGATGCTGACCTGTCTGAACGTGAAGATTCTGAAAGTGATGAAGAACTATCTCTCCTCACCAGAAAGATAAAGCTTCTCTTACAGAAAAAGAAGTTCAGAAAAGATAAGCCATTCAGAAGATTCAACAAGGACAAGAACTTCAAAGATTCCACTTCAACAGACAAGAACTCAACTGTCTGCTATGAGTGCAAGAAGCCAGGTCACATCAAAGCAGAATGTCCTCAACTCAAGAAAGCCCCTTTTAAGAAGTTCTTCAAAAAGAAGAAGAAAGGAATGATGGCTACTTGGGAAGATCTAGAGTCAACATCTTCTGATGAAGAGACAGAGGAAGAAGCAAATCTCTGTCTAATGGCTAACACTGACTCAGATTCAGATAATGAGGTAAATTCTGATTATGAGGAATTACTTGATGCCTATGAAGAATTGTTGGAGGAATCCAACTGCTTATCTAAGGCTTTCAAATCTCTCAAGAGAGATCATGTTAAGCTCCTCAGTGAGCATAAACAGAAATCTCTAGAGTGTGAGAAATTTGCCAAGGAGAACAGTGAGCTGAAGACTGAAAAGTCTAGTGAAGCTAAGATCTCTAGTGATACATCATAGTCTGAAGAAGTTGAAAAACTTCAACAGAAAGTGGAAGAGCTCACTTCTGATCTTGCCAAATTTGTTAATGGTAGAGAAAATCTGACCAAGCTGCTTGGTTGTTAGAGGCACTCCCTTAACAAAGAAGGTATTGGATATGTCCATCAGACACATCATAAAGTATCAACTAAGCACTCTAAAGTGTCTACTACATCTACTTCTATTAAATCCAAACCTGTCTGTAATTTCTGTGGAAAGACTGGATATGTTATGTCTAAGTGTCTTCATAAGAAAAGAAGGAAGTCTTCACAGACTCCTAGAACTAACAGAAAAGGACCCAGAAAACTATGGGTACCTAAAGATCAAATAATCTCTGTTGCAGATGTCCTCAACAGTACAAAGAAAACACCACTGCTGGTACCTGGACAGTGGTTGCTCGCGACACATGACAGGAGAAAGGTCTATGTTCCTAGACCTCCAACTTAAGAAAGGAGGACATGTGGCATTTGGTGGAAATCAAAAAGGGAAGGTTATAGGAATTGGTACTATTGGTGGTAAACCTCCTCTTCCCTCTATATCAAATGTTCTTATGGTTAAAGGATTAAAACACAATTGCTTAGCATAAGTCAATTATGTGACAGTGGATTTGATGTCTCCTTTACCAAGGATTTCTGTATAGTTAAAGAT
The DNA here is from genome assembly GCA_035048595.1 of Echinosophora koreensis. Taxonomy (NCBI): domain Eukaryota; kingdom Viridiplantae; phylum Streptophyta; class Magnoliopsida; order Fabales; family Fabaceae; genus Echinosophora; species Echinosophora koreensis. Next base: position 960,836 of record JAPCYP010000096.1, read on the forward strand.
CTAAATGGCAAAACCCTCTTTTCAGCCAAAAGGCAACAAAATCTGTATAAGATTGAACTGACTGATCTCTCAGATCAAAGTGTAACCTGTCTGATGTCTAAAGAGGATGAAAGATGGTTATGGCATAAGAAACTAGGACATGCCAGTATGAAACTAATTTCAAAACTAAAAAGGGATAACCTTGTGAGAGGATTGCCTGGTATTAGTTTTAAGAAAGATGTTTTGTGTGATGCATGTCAGAGAGGTAAACAGATAAAATCAAGTTTCAAATATAAAAACCAAGTATCAAACTCTAGACCTCTTCAGCTGTTACACATGGATCTGTTTGGACCAGTTAGTGTTGCTAGTTTAGCTGGAAGGAAATATGGATTTGTCATAGTTGATGACTATTCTAGATATACTTGGGTACTCTTATTAACCCACAAGGATGAGTCTTTTAAGGCTTTCTCAGTATTCTGTAAAAGAGTACAAAATGAGCAGGGTTTCTGCATTTCTACTCTTAGAAGTGACCATGGGGGAGAATTTGAAAATGAGCAGTTTAGACAGTTCTGTGAGGAGAATGGGATCTCTCACAATTTCTCTGCACCTAGAACTCCTCAACAAAATGGAGTGGTTGAGAGAAAGAACAGATCTCTGCAAGAGATGGCTAGATCTATGCTCAATGAGAATAATCTCCCTAAGTACTTCTGGGCAGAAGCAGTAAACACAGCCTGTTATGTACAAAACAGAATACTCATTAGGCCTTTTCTAAAGAAGACCCCCTATGAACTGTGGAAAGGAAAAAGCCCCAACATTTCTTACTTTCATGCATTTGGTTGTGAATGCTTCATCTTAAATACCAAGGATCAACTTGGAAAGTTTGACTCTAAGACAGACAAAGGTATCTTTTTGGGATACTCTGAAATGTCTAAAGCTTTTAGAATTTACAATTCTAGAACATCTGTTATTGAAGAATCTGTTCATGTCAAATTTAATGATGGCTTAAAGACTGATAAGGAATTGTCAGATCTAGAAGATGATCTTGCAGGTCTTGATATAAACAAGTCAGAAGATCAACAACCTGACTTAACCAAATCAGAACCTGAAGCAGAACCAGACAGACAAGTGGAGCAGACAAGTCAAGATCCTCTTGAAAGAGATTGGAAATTCAAAACTCATCATCCTAAGGATCTCATTATTGGAAATCCCTCAGAAGGAGTAAGAACCAGATCTACTTTAAGAGAATCAAGCAATGTGGCCTTTATGTCAGAAATAGAGCCAAAACACATTGAAGAAGCTCTTGATGATGAAAGCTGGATTCTTGCTATGCAAGAGGAACTCAATCAGTTCACCAGAAATGATGTCTGGACACTTGTCTCCAAGCCCAAAAACAAGTCTGTCATTGGAACAAGATGGGTCTTCAGAAACAAGTTAGATGAAGATGGCAAAGTTGTCAGAAACAAGGCAAGATTAGTAGCTCAAGGCTATAACCAACAAGAAGGTATTGACTATACTGAAACATTTGCACCTGTAGCTAGAATAGAAGCTATTCGCATTCTGATGTCATATGCTGCAAAACACCAAATCACTCTTTTTCAAATGGATGTGAATAGTGCTTTTCTCAATGGAATAATTGAAGAAGAAGTTTATGTTAAACAACCCCCTGGTTTTGAAGATATTGATAAACCAGATCATGTTTTTAAACTTAAAAAGGCATTATATGGTTTAAAGCAAGCACCTAGGGCATGGTATGATAGACTAAGCTCTTTTCTCATGCATAATGGTTTTACAAGAGGTCAAGTAGATACTACTCTGTTTAAGAAAAGTTCTAAAGAAAATTTCATTATAGTCCAAATATATGTTGATGATATTATTTTTGGAGCAACTAATGAAAAGCTATGCAAGGATTTTTCAAAGCTGATGCAAGCAGAATTTGAGATGAGCATGATGGGAGAATTGAAGTTCTTCCTTGGTCTACAAATCAAACAGACAAGTGATGGAATCTACATCCATCAACAAAAGTATATCAAGGAAATGCTTAAGAAATACAAAATGGAAAGTGCTAAACTTATGAAAACTCCCATGGAAACCAATGCAAAACTAAGTAAAGATGATGAAGGAAAAAAGGTAGACCAAACTGTCTACAGAGGTATGATTGGATCTTTGCTGTACTTAACTTCAAGCAGACCTGATATTCAATTTAGTGTCTGCATGTGTGCTAGATTTCAATCTGACCCAAGAGAATCTCATCTTAAAGCTGTTAAGAGAATATTTAGATATTTGCTTGGTACTACTAATCTTGGTTTGCTATATTTAAGAACAAAAGAATACAGATTAGTGGGATTCTGTGATGCTGACTTTGCTGGAGATAGAATAGAAAGAAAAAGCACCAGTGGAGGATGCCACTTCATTGGAGCAAATTTAGTCTCTTGGTCAAGCAAAAGGCAGACAACTATTGCTCTATCTACTGCTGAAGCAGAATATATCTCAGCTACTAGTTGTTGCTCTCAACTCTTATGGGTAAAACATCAACTTGAGGATTACTCTATTTTTGAACATAATATATCTGTATGGTGTGATAATTCTAGTGTTATCTGCTTAACTAAAAATCCTATTCAGCATTCTAAGGCTAAGCATATAGAGATCAAACATCACTTCATTAGAGATTATGTTCAGAAAGGTATCTTTGATATTAAGTTTGTTAAAACTGAAAATCAATGGGCTGATATCTTCACTAAGCCTTTAGCAGAAGAAAGATTTTTATTTATTAGAGATAATTTAAACATGCATTGCATTGTTGAATGAAATGTCTGAGTTTTGAATTGTCTGTGATCACCTGTCTGACTCTGCTGAGTCACTATGCTGAGACTCAACAGTTTTATTAAAATGGTTATTATTTATTTATTTAATACCATTTGTTAATCTGAAGCTAATCATGGACACGGCAGTTTTTACCTCGAAACCATGTTTTCATTATGTCTTAAGTGGGCGCTACAGTTCCCCACATAAATCGTGTCTTTCTTAATTAAAAATGTTTATTTTCTCTCTCCTGCTTTTAATTGCTTTAAAAGGCAATTTTCAGAAAGACTCAAACTTTATCCCTCTCAAAAGCCCTAAGTCTTTTCATCTTCGTCTTCCTCTCGTTCTAACCCTTCTCTCTTCCAAAACTCTCATTCTCTCCTCTCTGAAAAATGGCATCTTCAAAGCGTCTGTCCCCAAAAGAGATTGCTGAGAAATACGAAATGAGAATAGCTGATGTTGAGAAGATTCTTCCAGGCAAGACTGTTGATCTCCAACAGATGAAGAAATAGGGAATGGATGTCACTGAAGAGTTGGAATACTCTAAGTGGACAGCCTTCTTTGATATCAAGGAGCTGGTTCATCCCAAGCTTGTCAGAGACTTCTGGAGGAATGCTGTGGTCATCACCAATGTGGTTGATAGAACCAAGAGCTTCAAGGCTCAAATGTCAGCTGATGTAACTCTCCAGTTTCCCATTGGCTCTTTGGAATTGGCAACTAGATGCCCAAGGATTGGAACTGCCTTCAGACTTGACTGGGAAGAACAAGTAGGAACTGGAAACGTCAATATTGCTATATATGGAGTTCCCAACCCTGAGAATAAGAAGCCTGTCAACATGGTGCCCAAGTGCAGGTTCTTGCACAAGCTGCTGCTGGAGTGTGTGATGCCAAGAAAAGGATCATGAGACAATGTGACCAAGATGGACAGATTTGCTCTGTACCACTTGATTCACAAAATCAAGATAGACATCAATGATCTCATCTACATGTATCTTGAGTCTCTGATCAGAAGGACAAACATGCCTACCTACCCTTATGGAATGCTGCTAACAAGGGTTTTTAAGAACAAGTTGTTTGTTCCAACTGATGTCCATTTTGTGGACATGGCCCTGCCAATAGACAAGAAGGTCCTGTCTATGATGGGTATTGAAGGCATCCCTCTGGAGGATGAAGAAGAAGACAAGAAGAAAAAGAAGAAGCCTGCTGCTGAGCAGAAGCGGAAAGAAAAAGCAGAAGAACCAGCTGATTCCACTGGTGAATTAGAGGTTCCAATCTCTGAGAGGATCTGGAAACCTGCTGGAAAAGTGGCCAGACAGGACCAGAGGCTTGAGGAACCCACAGCTTCTGAAGAATCTGCTGAGACAGTTGAGCCTCTCAGATTCAAGCTGAAGAAACCCTCTCCCAAGAGGAAGACCAGTGAGGCTGGAAAATCTGGTGTGGTTTCTGCACAACCTACCAAGAGGAGAAGACTGGTGAAGACCTTTACCAAGGTCAGACAAGTGGAGTCTGAACCTAGTAAAGAGGAAGCACTTGCTCAGGGGGAGCAGACATCTCCACCCTCAGAGGAGCCTAGGGAGATCAAACCTCTTGATCTGGGAATCATTCCCAAAAAAAGAAGGTCAGGCTACCCTATGCCTATGGTGGCCATTGCTGGAAGGGAAGAAGTTCCTGCAGAAGAGCCTGCTGCTGTTGCTGCTACTGCAATCTCTGCTGACCTGTCTGATGGGACTCAGACAGTTGATCATCCTGAAGCTACTTCTCTGTCCCCTTCAAGGAAGAAGCCAAGACTCTTTGAAGATCAGCTTTTCACCTTTCCTTCTGCACCATCCTCTCCCCTTCACCAAGGTATTCAAAGTTCTGTAGTTTCATCCCCCTCTGCCCTTTTTGTCAATCCCCTATCTGTTGCCTCCCCTTTTCATTCACCTGTCTCCTCTCACCCCACCCAAACATCTTTTGATGTTGTGTCTGATGTATGTCAGTACACAGTTGTTCACAGGGACTCAACTCCCAGAGAACAATCTGGCATATCATCAAGACTGTTTGTGAGTGATTTGCAATCTCTGATGACTGCAAGTGTCTCTCACTTATCTGTCATCCCTTCTCCTCCACCTCATATTCTGAACCCATGTAGGGAGATTTTCTTCTATCCCCCTATTGTTTTGTCCATTAGAACATTGGAAGGATCTCACTATCCTGCCTCTGTTGTGATGTTACCCTCCAGGTCTAGATACTTTTTTCTCTTAGTCACAGGGTCTAATTCATTTTTCTCTCACATAGACTCTCTCTTACCCTTACCTCCATTTGTCTTAGCTAATCAACCTCTTCCCCCTCCTATCCAAATTAGAGTCACTCGTTTGTCTTTATGTGAAAGACTCTCCTGTGTCTTTCCCTCCCCTGATTTTGACCTAGTCAGAATCAAACCTTTGTTCAAATTAGCTTTTCTTCCTTTATTCTATTTCAGAACCATCCATCAGTATTTCTTTCCCCATGTCTCCTCACCTTTCTCTGTTCCTAAGGCACCCCCAGTCTTAGCCTTACCTTGGTATCCATCCCAGTCTGCTGCTTCAACCAGTCTGTCTATAGAAGCCTCCTCCTCTCAGATGGTGGATTTAGATAGCTTCAATCTTCTTAAGACTGAGCTAGAAGAAGTCAGAAGACATTTGGATGCAGAGAGGCATGCTAGGCTGCTGTTGGAAAAGAAAGTTGACTCCTTGTATCTTCTTTTTAATTAGTCTAGGTAGATGTCTGTAGAAACTGCCTTGTAAATGAAATGCTTATGATGAATAAAAATCAATGTTACTTTATCTTCCTTTTTTTTCTCTTTATTGTCTCTTTTTCTCTCTACTGTTATCCGTGTGTTCCTTTTTGTTGCTGACAAAAAGGGGAGAAAAATGTAAGATGATTAATGTAAAATGATTGGAAAAAATTATGTGATGGTTATATACTAAGTGTTCTGGAGAATATAAAAATTGGTAAAATTTTAATTCTCTGTTACTCTGATATTTTGAACTTAAGCCTGCTGCATATTGCTCAGATACTATTAATTGAACTCAAATGCAACTGTCTGCACATATAGAAAATATCAACCTGTCTACTCTCTATTATTCTGTAAGATGATATTTTCTAAGGTTCATTAAATCATCTGAATGTTTGTCATCATCAAAAGGGGGAGATTGTTAAGTCTCTAAAATGTCTGTGTGCATTTCCCTAAGTTTTGATGAAAACTAAACATTGGTTAATGATTTAATTAACCTACTTTGTGGTTGCTAACCTATCTACTTAGTGTACAGATCAAAAAATTACAAAAGTCACCTGTCTGTCTACCTAAGTACCAACCTGTCTGTATCAGCCAAAAAGTCAACCTGTCTGCTGATTGGGATTGTTGACTTTGTGCAAACTAGTTTACAACCTGTCTCTGCTCTGTTCTTCAACTCGTCTAAGGTTCTTTGTTAAAGAACTCGAAGTACAGGAAGCTTTTGGAAGCTGTCCCCTCATGTAGAAGACTCTGAATCTCTATCTCACGCTTATCAAGAAATTCAGAAGTGCTCTCTCTCAAGCAACCTAGGAAGTCAGAGACAAACTTCCAGTTAAAGAATGTTTCCAACATGCTTTATTCCCTAGTACTTTCGGTTATTACACAGGAAGGGAAATGTACTCTGCAAAAGTACAAAAACACTCTGCACAACTCTGAGTTGGCTACTACACGATGCATAAAGCCATTATCCTTCATGTTAGAGTACAACCAACATCTCCATTGCATTAATGGCTGCCCAGAACGACTATATTGCATTTAATGAAGCTCTGCTTGAAGCCATCGTTGCAAGGAATGTCTCTAACGGATATTAATTGGTTGAAGGCTATAAATACAGAAGTCATTGAAGATGAACACATCAGAGATTACGAAGCATTAAAGAGCCATTACTCTATTCATTTATTCACTCTGTATTCTTCAATCATTTGAAGTTATTACGCAGACTTTCCTAAGCTTTACATTTAAACCACTCTCTGAGTGTTAGTGAAAGATTTGTCTGTCTGTAAGTGTATTTATTACAAACCAAACTCTCAAACAAATCTGAGTGAGCCTGAAGAGGCTAGGTGTGCAAAGAATACTTGTGTTGGAGCCTGAAGAGGCTAGGTGTGCAAACAATACTTGGAGTCCGTAACCTGATCAGTTATAGTGGATAAATCTTGGTGCTGTCAAGGACTGGACGTAGCTCTTTGTGTTAAAGAGTGAACCAGGATAAATCACTGTGTTAATCTCTCTTCCCTTAATCTCTTTAGTTGTTTTGATTATATATATCATCTGCTTTCTAACTAAGGGGTTAAAACTATTTTTATCAAGATTGTTTTTAATCTGTTACGTGTGTTGTTTTCTGAGAAAAATACAACAGACAGGTGACCTGTCTGTGTAACTTTTTACACCTGTCCGAACTAAGCTTCTGCATGCAAAAAGTTTTTAACTTTACTTTAAATTCTGATAAACACAATTCAGCCCCCCTTCTCGTGTTTATAGTTGTCTATTTCAGACATTTCTTCAACAGTTCCTTGAATCTCTCCCAAGCTTCAAATAATGGCTCATCATCATGTTGCCTGAAAGCCATGATCTCATTTCTAAGCTTTGTAGTCATGGTGGGAGGGAAAAACTGAACAAGAAATTTCTCATCCAGTTTGTTCCATGAGTCAACTGAGTTTGGCTCTTGGGTAATCAACCAATTCTTTGCCTTGCCTCCCAAGGAATATGGGAACAATCTTAGTCTGAATTCATTATCCATGATGCCTGGAATCTTGAAGTTACTTGCCACATTTAGAAATTGCTTCAAGTGCAAGTGAGGATCCTCTGTTGCAGCACCATTAAATTGTCCCATTGATTGCAGCATTTGGAACATCACTGGTTTAAACTCAAACTGTGGTGCAGTGATTGGAGTCCTCAAAATTCCAGTATTCATAGATTCAGGGTCAAACACAGCATACTCTCTTATTGCATTGTCCCTATTGTTGGCCAGAGCCATACTATCATGCTGCTCTTCTTCACCCATTACAGAGCTTGCAACAGATAGTGCTGCAGCAGAAGCTAGTCTGTATTCAAGTGTCAGAAACCTGTGCATACAGTTTCTGTACCCTGTGCTATAGCAAGTCACCCAGAATTAATATTAGAAAATCTAACTACAGAACTAATAATCTAAAAAAAGAATTTTAACACCATTAACAATCCCCGGCAACGGCGCCAAAAACTTGTTGACTTAAAAACAAATGTCTTTAAGCTTGTGCAAGTATACACAATCGCATCAAGTAATATAGAAAGTAAGTCAGATATCGTTCCCACAGGGATTGTAATGTTGTAGCAAATTCCAGTTCAGATTATATGTTCTAGGAGTTAGAGTAGGTAACCAAAAATTGTTGTGTGTGTGCAAGTGAAAGTAAATGAATTTCTGAAATAAAACTTGAGTTGGGCAAATAAACAGAAAAAAAGAGTGTTGTCAAATATAGAGAAAATAGCTCTAGGTATGCTCTTTCATAAATCCTGCTTAGCTTAGATTATGCTCTATGTATGCTCCAGCATTTAACTCCAGGAAATTAAAGTTGTGTTTTCCAACACTTAAGGATTAGGTTAATTAACTACCTTCTATTCCTAGATTCAGATTAATTACACCATCCTCTTATAAGCATGTTCCAGCTAGTTTAGGGACTTGAATAACTATTCCTAGTCTATTCAACACCATTTAATTTTCCAATTAATGATTTAATCCCTATCCTTTATCACTTTCCACTTACTTAATTCTTCCAAACCAAACAAGCTTGATATGTAATTAAGTTGGCCACTCTTAACTAAACAACATTCAACACATAATAAAGGAAAATGCAGAACATATCATTGCATAAAAACAACTAAGCATTCATTACAATAACATACCTAAAGCTTAAGAGGTTTAGCTCATGATGAGCTTACAAACGCAAAATGTAAAAATGAGAAGAAAGCCATTACAAAGGGAGCACGAAAATGGAACAATGGAGAGGAGGAAGACAACCCCCCAGCTGCTACTATCGCTGCCCCAGCTGCTGCCTCCCTTCGTCAAAAATTAGAAAAATGAAGTGTATCCTCTTTTAAGGTTAAAAAGGGCCTCTTTTTCTCTTTCTTACTTTTCGGCCATCAAAGTAATGTATTAAAATAAAGGCTTAGGCCCATTTCCTCAAATATGCCACCACAAAACCCAAAAGAATCAATAAAGTCATGTCCTCAACACTTAGGACAGCCTGTCAGGAGAGAGAAATTGGTGTTCAGCTTTTGTCCTTTTCTGATATGGAATTCACGTCCGTATGCTGCAGCATGACCAAAGCATTTTCCATCAGCTTTTCTAAACTTCAACAAAAACCTAACAAAACTCAAGAAACACATTAAACATATTCCTAGACACTCAAAAATAGAAAATTAAACAAAATTTATAAAAAGACACATTCTACTAAACTAACTTAAAACACCTAAAACATCCACATAAAATACTTAAAGATTACAAAAACTCAATCTAAGAAAGAGTAAATAACTGTCATTTCTAAGAGTTATCAACGTTCTTGTCAATGATTATTGCCTGTTATGAATATGATGATGTTATGATGCCATATTTTTTATGAGTTATGATGTTATTGGTTGTTTTTTGATGTTGTGCTCTTAATGAGTGCTGACTGTTGAGGATGTTAATGCCAACAATGATGTTAAGACTTAAAATACGTTAATAATGATAAGAGAATTAAGGGATGTTTTCCCAGTTGTTCATAAGACATGAATGTAGTATGAGAGGTAAGGTTATATTCATAGGGCTTAATGTCATTCTTTGAATGAGCGCCCTAACAGGAATGGGGGTGTGCACCGGCATTTATGGACGAGCCGCTTCGACGACTAACTAACATCCCTAATGGGAATGGGGGATAGTGACAGGATTATAGGTGGCCACGTTAGCATCCAGGCTTAGTTGCATGAGTGCTTATGTGTAGAGGCTGATACTGTAATTTGAGGATGATTGTTATCTATATGGGTTGTATATCTTTGTTTTATTATTGTATCTTATGCTATGTATTCCTTTACCATGTATGATGATAGTATAGTTTCTTATCTCCACATTGTTCTATGTATGTTTTATTATATGATCTTCATGAGAAGACCCTGCGAAGGAACCAGCTACTGAAGAGCTCGACGGAATTCCTTATGAACCTGATGCTGGAGGACGAGCTGTGGGTGCTAGTGGTGGAATTTAGTGTCAGACCAGTGTGTCTTTTTGAGGGATGATGTGTTTTCATTTTCTTGTTTCAATTTGTACTTTATGGGACCCTACTTATTGGGTACCCTAGACAGATATTGTATATATATGTTTATATATATGATTGTGTGTTGTTTATGTTTTTGAGGGATGATGTGTTTTCATTTTCTTTAATGGGACATCAGGGTGTCTCAAGTATGGTGCAGAGAGGCTGGAGACAGAGGAGCGCACAGACTATGTATCATTACTGTCGCCATAGGGTGGTGATGAGTTTTGATGAGTCAGTCTGGGAGCCCGAAGCCAGAGATACCAGAGTTTACTGACGTCGCTTCAGCAAGGGAGAGGGTAGTTCCAGGTGCCATATCGTTTGTGATATGGATTTGTCGAACGTGTCTTCTAGGCTGTGGCACTTTGAGCATATTTTGGATATTTTGATGTATGTATGGTGAGGCGGGTCAGGTCGTGATGGCAGGACCCTTCTATGACTAGTGTTTATGTATTTCTTTTTATTTTATGAGTTTGTATAACTTTTCCTAGGTTTATGATCCCTCTGTTGGGATTTCACGTACATTTGTGACATGCGTTATATATATTGTATATAAGTAGTTTTTATGTTTTATCATTGTGCATGCTCAATGTTTTAATTCTTTACAGTATTATTATTATCATATTTTCATCCGTAATAAAACGCGTTAACGTTAATAACGTATTAAGACTTAGGTAATTAGGATTCTTCTTTAATGGGACATCCAAATGTCTCACTTTCCGTAACACAGTAGTCCAAGAAATTTGACTTTTAGTTTATAATTGTCTTGTGTTAGAAGCTTCAATGGACAAGTAGATCTAGTCTTTCGAGCATTCCTCGTTCTGCTGTCAACTTTAGTCTACTTATGATTCATTCAGACATTTCTCCTATTTTCCATTAGATGCTTGTCATTTCGTGATTTTGAGAGGACTCATTTGTTGTTGGACACTTGATTCAAATTTAAACCAATTTGCAGATTTAAGCCTATAAGATGTATAGATGAATATGCAGAATAAGAGTAGAGCATCAATAATATTCATTTGATTCATTTATTCATATTCAATGTTTGGATTCATCAAAACTAAGTAATAGCAGTCATTCAGATGCTTTTAGACTCAATAATCCTTATTGAGTCGTTCAAGTGATCATTTGAGTGGGTTAAAGGGACAAACATCACCTTTGATGTATTAAGGAGGCATATACTAAAACAATCATCAAAATTTACCATTACTTTTTGTCTTGTTTTTGTCCGCCTTGTCTATCACAAAGGATAGAGAAATAATAGAGAATTAGGGGGAAAAAAGGAACGATATATGATGATATCAAGACTTTATGACAGATCCTCGTTGAGGTCAAGTGATCATTTGAGTAGGGTAAATGGACAAACATGACCCTTGATTTGTTAAGGAGGTATATAATAACACTATCATAAACATTTACCACTACTTTTCCTCTTGTAGCCTTTGGGCCTTTTCTATGACAAAAAAAAAATAGAAAAATAAAAGAAAGAGAATTAGGTAAACAAAAAGGAAAGATATATGATGAGTAACAAGATTTTCATGCTAGATCCCAATTGAGGTCAAGTGATCATTTGAATGGGTTAAAGCGACAAACACAAGTTGTTGATGTATTAAGGAGGCACATAATAACGACTTTTGTATTAGAAAATGATAACTTGCAACATAAGAAGTGCTTCTTCACTCTCTAGTTGGTATAAACAAAATACAACTTTCCTTTACATTATAAAACAATCAACCATTTTTGGTTGGTAACAAGTAGATGTGGAAAACTATGGCTAAAACTCTCAAGTTTGGTTATGTCTTGATCTTTTTCTTTTTCTTTTTTCTTCTTTCAACCAACGGTGAGTAAGCCTTTTTTCTTATCCATTTCAATTTTCTTTCATAACGTTTCATATATACTTTCATTCCCTTTCAGTAATATTCTTTGATTTTTGCATTACATCTTAGCCTCTGCATGTGCTACTCACGAAGATTGCATCGGTGAATGCGAGAATATGGGGTGTAAGTCATGGTATTGCATGTTTCGTAAGTATTGTGGCTGCGCGGACTGTTATTAATAGTTAAGTTGAATAACAATGTTACATTACCTTTATTTCTATAATTTTATTTAGATGTTATAAAAAAATTTCTCTGACATTGTCTCTCCTTATTTGTGTTATATTCCTTTGACCTTTGAATTTCTGTGACAGGCTCAAAAGACTATCAGACTGTTATGTAAGATTGTCTAAATATGCCGAATATCTATGACCTTTACTCATCTGTAGGAGTTAAGGAGAACAAAACCTTGTCTGAATATTTGTAATAAGCTACATTTGTAATAAGCTACATTAATTTCGAAAAGCAATATGAGCAGGTAATGATTTCTAAAGCAAAAAAATTATTTTACTTCAATATTTTGCTTGAGAATGGTTGGATGGAAAGTAATGAAAAATAATAAGTATATATTTAGAGAATCATTGCAAGGAGATGAAGATTCTTGATTGAAAATAAATTCAGTATACAACAATATAAAATTAACCATGACAAATGAAGGTGAGAGGATGAATATTTTTATGTAACCATATATGTTAAGTTTGATTATCTTAAAATGTAACTGCAGTGTAAGAGATAGGTTGAAAGGCAAAATAATAACAATTGGATAGTGAAAAGAACTAATTAAAATACGAGAAGGGATGAGATCCAAATAATGTTGCACATTCACCCGGACAATTACCAAGACATTCTTGATGATGCCGGCCCAGACGATGAGTTACTTGACATAGTATTAATGATTCAACATGACATGGCCAACGAGAGCAAGGATACATGCATCCCAACCCATGGCGAGGAGAGTGAGGGTGATTTCAGTGATAGAGATTCCAGATAGGTAATTTGTATATTTCTATATATTGTATTTTACTCCTAGTTTTGTTATTTGTTTATTATTCCACTAGACTGATTATGATGTGCATTGAATAAGAGACAATGGACAAGAGCCAGAAGATGACTCACTTGTTGTGTTATATAAAACTACAAGTTATGATACAAGAAACTTTTGTGTCATTAATATCATTGTGTAAGTATGTATGTATGTATGTATATATATATATATATATATATATATATATATATATATATATGTTATATATATATATATATGTTATATATATATATATATATATGTTATATATATATATATATGTTATATATATATATATATATGTATATATGTATATATATGTATATATGTATGTATATGTATATATCTAATTTGTTTTTTTCTTGAAAATCGATGGCGGACGATGGTAGACCTGGTCGTGGTCGTGCCACCTGTAGTCATGGGAGACAGGGTTCCACCCACCCTCCGACACCTTCCGACCAGCCTAAAGGGAGCTTTGGCGGCTCGATAACCACACAACCTTGTCATGGTGTTGGCTCATCGATCACAGATGCCTCGCCGTCTATCATGGCGGCCACCTCGGTCACACCTGCCACAATGGCCACCCCGACCACACCAACCACTCTCGCATCCTCCATACAAAATAATGTGAAGGAAACTCACAAGTTCAGGGACAACAGATCCCACGGGTAGGAGGAAATGGCTTCTCCTAGTCTATGTTGTTTTTTAACGTTTATATTATGGTTATTTATTAATATTGATACTCATTTTGTTATATGTTATTTGTAAACAACATTGATCATCCAGAGGGGCCAGTAAGGCAAATTGTCTGGTGTATCAAGGGCAAGTATACCCAACCCTGGGCCTCATGGAAGAATATCCCGGGGGAAGTCTGGAATCAGTGATTCATTAACGACTTTAGTGTAAGTTTTAATTTTCAATTGAAGTTTTTAATTAAGGCTCAATTAAATTTTATTGGATTTATACTACATTATTGCCTAATATTTTATATGTCATGCAGGCACATTACATATGGTTACCTGAGCATGACAATGTCATCCACCAGGCATTTGAGCATCGAGGGTCTAACATTGAAGGAAGGGCCTATTTGAATAAGTTTTAGGAATTAAGGGACCAAAATAAACATTTTAAAAACTTGAGGACAAAATTGAACATTTTAAAATAATTTGGGGACCAAAAGAGTAATTTAGCCTACAGATTACCTTTCATTTTATTTACGAGAGGATAAAGGAGGAATTTAATTTAAAAAAGTAAGGATAAAAATGAGATATAAACTCAAAAGTCACTTAAAGTAATGTTAAAAAAAAACGCTATAACCTAGTGAAAAAATGTTATAAATTTGTGAGATAATATGATATGGACATGGATTCACAAAGCAAAGGACCAAGCATTGAAGACTCACATGGACCCATAACAAGGTCAAGACTAAGAAGAGTCCAAGATATCTAGTTAGGGATAGGGCTTAGGACCTTTGTATAGAGTAGAATTCATATAATAAAGGTAGGGATTAGGACCCTTGTATAGAGTAGAGTTCATGTAATAAAAGTGCTTATTCAAAAAGTACTTATGACTAGTTTTAGGAATTGGGCCTATTGGGCCATAGCATAAGAGTAGGAGGCATTAGGCCCAAAACAAAGCTACTTGCACCTTAAGTAAGAGTAGCTTGCACTTCAAGTTAGACTAGCTTGTACCTTAAGTAGGATGAGCCTATAAATAGGCTTCATGTAAATAATTTTACAAGTTTGAATTCATTTGGAAGGTTTTCTCATACTTGAGATTTCTAGAGAGAGAGAGAGTTCTCCTCTTCTTGGTTCAAGAGTTGAACCATTGATTCTTATCTTGAATTTCCATATTCAAGTGGTGAATCCTCCTTTAGCTTATCAAATTCAATCTTCTTCTCCAAGAAGAATGCACTTGTGGCGCCTTCCCCTTCATCTTCTTCCTATTCCATTTTCTACTTTGTTCTTTAATGCTTGCAATTTAAATTCTGCACTTTAATTCTTGTTCTTGTCATTTCAATTCATATATAATTGTGCTCTTCTAATCCTTTTTGTTTCTCTTGATTCTCACTTGAGAATCAAGCTTCATTCTATTGTTCTAGTTTGTGTTTGATCTTGAATTCTTAGCACTTGAAATCAAAGAAAGATCCTAAAATGTTAGTGATCAATCCTAGATCACATCATGTGGTATCTAGAGCTAGTTCTTTGAATCTTCAGTTGTTTTGAATTTTTGATAAAAATTTTCAAATTCTATGATGATTTTTGAGTTGGAGCCATTTTCATGATGAACTGTTGCCCAAAAAGATGTGCAAGTATACACAGTCAAACAAGTAATAAAGAGTAAGTAAAGATCGTTCCCACGAGGATTTAAATGATTTGAATATAAGTTCTAGTTTTAACCTTTTTCTACTTAGCTTAATAAAGTAAAGAGTTGTTTTAAGCATATAAAGTAAATGGAGTACTAGAGTTTCAGAACAGTGATTATAAAGTGCATGAAAGTAATAAAAGCAATAAATGGGTGTTTTAGAACAGGGATAGAAATAGCTAGGATCTTAATCCTTTGTAATCTTAACTTCAGGGTATTCGATGCTTCAGGATGCTACAGCATTTAGCCCAGGAATGAAAGTTTGCTTTCCAGCAGTAAAACTGAGTTCATTAAACGCTTCTTATTCCTAAGTTCATATTAATTTCCCTCAGTTGTCAGATAAATACGTCCAGCTACTTAAAGACTTGAAGGCTATTCCTAGCTCATTCAACACAATTGATTTTCCAATTAATTGTTTAATCTTTATCCTCTAAACAAGTCCACTAATTAAGTTTTTCCAAACCCAACTAGCTAGTATTCCAAATTAGTTGATCAGTCTAAAATGAAATTAAGCTTTCAAACAGAGAAGAAGAAAATGAGTAACATCCATTTGCATAAATCACCCTTAAGTATCAATTACAAATTCATAGAATCCTATGCTAAGGAAAATTAGCTCATAAAGAGCTTAAAGACAAAACTAATTAATCAAATAGGAAATGAAGGCATAAAAGCATAAGCGTAAGTAAAGAGAAAACAAAGAAGAAAATGGAGGCTGCTGTACCAGCCCCCTTCAAAAAGGAGGCTGACTACCCTATTTGTACTAATGTCCCCAAAATAGGGTTTCCTATCCTCTCTCTCTCATGCACTTTTGGGCTTTACAAAATTCAACAATTAATAAAATATTCTTTGGCCCATTCCCCTAGTACACACAGCTGCTGCCTTGCATTTTCTCTTTCCTCGTTTTGGGACAGCGCAGCAGGTTCTTTGTCCTGTAGTGAAGGTGTGTTGAGCTGACAATTCTTTTGTCTTGTAGTGATTCTCTTTCCAGACGCTGCAGCATTCCAGAGCAACTCCTGCAGTAATTTCACTTCTAAATTCTGCTCAAAACTCAAACAAACCTTCAGCAAAAACAAATCAGTTTTAATATCTTTTTCAGCATTTTAACAATTCAACACAAATATTTACTAATTGAGGCAAAACTTGAATTTCTTTTCCAAAATTGATTAAAACAAGAACAATAATAAAGCTAAAAGGATAGCAATAACTCATATTTCTATGAGTTATCATGAACTCATTTGAGGTTTGGCGCCATTAATCACTTCAAATTGGATGATGAAATTCAAATTGAATCCACTTGTGATCATGAATTTAGAATTTGAAATGTTTGAATTGATCTTGCTTGAATTTTGGTGAAATTTTTTTTTCACCACACTTTTCACCATAGCATTGTAGGCGCCATTTTTGAATGTTTTCATAGATTACATTTGAATTTTGGTTGCTTCTTGAAAATTCAAGCATAGATCTATTTGCCTTACTTTGTGACTTTGAACAAACTGAAAATTCAAAGTCAAATTTCAATTCACAATAGTAAGAATGATTCAAATTTTAATCCAAAGTGCTTCAATGATTTCAAATTTTTAGAGCTTAATAGATCTTCATGAAATTCAAATTATGGAAATGATGTGTTATCATCCACTTGAATGAAAGATCTAGGTCTCTAATTACTTGATTTAAGCTCATACACTTGGAAATTATTTTACAGTACTTGAGTTGTTCATATTTCCAAGTATTACACCAATTATGTTCAAATTTGTTCATGATTGAAGGATCTTTTTGTAAATTCAAAAATTAAGTGTAATTTCTGTGAAATTGTAATTAGAAAAAGTCAAGTGGCTGAAGTTTAAAAAAAAAATATCTGGTGTAAAAAGAAAAAGTGGGCCAAAACCGTAAATATACAAAGTTTTGAGGGCAAAATGCAAATTCTGAAAAATTCCAGCAAAAGGTAAAAGACTTGCCACCATTTCACATGCTTCTATTTGTATAGATCCTTCACAAATTGGTGTAGCACATTTCATATTGATCATTAATTGTTCACCAACACTTTGATTAAATTTGAATTACACTTTGTTGAACTCTTTCAACTTGTCTTCTTCACATCAATTTGAGTGTGCAATTCTTCTTGAACCTTTTATTGTTTGTCTTCTAAACTCCATTAGTTTTGTATTAGTTGTTTTCAAAATTCTTGACCTCTTTGAATTGATTGCCTATTAGTTGATTTGTCATTTGTTTAATGGAGACTAATTGTTGAGATCTTGTTTCAACTTGTAGATCCCTTGAGGAGGAAACTCTTGAGTGGAAAGAGACAAGAGAGAAATCATCTTGAAAAAGTCTACATTGAGTGATATACATGAGTGGCAATCCTTGAGTGAATGGTGAGTGAGTGGTGAGGTCCTTGTAATATTCATTTTTGACTTGTAATTCTTTTCTTTCACTTGTTCTTTAAATGTATTTGTTCCTTGTTGGATCGTACTTAATTCTTTTGATTTTTGGTGGTGCAATTGTTCTTATTGGTGTAATCTTCATTTGATTTGTATAATTTTCAATTTGCTGGAATTTGTATTGTAATTTCTCAAATTGTAAGTGCACCATGGCTTCACAACATGAAGACATTGAAGATTCTCCTCCATCATCACCAAGAACAAGGAACTTACATAGGAAGTTGGATAGAATGACAAGGAACATAGAAAAAGTGTTTGAAAGATTAGAAGTACTTGAGCACAAAAAGGGATCAAGGCATGACAACTCACATAGAGGCTCATCAAATTTGGAAGGCAATGAACATAGACCTAGATTTGATAGATGGAGACATAGACATGAACATAGAGGAAGAATGCATGAGAAGGATGACAAGTTGCATAATGTGAAGGTGAAGATCCCTAGCTTCCATGGGAAAAGTGATCTCGATGTTTACTTGAAATGGGTTACCAACTTGGAGCACATATTCTCTTGCTACTACTATAGTGAAGAAAAGAAAGTAAAGGTAGCTAGTCTAGGATTTCATGATTATGCTTTAATTTGGTGGGATCAATTGTGTAAAGAGAGAAGAAGGTATGATGAGGAACTAATTAGTACTTGGAGAGAAATGAAGAGGGTTTTGAAAAAAAGATATATGCCTTCAAGCTACACTAGAAACCTACAACATGCACTCAAGGTTGAAGCACAAGTGAAGAGAAAGAACTCCTTCAAGAGGGAGGGTGACTCATCAAAACAACTTGAAGTTGTTGGTAAAAGTGGATCAAAGGCCACATTTCTTAACTCTAAACCTTCCACTTCTACTCTTTCTATTCCTCCTATGCACCACAACAAAAATATTACTCTTGTACCCCTCTCTACAAATGAAATTAGTAAGGATCAAAAGGAAATGAGAGAGAAAAGGGAGCTTGAGAGAAAAGCCAAGAGTGACAAAGAAGAAAAAATAAATAAATGCAAAAGAAAAGAATGTGCCACAAAATAATATGGAAAAGACAATTGGCACAAGTGAGCAAAACTTTTGCGAAAATCATAAGGTTAACGAATAAGATGGCAAAGAATGCATAGCTTTACAGGAAAAAGAAGTAAAGAAAATACTTTTGGAAACCCATCCATTGTGTTTGCTTTACTCCAACAATTTTTGTAACAAGTCTCTTCCATCTTTTTCTTTACATACTACCTTTGAGTTTCTTTTGGATAAACTTCAAGTCACTTCTAAAGAAACTAAAGAAATTCAAAGGCTTGTGGTAATTCTAATGATGCTATCTTGGTACATAGCAAAACACAAGAAAATTATCTTGATCAATTAAAATATGTTTTGTTATTACTTATGAAAGAAAAACCTTTTGCTAATCTTGAAAAATACACTTTTTGCACCACCAAAGTAGAATTTATGGGCTATGTTGAAAGTGTTAAAAGTGTGCTTATTGATAAGGTTAAAAGTGAGGTAAAAGATGCTTTCTTAGTAAGGCAACCAATAAATGATTTTAAAACTAATGATGTTTGCTTGCCTACTAATACTTCTAGTTTACCTATGTGCATTAAATCTACTTTGAAAATAAAAACATTGAAACTAATGCACATCCATCAAGTTTCCCATTCTTTGAGAGAACTACAACACAAATTCAATATCTTTCCACATGTGTCTCTCAATAGTGGACAACCATTACCAAACAACCTCCAAGAGATTACACCTTATGAAAAATATTTGAAAGGGTTGTTAACAAAACTTGTTTTCAAAAGGGTGGTTTTTGACCCCGGGAGGATGGGTTGAGAATTACAACAATAATAAGGGAGTCTTCCTTCCCAAATAAGGGAGTTTTCCTTCCCAAAAACTTTTTTCTTTTAGGATCTTTATAAAATAAAATAAAAATAAAAAACCTAAACATCTTCTCTTTAATGTAGGGTTAAAATTCGAGACGAATTTTCTTCAAGAAGGAGGGGATGATATGGACATGGATTCACAAAGCAAAAGACTAAGCATTGAAGACTCACATGGACCCATAACAAGGTCAAGACTAAGAAGAGTCCAAGATATCTAGTTAGGGATAGGGCTTAGGACCTTTGTATAGAGTAGAATTCATGTAATAAAGGAAGGGATTAGGACCCTTGTATAGAGTAGAGTTCATGTAATAAAAGTGCTTATTTAAAAAGCACTTAGGACTAGTTTAGGAATTGGGCCTATTGGGCCATAGCATAAGAATAGGAGGCAATAGGCCCAAAACAAAGCTACTTGCACCTTAAGTAAGAGTAGCTTGCACTTCAAGTTAGACTAGCTTGCACCTTAAGTAGGATGAGCCTAGAAATAGGCTTCATGTAAATCATTTTACAAGTTTGAATTCATTTGGAAGGTTTTCTCATACTTGAGATTTCTAGAGAGAGAAAGAGTTCTCCTCTTCTTGGTTCAAGAGTTGAACCATTGATTCTTATCTTGAATTTCCATATTCAAGTGGTGAATTCTCCTTTGGCTTATCAAATTCAATCTTCTTCTCCAAGAAGAATACATTTGTGGTGCCTTCCCCTTCATCTTCTTCCTATTCCATTTTCTACTTTGTTCTTTAATTCTTGCAATTTAAATTCTGCACTTTAATTCTTGTTCTTGTCATTTCAATTCATATATAATTGTGCTCTTCTAGTCCTTTTTGTTTTGATTCTCTCAAGCTTCATTCTATTGTTCTAGCTTGTGTTTGATCTTGAATTCTTAGCACTTGAAATCAAAGAAAGATCCTAAAATGTTAGTGATCAATCCTAGATCATATCATAAGATCATTTATCAAACACCTTTACAAACTTCTATGCTATAACCAAGCGATTCAGCCTTCCAACAAAGCCTTAATCATAATTTTATTGTTAATGAAATGATATTTCCTCAATTTTTTGGTTTTTTAATGGATGATACATACCCATCCTATTTAAGTGTTTTAGATGATAGACATTATAAAAGAATTTCGATCCTCTTTTTTTTTTTTTTGTCCTCTCATGTATTTATTTATCCCATGAAAGAGAAAAAAACATGCTTTTATATGTGAGATCTATTCAGATTTTGGTTTTATCTTTTTTCTTATAGAAAAATGCTAAATAGTACGAATCTGAATTCGTGAAACGGTCTACGAAGAGAAATAACAGATCCGGATCCCCTGACTTTTTGGTGGGAAAAGTCAGATGACTTTAGTGTATTTTGGGAGAGAAAAAGGTGAGAGAAAAATAGGAGATAAGATGAGAGAAAATAATATAGGAGAAAGATAGAGAGAAAGTCAGGTGACTTTTCCCACCAAAAAGTCAGGGGATTGGATCCAGAAATAACAGTTTTGCATTTTAGTACTGAGTCTGACATTTTCTCTCTCCACTGCTGCAATCCGCTTTTTGATTGGTTGGTCTTCTTTCATATTGCCTTTTACGAAATGTGGTTCGTACCACATAACACTGTTGTTTCTTATAACATAAGAGAAAACAATATGAGGAAAAAAGACAAGGAACTCAGTCCATTATAAAAATGACATCTTAAGATGTTTTTAGAACACACAAAAAGTACAATAATCATATGAGACCCCATAATACTATCACATAGAGATCTGATAATTTGGACAAAAGATTTGTAGTCCAACACCATAGATCAATATGGTGCAACACTTGTTTATTATTTTATTTATTCTCTTTAATTCTTTAGTTCAAAACTGATTCAAAAGTACAATGTCCCCTATTGTGTCAAATTTTGATGTCAAAAATATAATTTCACCTATCATATATTACATGTTACATCATAGATAGAATATCAGAATTTTTTTTTTCTAACAACTGAGTTAGACAACTATACGGGACAACCTGTATATATGAACAATGTTTTGCCTTTTTTTTTAATTCATTTTTTTAAATATTTAGCCTTTTTTAGTACTAACATTTTTGGTTAATTAGGTGAAAATATTTAGTTAATCACATGTAAATATTTGGTTAATTCAGTTCATTATATGGTTAATGGGTCATCCTGAAACTTATAATCGTTTTCCACAACCATATAAATATTTGGTTAATCACGTGCAAATATTCGGTTAATTCAGTTCATTATATGGTTAATAGGTCATCCTGAAACTTACAATCATTTTCCACAACCATGTAAATATTTGGTTAATCATTATATGGTTAATGGGTTACCCTGAAGCTAGATGACCGGTTAACCATATAATGAACTGAATTAACCAAATATTTGCACGTGATTAACCAAATAACCAAGTTTTTAAAAGAGCTAAATATTTTTTTTAAAAAATCCAAAAGTACACTGTTCATTCACTGTTTACTCACTGTCATATACTATTTGTTACAAAAATGCCACTGTAGATGGACAAAATTACAAAATCACCGCTGCCATACAGTGTTGTCACGGAATGTTGTCTAACTTCGTCGTTAGAATTGATAGAATAATGAACCATTTGAATATGCATTTTTAATGTTGAAATAAAATATTATTTTGTTGTTTATTGAAATAAAACCAACTTAAATGGGGACCTTGCTTGCCTGGGTTACCTACCATCACAATGAATTTATACATTTCCACGCTCTCCATATCATATTATTTATCATGTGCACACAGAACACGCGGGGTCAACTCATCCATATCAATCATGTTTTCCTCCTTTTAAATTCATTCATTCATTCCTTTCATTTCCATTTTTGACAAAGCCAACCCATCATCCATGGCAGCATCTTCTACAGAAACATCCTCCAAGCAGCAGCTCCCACTGAAACAAATCCCAGGAAGCTATGGCCTTCCCTTCTTCGGACCAATCAGCGACAGGCACGACTACTTCTACCACCAAGGTCGTGACAAGTTCTTCGCCACAAGAATCCAAAAATATAACTCCACGGTCATCAGAACCA
This sequence comes from Echinosophora koreensis, assembly GCA_035048595.1. NCBI lineage: Eukaryota > Viridiplantae > Streptophyta > Magnoliopsida > Fabales > Fabaceae > Echinosophora > Echinosophora koreensis. The sequence goes on from JAPCYP010000096.1 coordinate 983,513, forward strand.
ACATGCCACCAGGTCCCTTCATTTCCTCCAACTCTAAAGTCGTTGCTCTCCTCGACGGTTCTTCCTTTCCGATCCTCTTTGACAACAACAAGGTCGAGAAACGCAACGTCCTCGACGGAACCTTCATGCCCACCACAAACTTCACCGGCGGCTACCGTGTCTGTGCATACCTAGACACAACCGAACCCAACCACGCCATCTTGAAACGCTTCTTCCTCGACATAGTCCTTTCCAAAAAAGACTCTTTTGTCCCTCTCTTTCGGAACACGGTCTCCGAGTCTTTTCTGGAACTCGAAGACCAAATCTCCGGGAAGAGCGGGAAGGCGGATTTCAACGCCGCCTTTGCCGCCGCCTCCTTCAACTTCATGTTCCGCCTCCTCTGTGAAAACAAGGATCCGTCGCAGACGAACCTCGGTTCCGATGGTCCCAAACTCTTCGACAAGTGGTTGCTCTTTCAGCTTGCTCCACTTGCAACCCTTGGCCTCCCCAAGATCTTCAACTACGTTGAAGACTTCTTGATCCGCACGGTTCCATTCCCCGCGTGCCTCGCCAAGTCGAGTTACAAGAAGCTCTATGAAGCGTTCTCGAAAGAGGCAGGGAAGGTGCTGGACGATGCAGAGAAGGATGGGATCAAAAGAAGCGAAGCGTGCCACAACCTTGTTTTCATGGCGGGTTTCAACGCCTACGGTGGGTTGAAGAATCAGTTCCCGATTTTAATCAAATGGGTAGGTTTGGGTGGTGAGAATCTACATAAGGAGCTTGCTGATGAGGTGAGGAGCGTGGTTAAGGAAGAGGGTGGTGTCACTCTCGGTGCGTTGGAGAAGATGAGTTTGGTGAAATCTGTTGTGTATGAAGCTTTGAGGATCGAACCCGCGGTGCCGTATCAGTACGCAAAAGCGAGGGAGGATTTGGTTGTAAAGAGCCATGATGCAGCTTTTGAGATCAAGAAAGGTGAGATGATTTTTGGGTATCAACCTTTTGCGACAAAGGATCCTCGGATCTTCGAGAATCCTGAGGAGTTTGTGGCGCGTAGGTTTGTGGGCATTGATGGTGAAAAGATGTTGAAATATGTGCTTTGGTCCAATGGGCCCGAAACTGAGGAACCTTCGCCGGATAATAAACAGTGTCCAGGGAAGAATCTGGTGGTGCTCCTGTGTAGGTTGTTCTTGGTTGAATTCTTCTTGCGTTATGATACTTTTGCGTTTGAGTACAAAACTGTTGTTTTGGGTCCCGCTGTTACCATCACGTCGCTTACCAAAGCCTCTAGCTTTTGATTTTTGTGTTGTTTTGTTGTTTCTTCGTTTGTTTTTGGTTGGTTTCAATATTTCGGAAGCACTTGTCAAGTTGATTTCAGTAGATAGAGATTACCTAGCTTTCTGTCTTATCTTGATGTATCATATTGTCTTTCCATCAATATTATCTTCGTACATGATCTAAAATTTTATCTAACATTAAAAAAATATAATATAATAGTGATAAAATATTATTAGTAAGAGATACGATATATATTGTCAAAAAATAAGAAGAAAAAAAAAAAAAAAAAAAAGAGAAAAAAAAAAAGAGATACGAAAGACGAAAATGTGATAGGTGCAGTGTATTACTGTATCCTTTCATTCGTTGAAGCTTTGTTTCCTCCGGGCTGACGCCTACTTGTACACGTGTGCAAATTATAAGAAGGAAAACGTTTTTTAATTGTTAGACATGCAAATTATAATAATAAAAATGTTTTTGTTTTTATTGTTAGACATTATATTTACCATTGTCTCGTGATACTTCCATGATTTGTCGTGAAATTACTGTATCGTATATCAATAATACATGTGAGGGAAAGAGTTTAGTGAATCTTAATTTTAGGTGTCGAAAGAAAAAAAAAATAGTTATAAAAACTAGTATGAGCAATTTCAATTTATATTTAAAAAAAAATGCTCATATAAATTTATATTCCAATATTCATTAGTTCAAATGACAAGAAATTTGATTCTCCTAAAGCAAAAACTCGGATCCAAGTATTGTGAATGGAAAAATTGGGCTAAAATACCATTTTTGTTCCTTAACTTATTTTTCAGATTTAGTTTGGTTCCTTAACTTGTAAAAGGTTCAATTTGATCCCTTAATTTGTCTTTGTTGACCCAAGTTAGTCATCTCTGTCAATAAAGCCAGTAACAATGTTAAATGAGTTTCAATTTAGTCGCTTATGTTTCAAATGAGTTTCAAATTGATCATTTAAATTGTTAACTTGTTTCAAATTGGTTTCTTTTAATTATTAATGAGATTCAAACTAGTCCTCTAAATTGTTAGCGAGTTTCAACCCGATCCTCAAAAAGTTAACATCATTACTGACTCATTGACGGAGAGGACTAACTTAGGATAACAAACACAAATTAAGGGACCAAATTGAACATTTTAAAATTTAAGGGACTAAATTGAATCTAAAAAATAAGTTAAGGGACCAAATTGAACATTTTAAAAGTTAATGGACCAAATTCAATCTAAAAAATAAGTTAAGGGACCAAAATGGTATTTTAGCCGAAAAATTAAGTATTGGTAGAGCTTCCCTTAAATTGGTCTTCCCGACTTGACTCGGATTAGTCGGAGTCCAATGTGATTTTAAGATATCGAGAGTCTCAGACCGAAAATAATAGTTATAAAAATTTATATTTAATTTTTATGTCATCTATATTTTAAAAGTTTGTAATTGAGTCCTTGAATACACGTAGACCATTTGTAATTGAGTTCCTCTTCCACTTTTTCGTTAGGGTTCCAACAAATACATGGACCTATTTAAATTTTCTTAAAAATTATAGGGACCTATTTGAATTGATCCAAAAGTTTAGGGAAGCCCAAATGTCGAGTGGATCGATCACTTAATGGAACCTAATTAACACTTCACGGTGGTGTACAAAATTAATTTAACTAACCTAAAATAATATACTAATTCCAATCAATTTCCATTGTTCGTCTCTAGGGATGGCAATGCAAAAGATCTAGGTAGGGTACTATAGTGTTTTTCCCATACACGTGTTAAAAAAATATACGTACCCGTACCCGCATCCACATGGGTAGCAACCTTAGTATCCTTACCTGTACCCTTTGAGAACCTAAGTATCCATACCCGCACTCATTACACTGCATTTTAACTAAGAAAAAGCAATAAATAACAAAAAAAAAAAAAACATTATAACTCTATTAAAAACCTTCCAAAGATCTTTCAAATCTACTTATGAAATATTACAAACCAAACTATTAAACTAAATAAAAACATCTACACCATCCAATACTAGTAAATATCACAATAAACATCAAAAACAATAAATTCATGAACTTGTAAGTATACTAATATATATATATATATATATATATATATATATACATACATATATCACAATAAACATCAAAAACAATAAATTCATGAACTTGTAAGTGTACTAATATATATATATATATATATATATATATCACAATAAACATCAAAAACAATAAATTCATGAACTTGTAAGTGTACTAATATATATATATATATGGAGAACCTGTCGGACACATAAGGTGGGTTCTCCCCTCCCAACCACGTTTTCTCCATTTACAAGAGCCAGGATTCAAACCCCTGACCACTTACTTAAGGTGCCTAGGTCCCTTACCATTTGGACCAACTACATGTTGGTATATATATATATATATATATATATATATATATATATATATATATATATATATATATGGGTGCTGGGAGGAGTAGGTACTATAGTACCCGTATCCGCACCCATACCCACTATTGTTTGTGGGTAATTACTTGTACCCGCACTCATACCTATAAAGCAGATATTTACCATACCAACCGTGGGTATTTTTTCAGAATACCCAATAGGTAGGGTTTATATTGCCATCCTTATTCGTCTCTATTGTTTATTATTAGTGCTACTTTTCACTTTTGATTTGAGTGTCTTTAATTCTATGTAAAAAAAACAAAATTGATTTTTATTTCAAATTACATTTGTTATGGATTGGTGTCTTTATTTTTTTATTTTGGTTATTCTACTATACCCCAAAAAAAATCATTTTACATATTTTTTTATTTGGAATTGATTTCACGTTTTTTACGACACATTAGTCATTTTTAAAATAGAAATGTTATTTGTACAACCAAATGGGACAACTTTTGAGACAACTTTTTGAAATAACCAAAGTGAACACAAGAAGGGGGGTTGAATTGTGTTTGCCAACTTTTTCGGTTACTTTAAAAAGATTTTCGCAGTCACAGCAAGCAGGATTTGAATAAGAGAAAGTTAGACGAGTGAAACGTCTAATATTAAAACAGAATAGCAAAACAATCAGAGAAGGTTAAAATAGAGTTTGATAATCACAGTATTAACTCCCCAAGTTAAAAGCTAAAACAGAAACAATACTTAAGCAAATTAAAAGATAAAGGGAGTAGAAATATCACTCAAGAGATTTATACTGGTTCACCCAAAATCCACAGGGCTACCTCCAGTTTCTTGGCAGCACCAAGTTTCCACTATAACTGAGTAAATTACAGTACAAGTATTCTTTGCACACCTAGCCTCTTCAGGCTCAACACTCAAACAAGTATTCTTTTCTCACCTAGCCTCTTCAGGCTCAAAGCAGTAAGGGATAAAAGGTTTTTGTGTAGTTAATACAACTTGCAAATCTTTCAGATCACACTCAGAGAGTGGAATAAATATGAAGTATGAAAGACTACAAATTTATATCAAATGATTGAATGTGTATTCAATGAAGGAATGAAGAAGTTAATGAAGATAGTAAATGCTTCTGCACAGTGATCTTTATGATATACAACTTCTTGGCTTCATCTTCATTGTTTGATCTATTTAAAGACTTCAATCAAGAGATCCGTTTTGACACAGCTTCAGAAAGTGTTTACTTCTGACTTGTGCTTTCTGAGACACCATTTAATGCCAAAGAGTCGTTCTGAAAATTCATTAAATGCTTGGAAACGTTGAGCTTTGACAAGGGTGTCCAAGAGTACACTTTAGACTGAGCAGCTGTTCTTTCAGAGTATATAGCAGCAGGCTTCTTGTACTTGTTGCAGAGAGCTTTCCTCTTTCAGTGCAACATCAGTTCACTTTCCAGAAAGCACTTTTACTTTGTACTAAAACAGGCAAAAGGTTACTACAGTGGTGCAGAGATTGCGTGTTTATTTCTTAAAACCTTGAAACAATGTTCTTTATTCTTTGTCCTTTGAGCTATTGTCCAGAGGTCTTCGAGATCCTTAAAGGAAGGCATATAATTTGAATAAGGTGACTTGGACTTGATTTCTGACATACTGACTTGGTATCAGTAATGAGAATTTTTAGACGGGTGAAAGTCATCCAAAAATTAGACGGGTGATGATCATTCAAAAATTAGACGGGTGCTGGCATGTTCAAACATTAGACGGGTGCTGACATGTTCCAAAGTTAGACGGGTGATCAACTGAGCCAAACTTAGACGCATGCTTCTTGCCACGTCATCAAATGAACTTAGTCTTTCCTGAGCGTTGACTTGATCTTTAACTAACTTTTAGACGAGTGGAATTTTAGACTAGTCAGTACTGAGTTTCTACTAAAAAGTAGACGGGTCATAAAATAGACAAGTGACCTTAAGTCTATTTTCCTGCACACTTATCAAATATATCAGTAACTTTATTTGGTTCAACATTATCATACTTGAACTATTTGGAATCATCAAAACTTAGAGAATTTACACATTGAATGTGTTTTAGACTTATGAGGTCTCAACATTCTCCCCCTTTTTGATGATGACAAATATCTTTTCTGATTTTATTGAACATCAAAAAGAAACAGTAGAAATTTCTAAACAGATATAGTTGATCAGAGTATGTTATGCTCCCCCTTAGTTTATGCACTAAGTAAAGACAAATATCAGAACAAAACATGATATCAGAGAGAATAACATATAGTTGAAATATAAAATCATGAAAACTTATCTATATTTTCTCCCCCTTTTGGCATCAATCAAAGAGATAAAAAAAATGAATTGCCAAAAGAAAAAGGAAAACTCATTTCATTTAACCAGAGTCAAGAAAGATTACAAGTGATAGACATCATTGACTTCGTCCACTGCATGACTCAATAAAGAAATGAAAAACAGATTCCTAAAAACTAAGAACTAGGGCCTCCTTGGCTTTTGAAGAAAGCTTCCATCATCTGCTGCATTGCTTGCTGCTGAGCTAGCATCTGAGCTTGAAATGCAGTCTGTTGAGCAATTGCTTCATCCTGTCTTTAAATGATAGTCTGCAAACTTGTAGCCATTTCATCAAGTCTCTGATCTGCAGCAGGATCATATGCAACAACTGGAGAAGTAGTATCTGTTGTGGCCAAAGAAGTTCCAGAAGTTGATGGAGGAGGTGGACAAGGAGGAGGGGTAGGAGGTAACTCTTCAACAGAAACATCATCCTCAGGGTGAGGGTCAAAAAAGACATTTGTTGATAGAGTGGTTACAAAATCATTATTTGGATGGAATTCCTCTAAAAAAAGCATGAATTCTGTCATGATGCAAAGGAGAATTTGTGACAGAGAGGAGAAAATCATAAGATCTCCTAATGAGATTTATGTGAGTGAAAGGAGCAGTTTCAGGAAAGTTTAAAACAAAGAAGGGAAAAACCATGAAGAAGGGAGGAAGTGTGTAAATGGAGGGTGAAAAGGGGTATAGAGCATAGGCTTGGCTACCTCTAGTGGGAATGTCTGCCTTCTCTTCTTCTGTCAAACCAGAACTGGAGCCACCTTTGGAGAACATCCTCTCTCTGAATTTAAGCTTCTGATCATTTCTCTTGATAAGAGAGAACTTTGATCCAATGGCAAAGATATTATCTTCTGCTTTCCTTTCAGAGCCATGGAGTCAGGCATTACTCTGATTGCAGTAGAGGGCTTCATGAAGATGTGAGGGTTGAATAGCCATTTTCCTACTGGCTTCAGTGACCTTTCCAGTCTCACAATCTGTCTTTCAGCTTCCAGAGAGGCAATCATGTCCAAGGTCTTGCCATCAAGATAAAAGGGACAGGATTCATTTGTGACAGAGAAGGGGGTGGTTCTGGAAGATGAGTGGTAGGGAGATATAGTGGCTAAGGGGATAGGGTTATGTCTGGTTTCAGAGAATAAGTCTGGAAAGACTATTCTCAGAGGCACTTGGCACTGGTTAGTGATATGGTCAGGGATTGGTGATTTTGGTGAGGGAGGAGGAGTAAGATTGTCAAAATATTCAAAGTCATTGACATCCTCAGTTTGAGGAATGTCAGAATGGTGAGATATTTGTGGTGAGGTTGGTACTGGTGAGTGAGTATCAGACATGTAAGTTTCTGATATAGTAGGGTTAGGTTCAAAAGAGTGATGGTTAGGTGATGTATGTGGTGGAGTTTGGATTTTTGGTGAAGTAGGTGGAGTGGGAATTTTTGGTGATGTAGGTGGTGTTGGGATTTTTGGTGATGTAGGTGGTGTTGGATTTTTGGTGATGGTTGAGGGGATGGTGATCTTTGTGGTGGTGGAGGTGTTCTTTGAGGTGAAGGTTGTGGGGTTGGAGCTGTTGTGGTAATAGGTTCTATTTCCTGAGGTGGAGGGGATGAATCCTTCTGAGGTGAAGGTGATGGTGATGGTGATGAAGAGGGAGGTAAGACAAGCTTCCTCTTTGTGACTATTGTCCTCTTCTTTTTAGGGATCACAGTCTCTTCTGATTGAGACTCCCCCTCAGCTTGTACTGTCCTCTTTCTCTTGAAGACCTTAGTAATTTTAGGTGCAGAGGCAGCAGCTTCCTCAGAAACAGAAGCAGTAGCAGGTTCAACAACTTGAGTAGGCTCTTCAGTCACAGAAGTTTCAGCAGTTGTTTTGGTGACTTTCCTCTTCTTCCTCTGAAGTTGATCCCTGACTTCCTCAGCTGGTTCCTCAACAACTTCAGCTTTAACACCAGGAATGGAAACAGTTGCTTCCATCTGAGCAGAGGCTTCAGCATTGTGACCAAGAGTAGGGGTCAAGTTCATCTTCATCAAAGCTAGGGTTTTTGTTGTAATCTCAGTACAGAGATCAGCAGAGACAGCCCTTCCTAAGTCCAGTTTGCATGCCCTAAAGATTCTAGTCATAACCATTCCAAAAGGGTAGTCCTTATCTTTTCCCTTTGCAGCTTTCTCCATGTGCATGAAAATCAGGTCAGTTATGTCTATCTTGATTCTTTGGACAAGATGAAACAGAGCAAACTTTTCTAACAAGTTGACATGATTTCTAGACCCAGTCCTAGGCATTACACAGTTTATAAGTAAGACATGTAAAAATCTTGCCTTAGGAGTCAGATACTTGGAATCCATGTTACCAGGGTTTGCAGTCCCATAGAGCACCATATTCACATTGGCTTCCCCTTGATCCTTCATCCAGTCTTTATAATGCCCAGCTCCTTCCCTAGGGCATTTTGTCTCTTCAGAGAGTAACTCGTGAGTGATGAAAATGTGATCCTCACCAACATCCCCAGAAATCATGTGGGTAGTATTATCCTTGGTGATTTTTACCGTGGTCCAGAAATCCCTAACTAGAGCAGGGAAGACACGTTCGCAGTTGAAAGAACAGTAACCATCCGACATGGTTAAGCTTTGGAAGCACATCCAAACCCTTGGTTCTGAGTTCATCAAAGTTCGGAACTCTTCCAGGGAGCACCTTCTTCAGCTCAGCGATAGATACCTTGGTCTTCTCAGATAAAGTCTCAAGAAGGCTTTTGGGTGCCATTGATTTTGAGAGAAGAGGATTAGGGTTTAACAGAGAAGGTCTCGAGAAGGTGAAGACGAAGAGAGCTTAGAGAAAGAGTTTGTGAGTAAGAAATTTTGAGTGGGTAGATTTTGAAAAGACATGGGTTTTTGTTAAAAACACTTGAGTGCTTTTTACGTTGGGAACAAGGAGAGAGAGTGTTGCCATAAATGACAATCAATCAATTTGAAACAAGAGATAATAAAATATTTAAGAAAAGGAGGGAAAATGCAATGTACATATGTCTCAGTCAGATTTTAGCACTGGGTGCTTTTAGCCACGTCATTAGACGCTTGGCTAAATTAGACGAGTCAAGTAATCATAGAATATAGGAAAATAGACAAGTAATTTTTCAGACATATCAGCAAAACATTTATTCAGATACATTATGCATGTTAAGATTCCTTCTAATAAAAACATATTTATCTTCACTTAAAGGTTTAGTAAAAATGTCTGCCCACTGATAATCAGTGTTTACAAACTTAATTTTAAAAACACCTTTTTGAACATAGTCTCTAATGAAATGATGCTTTATCTCTATATGCTTTGCTCTAGAATGCTGTATTGGATTTTTAGACAGATTAATAGCACTAGTATTATCACACCAAACAGATATATTATGCTCAATCATTGAATAATCTTCAATTTGATATTTTACCCAAAGTAGTTGTGAACAACAACTAGCTGCAGATATATATTCAGCTTCAGCAGTTGATAGAGCAATGGTGCTTTGCCTTTTGCTTGACCAGGAGATCATATTTGCTCCAATGAAGTGGCATCCTCCACTGGTGCTTTTCTATCAATTCTGTCTCCAGCAAAATCTGTTGGAACCAAAATAATTTGGATTAAATAATCTCTAGGTTTTGATGTTAACAAATGAGAATTAAATTTGTATAGCAAAGTGTTAATGCTTTAAATCTAACAAGTGCCTTTAGTCTTAAAGAATCTCTGTTCTTATAAGCTAAAATGTTAAGTCTATTCTCCTTGCAAATCCGCGTCCATATGTTTTATATTGAATATCTTGCTGAAAGAGTGGTCGAGTCCACTCTATCAAGGATCTCCCTTTTAAACTCAAGTGCCACGTCAGTAGACGAGCGCTTAAATGTTTTCAGTAGACGAGCGCTTGAATGCTTTTAGTGGACGGAGAATTTCTCTTGATGTAGACGAGAGCTTCTCTCAAATAATAACCTTAGTCTGCTTTTGCCACGTCACTGGACGGAGACTTTAGATATCGCAAGTACTGGCAAGACCGATGTTTTATGTAGACGAAGTTTTGGTTGCCACGTCAGTGGACGGAGCCTTAAAACTCTTATTGCTTATCTTGCCTTTACTCTCGTTTGTTGGACGAAGATTTTCTTAAGCATTTATGCCAATCTGAACCAAAGCGAATTTATTTCTTATGATTGATATTCTTTTATTTATAATGGTTCTTCTCTTTTTGTATTAACGGTTCGCATTGCCTTGTTTCATTGAGAGAAACATAGTTCACAAAAAAAAGGGACTTGCAAAAAGCAGAATAGTACAATGCAAAACGTTGTGTACCCTGTCACCTTTTACGCTGATATAGTTGGAACTTGTACAAAGGAGGCAAAACTGTTTTCAAGCTGCTTTTGCTCAGAGGTGTGCTTTTACATGCAAGAATTTGTCTCACAGTACAAAGGCCTCGAGCCAGCTGAGTCTCAACGGATATTTACTTGGTTGACTCTATTACTAAACGGGAATTTCAAATACAACCGTTGAAGATTCTGAAGAGAAGATCAAGGACCCTATAAATAGAAGACTAAAGCTTTTGAAGAAAGAACTTTTGCGCATACAAAGAAATCTCAAGAAATCTCTTGCGAAGCAAATACTCTTTTATTCATTCAAAAAGCAAAAGTCTGTAATATTATAGTTTGAATTCTTGCTATAATATTTATCTGATCTTAAACTTTCACATTCTCACACATAGTGAGTTAGAAGATCAAAGAAATCAAAACTCTTTATTAGAGGTAGAGCCTGAAGAGGCTTGGTAAGAAAGAAATACTTGTGAGCCTGGAGAGGTGTTGAATACTTGGTGTAATCTATTTGAAAATAGTGGAAAAATCCTTCAGGTAGAAGGGACTGGACGTAGCTCTTGGTTGGAAGAGAGTGAACCAGGATAAAACACCTTGTGTAAATCTTCTAATCCCTGATCTCTTTGGTTTTACGTGTTTATACTAACTGTGGGGATTTGAACTTGAATTTGTTAATCCTTCAAAAGACTCTTTTCTGTGTGCTTTATTCTGCCTCCTTATTTTTGTGTGAGAAAATCTTTTTGAAAAGGCTGTTTTCGAAAAATATTAACAAACACAATTCAACCCCCCCTTCTTGTGTTTGCCTGTGTCAACTTCAAAATCAGCATCACAAAATCCAGCTAACCTGAAATCTTCAGATTTCTTATATAATAGACCAAGGTTAGTGGTTCCAATTAAATATCTGAAAATTCTTTTGACAGTCTTATAATGAGATTCCTTAGGGTCTGATTGAAATCTAGCACAAAGACAGACACTGAATTGAATATCAGGTCTGCTAGCAGTTAAATATAGCAGAGTTCCAATCATACCTCTGTAGACAGTTTGATCTACCTTTTTACCTTCCTCATCCTTGTTTAGAACAACTGTTGGATGCATAGGAGTACTCATAGGCTTTGAATTTTCCATTTATACTTTTTCAGAAGCTCCTTGATGTACTTCTGTTGATGGATATAGATTCCATCATTTGACTGTTTTATTTGAAGACCAAGGAAGAACTTCAATTCTCCCATCATGCTCATTTCAAATTCATTCTGCATCAACTCAGAGTACTCTTTGCAGAGCTTTTCATTAGTAGCACCAAATATAATATCATCAACATAAATCTGTACTACTATGAAGTCTTTTCTTGAGCATTTCTTGAAAAGTGTAGTGTCTACTTTTCCTCTAATGAAGTTATTTTCCATGAGGTGTGTGCTTAATCTATCATACCAAGCTCTAGGAGCTTGTTTCAGTCCATACAAAGCTTTCTTAAGCTTATAGACATGGTGAGGATTCTCAGAGTCCTCAAATCCAAGAGGTTGCTTGACATAAACTTCCTCCTCGATTATTCCATTTAGAAATGCACTTTTAACATCCATTTGATAAAGAGTTATATCATGTTGTGCAGCATATGACATGAGAATCCTAATTGCTTCTAGTCTAGCTACAGGAGCAAAAGTTTCAGTGAAATCAATACCTTCCTGTTGATTATAGCCTTGAGCAACTAGTCTTGCCTTGTTCCTTACCACTTTTCCATCTTCATCTAGTTTATTTCTAAACACCCATCTGGTTAAAATAATGGTTTTCTCTTTGGGTTTAGAAACTAGAGTCCAGACATCATTCCTTTTGAACTGATTTAGTTCTTCTTGCATGGCTAGAATCCAGCTTTCATGTTGCAGGGCTTCTTCAATCTTTTTGGGTTCCAAATCTAATATGAAGGCCATGTTGTTGTTTTCATTGAAAGCAGATCTGGTTCTAACTCCTTGAGATGGACTTCCAATGATGAGATTTTCTGGATGATAGGTCTTGAATTTCCAATCTTTCTTCAAAGTCTAAGTTTCAGACTTATCAGAATTAGTCTGTATTTCAGACACGTCTACTTTTGACTTGTCTAAAGATTCTTCTACTGCAGGGTTAAGTTCAATACCTGTAACATCATCCTCTAGATCTGATAGTTCCCTATCAGTCTTCAAACCATCATTAAACTTTACATGAATTGATTCTTCTACAACAGAAGTTCTAGAATTAAAAATTCTAAAAGCTTTAGACATTTCAAAATAACCAATAAATATGCCTTTATCTACTTTAGATTCAAATTTACCAAGATGATCTTTTGTGTTGAGAATATAACATTCACAACCAAATGCATGAAAATATGATATGTTGGGTTTTCTATCTTTCCACAATTCATAAGGAGTCTTATTTAGAATAGACTTAATCAGAATTCTGTTTTGTACATAACAAGCAGTGTTAATGGCTTCTGCCCAGAAGTACTTAGGAAGATTATTTTCATTAAGCATTGTTTTTCCCATCTCTTGAAGAGATCTGTTCTTTCTCTCAACTACTCCATTTTACTGTGGAGTTCTAGGTGCAGAGAAATTGTGAGAAATACCATTTTCCTCACAGAACAGTTTGAACTGCTCATTTTCAAATTCTCCTCCATGATCACTTCTTATAGCATAAATACAAAAACCTTGCTCATTTTGTATTCTTTTACTGAATACTGAAAATGCCTTATAAGATTCATCCTTGTGGGTTAAGAAGAGTACCCATGTAAATCTAGAATTGTCATCAACTATGACAAAACCATATTTCTTTCCACCTAGGCTAGCTACACTGACTGGTCCAAACAGATCCATGTGTAACAGTTGCAAGGGTCTAGAGGATGTGACTTCTTTCTTGGATTTGAAACTTGATTTTACTTGTTTACCTCTCTAACATGCATCACACAAAATATCTTTCTTAAAAGAAATGTCAGGCAATCCTCTCACAAGGTTATGCTTTTTCAATTTAGAAATTTGTTTCATACTAACATGTCCTAGTTTCTTATGCCACAGCCACTTTTCATCCTCTTTAGACATAAAACATGTTACACTTTGATCTGAAAGTTCAGTCATGTCAATCTTATACAGATTGTTTTGCCTTTTGGCAGAAAAGAGGGTCTTTCCACTACAGTCATTGACTATGCATGCATCCTTAGAAAAAATACAGAAAATCCACTGTCACATATTTGACTTATGCTAAGCAGATTATGTTTTAATCCTTTCACATATAAAACATCATGAATAATAGGTAAGGGAGGTTTACCACCAATTTTACCTAAACCAACAACTTTTCCTTTCTCGTTGCCACCAAAAGTTACATGTCCACCTTTCTTAGGTTGGAGGTCTAGGAACATAGACCTTTCGCCTGTCATATGTCGCGAGCATCCACTGTCCAGGTACCATGACAGGTGTTTACTTTGTTCTGTTGAGTATGTCTGCAACAGGAATGACCATGACCTTAGGTACCCATATTTTCTTGGGTCCTTTTTTGTTAGTATGAGGAGTCTGTGAAGACTTCCTTCTCTTTTTGTGAATACACTTGGACATGATATGTCCAGCTTTTCCACAGTAGGAACATATAGATCTATTTGAGCTATCTAATACAGATTTAACAGCTACATTTGAAAACTTTGTTGATCCTTTATGATGTTCTTGATTGGAGTATCCTATACCTTCTTTGTTAAGGGAGTGCCTCTGACTTCCTAAGAGTTTAGTCAGATTATCTCTACCATTAACAAACTTGGCAAGATCTGAGGTGAGCTCTTCTACTTTCTGTTGAAGTTTAGTTACTTCTTCAGATGGTAGAGTTTCAACTAAGATCTCAACTTTAGACTTTTCAGTCTTAAGTTTACTATTCTCTTCCGCTAACTGCTCACACTCTAGAGATTTCTGTGTATACTCATTTGAGAGTTTAGCATACTGTCTCTTAAGGGATCTGAAAGCTTTAGATATATAGTTGGATTCCTCCAATAATTCATCATAGGCATCATTCAATTTTTCAAGTTCAGAATGTACCTCAGTTTCTGATTCTGAATCTGTATCTGCCATAAGACAGAGGTTTGCTTCAAGCTCCTCTCCTTCACTTTCAGTGGAGCTTTCATCAAGATCTTCCCAAGTGGATATCATTCCTTTCTTCCTTTTGAAGAATTTCTTGGAAGATTGCTTTTTGAGTTGAGGGCATTCTGCCTTGATGTAACCAGGCTTTTTGCATTCATAACATACAATGACATTTCTGTCATTAGATCCACCATCCTTGTTGTGCTTTTCTTTGTTGAAGCGCCTGAAGGGTTTGTCTTTTCTGAAGTTTCTTTTCTTCCACAGCTTCTTCATTTTTCTGGTGAAAAGAGACAGTTCATCATCTTCATCATCAGAGTCATCCTCATTTGATTCTCCAGATTCTTCTGAAGATTCATCTACTTTGAGAGCTTTTGAACTTGCTCCCTTAGATGACTTCTTGTCAGCATTGAGTGCAATGGATTTGTTTTTTTTTTCCATTGTTCTCTTCAATCAGTTCTTGTTCATAAATCTGAAGGGTGCCAAGAAGCTCATCAAGCTTCATTGTTGTTAAGTCCTTGGCCTGAGACACAGCAGTTACAAGTGGTCTCCATTGTTTTGGAAGACTTCTGAGAATCTTTTGAATGTGTTCCTCAGTCTTGTAGGTTTTTCCCAGAGATTTCAATCCATTGGTTAAGGTCTGAAACCTTCCATACATTTGGCTAATAGTTTCACCTTCCTCCATTTTAAACAACTCATATTTTCTGACAAGCATGCTGACTTTGGTTTCTTTGACTTTGCTGGTTCCTTCATGAGCAACAGCTAGTGAGTCCCACATTTCCTTTGCAGACTCACAAGCACAAACTTTTTCAAATTCTTCTTTGCTCAAAGCACACATGATTGCATATCTAGCTTTGGCATTCAGCTGCCATTTTGTTCTTTGATCAGTGGTCATGTTTGCTTTAGGAATGTTATTTGTACAACCAAATGGGACAACTTTTGAGACAACTTTTTGAAATAACCAAAGTGAACAAAAGAAGGGGGGGTTGAATTGTGTTTGCCAACTTTTTCGGTTACTTTAAAAAGATTTTCGCAGGCACAGCAAGCAGGGTTTGAATAAGATAAAGTTAGACGAGTGAAACGTCTAATATTAAGTGTGTAAATGGTAAGTAGGGTTCTCAATTTAATATTGGTCTCACACACACACTTTTAACATGTGCCAAAAACATTTTAAACATGTTTATATCTGACAATTAATTGCGCTTAATGAGTAATCAAATATTAATTGTTAAGATTTTTAAATTCAAATATGCTTCGAGTCATAATCGATTATGGGAAACCAATAATCGATTATTATATGTATTAAAAGGCTTTAAATGAGTTTAATGGGTAATTATGTTATTAAAGCCGTTGAGTTTGAATTTTGAAATAGAATAATCGATTATGTGAAATGTATAATCGATTATGTCTTTCTGGCTTTCAACGTACTTCAAACAGAAACCCCGTAATCGATTATGTAATCGATTATGGCTTTTTATATGAAAGTCAGTGGACTCGTAATCGATTAGTATAATCGATTATGCCTATTCTGTCAAAGTGAGCGCTTCCTGAAATTGGTTTAAATAATCGATTATGAGAATGTAATAATCGATTATACTGCGACAAAAATGAATTTTAAGAGGCTTGACCTAATTTCTTTTGAACCTTCACCTTTCTAATATAAAAGCAAAGTTAGGCAGCCATCAGAATAGAGAACACTGCAATATTTTCTGTGCTAAAACTCTGAAAACCATTTTCTCTATTATCTCTCTTGCACTGTCACTTTGACCATATTATATTGAGAGTCCTACACACCATATAGGTGTTATTGTAATTGGGCTTCAAATTGTTTTTATCAGCACTATTAAGAGTGCATATTTGTTGGTAAGAGTCGTGTGACTCAAACCCTTCTTTTTCTACACCATTATTACAAGAGAGGTGATATCTCTTGTGGTGTTGTCTTGGATGTGATTTCCAAGTGTTTACAAGGGAGGTGATATTCCTTGTGGTTTACAAGAGAGGTGATATCTCTTGTGGTATTTTCTTGGATGTGATTTCCAAGTGTTTACAAGGGAGGTGATATTCCTTGTGGTTGACAAGAGAGGTGATATCTCTTGGGTTATTGTCTTGAGACTCTTTCACTGGGGGAGGTGATATCCCTGGTCTGTGAGGAGTGCTCTACATTGTAAAAGTTCTAGTTTATCCTGTTTAAAAACTAGAGTTGATTGAAATCCCTTGGTCGTATTGCCTTGGGGACTGGACGTAGGCCACGTGGGTAGTTTGTGGCCGAACCAGGATATATTGTTGTGTTCATCCTCTTTCCCTATCCTCTTTAGATTTCCACATTTTATTTATAGCGCTTTAATTTCAAACGTTTTATTTTTATAAAGCGCCTTAATTTGAAAAGAACCTTTTATCCGCTGCGATTTCTGTTTATATGTTAAAAGGGTTTTTGATTTAACGCAAAAGATTTTATTATTATTTAAAACCCAATTCACCCCCCCTCTTGGGTGATGGTTGCCACGGCCAACAAGTGGTATCAGAGCAAATAATTCCACATGTGTACAACCTTCATATGAAATTTGTTTTATGAAAAATAAAAGGGATGTCACATGTAATTATTGTGGAAGAATAGGACATATTTCTCATATGTGCAATTATAAGAAAAATATTTATATAAGAAATAAAGTTGCGTGGGTGTCTAAAGGCACAAATAATTTGTCCACTAACCTTCAAGGACCCAATATGAAATGGGTACCAAAAGGTCTCTCTAGTTCCTCAAATTTGCAGGAAAAATCAAAGCTTGAGAAACAATCTAGCTCACATAAGGATTTGACATCAAGAAGAATGCTTCACAACTCTGATATTGCAATCACGACATATAGAAGCAAAGATCGTTTGATGAACAACCCAAACAAGGGCAAGATTGATGATGAAAAAGGTAGATTCAAAATCAAACCAAAGTGGGTAAGAAAGGATAGTCTTATGAATCTACATAACAAGGTTTTCTCCCAAGAAATAGACAAAGTTTCTGAAAATTCGAGCAATAATCGATTACCAAAAGGAGATAATCGATTATGCACAGAAAGGAGACAACTATCAAAAGTCAGTAAGGTAGTAATCGATTAACATAATCGATTACTCTTGGACGATGAGCAGAAAGGCAAAAGTCAGAATGCCTCTAATCGATTAGCATAATCGATTATACAAGTGGGCATGTTTTCAGAAGAGTCAAAAATCGATTACATAATCGATTATGCATGGTAAAACCTTTTACATGATTAACTCTTCAAAATTATTTAGGATCTTTCATCTTTATACATTCTTTTCTCCAATGCCTTAGAAAATTGAAATATTATTTTGAAAAATTATTTTAGAAAGGGGGAGAATTATTTGCATGCTTAAGGGAAATAATCATACACTTGCAAAAGGGGGAATTATTTTCTTTTACTATCCTGGCACTTGCTTCCGCACACTTGTTTGAATTACACTGATGCCTTTTATATATTTATTACTCTGAATATATGCCTTGCTTTATCAATATTTTTCCCGCTTTTTGATAATGCCAAAAGGGGGAGAGTTATCTGAATGCATGATTCAGGGGGAGTGGATTTGAATGTATGCATAGAGTGAGGGGGAGTAGAGCAAACTGCGCTTAGAACTTAGAACTCTGATATATCTGCTTGAACTGCTCTAACCCTATCTTTCTAGCAAATCCCTCCTGAGATGTTTGTCATCATCAAAATGGGGGAGAATGTGAATATATGCCTTGACAGGTACTTTAAGTTTTGATGAATGACAAAAGGGAAAGGTCCAGAAGGACTAAATTGCAAAAAGCGGAAAGTTATAAAGCAAGCAAGCACGAGGGGCAAAATGGGCATTTCAGTATTTGTATTGAGTGTTTTAGAAAAGTGTGTAAATGGTAAGTAGGGTTCTCAATTTAATATTGGTCTCACACACACACTTTTAACATGTGCCAAAAACATTTTAAACATGTTTATATCTGACAATTAATTGCGCTTAATGAGTAATCAAATATTAATTGTTAAGATTTTCAAATTCAAATATGCTTCGAGCCATAATCGATTATGGGAAACCAATAATCGATTATTATATGTATTAAAAGGCTTTAAATGAGTTTAATGGGTAATTATGTTATTAAAGCCGTTGAGTTTGAATTTTGAAATAGAATAATCGATTATGTGAAATGTATAATCGATTATGTCTTTCTAGCTTTCAACGTACTTCAAACAGAAACCCCGTAATCGATTATGTAATCGATTATGGCTTTTTATATGAAAGTCAGTGGACTCGTAATCGATTAGTATAATCGATTATGCCTATTCTGTCAAAGTGAGCGCTTCCTGAAATTGGTTTAAATAATCGATTATGAGAATGTAATAATCGATTATGCTGCGACAAAAATGAATTTTAAGAGGCTTGACCTAATTTCTTTTGAACCTTCACCTTTCTAATATAAAAGCAAAGTTAGGCAGCCATCAGAATAGAGAACACTGCAATATTTTCTGTGCTAAAACTCTGAAAACCATTTTCTCTATTATCTCTCTTGCACTATCACTTTGACCATATTATATTGAGAGTCCTACACACCATATAGGTGTTATTGTAATTGGGCTTCAAATTGTTTTTATCAGCACTATTAAGAGTGCATATTTGTTGGTAAGAGTCGTGTGACTCAAACCCTTCTTTTTCTACACCATTATTACAAGAGAGGTGATATCTCTTGTGGTGTTGTCTTGGATGTGATTTCCAAGTGTTTACAAGGGAGGTGATATTCCTTGTGGTTTACAAGAGAGGTGATATCTCTTGTGGTATTTTCTTGGATGTGATTTCCAAGTGTTTACAAGGGAGGTGATATTCCTTGTGGTTGACAAGAGAGGTGATATCTCTTGGGTTATTGTCTTGAGACTCTTTCACTGGGGGAGGTGATATCCCTGGTCTGTGAGGAGTGCTCTACATTGTAAAGGTTCTAGTTTATCCTGTTTAAAAACTAGAGTTGATTGAAATCCCTTGGTCGTATTGCCTTGGGGACTGGACGTAGGCCACGTGGGTAGTTTGTGGCCGAACCAGGATATATTATTGTGTTCATCCTCTTTCCCTATCCTCTTTACATTTCCACATTTTATTTATCGCGCTTTAATTTCAAACGATTTATCTTTCAAAGTGCCTTAATTTGAAAAGAATATTTTATCCGCTGCGATTTCTGTTTATATTTTAAAAGGGTTTTTGATTTAACGCAAAATATTTCATTATTATTTAAAACCCAATTCACCCCCCCTCTTGGGTGATGGTTGCCACGGCCAACAAAAACAGAATCGCACACACAATCAGAGAAGGTTAAAATAGAGTTTGATAATCACAGTATTAACTCCCCAAGTTAAAAGCTAAAACAGAAACAATACTTAAGCAAATTAAAAGATAAAGGGAGTAGAAATATCACTCAAGAGATTTATACTGGTTCACCCCAAAATCCACAGGGCTACGTGCAGTTTCTTGGCAGCACCAAGTTTCCACTATAACTGAGTAAATTACAGTACAAGTATTCTTTGCACACCTAGCCTCTTCAGGCTCAACACTCAAACAAGTATTCTTTTCTCACCTAGCCTCTTCAGGCTCAAAGCAGTAAGGGATAAAAGGTTTTTGTGTAGTTAATACAACTTGCAAATCTTTCAGATCACACTCAGAGAGTGGAATAAATATGAAGTATGAAAGACTGCGAATTTATATCAAATGATTGAATGTGTATTCAATGAAGGAATGAAGAAGTTAATGAAGATAGTAAATGCTTCTGCACAGTGATCTTTATGATATACAACTTCTTGGCTTCATCTTCATTGTTTGATTTATTTAAAGACTTTAATCAAGAGATCCGTTTTGACACAGCTTCAGAAAGTGTTTGCTTCTGACTTGAGCTTTCTGAGACACCATTTAATGCCAAAGAGTCGTTCTGAAAATTCATTAAATGCCTGGAAATGTTGAGCTTTGACAAGGGTGTCCAAGAGTACACTTTAGACTGAGCAGCTGTTCTTTCAGAGTATATAGCAGCAAGCTTCTTGTACTTGTTGTAGAGAGCTTTCCTCTTTCAGTGCAACATCAGTTCACTTTCCAGAAAGCACTTTTACTTTGTACTAAAACAGGCAAAAGGTTACTGCAGTGGTGCAGAGATTGCGTGTTGCGTGTTTATTCCTTACAACCTTGAAACAACGTTCTTTATTCTTTGTCCTTTGAGCTATTGTCCAGAGGTCTTCGAGATCCTTAAAGGAAGGCATATAATTTGAATAAGGTGACTTGGACTTGATTTCTGACATACTGACTTGGTATCAGTAATGAGAATTTTTAGACGGGTGAAAGTCATCCAAAAATTAGACGGGTGATGATCATTCAAAAATTAGACGGGTGTTGGCATGTTCAAACATTAGACGGGTGCTGACATGTTCCAAAGTTCGACGGGTGATCAACTGAGCCAAACTTAGACGCATGCTTCTTGCCACGTCATCAATTGAACTTAGTCTTTCCTGAGCGTTGACTTGATCTTTGACTAACTTTTAGACGAGTGGAATTTTAGACGAGTCAGTACTGAGCTTCTACTAAAAAGTAGACGGGTCATAAAATAGACAAGTGACCTTAAGTCTATTTTCCTGCACACTTATCAAATATATCAGTAACTTCATTTGGTTCAACATTATCATACTTGAACTATTTGGAATCATCAAAACTTAGAGAATTTACACATTGAATGTGTTTTAGACTTATGAGGTCTCAACACTTTTTATCAATGGTTAATGCAATTCAAAATTGTGATGAATGATGTGTTGAACTTGGTTAATTGGTAATTGGTAAACATGTGGTAAATGGGTACCTGATTAAGCATCCACTGAGCTGTATTAACATCCACTGATATACTCATTAATGGTTAATGCAGTTCAGTGGAAGTTAATGAGTTAATCATTTACTACATGTATACTCATTAACCAAGTTCGACACATTATTAACCACATTTTTAAATTACATTATCCATTGACAAAAAGTTATCCCAAAAGTTGTCTCATTTGGTTGTACAAATACTACAACTGTTTTTAAAACATGTTTTCTCCGTTGGGAATGATCTATAAAAGAAGTATGGAGAATACTAAGAGCATTATTTTTTAGTTTTTTAGAGAACTAAGAGCATTATTTAAAGAGTAAAAAAAAAATATTCATAACAATTTATGTATTTAATATTTAAAAATTGATACACTTAATTTTTGAATAAAATATTTTCCTTTTAATCAAATTCCTTAATCAGTGTCTTTGCATACCCAACCCAAAAAGTATTAGTAAATTTTCCTTTCAGCCTAAAGCCCATTTGGACTTTTGATGGATAAGATAGCAACCGGTTCCATGACTTCCATCATTATCCAATTGTGGATGTAGGTATATGACTAAGCACACGCCCCACTATATATATACATGTATTGATTATTGGAATTATTTTTATATGGAGTACAACTAAAGAAAGGTCTTCAAAAAAAAAAAAAGAAAGAAAGAAAGAAAGACGTCAAAAAAAAAAAAACTAAAACTAAAGAAAGAGCAGATTGATTAAATTAGCAAGTTGCCGATGGATCGTTGGTTAATTATACTTAGATAAAGATTATATTCACTTACTAAATTATTTGATATTATCTATAATGTTGACATTTTTTTTTTTTTTACAAATGTTGACATGTTATTATCTCATAATACTTCAACAGATGATCTCTATGAAGAGGGTAGTGAGAATACTGTGTTATAGTTGTCATTTTAATTTTAAAAAGTGCCTTTAATTAATAATAAGTACTCATGTGATAATTTGTGATTTATTGTGCATAAATTGGCATAAATAGGGTATCATAATTTGGATACCTTTCATGATCAAATTAATTCGTCAATGAAAAATGGTAACTTATGGGCTAACTTCCCCATAATACCCGCACTACAAGAAAATGGTGAAATAGTGACCAAAATCAGTGACCAAATATAATCTATTACTAATTGCTACCGTTCTAGTGATCTATGTGATGGTTTTCAAAATTGGTTACTAATTGTCAAGCAACTATTGAATTAGTGACCAAAGTTGTTAGTCGGAAAACAATTGGTCGCAAATTCGGTCGTTAAGTGGTAAGTTATAAACACTTTGTCAGATTCAGCCTATATATAATCACTAGTGCAGGAAACACTTTTAACGTCTGTTAAAAGTAGCTTTTAACGTCAAATAAACACCCGACGATTAAACAGCCGACGTAAAAAGTCACACTTTTAACGTCTGTTCACACTTTTAACATCGATTGTCTAAGAAACAGATGTTAAAAAATTATTTTTAACGTCTGTTGTACGCCACAACAGACGTTAAAGTTATCTTTTAACGTTTGTTGGATAAAAAACGATGTTAAAACTCATCACTAAAATATTGGTAGACTTTAAAAGATTACTTTTAATGTCTGTTTTACGCTCAACAGACGTTAAAGTTGTCTTTTAACTTCCGCTGGATAAAAAACCGAAGTTAAAAGTATTTTTTTAAACCCTGTTATTCATATTAGATCCCTTTCCACATCTCCCTCCATAATTCTACACACATACTCATACATCCAGAATTCTAACAAGTCCATAATACAGAATTTTCACAGAATTTAACTCATGCAGAATTTGCATTCCAATTCAGAATTTGTCACAATACAGAATTTGCCGTAACAATTCAGAATTCTATACAAGCTAGTCTACTATAATTCACAATTTAATTCTATAAATGAAGAATTCTACAACATAACAAGTCCAATATATATACATGCAATTCATACAAAACTACTCAATATCTTCCAAGTATGCAGGGCTATTTTTTCTACTCTTTTCTCTGCAGCATACTTAAAAAAGAAGGTCGCAAAGCGCACCCTCAAGTCTCTGAATTCCTGTTTAGTTAGAGGAGATTGATCGCTGAAAGCCTGCTCAAGTTCAAATAAACTCAACATTAAATTAAGTCATCACCAAAAACAAAATATAATTAATTAACTTGTTAAATTAATTACCTTCTTCCATCCGTCAATAATAGACGCGGAGACAATGTTCAACATATATAACATGACATAATATGCACACGACCAACCATCTGGTTGTCTACGAGACTACAAATGAATATGAAATTTAATATCAATTAAATATATATATATATATATATAATAATAATAATAATAATAATAATAATAATAATAATAATAATAATAATTACTATTTAATAAACTACTTACCTTGAGGATAGTCCAATCAGGATTTGTTTTTTACTTCAAAGTCCTACTATTCCCATTGGCACAAGAAATGTTGCATGCCTTCATAGCTCTATGATAAACAAAATATTCATGTCAATAATATGTTCATGTAATAAAATAAAAGCAAATATTACAAATTAAATTAAATAAAAGTTTACGCACGTATTTATTGAGGCCACTGTAACACCCCCGTTATTCGTGTTAAGCCTTTAAGTGGTTATGTGTGTGCTATATATGTTAAGTTTGACCTTAGATGTGTTGTAAAGGGCTAAGTGGGACTTGTCAAGTGAGAAATCCTTTCCTGATGCATGAGCACGACAGTGCTCATGTATCAGCATGCCCGTGCTCAAGATGCGTGCCTTGTGGCTGTCTGAGTCACAAGCACGGCTATGCTCAAGGGGAGCACAACAACGCTCAAGGGGAAATGCGCTCGTTGACGGTGATGTTGTGAGCCCGTGCTTAAGTGAGCACGATCTCGTGCTCATGTTAAGCACGATCGTGCTTAAGAGGAGCACGACTGTGCTCGGGTCTGAAGTTATAAATAGAAAGCAGTTCACGAGGGTTTCGAGTGAAAACCCCCTTTTTGGCACATTAGGAAATCCTAGTGTGACAGAAACCTCTTCCCTTCCCTTTCCCTTGAACCCTTTGAAGTTCTTGGTTATCTTGAGCCCGTTTGGGAGAGAAGTCACGCGCTAGTGCCAATTAAAAGGTAACGGGTTGGCCCTCTATTAATCTCTTTCCTTTTTCTTGGATTTGGGATTAATTGGTTAATATTTTCATGTTTGATCAAGGCTTGGGAAGCTTGTCGAGCCGCTCGAGGGAACGCTTTTAGTTTGCCCGCATCGTCGTTGTTGGGAATTTTCATACCAGATATGGAGAGAAGGGCTAGTATGAACATGTAGGATATGGGGTAGCGTAAGATGAAGGGTTAACCCATGACCCTATTTGCTTGCTATATGTTTAATTGATGTCTTGCTAAATGCTTGTTCATGATAATGATATTTGGCATGCTTATTGTTATTGTATTTGATGATGATGTTTTATGAGGATGATGTTGTATTGCTTTGATGATGATATTGATATGGATGATTGATGCGGCTATTTGTTGATGATGTGTTTAATAAGAGATCAATGTTATAAGACATTAAAAGATGTTAATAATGACGAATGGAATTAAGGGATAAAGTCCCAATTGTTCAGAAGACTTGAACAATAGTAATGAGAGGCAAGGTTATTACTCAGAGGCTTAGTTAAGACCCTATGAGTGATTCTTGAGTGTTTAGGGACATTAATAACAAAACTGGAATTAAAGGATTAATTCCCCAATAGATGCAAGACATGGAGATTTATTAAGAGTAATGAAATTGCTGTGGATGGTTAGTAAAAGCCAGTAGGATTGATCTTTGAATGCCCAAGGAAGCTTAGCAAGGGTTCTTCAACTCTTCTGCCCAGAAACAGTACAACCATGCTTCAGTAAGCAGGACCGTGCTCAACAGTCAGAACGACTATGCTTGACTTACCAGTCAGCACGCCCGTGCTGGGGGAAGCACGACCGTGTTCCCCTAGACAGAACAGAACGTAGAAAACAGAAACATGGGTGTTTCACCCCAATTGTCCCCAATGATATAATAAGACACTAAACGAAGTAAAGACAAGCTAGATCACTTAATGAAGATTGACTTACATAGATAATTAAATAACAAACGTTAAGATGTTAATGTTGTACCTTGGTAGCCGAGTGACCAAGGGGACCTTGATGCTTATTGGTCAAGGTGTTGAGCTCTGGTGCTTATTGGCCAGTGTTAAAAGATATTATACCTTGGTAGCCTAGTGGCCAAGGGGACCTTGATGCTTAATGGTCAAGGTGTTGAGCTCTGGGGCTTAACGGCCAGAATGTTAATTAAAGGTTGATAATTAAAGATTAAAGATGATGCTAACTTTGGTGTTTATTGGCCAAAGACGTTGAACCATAATGAATGGTGTTGATGGAGGTGGTGATCGACGGTTGTTTGTTTGCATCCATGCACTCATACACAAAGTTGTTGGGGGAGGTAGAGCAACTGGGGAGGTCGTCCGAGAGTAAGGCGATCTGGCCGTCCGCGGTAATTCAGATGAATCGTGTACGCCAACATAACTTTGCCGTACAAATTTAATCTTTTTGTTAACATCAAAACTTAAGAGAATATTTTAACCATAACCACTTTGGCTCCAACAGAAACTCCTTTACATGTTGTAAAAGAAAAGTCAGATACCAAATTTGAAAGATATCAAACACAATGTTATCAAAACCGGACCAAACCGGTAGGTTCGACCGATTGGACCGGGAACCGGGCAGATATCCGTTTGGAGCAAGCACAAAACTGCTCCTGTAATAAACCGGTGATGAACAAGAGAAACCGGTGAAAACCGGCGGTTCACTCGGTTCGGCCGGTTTGCTGAATTCTGTTGGATCTGCATTCAATTTCTTGCTCAGTGATGCTGCGTTAATACAGAGAATGGGCTGAGAGGGGACATACTTACAGAAAAGGAGAGAACGAGTTGAAAGGGGACAACTTACAGAGAAAAGGGCGGAGGAAGACGAAAATGAGTTACATGGTGGAGGACGACAAGTGACAAAGATGGAGGAGTGACAGATGGATTACTGCCGAAATGAGGGTGAGAGGAAGACGATCTGAATGAAGAAGAGAATGAAAATTGAGTGTGGCGCTGAGAGTGTCGAAAGGAGAAAGGAGGACGAGTTACATGCACTGAAGTTGTTGGATGCGGCACTGAAAGGAGGGGTGACGACTCTGTACATAATAGAATTAGGGAAGAGATCTAGGGTTTGTTAGTTGCAGAAATGAGTTGGGCCTATTCAGATTGTTTTTTTTTTCTTTTTTAATGCAAATGGGCCTAAATCAACCCTTTTATTATTTGTTTTTGGCAGTTGGACAAAAAACATAGAAAGAAACTTTGGGCTGATAGGTCCTTGATTTTATTTTTTTTTTGTTTTTTTGTTACACTTTTGGGAGGTAATACCAAAATTATTCTTGTAAATTTATTAATATATATTTTAAAAAAATATAAGAATTTAAATTTTATGCTCATATTACTTAATATGTTATTTTAAAATTTTAAAAATATTATTTAATTATTATTGGTTCAACCACGATCAGACCATTGAACCTCGAACCGGTGCCTTCACCGGTTCAATGACCAGTCCGGTTTTAAAAATATTGATCAAACAAGAGAGAAATATGTACGCCATTAAAAAATTGAAAATTGTGACAGCAAATAAAACCTATAGATCTGTGAAAGGATCACTCAAAGAATGGTTGTTGCCCGTAACAAAATCAAATACTCAAACATCGTCACTCTCAAACATTATTTTGAGTTTGCTTCAATACAAGCACTCTCCAATAGGGACAAGCAAAAGGAGAAACACTGATATGACATAACATCCTGTAGTGGAGAATTGAACCTCGTTCAAAGCTTGAGGAGAGCAACAAAAAAAAATACACAAGGGATAAAAAACAATAGTTCAGTCAAGATAAAAAGTGTCAAAAAAATGACAATGGCATGAAGAACAATGTTTACACATACGTAATAAATTCATTTTAGTTTCCCACATGCTTGCAATGTATTCTATTGTGATTTGTGACCGAATGCTCAAAAATTATAAATTTTAAAAATAATCCTCTTTAATTTTAACTGTGTAAACTCTGGTTGTAACACCCCAGTTTTTACACCTGAGTAATTATTTTATTTGGATGTTATATTTATTTTTTGTTTATGTGGTTTAGTTTAAGTAATTATATTACTCTTTTTAAATTATTTTATTGGGTTCATTAGCATCGACTTATTTCAGTGTATTCACGCTTACTAGACAATAATTTTATGTTATTGTCACTATTAGTATTTGTTTAGAAAAATATTTTAAATGATATGCGTGAAAGAAAATTATTTTCATATTTTACTCTATTTGATTTTGATTTTAGATTTGAAAATATGTTGGTTTGACATTAATCAGAGATTAAATATGGGATCGTGGATTTTCTTAGTTGATCAATTCAACTATTAATCTCTACTTTATTTCAAATTTTGAAAGTATATATTTGTCATCCTTTATTTTTATATTCAAAAACTAGATACGTGTTTATTTTTAGACTCGATATTTACCACTTATTCTGTACCTACTATTACTGATCACAATTCACTTTCCTCCTTGTATCTCCCTTCCCTGTACGCAGACCCCCTCCCCCTTTCTTTTTCCTTCTTTTTCTCTCTTTCTCTCTTCTTTCTCACTTCTTCTTCTTCCTTCCCCCTTCACAATTCATCTTCCTTCTCCTCCAACCTAGATCGCGCCGCCACCTTGCACCACTGCCGGCCGCCGCTCGCTGCACGAGGGGAGACGACAGCGCCGCTGTCTTGCGCGTGTTCGCCCTCCGCCGCCGCGCAAAATGTGCCTTCCACCGCGAAAAACGCCATCTCCGCCGCGTCAATCCGGTAAGCCACCATCTATGGTGGTTTTTGTACATAATCTTCTTAGTTTAAACTTATTCTTCTTCTCTTTAAGCACACTATCTCTTTTAACTCAGTCACTCTATAACCACCTTGGACCACCGCCGCGTCGCCGGAGCCGCCACACCCACGTTTGGCTGTCGTTTCCTTTCCTCTTCACCTTGGGTAAGAGTTTTACCCCTAACCTCTTCTCTTTTGTAAATCCCTAAATTGATTTTGAAAATGCTAACCCTAGCTCTTCGATTTCATACTGTGATTTGAAATTAAAATTTGTTTTTATGCAATTGGGACTGTAAATTAGTGCTCTATTAAGTCAAATTTATTATCCTTTGATCAAATGATTTTTCCCCAAATTGTGTTAAAGAACCCTAAGCCCCAAATTTGATTTTAAGTTGAAATTAGTTTTGTTTTGTGAAATTAAGTATGTAAGTAAACTGATTTAAGGTTATGGATGTTGAATAATTGATTTGGTGAATTGTCTGTTTGTTATCATGCTTGGTCTGTGTCTCTGGGACGTTGAACGTGGCTATGCTTGCTTGGTGGAGTAGATGGTTGCACTCTTGGAGCTAATGTGAGCGTTATAGACGAAGATCTTTCACTTGTCTTCAAGAGGTAAAGGGAGTAAGCCTGAGGAGTTATAGATAATCATATGTTATTTTAATCTTGTTTGTAAGATTGTCTGTCGTGTTTGTTCGGTGGCTTTTGGTTATGACTGTCTAATTGGTTATGTGATTGATGTGGTGTATTGAGTTAATTGGTTATAACTGTGGTGCATGCTATAATTGTGTTGTATGGGATTATCTGTTTGGGTGATTGTTTGATTGAAAGCCTGACCGTGGTCAGTGCTCAATTAATTTAAAGATAAAAGCTTTAAAAACTTGAGGAAATGTTTAAAGAATTTGATTGAAGGAAGTGGAAGTAGATTTTGAAAATCATCTTATTTTGGTAATGTTTTCGGTAAGAGATTGATTAATGAGTCATGAGGAGGATGAAGGATTGAAAATATTTTAGTATTGTGAATCTTTATGTAAGAAATTCCATTTTTATTATAGTGTTATTTTAAGAAATTAATCTTCGAAAATAACTTAATTACGTTGTTAGAAAATTATTTGAGTGGACAAGTATTGACGGCAAGTAATTCTAAAGTGGCAGTACGTATTTTTAAAGATTGAGCCTCAAGTGACTTTCTTTTTGAAAAAATAAAGTTTTCAGAAAGGAGTATTAGTGACTGATGATTTTCCTGAAAGATTTCTCATTTGAAATAAATTTCCGAAATCAAGTTTTACTCAATGAAGTTACTTCCAACAACTTGGATAGGTTGTGGAGAATTTGTTTTGAATTTGTTTTTCACAGAACGAAAAGCAGTGTAAAAGTTAAATCATGGAACTTAGTAATCGAGACGTCGGGGTACTAATGTTCTTGCGGTGTTATGCACGTGGTGTCCTTTGGACTTTGAGGTCTTGTAGACTTGGTGTCTACTGTATACGTGGTGTATACTGTGTTAAACATTTAAGATGTTTTCTATTACCACGAACCTATGACTGGTGCATCGGTCGAGAGGTGTCGTGATTGAGCACTCGGATTTTGAGGTCCTATGTTTTAATGAAAGTTTTAAAGATGTATAAAACTATGATTGGTCATAAGCTTTTGAGCTTCGGCAAGGAAAGATTGAACACAAAGAAAAGTGTCGAGAACAAAGTGTTTTTGCATGCATTTGGCAGACGTGCCCACGGTTTTATGTGTGAATATCTTGCGGCGTCAGGTATTTCATGCTACGGTTTCTTTCATTGTGCCCTGGTTGGACAATGAACCCCATCTACGGTTTTATCACTGTACCTTGTTAGTTGACAGTGTATAAAATTACTGTGCCTCGTTTGTTGACAGTATGTATTGGGGATGGTTGTGTGCCTTTGCCTTGTATGGCAATCGAGTCTGATCAACTCATCTTTGTTGGAATATCTCATGAGATTAAGTACAAATTTAGATGATATATATGAAGTGGTCATGCATAGTTTTTTAAATGACGTTGTTTAGGGTGTGAAACCCATTGATAAACTATTTGCCTTATTATGAATACTTGTGTTGTCATCAATATATATGTTTTCTTGTGTCGCGCATGTGGTTATCTTATAAAACTCATATATTGGTAACTCACCTTTATATTATTTTGCGCGGTCTTGTGTCGTACCTTGGAATGTGATTGCAGATGATGAAAAGAGGATTCCAGCTTCACTAGGGGACATTAGTCCCAATTCTTGAAGATGTCATATGTCAGTCATCGGTCATAATGGTGAGAATCGTGGGAGTTTTCCCTATAAATAACTTTTGGAACGACCAGCTTAGGTTTTTTTTTTCCGAGATGTTATAGATTTTTGATAGTATGTATCAGTATGGCTCGGAGAGCCTTTATTATGAGTGGACTGTTTATGGCCCGGAGGGCTTTCGAATGGAAATCTAAGATTTTACTTTTGATCATGAATAGTTTGTTGATGTAATTATTTTTAGAATATTACTATCTTGATGTATTTTGTATGACTGGAATTTCTGGGCTGAAAATATAAATGTTTTAGCAGGTGTTTTAAATTCTGAGATGTAGAAATTACAGAGGAGACTATGTCGAAATTTTTGTAAAAATTCTAGCTTCTTTTATTAAAGTTTTGACTTAGGTTTCGAGTCGAAAAATTTTTTTATATACATGACCAGAACCTATTTAATGATAGGTGAAAATGTGTCGTTATAAACTTAAAATAAGTTTAAGTTTTACACAATCATAGGAAAAATTTTATACCAGGTTTAGGACATTTATATACTTATATAAATTATTTTCCGAAAGCAACCAGCAAATTAATATTTTATTTATTTCCACACGTGTTACGTAGTAATGCCCAAGGGGGTGTTACACTGGTCATTATATTTAGGCTCTATTTGGTAAAAACTAGCGGATAAGCTTACTGGTAGGAAATGAGCTTATAGCAGATAGTGGATAAGCTAACAGATAACAGATAAACTAGCAGATTGGATTTGAAGTGTTTGATAAAACTAGCGATTGAACTAACTGGTAAATATAAAATTACATATTAATTTTATATATATATATATATATAAATTATATTATTTATATTTTATTTTAAAATATTATCACTTTTGATACTTTAATTTATTTTAAATTATTTATCATATCAAAATTAAAATATTAATTTTAAATTTTAATATGAATTTAATTTTAATTATTTTTAATAAATAAAATGGGATAATAAAAATAAGTGATATATTGATATGATTTTCATATAAATTTATTTTTTATAGATAAAATTATTAATGATAAGTCAGGAATTTAATTAAGATAGTATGGATAAAAATGAAAGAAAAATGATAAGTTATAAGCTATAAACTCAAATGCTACTTCAAGTAATGTCTGAAAAAATGCTATAAACTAGTGAAAAACGCTATAAGCTAGTTTTAAAACAATTTGAAAAGGAAAAAAAAAAGTTTTAAAATAATTATAAAACATGATTAATTTTTTATCAACTATAAGTTATCTGCTATAAGGTAGCAAATTTGGTAAGCCAATTATGAACTTAAAAGTTTATAAAAATTGATATATATTTACATATAAATGTCACCTTCATATCATTTAAAAAAACCTACAACCCACAGCACGCGTCACATTCTAGGGTTTAGATTAATTTTGAAAGAATTGATTTTAAAAGAGTTAATTCTAAAAAAATCATAGTTAAAACATTGATTTGTAATTGATAATGATATTTTAATAGTGAGTTTAGAATAATATAAAGAATTTTGAGGTATAAATATAAAGAATTTTGTAGATCTCTCACCTTGACTCAATTATTTTCAACGGAAAAACTAGAAATTTTTAATTCTCCTAAAATCAATTCTACCAATTCAGAATAATTTTTTTCAACAGAATTTTTATAAACATGCACTTTAAAATCCCCAAAATGAAAATCACTATTGAATGACCCAAAATCTAAAACAAACAAGTACAGGGAGAGCATTTCCGTCGGGATGCCTATTAAGCACCAATTCTAATAAGCATCGCTGCTTACATTTGAAGACCCGTTGGAGTTGAATTGACGGGGGGTGTTTATGGAGCTTAGTTGCTTAAATAAGCATCAAGTCTTAAAATTTGATGTGGGCCATGTATTTAATTTTTTAATGAAACAAAATGCTTGGGAAATAAACTGTCCGTTGGGGTAAATTTTGTGAAGTAGTCGTTAGGGATACAGGGATAGCCGTTGGGGAAAAATAGCCGTTGAGTTTTTTCTTAATTTTAAGATTACAATACCAATCAAAATGTGTATAAATATGTTCAACTTCACATGTGTATAAATATGTTCAACTTCTTCAACTTCAAATTATTTTACACAATCAAATCTCTTAATTTTCTTTCATTTATTCTCATATACTCTCGAAAAAATTCTCCTCTTTTTTACTCATATATTGTGTCAAAGTTCTATATCATCCAATTTTTTTTATTCACATACTCTCAAATCCTCAACTTCCACTTTTATTTGTTTTCATCCAATGGATGCAAACCAAATCAATTCCTTATTAAATTGGATGCAAAATTATCAAGCTCCCACTAATCCAAAATTTCCTCGTCCTCCACTTTTACCAAACCCACAAAATAACTCAAATATAGACAATATTCATTTTCCAACGGGCCCATTTGCATATCAATTTCCCATGTTTCAATCACCACCAACTAACCCTACCATGGAGCATGGGACTTCAATCGGTACAAGTAGTAGGCAATCTTTTGAAAAAGAGCAAGAAGCGGCATCTAAGTGTGCGGCAGAATCTCAAACTCCATCGTTTTCTATGCAAGTCGGGTTGGATAACATTACATTTGATGAAAAAGAAGAACAAGCAACTCAAAAAAAAAAAAAAAGAGCAAGGTTCAGCCCGGAGGAAGATCGGCTTTTGATTCAAGCATGGCTAAATGTTTTGGGCGTGATAATTAGCAAGATTGAATTTGGTTTTAATTATGTAATTTCATCATTTTAATATTTTAATTTTGTAATTTCATCATTTTTAATCTCATCATTTTAATTTAATTCCATCATTGTTTTAATTTTTATTACAAGTTTCGTAACTAATTTTTAATTTTGTATTTAATAATAAAATTATTACAAAGGAATTTCGTAATTTTTATAAATTATTATTTGAAAAATCAAATAATTATGACATAATAAATAAAGTATTGATGAAATGTAAATATGTGGGACTATTGGTAGGGCTCATTTAGAAACTTTTGTCAAGATGCTGGGTTGGAATATTGTAAAAAGGAAAAATGAATGATATGTAATGGTGGAATCCATTTAAAGAAAAAATGGGGTGCTGGGATGGACATGCTCTCTGATATACATAATTTTGCCGACGTTGCTCTCTTTGTCGTTTCACTGTCATCTTCTGAAAGTGCTAGTCCTTTCCTACTTTCCAGTCTGCATTGCAATTGTTTCTGACGTTGTGACTGTGTCTTCATCGTTTTTGTGAGTTCCCTAGGAAATGTGGAAGACCAAGAGCAACTTGGCAATGAGAACGGATTTTCAAGATGAAGCAATCCAATTGATTAGGTCTGATTTCAGGGACCTGAGCCTAGCTGCTAATAAGCTCGCCCAACATGTCACCAAACTTGGTGTCTCTTGGAGTCTCAATCCTCGAATTAATCGCTTCCATTGCTGCTATGTATGTAATCTACTCTAACCTCTCTGTTTCATATGGGTTTACTGCAGAAAATAGTTAGAGTTTTGTTCAAGTGGGTCGGTCTCTAATTTCTCAACTTCCTCCATTTTTTGTGTGGGCCTTTGTTTTTTGTATGTTTTGAAGTGAGTGCTATTCATTCAGTCTTCATCATTAGTGCTTAATGTCAATTGCAGAAGAGCCCTAGCCTACTGGAAGGAATGAATCTCTTACATGTATTGTCATTGGGTTTAATTCCATGTCAGTTACTGTTATTTTGTTCTCTGTTAGGGGTGGATAATAACATAGCTATGCATTTGTATTCTTTAACTTTGACTGTGACATGTTTGGTAAACAGCTTAATTAAGTGCTTATTCAATAAGCTTTTTTAAAATGAGCTAAAAAAGAACTTATTTTCATAAGTTTTTCTAATAAGTTTATTGAAATAAACTAAAATAAACCTTATAGAAAAATTATAAACTATTTTCATAAGATACTATTATCATAAAAGAATTTCGATCCTCTTTTTTTTTTTTTTTTTTTGTCCTCTCATGTATTTATTTATCCCATGAAAGAGAAAAAAAAAATGCTTTTATATGTGAGATCTATTCAGATTTTGTTTTTATCTTTTTTCTTGTAGAAAAATGCTAAATAGTGCGAACCTAAATTCGTGAAACAGTCTACGAAGAGAAATAACGGATCCGGATACCCCGACTTTTTGGTGGGAAAAGTCAGATGACTTTAGTGTATTTTGGGAGATAAAAAGGTGAGAGAAAAATAGGAGATAAGATGAGAGAAAATAATATAGGAGAAAGATAGAGAGAAAGTCAGGTGACCTTTCCCACCAAAAAGTCAGGGGATTGGATCCAGAAGTAACAGTTTTGCATCTTAGTACTGAGTCTGACATTTTCTCTCTCCACGACTACTATCCGCTTTTTGATTGGTTGGTCTTTTTTCATACTGTCTTTTACGAAATGTGGTTCGTACCACATAACACTATTGTTTCTTATAACATAAGAGAAAACAATATGAGAAAAAAAGGCAAGAAACTCAGTCCATTATAAAAATGACATCTTAAGATGTTTTTAGAACACACAAAAAATACAATAATCATATGAGACCCCATAATACGATCATATAGAGATCTGATAATTTGGACAAAAGAATTGTTGTCCAACACCATAGATCTATATGGTGCAACACTTGTTTATTATTTTATTTAATCTATTTAATTCTTTAGCTCAAAACTGTCCCTATTGTGTCAAATTTTGATGTCAAAAATATAATTTCACCTATCATATATTACATATTACATCATAGATAGAATAACAGAATTTTTTTTTCTAACAACTGAGTTAGACAACTATACGGGACAACCCGTATATATGAACAATGTTTCGCCTTTTTTTTAAATTCGTTTTTTTTAAATATTTAGCTTTTTTTAGTACTAACATTTTTGGTTAATTAGGTGAAAATATTTGGTTAATCACGTACAAATATTTGGTTAATTCAGTTCATTATATGGTTAATAGGTCATCCTGAAACTTACAATCATTTTCCACAACCATGTAAATATTTGGTTAATCACGTTGAAATATTTGGTTAATTCAGTTCATTATATGATTAATAGGTTACCCAGAAGCTAGACGATCGGTTAACCATATAATTAAATAAATTAACCAAATATTTGCAAGTAATTGATCAACGGTTATGTTATTCTAATATCTAAGTTAGACAACGTTCGGTGACAACACTACATGACAGTGGGGATTTTGTAATTTTATCCATGTACAGTGAAATTTTCGTAACAAATAGTGCATGGACAGTGAATAAACAGTGAATGAACAGTATATTTTCGGATTTTTTTTAAAAGTATTTAGCTCTTTTAAAAACTTGGTTATTTGATCAATCAATTATGATATTCGGACACCCGGGATTGACACCCGGGTGCGACACCAAAACACTGTAGCGCTACAGTAGCGTACTGTAGCAACCTCTTTTCTTTTTCTTTTTTTTTTCCCAGATTTTGCCTTTTTTGTATAAAAATAAAAATTTAGTTTTTTTGATACTAATATTTTTGGTTAATTACGTGCAAATATCTGATTAATTCAGTTTATTATATGGTTAACGGGTTTTTTTTTGGGACAAATTTCGACTTTTTTTAAAACCAAAACACGTGGTTAATCCTTTGAAAATGGTTGGTTAATTCAGTGTATTCTGTGGTTAATCGGTTATCCTGAAGCTTACAATCATTTTTCACAACCATGTAAATATTTGATTAATCACATGCAAATTTCTGGTTAATTCAGTTTATTATATGGTTAATGGGTCTTCTTTTTTCTTGGGACAAATTTCGACTTTTTTTAAAACCAAAACACGTGGTTAATCCTTTGAAAATGGTTGGTTAATTCAGTGTATTTTGTGGTTAATCGGTTATCCTGAAGCTTACAATCATTTTTCACATCCATGTAAATATTTGATTAATGACATGCAAATTTTTGGTTAATTCAGTTTATTATATGGTTAATGGGTCTTTTTTTTTTGTACAAATTTCGACTTTTTTTTAAAAACAAAAACACGTGGTTAATCCTTTGAAAATGGTTGGTTAATTCAGTGTATTCTGTGGTTAATCGGTAACTCTGATGCTTCAACCATTCTATATGGTTAATCACGTGCAAATATTTAGTTAATTCAGTTCATTATATGATTAATGGATTAACAAAAAATGTTAGTATTTAAAAAAAAACAAATTTTTTTTTTATAAAAAAAAGTCAAAATTTATAAAAAAAAAAAAAAAAACTACTGTAGTACCACAGTGTCCGGGTGTGACACTCTGGTGTCGCACCCGGGTGTCCGAATATCTGCTCTGGAATGAATTTACACATTTCCACACTCTGATCCATATATCATATTATTTATCATGTGCACACAGAACACGTGGGGCCAACTCATCCATATCAATCATGTTTTCCTCCTTTTAAATTCATTCATTCATTCCTTTTATTTCCATTTTTGACAAAACCCACCAACCCCACCAGCTTCCAAAGCCAACCCATCATCCATGGCAGCATCTTCTACAGACACATCCTCCAAGCAGCAGCTCCCACTGAAACAAATCCCAGGAAGCTATGGCCTTCCCTTCTTCGGACCAATCAGCGACAGGCACGACTACTTCTACCACCAAGGTCGTGACAAGTTCTTCGCTACGAGAATCCAAAAATATAACTCCGGTCATCAGAATCAAATATTTGCACGTAATTGACCAAATAATCAAGTTTTTAAAATATATTTTTAGAAATAAAATGTTCCATTATATGATTGAAGCCAAAGTAACCAAAAATATTATAATAACTTTAATTATAATTATAATTATGAGAAATTTGCAATCAATACCATTATGTAAATTATTATCATTGATTAATGTTTATATGAGTTAATTTTATTAAAAAAAATCATATCACAAGTTCCCAATTTTAAAAAAGTAAGATTTTTAAAGAGTGTATTATATTGGTGAATATTTATTTATATGTTTTAACAAAGATATAAATTATACAAGAAAACTTATTTGTCAAAAAAAAAAACCTTATTAATTTATGGATTGTAAAAGGTAAATATATATTAAACAAAGATGAAAATTTTGAATGAAAGTGTAATAAGATTTAAATATAAATACTTACATGATATTGAATTATTTTTTTACACAAAAGCACATTGATTTATAACATATAAATAAATAAATAAATAAATAAATAAATAAAAATATAATTTAATTTCCTAAAAATAATAAAATATTAGATAGTGATGAATATTTTATATATGAGTATATAATTGATTCAAAAACAACTTATATTAATTTTTTTATAAAATATATTAATAGTTTTTTTTCAATAATAAAATTAATAGTTAAAATATATAGTAAGAACAAGAATAAACATTGAGCTTCGCTTGATTTGTCTTAAATTAGGAGATTAATATATATATTGATTAGGGAATCTTACTGTTTGTGAAAATATAAAACAAAGCAATATATTGAATATTCAATGTTCAAAGAATGTCAATATCCCTTTTCCCATATAGAAATTGTTCTATTAAAATTCAAGTTGCTCATATGTTGAATTATGGAATCATTTCACTTTTCTTATTTTATTTTTTCAAATCTCTTTAAAACGAGGAGAATAGAAGTATCAAATTTAATTGAAAAGTCACCAATGTCGTACAAATAATCAAACTTAATACTGATCGGGAACATGTATTTAATGACAATTTAATCATCTGTAAAAAAAAAATTAGGATTGTGAATAGAAGCATTAATGCTAATATTTTTCACATCCAAAATATATGATTGCGATTAATTAACATCGAATTATCTAATACAGTATCTTGAAATACATTAGGAACATTATTTGGCAGCCTATGCTCTAATTTAAATCAAATTTTTAACGATAGTCAGGCTTTTAATAGCTCGGATTATCTTATACATTATTGCCTGATATGCCGATTAGTCATTAATATTCATTTTAATATGTTATAATTTCAATGAAATCAAATTGGAACCTAATATTAAAATTTGGGGGAAAAAATTTTAGATGTCGTTTGATCTAGATCGATTGAAAACAAAGGGTGACTACTCAATGTATAGAGCATTAAAATTTAACCAAAATAGGAATCAAGCATTTAAAGTGTTGCTTAAAAATATTTTGAATTTGAAAATGTTTGACATTTAAATCATTCATTAAAATAATTGATTAAATATATTAAGAAATCAATCATCAATCAATAACTGTTTGCTTAAAAACAGTTAAGTGATCAATCATTAAAATAATTGATAGAATTTTTTGAAGAGATCAATCATAAAAAAATATCTTCTTTTTTTTCTTCAAATCATTAAACAATATCTTGAATTTGAAAATATTTGACAATGAGATCAATCATTAAAAGAATTGATTAAATATATTCTGGAATCAATAATCATTCAAATATTATGTTTCCAGTATATTATACTTAATAAAGAAAATTTGAAAGCCAGGTAGTGTGATTTCGAATTATCAAACAATAACACAATCAAGTATAATCCGAGTATCAAAATTAATTCTTAAATCACCAATGATTGTATAAATATTCAAACTTGATACTGATTTGGAACATGTTTTTAATGATAGTCTAATCCTCTATACAAAAAATATTAATGTGAATAAAAGCATTGATGCTAATATTTTTTCACATCTGCGATTAATTAATACTGAATTATCTTATACAATATTTCAAAATTGTCAATTATATTAGGGACCTTATTTGGCGGTCCATGCTCTGATTTAAATAAGGTTTTTAATGAAGGCAATACTTTTAATTGCTTGATATACTAATTAATCATTATTATTCATTTTAATAAGTTATAATTACAATGAAATCAAATCGAAACCTCACATTAAAATCTCTACTATAACTTCTTTTGTATTTTATCGTTAATTCTACGTTAGTGACAAAAATTATCTCATAATAGATCAACTATTTATAACGTCCAATAACAATTATTAACTTACTACGTGTTGAGCCTATAAAAAAAAAACTTACCAAGTGTTGAACAATATCATCAACATTTAAATAAATCAAAAATTTCAAATTTTATGATATAAATATATTTAAAAAATTAATATTAAATATAATTAATCTATACAATTTTTCATAAGCAATACATACCACTCATGTATGGCACAGATCACTATTATTTTATACCTTCAGGCTTCAATTATAATTTATCAATTATTTTATGCTCTTAACTATAATTTATTTTGTATTTTATCAAGTGTTCTACATTAGAGATAACAAATAATCTTATAATTGATCAACTATTTATAACATTCAATAAAAATAAGAAACTTTGTAAATATTGTACTTTATCATTCACATTTGAATAAATAATTTTTTTAATATGTTATTGTCTATATTTGAAAATAAAATATATTAAAGTTGAGAAATTTTTATTCAATTTTTCATAAGTCATATATACCCGTGTATGACATGGGTCAAGAACACTAGTACATTACATGTTACATCATAGGCTATTAGATTTTTGGGCCTAACTCAATCCCAAAAGCTAGCTCTTAGGATGAGGATTGTCCATTACTTATAAACTCTTATTAGAGACTATCTCTAGTCAATGTGGGACTTGGGTTTTTCCCAATACACCCCCTCACGCCCAGCACTATTGGGCTTGGTGCGTGAATAATATGGTGGGTGGCCTAATAATGGATCTAGGATAGCTCTGATACCATATTAGATTTTTGGGCTAACTCAATCCCAAAAGCTAGCTCATAGGATGAGGATTGCCCATTACTTATAAACTCTTATTAGAGACTATCTCTAGTCAATGTGGGACTTGGGTTTTTCCCAATATAGGCAGAATAATGTGCCATTTGAACATGCATTTTTAATGTTGAAATAAAATATTATTTTGTTGGACCTTGCGTGCCTGTGTCACCTACCAACATTATGAATTTATGCATTTCCACACCCTGATCCATATATCATATTTATCATGTGCACACAGAACACGCGGGGCCAACTCATCCATAGCAATCATTTTTTCCTCCTTTTAAATTCCTTCATTCATTCCTTTCATCATTCATTCCTTTCATTTCCATTTTTGACAAAACCCACCAACCCCACCAGCTTCCAAAGCCAACCCATCATCCATGGCAGCATCTTCCAAGCAGCAGCTCCCACTGAAACAAATCCCAGGAAGCTATGGCCTTCCCTTCTTCGGACCAATCAGCGACAGGCACGACTACTTCTACCACCAAGGTCCTGACAAGTTCTTCGCCACGAGAATCCAAAAATATAACTCCACGGTCATCAGAACCAACATGCCACCAGGTCCCTTCATTTCCTCCAACTCTAAAGTCGTTGCTCTACTCGACGGTTCTTCCTTTCCGATCCTCTTCGACAACAACAAGGTCGAGAAACGCAACGTCTTCGAGGGAACCTTCATGCCCACCACAAACTTCACCGGCGGCTACCGTGTCTGTGCATACCTAGACACTACTGAACCCAACCATGCCATCTTGAAACGCTTCTTCCTCAACATAGTCCTTTCAAAAAAAGACTCTTTTGTCCCTCTCTTCAGGAACACGGTCTCCGAGTCCTTTCTGGAGCTCGAAGACCAAATCTTCGGGAAGAGCGGGAAGGCGGATTTCAACGCCGCCTTCGCAGCCTCCTCCTTCAACTTCATGTTCCGTCTCCTCTGCGAAAACAAGGATCCGTCGCAGACAAACCTCGGTTCCGATGGTCCAAAACTCTTGGACAAGTGGTTGCTCTTTCAGGTTGCTCCACTTGCAACCCTTGGCCTCCCCAAGATCTTCAACTACGTTGAAGACTTCTTGATCCGAACCGTTCCATTCCCCGCGTGCCTCGCCAAGTCGAGTTACAAGAAGCTCTATGATGCTTTCTCGAAAGAGGCAACGAAGGTGTTGGAGGATGCAGAGAAGGTTGGGATCAAAAGAAGCGAAGCTTGCCACAACCTTGTATTCATGGCGGGTTTCAACTCCTACGGTGGGTTGAAGAATCAGCTCCCGATTTTAATCAAATGGGTAGGTTTGGGTGGTGAGAATCTACACAAGGAGCTTGCGGATGAGATAAGGAGCGTGGTTAAGGAAGAGGGTGGTGTCACTCTCGGTGCATTGGAGAAGATGAGTTTGGTGAAATCTGTTGTGTATGAAGCTATGAGGATCGAACCCGGGGTGCCATATCAGTATGCAAAAGCGAGGGAGGATTTGGTTGTAAAGAGCCATGATGCAGCTTTTGAGATCAAGAAAGGTGAGATGATTTTTGGGTATCAACCTTTTGCGACAAAGGATCCTAGGATCTTCGAGAATCCTGAGGAGTTTGTGGCGCGTAGGTTTGTGGGTATTGATGGTGCAAAGATGTTGAAATATGTGCTTT
This sequence comes from Echinosophora koreensis, assembly GCA_035048595.1. NCBI lineage: Eukaryota > Viridiplantae > Streptophyta > Magnoliopsida > Fabales > Fabaceae > Echinosophora > Echinosophora koreensis. The sequence goes on from JAPCYP010000096.1 coordinate 1,025,314, forward strand.
GGTCCAATGGGCCCGAAACTGAGGAACCTTCGCCGGATAATAAACAGTGTCCAGGGAAGAATCTGGTGGTGCTCCTGTGTAGGTTGTTCTTGGTTGAATTCTTCTTGCGTTATGATACATTTGCGTTTGAGTACAAAACTGTTGTTTTGGGTCCCGCTGTTACCATCACGTCTCTTACCAAGGCCTCTAGCTTTTGATTTTTGTCTTGTTTTGTTGTTTCTTCGTTTGTTTTTGGTTGGTTTCAAAATTTCCGAAGCACTTGTCAAGTTGATTTCAGTAGATAGAGATTACCTAGCTTTCTTATCATATTGTCTTTCCGTCAATATTATCTTCCTACATGATCTAAAATTTTATCTAACATTAAAAAAATATAATATAATAGTGATAAAATATTATTAGTAAGAGATACGATATATATCGTCAAAAAATAACAAAAAAAAAAAAAAAATACGAAAGATGAAAATGTGATAGGTGAACACTACAACAAAACGTACTTTTAACGACAATTATTATGACTTTTAGAGGCAATAATAATGGCCGCCAAAATCTTTACCGGCAATTATAAATTAGCCGGCTTATCCAGTGTCGCAAAAGCTTTCCCGGCCATTGTAGGAAATGCTGATAAAGACCCAAATAATTGTCGCTAAAAGTCAAAAGTTATAGCGACAATTATCAAAACCTTTAGCGGCAATTTTAATAGCCACTAAATATGATTTTAGAATTACTCTTCTAAGCTCATTTACCAGCGTTTTTTATTGCCACTAAAAGTTTTAACGGGCTTTTCACAACAATTACTATTGCCACGAAATATTAAGATTATTTGCCACTTAAAGAGGGTATGATGATTTGATTAACAAAAATTTAATGACAATAATATTTTGCTCATAGAACACTTCATGACATACAAATGTTCCAAATAAATCATACTAAAATTCATTTTATCAAAAAATACATATATTCCATTCCATTGAATTTTTTAAATTGCAGCTTCTTCTAACTTAGAAACTCATAGGAAAAAAAAAAACTTAGAAACTCAGAAAGAAATTTCCTCTTCTTTCCTGTTTGCACCACGAAAAAATGTCATTTACATGCAATAGGTTTACAAACATTTATCTTGGTACAAAGTACAGACCCAGTTACATAATAACATAAATTTGACCAGAGGAAACCTTAGTTTTACAATACTGCCCTTTTCTTTACTCAAAGTACTAGTCCTAAAGCCAAATCTAAAATTCCCAATACTGCTCATCATACAAGTTCCTAAATAAAAGAGCTTCTTAGTATGCACTTGACTAGAAATTACAAGCACAAAATAAATCAATTCCCCTCTAGAAAATACAAATCCAGAGAGTTATGAAGAAGAGAAAAATCTGTTACAAACAGAACTCACATTCAAACTTGGACCTCACTTGACTAGAACAAGATTTGCTTGTTGTCTCACCTTCATGCCCAAACTGGTTTCCATTTAGATGTCAGCCTTGCTAGCTCCTGCATGGGATCTAGTGGCACCTCAACCTGATATGCATCCCACAACAACTATAAAGAATGGAACTTACATATTCTAACATGGATTTCAACTAACCAATCTACAACAAGGACCCACAGCAAAAATATGGGTCCCGTCCAGTTCATGAAAGTTGATGAAAGAGGCAAAGAACAGTGACAGAACTATAAAGAATGGAACTTATATATTCTAAAGAATTTTGTGAAAGTGATGTGTAAGTTGGAGGTCTACAACTTTAAACAATTTGAATGAGTAATAAAAAAACATTGATGGTTGATGGTTCTAGGTTGCAGAAATAAAATGATTGAATTTAGTAAAGGCTAATATTAATCTTGAAACCAAGAATTCAAACTTTGTATTGCAATAGACATCCCAGATGAACAACCATGGACAAAGAAGCATTATTATTAGTTTGTCTATTATTGCAAATGAATACTAAAAGTGACACTAATGTGAACCAAATTAGCATTTTATCACAAAAAACAACCAAATGGGCAGGAAATAGCAGTTTTGCTTAAAACTAACTATAAGAGGTAATTCAAGATATAAATTAAAGGTTTTTGACTGGCACAATCATACTAACCTTAAACCTAACTTTGTTATCAAGATAAGAATGTGAGTCAACCATCATTTCTTTCAAAGGAACCCAATCAAGAGGTCTAGAAAGAGTTCGTTAGTATAAAGTATCACATAGATGATTGGATAGAAATTTTTAAAAACCCACATTGGCATTTAAAAGAGCATAGGATCTTACCTCTTTCTTCCCGAGATACATGGTTCAACATCGGAAAGACTTAATTCAACATATGATGAATAAACTCTCTCTTGAACAAATCACTAGAACCCAAAAAGACAAAAGTAAGTACCATAATAATTTATTTCCAGAATCCAACATTAGAAACCTTTAAGAAGGATTTGATAAAAGGTTGCTAATCATAGCATGTGAGATTTGTGAAGACTATAAAATACCATAAAACTTTATTAACAAAAGCATACAAAGGAATAAAAACATGTTGGTAAATATTACAAACCAAACTATTAAACTAATACTAGTAAATATCACTATATATCACTATATATACGGGGAACCTGTCGGACACACAAGGTGGGTTCTCCCTTCTCAACTAGGTTTTTTCCATTTACAAGAGTCAGGATTCGAACCCCTGACCACTTACTTAAGGTGCTCAAGTCCCTTACCATTTGGACCAACTACATGTTGGTATATATATATATATATATGGGTGCGGGGAGGAGTAGGTACTATAGTACCCGTACCCGTACCCGCACCCATACCCACTATTGTTTGTGGGTAATTACTTATACCCGCACTCATACCTATAAAGCAGATATTTATCATACCAACCGTGGGTATTTTTTCAGAATACCTAATAGGTAGGGTTTACATTGCCATCCCTATTCGTCTCTATTGTTTATTATTAGTGCTACTTTTCACTTTTGATTTGAGTGTCTTTGATTCTATGTAAAAAAAAAAAATTTGTTTTTTATTTCAAATTACATTTGTTATGGATTGGTGTCTTTATTTTTTTATTTTGGTTATTTCTACTATACCAAAAAAAAAATCATTTTACATTTTTTTTTATTTGGAATTGATTTCACGTTTTTAACGACACGTTAGTCATTTTTAAAATAGAAAGTTATTTGTACAACCAAATGGGACAACTTTTGAGACAACTTTTTATCAATGGTTAATGCAGTTCAAAATTGTGATGAATGATGTGTTGAACTTGGTTAATTGGTAATTGGTAAACATGTGGTAAATGGGTACCTGATTAACCATCCACTGAGCTGTATTAACATCCACTGATATACTCATTAATGGTTAATGCAGCTTAGTGGAAGTTAATGAGTTAATCATTTACTACATGTATACTCATTAACCAAGTTCGACACATCATTAACCACATTTTTAAATTACATTATCCATTGACAAAAAGTTATCCCAAAAGTTGTCTCATTTGGTTGTACAAATACTACAACTGTTTTTAAAACGTGTTTTCTCCATTGGGAATGATCTAAAAAAGAAGTATGGAGAATACTAAGAGCATTATTATTATTATTTTTTTTAGAGAACTAAGAGCATTATTTAAAGAGTAAAAAAATATATTCATATCAATTTATGTATTTAATATTTAAAAATTGATACACTTAATTTTTGAATAAAATATTTTCCTTTTAATCAAATTCCTTAATCAGTGTCTTTACATACCCAACCCAAAAAGTATTAGTAAATTTTCCTTTCAGCCTAAAGCCCATTTGGACTTTTGATGGATAAGATAGCAACCGGTTCCATGACTTCCATCATTATCCAATTGTGGATGTAGGTAAATATATGACTAACACACGCCCCACTATATATATACATGTATTGATTATTGGAATTATTTTTATATGGAGTACAACTAAAGAAAGTTCTTAAAAAAAAGAAAGAAAGAAAGACGTCAAAAAAAAAAAAAAACTAAAACTAAAGAAAGAGCAGATTGATTAAATTAGCAAGTTACCGATGGATCATTGGTTAATTATACTTAGATAAAGATTATATTCACTTACTAAATTATTTGATATTATCTATAATGTTGACATTTTTTTTTTTTTTTACAAATGTTGACATGTTATTATCTCATAATACTTCAACAGATGATCTCTATGAAGAGGGTAGTGAGAATACTGTGTTATAGTTGTCATTTTAATTTTAAAAAGTGCCTTTAATTAATTATAAGTACTCATGTGATAATTTGTGATTTATTGTGCATAAATTGGCATAAATAGGGTATCATAATTTGGATACCTTTCATGATCAAATTAATTCATCAATGAAAAATGGTAACTTATGGGCTAACTTCCCCATAATACCCCCACTACAAGAAAATGGTGAAATAGTGACCAAAATCAGCGACCAAATATAATCTATTACTAATTGCTACCGTTCTAGTGATCGATGTGATGGTTTTCAAAATTGGTTACTAATTGTCAAGCAACTATCGAATTAGTGACCAAAGTTGTTAGTCGGAAAACAATTGGTCGCAAATTCGGTCGTTAAGTGGTAAGTTATAAATACTTTATCAGATTCAGCCCATATATAATCACTAGTGCAGGAAACACTTTTAACGTCTGTTAAAAGTGGCTTTTAACGTCAAATAAACACCCGACAATTAAACAGCCGACGTAAAAAGTCGCACTTTTAACATTTGTTCACACTTTTAACGTCAGTTGTCTAAGAAACAGACGTTAAAAAATTATTTTTAACGTCTGTTGTACGCCACAACAGACGTTAAAGTTATCTTTTAACGTTTGTTGGATAAAAAACGATGTTAAAACTCATCACTAAAATATTGGTAGACTTTAAAAGATTACTTTTAATGTCTGTTTTACGCTCAACAGACGTTAAAGTTGTCTTTTAACGTTCTTTGGATAAAAAACCGAAGTTAAAAGTATTTTTTTTTAAACTCTGTTATTCATACTATATCGCTTTCCACAGCTCCCTCCATAATTCTACACACATACTCATACATCCAGAATTCTAACATGTCCATAATACAGAATTTTCACAGAATTTAACTCATGCAGAATTTGCATTCCAATTCAGAATTTGTCACAATACAAAATTTGCCTTAACAATTCAGAATTCTATATAAGCTAGTCTACTATAATTCACAATTTAATTCTATACATGAAGAATTCTACAACATAACAAGTCCAATATATATACATGCAATTCATACAAAATTACTCAATATCTTCCAAGTATACATGAGCTATTTTTTCTACTCTTTTCTCTGCAACATACTTAAAAAAGAAGGTCTCAAAGCGCACCCTCAAGTCCCTGAATTCCTGTTTAGTTAGAGGAGATTGATCACTGAAAGCCTGCTCAAGTTCAAATAAACTCAACATTAAATTAAGTCATCACTAAAAAAAAATATAATTAATTAACTTGTTAAATTAATTACCATCTTCCATCCGTCAGTAATAGACGCGGAGACAATGTTCAACATATATAACATGACATAATAAGCACACGACCAACCATCTGGTTGTCTACGAGACTACAAATGAATATGAAATTTAATATCAATTAAATGTATATATATAATAATAATAATAATAATAATAATAATAATAATAATAATAATTACTATTTAATAAACTACTTACCTTGAGGATAATCCAATCAGGATTTGTTTTTGACTTCAAAGTCCTACTACTCCCATTGGCACAAGAAATGTTGCATGCCTTCATAGCTCTATAAACAAAATATTCATGTCAACAATATGTTCATGTAATAAAATAAAAGCAAATGTTACAAATTAAATTAAATAAAAGTTTACGCACGTATTTATTGAGGCCACTGTAACACCCCGTTATTCGTGTTAAGCCTTTAAGTGGTTATGTGTGTGCTATATATGTTAAGTTTGACCTTAGATGTGTTGTAAAGGGCTAAGTGGGACTTTTCAAGTGAGAAATCCTTTCCTGATGCATGAGCACGACAGTGCTCATGTATCAGCATGCCCGTGCTCAAGACGCGTGCCTTGTGGCTGTCTGAGTCACAAGCAAGGCTGTGCTCAAGGGGAGCACGACAACGCTCAAGGGGAAATGCGCTCGTTGATGGTGATGTTGTGAGCCCGTGCTTAAGTGAGCACGACCCCGTGTTCATGTTAAGCACGATCGTGCTTAGGAGGAGCACGACTGTGCTCGGGTTTGAAGTTATAAATAGAAAGCAGTCCACGAGGGTTTCGAGTGAAAACCCTCTTTTTGGCACATTAGGCAATCCTAGTGTGACAGAAACCTCTTCCCTTCCCTTTCCCTTGAACCCTTTGAAGTTCTTGGTTATCTTGAGCCCGTTTGGGAGAGAAGTCACGCACTAGTGCCAATTAAAAGGTAACGGGTTGGCCCTCTATTAATCTCTTTCCTTTTTCTTGGATTTGGGATTAATTGGTTAATATTTTCATGTTTGATCAAGGCTTGGGAAGTTCGTTGAGCCGCTCGAGGAAACGCTTTTAGTTTGCTTGCATCGTCGTTGTTGCGAATCTTCGTACCAGATATGGGGAGAAGGGCTAGTATGAACATGTAGGATATGGGGTAGCGTAAGATGAAGGGTTAACCCATGACCCTATTTGCTTGCTATATGTTTAATTGATGTCTTGCGAAATGTTTGTGCATGATAATGATATTTGGCATGCTTATTGTTATTGTATTTGATGATGATGTTTTATGAGGATGATGCTGTATTGCTTTGATGATGATATTGATATGGATGATTGATGCGGCTATTTGTTGATGATGTGTTTAATAAGAGATCAATGTTATAAGACATTAAAAGATGTTAATAATGACGAATGGAATTAAGGGATAAAGTCCCAATTGTTCATAAGACTTGAACAGTAGTAATGAGAGGCAATGTTATTACTCAAAGGCTTAGTTAAGACCCTATGAGTGATTCTTGAGTGTTTAGGGACATTAATAACGAAACTGGAATTAAAGGATTAATTCCCCAATAGGTGCAAGACATGAAGATTTATTAAGAGTAATGAAATTGATGTGGATAGTTAGTAAAAGCCAATAGGATTGATCTTTGAATGCCCAAGGAAGCTTAGCAAGGGTTCTTCAACTCTTCTGCCCAGAAACAGTACGACCATGCTTCAGTAAGCACGGCCGTGCTCAATAGTCAGCACGACCGTGCTTGACTTACCAGTCAGCACGCCCGTGCTGGGGGAGGCACGACCGTGTTCCCCTAGACATAACAGAACGTAGAAAACAGAAACATGGGTGTTTCACCCCAATTGTCCCCAATGATATAATAAGACACTAAACGAAGTAAAGACAAGCTAGATCACTTAATGAAGATTGACTTACATAGATGATTAAATAACAAACGTGAAGATGTTAATGTTGTACCTTGGTAGCCGAGTGACCAAGGGGACCTTGATGCTTATTGGTCAAGGTGTTGAGCTCTGGTGCTTATTGGCCAGAGTGTTAAAAGATATTGTACCTTGGTAGCCTAGTGGCCAAGGGGACCTTGATACTTAATGGTCAAGGTGTTGAGCTTTGGGGCTTAACGACCAGAATGTCAATTAAAGGTTGATAATTAAAGATTAAAGATGATGCTAACTTTGGTGTTTATTGGCCAAAGACGTTGAACCATAATGAATGGTGTTGATGGAGGTGGTGATCGACGATTGTTTGTTTGTATGCATGCATTCATACACAAAGTTGTTAGGGGAGGTAGAGCAACTGGGGAGGTCGTCCGAGAGTAAGGCGATCTGGCCGTCCGCGGTGATTCAGATGAATCGTGTATGCCAACATAACTTTGCCGTACAAATTTAATCTTTTTGTACTTAAGAGAATATTTTAACCATAACCACTTTGGTTCCAACAGAAACTCCTTTACATGTTGTAAAAGAAAAGTCAGATACCAAATTTGAAAAATATCAAACACAATGTTATCAAAACCGGACCAAAACTGGTAGGTTCGACCGATTGGACCGGGAACCGGGCAGATATCCGTTTGGAGCAAGCACAAAACTGCTCCTGTAATAAACCGGTGATGAACAAGAGAAACCGGTGAAAACCGGCGGTTCACTCGGTTCGGCCGGTTTGATGAATTTTGTTGGATCTGCATTCAATTTCTCGCTCAGTGATCCTGCATTAATACAGAGAATTGGTTCAGAGGGGACATACTTACAGAAAAGGAGAGAACAAGTTGAATGGGGACAACTTACAGAGAAGGGGGCGGAGGAAGACGAAAATGAGTTACATGGTGGAGGACGACAAGTGACAGATGGAGTTACTGCCGAAATGAGGGTGAGAGGAAGACGATCTGAATGAAGAAGAGAATGAAAATTGAGTGTGGCGCTGAGAGTGTCGAAAGGAGAAAGGAGGACGAGTTACATGCACTGAAGTTGTTGGATGCGGCACTGAAAGGAGGGGTGACGACTCTGTACATAATAGAATTAGGGAAGAGAATTAGGGTTTGTTAGTTGCAGAAATGGGTTGGGCCTATTCAGATTCTTTTTCTTTTTTTCTTTTTTAATGCAAATGGGCGTAAATCAACCCTTTTTTTTTTATTTGTTTTTGGCAGTTGGACAAAAAGCATAGAAAGAAACTTTGGGTTGATAAGTCCTTGATTTTATTTTATTTTTGTTTTTTTGTTACACTTTTGGGAGGTAATACCATAATTATTCTTGTAAATTTATTAATATATATTTAAAAAAAATATAATAATTTAAATTTTATGCCCATATTACTTAATATGTTATTTTAAAAATTTAAAAATATTATTTAATTATTATCGGTTAAACCACGATTAGACCATTGAACCTCGAACCAGTGCCTTCACCGGTTCAATGACCAGTCTGGTTTTAAAAATATTGATCAAACAAGAGAGAAATATGTACGCGATTAAAAAATTGAAAATTGTGACAGCAAATAAAACCTATAGATCTGTGAAAGGATCACTCAAAGAATGGTTGTTGCCCGTAACCAAAATCAAATACTCAAACATTATTTTGAGTTCGCTTCACTACAAGCACTCTCCAATAGGGACAAGCAAAAGGAGAAACACTGATATGACATAACATCCTGTAGTGGAGAATTGAACCTCGTTCAAAGCTTGAGGAGAGCAACAAAAAAAAAAATACACAAGGTATAAAAAACAATAGTTCAGTCAAGATAAAAAGTGTCAAAAAAAAATGAGAATGGCATGAAGAACAATGTTTACACATACGTAATAAATTCATTTTAGTTTCCCACATGCTTGCGATGTATTCTATTGTGATTTGTGACCGAATGCTTAAAAATTATAAATTTAAAAAATAATCCTCTTTAATTTTAACTGTGTAAACTCTAGTCATTATATTTAGGCTCTATTTGGTAAAAATGACGGATAGCGGATAGACTTATTGATAGCAAATAAGCTTATAGCAGATAGTGGATAAGCTAACAGATAGCAGATAAGCTAGCGGATTGGATTTGAAGGCTCTGTTTGGTAAAAACTAGCGGATAGCGGATAAGCTAGCGGATAGTGGTAGCGAATAAACTAGCGGATAGCTGATTAGCTAGCGGATTGGATTTGAAGCGTTTGGTAAAACTAGTGGTTGGACTAGCTAATAAATGTAAAATGACATAAAAGGATATGTTTGCATTTTTTTATGTAAATTATATGTATATATATTATTTATTTTAAAATAATTATCACTTATAATAATTTATTTTATTCTAAATTATTTATTGTTTAAAAAATTCAATCATTAATTTTAAATTTAAATATTAATTTATTTTTAATTATTTTTAATAAATAAAATGGAATAATAAAAATAAAATTATATATTGATTTGATTTTTATATAAGTTTTATTTTTTATAGATAAAAATATATTTTCCACTTTTTTATCTTAAATATAAATATAAATAGCAAAATTAATTCTTACTTATATACTATGTTAAATGATTAGTATTTTATTTTATAATCAAGGATAAGTGAGGAATTTAATTAAGATGGTAGGGATAAAATTGGAAGAAAAAATGAAACGCTATACGCTCTAAGCTCAAACGCTACTTCAAGTAGCGTCTGGGAAAAACGCTATACGCTACTGAAAAAATGCTATACGCTAATTTTAAAAACGAGTACCAAACGGAGCTACTTTCCCATCCGCTATGCGCTATCCGCTAATCGCTAGCGGATTTGGCAAACCAAACAGTACCGAAGTGTTTGATAAAACTGGTGATTGAACTAACTATAATTATAAAATTACATATTAATTATATATATATATATATATATATATATATATTATTTATATTTTATTTTAAAATAATTATCATTTTTGATACTTTAATTTATTTTAAATTATTTATCATATCAAAATTAAAATATTTATTTTAAATTTTAATATGAATTTAATTTTAATTATTTTTAATAAATAAAATGGGATAATAAAAAATAAGTGATATATTGATACGATTTTTATATAAATTTATTTTTTATAGATAAAAATATTAATGATAAGTGAGGAATTTAATTAAGATAGTATGGATAAAAATGAAAGAAAAATGATAAGTTATAAGCTATAAACTCCAATGCTACTTTAAGTAATGTCTGAAAAAATGCTATAAACTAGTGAAAAACGCTATAAGCTAGTTTTAAAACAATTGAACAGAAAAAAGAAAAAAAGTTTTAAAATAATTATAAAACATGATTATAGAACAGAAAGTAAAGGTAGCTAGTCTAGGATTTCATGATTATGCTTTAATTTGGTGGGATCAATTGTGTAAAGAGAGAAGAAGGTATGATAAGGAACTAATTAGTACTTTGAGAGAAATGAAGAGGGTTTTGAGAAAAAGATATATGCCTTCAAGCTACACTAGAAACCTACAACATGCACTCGAGGTTGAAGCATAAGTGAAGATAAAGAACTCCTTCAAGAGGGAGGGTGACTCATCAAAACAACTTGAAGTTGTTGGTAAAAGTGAATCAAAGGCCACATTTCCTAACTCTAAACCTTCCACTTCTACTCTTTCTATTCCTCCTATGCACCACAACAAAAATATTACTCTTGTACCCCTCTCTACAAATGAAATTAGTAAGGATCAAAAGAAAATGAGAAAGAAAAGGGAGCTTGAGAGAAAAGCCAAGAGTGACAAAGAAGAAAAAGAAATAAATGCAAAAGAAAAGAATGTGCTACAAAATAATATGGAAAAGGCAATTGGCACAAGTGAGCAAAACTTTTGCGAAAATCATAAGGTTAACGAACAAGATGGCAAAGAATGCATAGCTTTAAAGGAAAAAGAAGTAAAGAAAATACTTTTGGAAACTCATCCATTGTGTTTGCTTTACTCCAACAATTTTTATAACAAGTCTCTTCCATCTTTTTCTTTACATACTACCTTTGAGTTTCTTTTGGATAAACTTCAAGTCACTTCTTAAGAAACTAAAGAAATTCAAAGGCTTGTGGTAATCTCCAATGATGCTATCTTGGTACATAGCAAAACACAAGAAAATTATCTTAATCAATTAAAATATGTTTTGTTATTACTTATGAAAGAAAAACCTTTTGCTAATATTGAAAAATACACTTTTTGCACCACCAAAGTGGAATTTATGGGCTATGTTGAAAGTGCTAAAAGTGTGCTTATTGATAAGGTTAAAAGTGAGGTAAAAGATGCTTTCTTAGTAAGGCAACCAATAAATGATTTTAAAACTAATGATGTTTGCTTGCCTACTAATACTTCTAGTTTACCTATGTGCATTAAATCTACTTTGAAAATAAAAACATTGAAACTAATGCACACCCATCAAGTTTCCCATTCTTTGAGAGAACTACAACACAAAATTCAATATCTTTCCACATGTGTCTCTCAATAGTGGACAACCATTACCAAACAACCTCCAAGAGATTACACCTTATGAAAATTATTTGAAAGGGTTGTTAACAAAACTTGTTTTCAAAAGGGTGGTTTTTGACCCCGGGAGGATGGGTTGAGAATTACAACAATAATAAGGGAGTTTTCCTTCCCAATTTTTTTTTTTTTCTTTTAGGATCTTTATAAAAGGAAAATAAAAATAAAAAACCTAAACATCTTCTCTTTAATGTAGGGTTAAAATTTGGGACGAATTTTCTTCAAGAAGGAGGGGATGATATGGATATGGATTCACAAACCCAAAGGACCAAGCATTGAAGGCTCACATGGACCCATAACAAGGTCAAGACTAAGAAGAGTCCAAGATATCTAGTTAGGGATAGGGCTTAGGACCTTTGTATAGAGTAGAATTCATGTATTAAATGTAGGGATTAGGACCCTTGTATAGAGTAGAGTTCATGTAATAAAAATACTTATTCAAAAAGCACTTAGGACTAGTTTAGGAATTGGGCATATTGGGCCATAGCATAAGAGTAGGAGGCATTAGGACCAAAAGAAAGCTACTTGCATCTTAAGTAAGAGTAGCTTGCACTTCAAATTAGACTAGCTTGCACCTTAAGTAGGATGAGCCTATAAATAGGCTTCCTGTAAATAATTTTACAAGTTTGAATTCATTTGGAAGGTTTTCTCATACTTGAGATTTCTAGAGAGAGAGAGAGAGAGTTCTCCTCTTCTTGGTTCAAGAGTTGAACCATTGATTCTTATCTTGAATTTCCATATTCAAGTGGTGAAACCTCCTTTGGCTTATCAAATTCAATCTTCTTCTCCAAGAAGAATGCATTTTGTGGCGCCTTCCCCTTCATCTTCTTCCTATTCCATTTTCTACTTTGTTTCTTTAATTCTTGCAATTTAAATTCTGTACTTTAATTCTTGTTCTTGTCATTTCAATTTATATATAATTGTGCTCTTCTACTCCTTTTTGTTTCTCTTGATTCTCATTTGAGAATCAAGCTTCATTCTATTGTTCTAGTTTGTGTTTGATCTTGAATTCTTAGCACTTGAAATCAAAGAAAGATCCTAAAATGTTAGTGATCAATCCTAGATCATATCATAAGATCATTTATCAAACACCTCTACAAACTTCTATGCTATAACCAAGCGATTCAGCCTTCCAACATAGCCTTAATCATAATTTTATTGTTAATGAAATGATATTTCCTCAATTTTTTAGGTTTTTTAACGGATGATACCTACCCATCCTATTTAAGTGTTTTCGATGATAGACATTATAAAAGAATTTCGATCCTCTTTTTTTTTTTTTTTTGTCCTCTCATGTATTTATTTATCCTTTGAAAGAGGAAAAAATGCTTTTATATGTGAGATCTATTCAGATTTTGTTTTTTATCTTTTTTCTTGTAGAAAAATGCTAAATAGTGCGAACCTGAATTCGTGAAACGGTCTACGAAGAGAAATAACGGATCCGGATCCCCCGACTTTTTGGTGGGAAAAGTTAGATGACTTTAGTATATTTTGGGAGAGAAAAAGGTGAGAGAAAAATAGGAGATAAGATGAGAGAAAATAATATAGGAGAAAGATAGAGAGAAAGTCAGGTGACCCTTTTTCCACTAAAAAGTCAGGGGATTGGTTTCAGAAATAACAGTTTAGCATTTTAGTACTGAGTCTGACATTTTCTCTCTCCACGACTACTATCCGCTTTTTGATTGGTTGGTCTTCTTTCATACTGCCTTTTATGAAATGTGGTTTGTACCACATAACACTGTTGTTTCTTATAACATAAGAGAAAACAATATGAGAAAAAAAGGCATGGAACTCAGTCCATTATAAAAATGACATCTTAAGATGTTTTTAGAACACACAAAAAACACAATAATCAATAATCATATGAGACCCCATAATACTATCATATAGAGATCTGATAATTTGGACAAAAGAATTGTTGTCCAACACCATAGATCTATATGGTTCAACACTTGTTTATTATTTTATTTATTCTATTTAATTCTTTAGTTCAAAACTGTCTCCTATTGTGTCAAATTTTGATGTCAAAAATATAATTTCACCTATGATATATTACATGTTACATCATAGATAGGATAACAGAATTTTTTTTTTCTAACAACTGAGTTAGACAACTATACGGGACAATCCGTATATATGAACAATGTTTCACCTTTTTTTTTTTAATTCGTTTTTTTTAAATATTTAGCTTTTTTTAGTACTAACATTTTTGGTTAATTAGGTGAAAATATTTGGTTAATCACATACAAATATTTGGTTAATTCAGTTCATTATATGGTTAATAGGTCATCCTGAAACTTACAATCATTTTCCACAACCATGTAAATATTTGGTTAATCACGTTGAAATATTTGGTTAATTCAGTTCATTATATGGTTAATGAGTTACCCAGAAGCTAGATGATCGATTAACCATATAATTAATTGAATTAACCAAATATTTGCACGTAATTGACCAAATAACCAAGTTTTTAAAAGAGCTAAATATTTTTTTAAAAAATCCAAAAATATACTGTTCATTCACTGTTTATTCACTGTTCATGCACTATTTGTTACGAAAATGTCACTGTACATGGATAAAATTACAAAATCCCCACTGTCATGTAGTGTTGTCACCGAACGTTGTCTAACTTAGATGTTTGAATAACGTAACTGATAGAATAATGTTGCCATTTGAACATGCATTTTTAATGTTGAAATAAAATATTATTTTGTTGTTTATTGAAATAAAACCAACTTAAATAGTGGGGACCTTGCGTGCCTGGGTTACCTACCATCACAATGAATTTACACATTTCCACACTCTGTGACCATATATCATATTATTTATCATGTGCACACAGAACACGTGGGGCCAACTCATCCATATCAATCATGTTTTCCTCCTTTTAAATTCTTTCATTCATTCCTTTTATTTCCATTTTTGACAAAACCCACCAACCCCACCAGCTTCCAAAGCCAACCCATCATCCATGGCAGCATCTTCTACAGACACATCCTCCAAGCAGCAGCTCCCACTGAAACAAATCCCAGGAAGCTATGGCCTTCCCTTCTTCGGACCAATCAGCGACAGGCACGACTACTTCTACCACCAAGGTCGTGACAAGTTCTTCGCCACGAGAATCCAAAAATATAACTCCACGGTCTTCAGAACCAAATATTTACACGTAATGGATCAAATAATCAAGTTTTTAAAAGAGCTAAATATTTTGTCATCAAATCACCAATCAATCAAATCTGATTTTTTTTTTTTTAAAATTCGACTACTATAAATAAAATTGAATCAAATCACAAGCATCATATTTTTTTTTCATTTGTCATAATCTAATTCGGTTTTTTTACCTATTTGTTAACATGTGTAATGAATTTTTTTAAATTTGTTCTTTCGCATGGCAACAATGATTAGGAATTGTTTTCGAAGAGAAGCTCAGGCTACTGAGTTTCTAATAGACACTGAGTGATCAGTGCTAGAAAGAAAAGGAACATAATTTGCTCAGGTGACCACCGCTGCTCGGATTCTACCAGGTCTGATTTCTCTTCTACTCATACTTATTTTTTCATGTTTTTGTTTTGCTTTCCACTCTCTTCCTCATTTGTTCTCATGACATTCTCTTTCTTCTTACCAAAGACGCAAATCTCATTTCCATATTGGTCCAAATTGAGAATTGAGCTGTGGATGTTATACAAGCTAAAAATGGAACCAAGATGGAAAAATATTTGATCTATGGATCTGAGGATTTTTTTGAAGGCTCGCATGAAGTTGCAGATGTATTTAGCTTAATTCAAATTATCATCGCATATTCAATAATTATTATTTTTGTCACAAGATTTTGTTTAGCTTCAAACACTGAACATCAAAGGATAGTGTGATTTTTAACTATTGGTTATGAACACAGACTTGGCATTTTTTTTTTCTTTCTATTTTTTTTTTTTTTTTGCAATTAGGTCACTTTTTTTCTCTTTTTCTTTAGAAGTTGCAACAATCATGAGTATTAAAGAATTGGGTGGAAAGGATTAATAGAAAGAAAAAAAACTTTAATGAAGATTTACTATAATCTGTTTTTATATTCTTTTTTTTTTTTATAGTTGTACCATTTTATACAATGTGAAATTATAGGATTTAGTTCTTATGAGTCTTTTATTTCTCCAATTTTGTACTTATTGATAGATGATTGTCATATATTTATATTTAAATAAATATTTTTTTTGTCTTGAATCCCTTTACTATGATATGTTTATTTTTTTTCATTTGAAATCAAATAGTACTTTTTTAGAAACAAAAGTTTTCATCTTATTATTCAGGATAATTATAACTATAATTATTATAATAAGATTAATTATAATTAGAATTTTTTAAAATAAATGTCATTTAGTAAATCATTGTCATTTCAAATTTAAATTTAAATAACCTTGATTGGAGATTACAATGAAGGTTAGGAATTGTAAAGTAATTAAATGAATTACATAAAAAAATAATTAAATGAATTAAAAGGATTTTTAAAAATGCATTATTATTAATATTATCATTATTATCATTATTATATGGCTATATAATTGCTTAATGGGTTTATAATTTTTTTTGCTGTGAACTAATGGGTTTATTTATTTTATTATAGATTAAATATATTTTTAGAAATAAAATGTTCCATTATATGATTGAAGCCAAAGTAACCAAAAATATTATAATAACTTTAATTATAATTATAATCATGAGAAATTTGCAATCAATACCATTATGTAAATTATTATCATTGATTAATGTTTATATGAGTTAATTTTATTAAAAAAAATCATATCACAAGTTCTCAATTTTAAAAAAGTAAGATTTTTAAAGAGTGTATTATATTGGTGAATATTTATTTATATGTTTTAACAAAGATATAAATTATACAAGAAAACTTATTTGTCAAAAAAAAAAACCTTATTAATTTATGGATTGTAAAAGGTAAATATATATTAAACAAAGATGAAAATTTTGAATGAAAGTGTAATAAGATTTAAATATAAATACTTACATGATATTGAATTATTTTTTTACACAAAAGCACATTGATTTATAACATATAAATAAATAAATAAATAAATAAAAATATAATATAATTTCCTAAAAATAATAAAATATTAGACAGTGATGAATATTTTATATATGAGTATATAATTGATTCAAAAACAACTTATATTAATTTTTTTATAAAATATATTAATAGTTTTTTTTTCAATAATAAAATTAATAGTTAAATTATATAGTAAGAACAAGAATAAACATTGAGCTTCGCTTGATTTGTCTTAAATTAGGAGATTAATATATATTGATTAGGGAATCTTACTGTTTGTGAAAATATAAAACAAAGCAATATATTGAATGTTCAATGTTAAAAGAATGTCAATCTCCCTTTTCCCATATAGAAATTGTTCTATTAAAATTCAAGTTGCTCATATGTTGAATTATGGAATCATTTCACTTTTCTTATTTTATTTTTTCAAATCTCTTTAAAACGAGGAGAATAGAAGTATCAAACTTAATTGAAAAGTCACCAATGTCATACAAATAATCAAACTTAATACTGATCGGGAATATGTATTTAATGACAATTTAATCATCTGTAAAAAAAAATTTGGATTGTGAATAGAAGCATTAATGCTAATATTTTTCACATCCAAAATATATGATTGCGATTAATTAACATCGAATTATCTAATACAGTATCTTGAAATACATTAGGAACATTATTTGGCAGCCTAGGCTCTAATTTAAATCAAATTTTTAACGATAGTCAGGCTTTTAATAGCTCGGATTATCTTATACATTATTGCCTGATATGCCGATTAGTCATTAATATTCATTTTAATATGTTATAATTTCAATGAAATCAAATTGGAACCTAATATTAAAATTTGGGGGAAAAAATTTTAGATGTCGTTTGATCTAGATCGATTGAAAACAAAGGGTGACTACTCAATGTATAGAGCATTAAAATTTAACCAAAATTGGAATCAAGCATTTAAAGTGTTGCTTAAAAATATTTTGAATTTGAAAATGTTTGACATTTAAATCATTCATTAAAATAATTGATTAAATATATTAAGAAATCAATCATCAATCAATAACTGTTTGCTTAAAAACAGTTAAGTGATCAATCATTAAAATAATTGATAGAATTTTTTGAAGAGATCAATCATAAAAAAATATCTTCTTTTTTTTCTTCAAATCATTAAACATTATCTTGAATTTGAAAATATTTGACAATGAGATCAATCATTAAAAGAATTGATTAAATATATTCTGGAATCAATAATCATTCAAATATTATGTTTCCAGTATATTATACTTAATAAAGAAAATTTGAAAGCCAGGTAGTGTGATTTCGAATTATCAAACAATAACACAATCAAGTATAATCCGAGTATCAAAATTAATTCTTAAATCACCAATGATTGTATAAATATTCAAACTTGATACTGATTGGAAACGTGTTTTTAATGATAGTCTAATCCTCTATACAAAAAATATTAATGTGAATAAAAGCATTGATGCTAATATTTTTTCACATCTGCGATTAATTAATACTGAATTATCTTATACAATATTTCAAAATTGTCAAATATATTAGGGACCTTATTTGGCGGTCCATGCTCTGATTTAAATAAGGTTTTTAATGAAGGCAATACTTTTAATTGCTTGATATACTAATTAGTCATTATTATTCATTTTAATAAGTTATAATTACAATGAAATCAAATCGAAACCTCACATTAAAATCTCTACTATAACATCTTTTGTATTTTATCGTTAATTCTATGTTAGTAACAAAAATTAATCTCATAATAGATCAACTATTTATAACGTCCAATAACAATTATTAACTTACTACGTGTTGAGCCTATAAAAAAAAAACTTACCAAGTGTTGAACAATATCATCAACATTTAAATAAATCAAAAATTTCAAATTTTATGATATAAATATATTTAAAAAATTAATATTAAATATAATTAATCTATACAATTTTTCATAAACAATACATACCACTCATGCATGGCATAGATCACTATTATTTTATACCTTCAGGCTTCAATTATAATTTATCAATTATTTTATGCTCCTAACTATAATTTATTTTGTATTTTATCAAGTGTTCTACATTAGAGATAACAAATAATCTTATAATTGATCAACTATTTATAACATTCAATAAAAATAAGAAACTTTGTAAATATTGTACTTTATCATTCACATTTGAATAAATAATTTTTTTAATATGTTATTGTCTATATTTGAAAATAAAATATATTAAAGTTGAGAAATTTTTATTCAATTTTTCATAAGTCATATATACCCGTGTATGACATGGGTCAAGAACACTAGTACATTACATGTTACATCATAGGCTATTAGATTTTTGGGCCTAACTCAATCCCAAAAGCTAGCTCTTAGGATGAGGATTGTCCATTACTTATAAACTCTTATTAGAGACTATCTCTAGTCAATGTGGGACTTGGGTTTTTCCCAATACACCCCTCACGCCCAGCACTATTGGGCTTGGTGCGTGAATAATATGGTGGGTGGCCCAATAATGGATCTAGGATAGCTCTGATACCATATTAGATTTTTGGGCCTAACTCAATCCCAAAAGCTAGCTCATAGGATGAGGATTGCCCATTACTTATAAACTCTTATTAGAGACTATCTCTAGTCAATGTGGGACTTGGGTTTTTCCCAATATAGGCAGAATAATGTGCCATTTGAACATGCATTTTTAATGTTGAAATAAAATATTATTTTGTTGGACCTTGCGTGCCTGTGTCACCTACCAACATTATGAATTTATGCATTTCCACACCCTGATCCATATATCATATTTATCATGTGCACACAGAACACGCGGGGCCAACTCATCCATAGCAATCATTTTTTCCTCCTTTTAAATTCCTTCATTCATTCCTTTCATCATTCATTCCTTTCATTTCCATTTTTGACAAAACCCACCAACCCCACCAGCTTCCAAAGCCAACCCATCATCCATGGCAGCATCTTCCAAGCAGCAGCTCCCACTGAAACAAATCCCAGGAAGCTATGACCTTCCCTTCTTCGGACCAATCAGCGACAGGCACGACTACTTCTACCACCAAGGTCGTGACAAGTTCTTCGCCACGAGAATCCAAAAATATAACTCCACGGTCATCAGAACCAACATGCCACCAGGTCCCTTCATTTCCTCCAACTCTAAAGTCGTTGCTCTACTCGACGGTTCTTCCTTTCCGATCCTCTTCGACAACAACAAGGTCGAGAAACGCAACGTCTTCGAGGGAACCTTCATGCCCACCACAAACTTCACCGGCGGCTACCGTGTCTGTGCATACCTAGACACTACTGAACCCAACCATGCCATCTTGAAACGCTTCTTCCTCAACATAGTCCTTTCAAAAAAAGACTCTTTTGTCCCTCTCTTCAGGAACACGGTCTCCGAGTCCTTTCTGGAGCTCGAAGACCAAATCTTCGGGAAGAGCGGGAAGGCGGATTTCAACGCCGCCTTCGCAGCCTCCTCCTTCAACTTCATGTTCCGTCTCCTCTGCGAAAACAAGGATCCGTCGCAGACAAACCTCGGTTCCGATGGTCCAAAACTCTTGGACAAGTGGTTGCTCTTTCAGGTTGCTCCACTTGCAACCCTTGGCCTCCCCAAGATCTTCAACTACGTTGAAGACTTCTTGATCCGAACCGTTCCATTCCCCGCGTGCCTCGCCAAGTCGAGTTACAAGAAGCTCTATGATGCTTTCTCGAAAGAGGCAACGAAGGTGTTGGAGGATGCAGAGAAGGTTGGGATCAAAAGAAGCGAAGCTTGCCACAACCTTGTATTCATGGCGGGTTTCAACTCCTACGGTGGGTTGAAGAATCAGCTCCCGATTTTAATCAAATGGGTAGGTTTGGGTGGTGAGAATCTACACAAGGAGCTTGCGGATGAGATAAGGAGCGTGGTTAAGGAAGAGGGTGGTGTCACTCTCGGTGCATTGGAGAAGATGAGTTTGGTGAAATCTGTTGTGTATGAAGCTATGAGGATCGAACCCGGGGTGCCATATCAGTATGCAAAAGCGAGGGAGGATTTGGTTGTAAAGAGCCATGATGCAGCTTTTGAGATCAAGAAAGGTGAGATGATTTTTGGGTATCAACCTTTTGCGACAAAGGATCCTAGGATCTTCGAGAATCCTGAGGAGTTTGTGGCGCGTAGGTTTGTGGGTATTGATGGTGCAAAGATGTTGAAATATGTGCTTTGGTCCAATGGGCCCGAAACTGAGGAACCTTCGCCGGATAATAAACAGTGTCCAGGGAAGAATCTGGTGGTGCTCCTGTGTAGGTTGTTCTTGGTTGAATTCTTCTTGCGTTATGATACATTTGCGTTTGAGTACAAAACTGTTGTTTTGGGTCCCGCTGTTACCATCACGTCTCTTACCAAGGCCTCTAGCTTTTGATTTTTGTCTTGTTTTGTTGTTTCTTCGTTTGTTTTTGGTTGGTTTCAAAATTTCCGAAGCACTTGTCAAGTTGATTTCAGTAGACAGAGATTACCTAGCTTTCTGTCTTATCTTGATGTATCATATTGTCTTTCCATCAATATTATCCTCGTACATGATCTAAAATTTTATCTAACATTAAAAAAATATAATATAATAGTGATAAAATATTATTAGTAAGAGATACGATATATATCGTCAAAAAATAACAAAAAAAAAAAAAAAAAAAAGAGAGAGATACGAAAGACGAAAATGTGATAGGTGCAGTGTATTACTGTATCCTTTCATTCGTTGAAGCTTTGTTTCCTCCGGGCTGACGCCTACATGTACACGTGTGCAAATTATAAGAAGGAAAACGTTTTTTAATTGTTAGACATGCAAATTATAATAATAAAAATGTTTTTGTTTTTATTGTTAGACATTATATTTACCATTGTCTCGTGATACTTCCGTGATTTGTGGTGAAATTACTGTATCGTATATCAATAATACATGTGAGAGAAAGAGTTTAGTGAATCTTAATTTTAGGTGTCGAAAGAAAAAAAAAAATAGTTATAAAAACTAATATGAGAAATTTCAATTTATATTTTAAAAAAAATGCTCATATAAATTTATATTCCAACATTCGTTAGTTCAAATGACAAGGAATTTGATTCTCCTAAAGCAAAAGCTCGGATCCAAGTATTGTGAATGGAAAAATTGGGCCAAAATACAATTTTTTTCCCTTAACTTAATTTTCAGATTTAGTTTGGTTTCTTAACTTTTAAAAGGTTCAATTTGATCCCTTAATTTGTCTTTGTTGACCCAAGTTAGTCCTCTCTGTCAATAAAGCCAGTAACAATGTTAAATGAGTTTCAATTTGGTCGCTTATGTTTCAAATGAGTTTCAAATTAATCATTTAAATTGTTAACTTGTTTCAAATTGGTTCTTTTAATTATTAATGAGATTCAAACTAGTCCTCTAAATTGTTAGCGAGTTTCAACCCGATCCTCAAAAAGTTAACATCATTACTGACTCATTGACGGAAAGGACTAACTTAGGACAACAAACACAAATTAAGGGACCAAATTGAACATTTTAAAAGTTAAGGGACTAAACTGAATCTAAAAAATAAGTTAAGGGACCAAATTGAACATTTTAAAAGTTAATGGACCAAATTGAATCTAAAAAATAAGTTAAGGGACCAAAATGGTATTTTAGCCGAAAAATTAAGTATTGGTAGAACTTCCGTTAAATTGGTCTTCCCGACTTGACTCGGATTAGTCGGAGTCCAATATGATTTTCAGATATTGAAAGTCTCAGACCAATAATAGTTATAAAAATTTATATTTAATTTTTATGTCATCTATACTTTAAAAGTTTGTAATTGAGTCCTTGAATACACGTAGACCATTTGTAATTGAGTTCCTCTTCCACTTTTTCGTTAGGGTTCCAACAAATACATGGACCTATTTAAATTTTCTTAAAAATTATAGGGACCTATTTGAATTGATCCAAAAGTTTAGGGAAGCCCAAATGTCGAGTAAATCGATCACTTAATGGAACCTAATTAACACTTCATGGTGGTGTACAAAATTAATTTAACTAACCTAAAATAATATACTAATTCCAATCAATTTCCATTGTTCGTCTCTAGGGATGGCAATGCATAGGGTCTAGGTAGGGTACTATAGTGTTTTTCCCATACATGCGTTAAAAAAATACACGTACCCGTACCCGCATCCACATGGGTAGCAACCTTAGTATCCTTACCTGTACCCTATGAGTACCTAAGTATCCATACCCGCACTCATTACACTGCATTTTAACTAAGAAAAAGCAATAAATAACAAAAAAAAAAACATTATAAGTCTATTAAAAACCATCCAAAGATCTTTCATATCTACTTATGAAATATTACAAACCAAACTATTAAACTAAATAAAAACATCTACACCATCCAATACTAGTAAATATCACTATATATACGGGGAACCTGTTGGACCAACTACATGTTTGTATATATATATATATATATATATATATATATATATATATATATATATATATATATATATGGGTGCGGGGAGGAGTAGGTACTATAGTACCCGTACCCGCACCCATACCCACTATTGTTTGTGGGTAATTACTTATACCCGCACTCATACCTATAAAGCAGATATTTATCATACCAACCGTGGGTATTTTTTCAGAATACCTAATAGGTAGGGTTTACATTGCCATCCCTATTCGTCTCTATTGTTTATTATTAGTGCTACTTTTCACTTTTGATTTGAGTGTCTTTGATTCTATGTAAAAAAAAAAAAATTTGTTTTTTATTTCAAATTACATTTGTTATGGATTGGTGTCTTTATTTTTTTATTTTGGTTATTTCTACTATACCCAAAAAAAATCATTTTACATTTTTTTTATTTGGAATTGATTTCACGTTTTTAACGACACGTTAGTCATTTTTAAAATAGAAATGTTATTTGTACAACCAAATGGGACAACTTTTGAGACAACTTTTTATCAATGGTTAATGCAGTTCAAAATTGTGATGAATGATGTGTTGAACTTGGTTAATTGGTAATTGGTAAACATGTGGTAAATGGGTACCTGATTAACCATCCACTGAGCTGTATTAACATCCACTGATATACTCATTAATGGTTAATGCAGCTTAGTGGAAGTTAATGAGTTAATCATTTACTACATGTATACTCATTAACCGAGTTCGACACATCATTAACCACATTTTTAAATTACATTATCCATTGACAAAAAGTTATCCCAAAAGTTGTCTCATTTGGTTGTACAAATACTACAACTGTTTTTAAAACGTGTTTTCTCCATTGGGAATGATCTAAAAAAGAAGTATGGAGAATACTAAGAGCATTATTTTTATTATTTTTTTTAGAGAACTAAGAGCATTATTTAAAGAGTAAAAAAATATATTCATATCAATTTATGTATTTAATATTTAAAAATTGATACACTTAATTTTTGAATAAAATATTTTCCTTTTAATCAAATTCCTTAATCAGTGTCTTTACATACCCAACCCAAAAAGTATTAGTAAATTTTCCTTTCAGCCTAAAGCCCATTTGGACTTTTGATGGATAAGATAGCAACCGGTTCCATGACTTCCATCATTATCCAATTGTGGATGTAGGTAAATATATGACTAACACACGCCCCACTATATATATACATGTATTGATTATTGGAATTATTTTTATATGGAGTACAACTAAAGAAAGTTCTTAAAAAAAAGAAAGAAAGAAAGACGTCAAAAAAAAAAAAAACTAAAACTAAAGAAAGAGCAGATTGATTAAATTAGCAAGTTACCGATGGATCATTGGTTAATTATACTTAGATAAAGATTATATTCACTTACTAAATTATTTGATATTATCTATAATGTTGACATTTTTTTTTTTTTACAAATGTTGACATGTTATTATCTCATAATACTTCAACAGATGATCTCTATGAAGAGGGTAGTGAGAATACTGTGTTATAGTTGTCATTTTAATTTTAAAAAGTGCCTTTAATTAATTATAAGTACTCATGTGATAATTTGTGATTTATTGTGCATAAATTGGCATAAATAGGGTATCATAATTTGGATACCTTTCATGATCAAATTAATTCATCAATGAAAAATGGTAACTTATGGGCTAACTTCCCCATAATACCCCCACTACAAGAAAATGGTGAAATAGTGACCAAAATCAGCGACCAAATATAATCTATTACTAATTGCTACCGTTCTAGTGATCTATGTGATGGTTTTCAAAATTGGTTACTAATTGTCAAGCAACTATCAAATTAGTGACCAAAGTTGTTAGTCGGAAAACAATTGGTCGCAAATTCGGTCGTTAAGTGGTAAGTTATAAATACTTTATCAGATTCAGCCCATATATAATCACTAGTGCAGGAAACACTTTTAACGTCTGTTAAAAGTGGCTTTTAACGTCAAATAAATACCCGACATTTAAACAGCCGACGTAAAAAGTCGCACTTTTAACATCTGTTCACACTTTTAACGTCGGTTGTCTAAGAAACAGACATTAAAAAATTATTTTTAACGTCTGTTGCACGCCACAACAGACGTTAAAGTTATCTTTTAACATTTGTTGGATAAAAAACGATGTTAAAACTCATCACTAAAATATTGGTAGACTTTAAAAGATTATTTTTAATGTCTGTTTTATGCTCAACAGACGTTAAAGTTGTCTTTTAACGTTCGTTGGATAAAAAACCGAAGTTAAAAGTATTTTTTTTTAAACTATGTTA
Organism: Echinosophora koreensis; assembly: GCA_035048595.1. Lineage (NCBI taxonomy): Eukaryota > Viridiplantae > Streptophyta > Magnoliopsida > Fabales > Fabaceae > Echinosophora > Echinosophora koreensis. The sequence continues at coordinate 1,051,010 of JAPCYP010000096.1, forward strand.
TTCATACTATATCGCTTTCCACAGCTCCCTCCATAATTCTACACACATACTCATACATCCAGAATTCTAACAAGTCCATAATACAGAATTTTCACAAAATTTAACTCATGCAGAATTTGCATTCCAATCCAGAATTTGTCACAGTACAGAATTTGCCTTAACAATTCAGAATTCTATACAAGCTAGTCTACTATAATTCACAATTTAATTCTATACATGAAGAATTCTACAACATAACAAGTCCAATATATATACATGCAATTCATACAAAATTACTCAATATCTTCCAAGTATGCAGGAGCTATTTTTTCTACTCTTTTCTCTGCAACATACTTAAAAAAGAAGGTCGCAAAGCACACCCTCAAGTCTCTGAATTCCTGTTTAGTTAGAGGAGATTGATCGCTGAAAGCCTGCTCAAGTTCAAATAAACTCAACATTAAATTAAGTCATCACAAAAAAAAAATATAATTAATTAACTTGTTAAATTAATTACCTTCTTCCATCCGTCAGTAATAGACGCGGAGACAATGTTCAACATATATAACATGACATAATATGCACACGACCAACCATCTGGTTGTCTACGAGACTACAAATGAATATGAAATTTAATATCAATTAAATGTATATATAATAATAATAATAATAATAATAATAATAATAATAATAATAATAATAATTAATAATAATTACTATTTAATAAAATACTTACCTTGAGGATAATCCAATCAGGATTTGTTTTTGACTTCAAAGTCCTACTATTCCCATTGGCACAAGAAATGTTGCATGCCTTCATAGCTCTATAAACAAAATATTCATGTCAATAATATGTTCATGTAATAAAATAAAAGCAAATGTTACAAATTAAATTAAATAAAAGTTTACGCACGTATTTATTGAGGCCACTGTAACACCCCGTTATTCGTGTTAAGCCTTTAAGTGGTTATGTGTGTGCTATATATGTTAAGTTGGACCTTAGATGTGTTGTAAAGGGCTAAGTGGGACTTTTCAAGTGAGAAATCCTTTCCTGATGCATGAGCACGACAGTGCTCATGTATCAGCATGCCCGTGCTCAAGACGCGTGCCTTGTGGCTGTCTGAGTCACAAGCAAGGCTGTGCTCAAGGGGAGCACGACAACGCTCAAGGGGAAATGCGCTCGTTGACGGTGATGTTGTGAGCCCGTGCTTAAGTGAGCACGACCCCGTGCTTATGTTAAGCACGATCGTGCTTAGGAGGAGCACGACTGTGCTCGGGTCTGAAGTTATAAATAGAAAGCAGTCCACGAGGGTTTTGAGTGAAAACCCTCTTTTTGGCACATTAGGCAATCCTAGTGTGACAGAAACCTCTTCCCTTCCCTTTCCCTTGAACCCTTTGAAGTTCTTGGTTTTCTTGAGCCCGTTTGGGAGAGAAGTCACGCGCTAGTGCCAATTAAAAGGTAACGGGTTGGCCCTCTATTAATCTCTTTCCTTTTTCTTGGATTTGGGATTAATTGGTTAATATTTTCATGTTTGATCAAGGCTTGGGAAGTTCGTCGAGCCGCTCGAGGGAACGCTTTTAGTTTGCTCGCATCGTCGTTGTTGCGAATCTTCGTACCAGATATGGGGAGAAGGGCTAGTATGAACATGTAGGATATGGGGTAGCGTAAGATGAAGGGTTAACCCATGACCCTATTTGCTTGCTATATGTTTAATTGATGTCTTGCTAAATGCTTGTTCATGATAATGATATTTGGCATGCTTATTGTTATTGTATTTGATGATGATGTTTTATGAGGATGATGCTGTATTGCTTTGATGATGATATTGATATGGATGATTGATGCGGCTATTTGTTGATGATGTGTTTAATAAGAGATCAATGTTATAAGACATTAAAAGATGTAAATAATGACGAATGGAATTAAGGGATAAAGTCCCAATTGTTCATAAGACTTGAACAATAGTAATGAGAGGCAATGTTATTACTCAAAGGCTTAGTTAAGACCCTATGAGTGATTCTTGAGTGTTTAGGGACATTAATAACGAAACTGGAATTAAAGGATTAATTCCCCAATAGGTGCAAGACATGGAGATTTATTAAGAGCAATGAAATTGATGTGGATGGTTAGTAAAAGCCAATAGGATTGATCTTTGAATGCCCAAGGAAGCTTAGCAAGGGTTCTTCAACTCTTCTGCCCAGAAACAGTACGACCATGCTTCAGTAAGCACAGCCGTGCTCAACAGTCAGCACGACTGTGCTTGACTTACCAGTCAGCACGCCCGTGCTGGGGGAGGCACGACCGTGTTCCCCTAGACAGAACAGAACGTAGAAAACAGAAACATGGGTGTTTCACCCCAATTGTCCCCAATGATATAATAAGACACTAAACGAAGTAAAGCCAAGCTAGATCACTTAATGAAGATTGACTTACATAGATGATTAAATAACAAACGTTAAGATGTTAATGTTGTACCTTGGTAGCCGAGTGACCAAGGGGACCTTGATGCTTATTGGTCAAGGTGTTGAGCTCTGGTGCTTATTGGCCAGTGTGACACCCTTCTACCCCATACGTTAAAAGCCATTTAATACAAAAAAAAAACATTTAAAGGAAAACATGCAATTATTGAATAAAATAAACAATTGTCCATGGGTAGAAAAGTCCCACATGAACCGTTTACAACGCGGAAATCAAATAAGTTTAAAATAACGAAAACATAACAAACCAATAAAATAACCCAACCCCGATGTCACATACAGAGCTGGTATAACCGTTCCTGAATAAAATCCTCGGATTTACAACTGAACTAACAACTACGAAAACATAAACTAGCCCTACAATGAGTGGCGGCTCCTCAGAGTCACTCCTCTCCGGGCTGCTCGTCATCCTCTGCAAGGTGCCAATCAGGCCAAACACAAACAACAAACATATATAGGGAGTAAGAATCGTATAAACATAATAGCATGGGAATAGGCAGTAAAGTAAACAGCAAGCATAGCAGCATCACATCAAACATCAACATCATCATCATACTATGCAGTGCAATGCAGTCCTACTCCGCTAAACCATCAATGCATGTGGATCCACTAAACTCGGGATGAACGACTTCGGAGTTACATATCCACATTGAGAATCTACTCAACGCCGGAGAATCTACTCCTTGGATAGCCAACGCATCAAACCAACGAATGCCTCGTCACGGGGGTGCTAGGAGAATCTACTCCAACCGTGGATGGCCGGATCGCCGTACTCTAGGACGATCTCCCCTATGTCGAACATCCCTAAACAACAACTCCGATGCAATGCGTATGCAACACAACAACAACAACAGCAACACCACCTCCATAACTCCAACGGGATCGACCGAAGGTAACAGCGGGATCAACCGCACCAACTTGCCTCGCGGAATCTACCTGAGGACTTAAGCGGAATCAACCGCAGTACCTGGGGCAAACTCTCGGCCACCAAGGTACATAACAACAACACCTTAGACCCAAACCATGGGGTCAAGGCCTCCTTGGCCAAAAAGCACCAAGGCACAACTCATCAGCTTGCGGCACCCCAAAGGGTATCGACTTAACATCTCACCATCTCATCATCTTTATTTATCTTTATTAACATTTACCAAGTTGTCTAATCAGTTATCATCATGGGGAAGTGGGGTTTAAAAACCCCTTAAGTCCTTTAATCTGGTTCTGTCACAGTGGGTTGAGCACGGTCGTGCTCGTAACCCAGCACGGTCGTGCTTAAGCACGTGAGGGGCGTGCTCCCCTGTAAGTGAAGCACGGTCGTGCTTCTTAATGAGCACGGTCGTGCTCAGCAGCACGATCGTGCTCTTGGTCCTGTATGGCCGTGCTCAACAGCGCGGCCATATCCCCAGAATTCAACTGGGAGCACGGTCGTGCTCCCTGTTCAGCACGGTCGTGCTCAACGCGCGACAGTGCTGTTCTGGGCAGGAACAGAGGCTGAGTTGTTATCCAAATTATAGGTTTTCACACCTATTAATCCTAAGTCCATTAACAGTGCGTTTTAAGGATTAAAACCATACATCAACAACTTCCAAATCATATCAACCAATCAGCATGTTAACATCCATTATCATTATCATATCAAACCCATAGGGCAATCATCATATTATTCATCGATGCATCACATATTCACATATATAACAGAAATTATCAGATTATCATACATCACATTCAGACACTAACACGTACGAAACACGCATCAACCGGGGTTACGGGGACCCCTTTACTTTACCCTTAACCCAAACCTACGTAAATACTACCCTTCTCCCCATACCTGGATTGAAGGTAGCTCTTTCGGTGTCCTAAGCAACGAACCGGCTCTTCCCCTTCACAGCGACTTACACCGAACGAACCTTGGATCAATAGACAACCAAGGGTTAGTTCCCTATTTACAACAACGAAAAAGGAAACCAAGAGAGGGGAAAGGGACTTTACCTAAACCACTACCAACGATGCACTAGCAGTCTCCCAAGGCCTCTAAACTGCCCAAGACTGAAGAAAACGGAAAAAGGGTTCTCCCTTGTCGCACTGCAGCTGCTGAGTTATCAAAAGTAGGGTTAAAAACGTTAAACCCTCGATTCTGCTCACGTATATAACTTCCGGACCTGAGCACGGTCGTGCTTACCCTTGAGCACGGTCGTGCTCCACTTAGCGTCACTGGACGCGGTCCACGCATTGAGCACGGGCGTGCTCACTGTTGAGCACGGTCGTGCTCAACTTAAAATCAGAAACTCGCTTCTGACTTTAAGCACGGGCTTGCTGGCTAATGAGCATGGGCGTGCTCATGTACCAGAAAGGGACTTTTAGCCAAAAATCCCACTAAGCCCTTAAACGATAAATCCAACTTAATTAAAATTAAACCGAAAAACAGGGTGTTACAGCCAGAGTGTTAAAAGATATTGTACCTTGATAGCCTAGTGGCCAAGGGGACCTTGATACTTAATGGTCAAAGTGTTGAGCTTTGGGGCTTAACGGCCAGAATGTTAATTAAAGGTTGATAATTAAAGATTAAAGATGATGCTAACTTTGGTGTTTATTGGCCAAAGACGCTGAACCATAATGAATGGTGTTGATGGAGGTGGTGATCGACGGTTGTTTGTTTGTATGCATGCATTCATACACAAAGTTGTTAGGGGAGGTAGAGCAATTGGGGAGGTCATCCGAGAGTAAGGCGATCTGGTCGTCCGCGGTGATTCAGATGAATCGTGTATGCCAACATAACTTTGCCGTACAAATTTAATCTTTTTGTTAACATCAAAACTTAAGAGAATATTTTAACCATAACCACTTTGGTTCCAACAGAAACTCCTTTACATGTTGTAAAAGAAAAGTCAGATACCAAATTTGAAAGATATCAAACACAATGTTATCAAAACCGGACCAAACCAGTAGGTTCGACCGATTGGACCGGGAACCGGGCAGATATCCGTTTGGAGCAAGCACAAAACTGCTCCTGTAATAAACCGGTGATGAACAAGAGAAACCGGTGAAAACCGGCGGTTCACTCGGTTCGGCCGGTTTGCTGAATTCTGTTGGATCTGCATTCAATTTCTCGCTCAGTGACCCTGCATTAATACAGAGAATGGGCTGAGAGGGGACATACTTACAGAAAAGGAGAGAACAAGTTGAATGGGGACAACTTACAGAGAAGGGGGCGGAGGAAGACGAAAATGAGTTACATGGTGGAGGACGACAAGTGACAGATGGAGTTACTGCCGAAATGAGGGTGAGAGGAAGACGATCTGAATGAAGAAGAGAATGAAAATTGAGTGTGGCGCTGAGAGTGTCGAAAGGAGAAAGGAGGACGAGTTACATGCACTGAAGTTGTTGGATGCGGCACTGAAAGGAAGGGCGACGACTCTGTACATAATAGAATTAGGGAAGAGAACTAGGGTTTGTTAGTTGCAGAAATGGGTTGGGCCTATTCACATTCTTTTTTTTTTTTTCTTTTTTAATGCAAATGGGCCTAAATCAACCCTTTTTTTTTATTTTTTTTGGCAGTTGGACAAAAAGCATAGAAAGAAACTTTGGGCTGATAAGTCCTTGATTTTATTTTATTTTTGTTTTTTTGTTACACTTTTGGGAGGTAATACCAAAATTATTCTTGTAAATTTATTAATATATATTTAAAAAAAATATAAGAATTTAAATTTTATGCTCATATTACTTAATATGTTATTTTAAAAATTTAAAAATATTATTAATTATTATCGGTTAAACCACAATCAGACCATTGAACCTCGAACCAGTGCCTTCACCGGTTCAATGACCAGTCCAGTTTTAAAAATATTGATCAAACAAGAGAGAAATATGTACGCCATTAAAAAATTGAAAATTGTGATAGCAAATAAAACCTATAGATCTGTGAAAGGATCACTCAAAGAATGGTTGTTTCCCGTAACCAAAATCAAATACTCAAACATTATTTTGAGTTTGCTTCACTACAAGCACTCTCCAATAGGGACAAGCAAAAGGAGAAACACTGATATGACATAACATCCTGTAGTGGAGAATTGAACCTCGTTCAAGGCTTGAGGAGAGCAACAAAAAAAAAATACACAAGGTATAAAAAACAATAGTTCAGTCAAGATAAAAAGTGTCAAAAAAATGACAATGGCATGAAGAACAATGTTTACACATACGTAATAAATTCATTTTAGTTTCCCACATGCTTGCAATGTATTCTATTGTGATTTGTGACTGAATGTTTAAAAATTATAAATTTAAAAATTATAAATTTAAAAAATAATCCTCTTTAATTTTAACTGTGTAAACTCATGTCATTATATTTAGGCTCTATTTGGTAACAATAGCGGATAGCGGATAAGCTTACTGATAGCAAATGAGCTTATAGCAGATAGTGGATAAGCTAACAGATAGCAGACAAGCTAGCGGATTAGATTTGAAGGCTCTGTTTGGTAAAAACTAGTGGATAAGCTAGCGGATAGCAGTAGCGGATAAACTAGCGGATAGCTGATTAGCTAGCGGATTGGATTTGAAGTGCTTGGTAAAACTAGCGGTTGGACTAGCTGATAAATGTAAAATGACATAAAATGATATGTTTGCATTTTTTTATGTAAATTATATGTATATATATTATTTATTTTAAAATAATTATCACTTATAATAATTTATTTTATTCTAAATTATTTATTGTTTAAAAAATTCAATCATTAATTTTAATTTTAAATATTAATTTAGTTTTAATTATTTTTAATAAATAAAATGGAATAATAAAAATAAAATTATATATTGATTTGATTTTTATATAAGTTTTATTTTTTATAGATAAAAATATATTTTCCACTATTTTATCTTAAATATAAATATAAATAGAAAAATTAATTCTTATTTATATACTACGTTAAATGATTAGTATTTTATTTTATAATCAAGGATATGTGAGTAATTTCATTAAGATGGTAGGGATAAAAATGGAAGAAAAAATGAAACGCTATACGCTATAAGCTCAAACGCTACTTCAAGTAGCGTCTGGGAAAAATGTTATACGCTAATTTTAAAAATGACTACCAAACGGAGCTACTTTCCCATCCGCTATGCGCTATCCGCTAAACGCTAGCGGATTTGGCAAACCAAACAGTGCCGAAGTGTTTGATAAAACTAGTGATTGAACTAACTGGTAAATATAAAATTACATATTAATTATCTATATATATATAAATTATATTATTTATATTTTATTTTAAAATAATTATCAGTTTTGATACTTTAATTTATTTTAAATTATTTATCATATCAAAATTAAAATATTAATTTTAAATTTTAATATGAATTTAATTTTAATTATTTTTAATAAATAAAATGGGATAATAAAAAATAAGTGATATATTGATATGATTTTTATATAAATTTATTTTTTATAGATAAAAATATTAATGATAAGTGAGGAATTTAATTAAGATAGTATGGATAAAAATGAAAGAAAAATGATAAGTTATAAGCTATAAACTCAAATGCTACTTCAAGTAATGTCTGAAAAAACGCTATAAACTAGTGAAAAACGCTATAAGCTAGTTTTAAAACAATTGAACAGAAAAAAGAAATTTTTTTTTAAAATAATTATAAAACATGATTAATTTTTTATCAACTATAAGTTATCTGCTATAAGGTAGCAAATTTGGTAAGCCAACTATGAACTTAAAAGTTTATAAAAATTGATATATATTTACATATAAATGTCACCTTCATATCGTTTAAAAAAACCTACAACCCACAGCGCGTGTCACATTCTAGGGTTTGTTTGTTTTAGATATTGATAGATTATTTTGAAAGAATTGATTTTAAAAGAGTTAATTCTAAAAAAATCAAAGTTAAAACATTGATTTGTAATTGATAATGATATTTTAATAGTGAGTTTAGAATAATATAAAGAATTTTGAGGTATAAATATAAAGAATTTTGTAGATCTCTCACCTAGACTCAATTATTTTCAACGGAAAAACTAGAAATTTTTAGTTCTCCTAAAATCAATTCTACCAATTTAGAATAATTTTTTTCAACAGAATTTTATAAACATACACTTTAAAATCCCCAAAATGAAAATCACTATTGGATGACCCAAAATCTAAAACAAACAAGTGCAGTGAGAGCATTTCCGTCGGGATGCCTATTAAGCACCAATTCTAATAAGCATCGCTGCTTACATTTGAAGACCCGTTGGAGTTGAATTGACGGGGGGTGTTTATAGAGCTCAGTTGCTTAAGTAAGCACCAAGTCTTAAAATTTGATGTGGGCCATGTATTTAATTTTTTAATGAAACAAAATGCTTGGGAAATAAATTGTCCGTTGGGGTAAATTTTGTGAAGTAGTCGTTAGGGATACAGGGATAGCCGTTGGGGAAAAATAGCAGTTGAGTTTTTTTTTTTTAATTTTAAGATTACAATACCAATCAAAATGTGTATAAATATGTTCAACTTCAAATTATTTTACACAATCAAATCTCTTAATTTTCTTTCATTTATTCTCATATACTCTCGAAAAAATTCTCCTCTTTTTTACTCATATATTGTGTCAAAGTTCTATATCATCCAATTTTTTTTATTCACATACTCTAAAATCCTCAACTTCCACTTTTATTTGTTTTCATCCAATGGATCCAAACCAAATCAATTCCTTATTCAATTGGATGCAAAATTATCAACCGGGACTAATCCAAAATTTCCTCGTCCTCCACTTTTATCAAACCCACAAAATAACTCAATTATATTCATTTTCCAACGGGCCCATTTGCATATCAATTTCCCATGTTTCAATCACCACCAACTAACCCTACCATGGAGCATGGGACTTCAATCAGTACAAGTGGTGGGCAATCTTTTGAAAAAGAGCAAGAAGCAGCATCTAAATGTGCGGCAGAATCTCAAACTCCATCGTTTTCTACGCAAGTCGGTTTGGATAATATGACATTTGATGAAAAAGAAGAACAAGCAACTCAAAAAAAAAAAAAAAAAAACAAAGAGCAAGGTTCAGCCCGGAGGAAGATCGGCTGTTGATTCAAGCATGGCTAAATGTTTTGGGCGCGATAATTAGCAAGATTGAATTTGGTTTTAATTATATAATTTCATCATTTTAATGTTTTAATTTTGTAATTTCATCGTTTTTAATCTCATCATTTTAATTTAATTCCATCATTTGTTTTAATTTTTATTACAAGTTTCGTAACTAATTTTTAATTTTGTATTTAATAATAAAATTATTACAAAGAAATTCCGTAATTTTTATAAATTATTATTTGAAAAATCAAATAATTATGACATAATAAATAAAATATTGATGAAATATAAATATGTGGCACTATTGGTAGGGCTCATTTAGAAACTTTTGTCAAGATGCTGGGTTGGAAAATTGTAAAAAATAAAAATAAATGATATGTAATGGTGGGATCCATTTAAGAAAAAAATGGGGTGCTGGGATGTACATGCTTTCTAATATACATAATTTTGCCGACGTTGTTCTCTTTGTCGTTTCACTGTCATCTTCTGAAAGTGCTAGTCCTTTCCTACTTTCCAGTCTGCATTGCAATTGTTTCTGACGTTGTGACTGTGTCTTCATCGTTTTTGTGAGTTCCCTAGGAAATGTGGAAGACCAAGAGCAACTTGGCAATGAGAACGGATTTTCAAGATGAAGCAATCCAATTGATTAGGTCTGATTTTAGGGACCTGAGCCTAGCTGCTAATAAGCTCGCCCAACATGTCACCAAACTTGGTGTCTCCGGATTTGGAGTCTCAATCCTCGAATTAATCGCTTCCATTGCTACTATGTATGTAATCTTCTCTAACCTCTCTGTTTCATATGGGTTTACTGCAGAAAATAGTTATAGTTTTGCTCAAGTGGGTCAGTCTCTAATTTCTCAACTTTCTCCATTTTTTGTGTGGGCCTTTGTTTTTTGTATGTTTTGAAGTGAGTGCTATTCAGTCTTCATCATTAGTGCTTAAAGTCAGTTGCAGAAGAGCAACTTCTTACATTGGTTCTATGTCCTGCTTGCCTAGCCTACATTGGTTATATGTGTTGTCATTGGGTCTAATTCCATGCCAGTTACTGTTATTTTTGTTCTCTGTTAGGGGTGGAGAGTAACATAGCTATGCATTTGTATTCTTTAACTTTGATTGTGACATGTTTCGGTAAACGGCTTAATTAAGTGCTTGTTCAATAAGCTGTTTTAAAATGAGCTAAAAAAGAACTTATTTTCAAGTTTCTCTAATAAGCTTATTGAAATAAACTAAAATAAAGCTTATAGAAAAATCATAAACTATTTTCATAAGCTACTATTATCATAAGCCCAAATATGTTCTCTATAATTACCTTTCTGATGTGTTTCTCTCTGCTGTTTTTCATTGATTCTACGCAATTCAATTTAGGCATTTTGTTCATCTGTTCTTTAGTTGAAAAATCAAATGCACAAGGTCCAAGACTCAAATCTGATTGGTGTTTAATAATTCATAGAAAGGGGATATGTTCCCTTGATATGTGGTTTGCAGTTCACAGAAAAGGAGAAAAGAGAAACTTACATGGTCAATTACAGATCAATTATTGGTGTAAATAAGATCCATGTGCTAGACATTAATACTTGGAGGACCACCATCTTCGGTTTTTCTCCCCATTTGATTTTGGATACTTCACTGGTTACATGGTATTCAATGCTGGTGTGTTAACAAAAAGAAACTGAGAGAGAGAGATAGGAAGAGAAAGAAGATAGATCTGAAACTTGTATTTCTGATTATGATGGAAAACAGTTTACAATAAGCTTTTTATAGCTTTGAGCTTCTAAGAGCTCTTAACAACTTTCTATCAACTGTCATAACCGAATGCTGCTGACTCAGCACATTCGGTTATGATTATAACAGATTATACAGCTAAGTAATGCTTTTACTCTAGTGTGAGATAGTAAATGGCTCAGCGAATTAGAGTAACTGTTCATTATAAGCAGGGAGTACCCTGACTTCAGATAAGCAACACCAACCTGAATTTGCTTGTTGTTTGCATTAACTTTTCCCTTTTTGTTTTCTTAATATTTGTTTGTGGTTGATATTTTCATGAATTACATTTTAAGCCTAGTGGTATGTTTGCTGTGCGGTTCAAAATGGAGGTGAAAGATGTTTGGATGAGTTTTATTTGTAAAATTATATTGAAAATTCATCCGTTTTAACCCCATTTTTAACCCCATACCATACTTACCTTGGAGAACAATGTTGTTATATACTGTTTTGCTGAAACAAGAGTTATTCTGTCTTCACTCATAATTTTTATGTGTGCATTGCAGTTATTTGCTGATTTTAGATCGTACAAACTGGAAGACGAACATTCTTACATCATTACTCATTCCATACATTTTTTTCAGCCTGCCTTCATGGATTTTTAGTGTCTTCAGGTGCTTGTCATTCACTATTGTTGTCAACTTTATACCTTCAGTTTTCTCCGATAATATGAAAACTTTCTTTTTATATAATGCTACTTGCTTTCATGGCTATGCAGGGGAGAGGTTGGGAAATGGATTGCTTTAATTGCTGTTGTATTGCGGCTTTTCCTTCCAAGGCATTTCCCTGGTATGGAACAATTTTACTGAGAGTATCTTGCTCCTCTGTGATCTTTGTCATTACAGATAACCATCCTTTATCTGCCACACATCACATAAAAGTTATTATCAGTCAGTCCTCGTGGTCCTTACCAATGGGTTTTAGTAATGTGGTGGAATCACATCTTCCAAATACACATTTCCCATTCCCCTTAGGTCCATTAAGACCACTCTAGAAGCCACACACACACACATTTCACATCTTCCAAATACACATTTCTCATTCCCTTGTCCACTAGGACCTCTGTAGAAGCCACACACACATGCACGCCCGTGCACACACGGTGAACATGTTCTCCCAATATGATTAGTAATCAATCAATCATGACTGTTGTTGCAGATTGGCTGGAATTGCCTGCTGCTTTGATTCTTCTTATCGTTGTTGCTCCTGGTCTATTTGCAAGCACCTTCAGAAGCAACACCGTTGGGGTCGCAGTATGCCTTGTCATTGCATGTTATTTGCTGCAAGAACATATTCGGGCATCTGGTGGTTTTAGAAATTCCTTTACAAGAGCTCACGGCATATCAAATACAGTTGGCATAATCCTTCTGTTAGTCTATCCCATCTGGACACTGGTGCTCTACATCGCATAGGGAACATATAGCAGAAACATGGACTTGGTTGAAGTGTGTGAGTGATACAAATTGCCTTCTCTTCTGTATTAATCATTCGATGGAAGTTGATATCTAAATACTAGAATTCCCTGCCAATGTTTTATGACTTTAAGCATGTCCCTATAGTTTGCATGTGAATAAATGTGAAATTTGAAATCTCATTGAAAGACTTCTGGCTTCATTAAATGTAAAAAATAATAGTAATGAAGGGCAATGTGTTAATCATATATCATCTGCGTAAACCGTTACCTATATGCTATGGTATATAATATAGTTCACCTCTCGATTATACACTGTCCTCTTTACTGAAAATGCAATCCTTGCTACTTAAACCAGATAATTCCTGCTGAGCTTGAAAACTCACAATGCGAGCTAGAACGCCCTATATGTTTTCTTAATTTGAAGGGGGAGAGGCTGTTATGCTAGTATTAATTTGGAATACAGTTGCAACATTTTGTCTTTTAAGAGTAAGTCCTTTTTTCTCTTTTTTTTTTTTTCTTTCCACCAAATGAGCTTGTAGCTCAATTAACACCAACTTTGGTGTAATAATGATGTTAGAGGTTCCATCCTTCAACAAACCACATAATGGTCTCCCATAATGCTTGCAAAGAGAGAAAACAGTTTGTGATGGGGTGAATAAACGGAGATTTGTGGAGGCCCACAAAATTTCTAATTTCTCACAATTTCCAGATGATAAAACTTGTAAAGCTCTTTAAATATTTGTGGTGTTATGCTTCAATAAAAACACATTACATGTATTACGTTTTAGACATCTCAATTTTTAAAAAGTTTTTATCGAGGAGTCGTAAAAAGTAGCACTCATTTTTTAGTACAAAACACCTAAAGAACTTCACTTAAATTTTATTATTTTCAAGTAATCTTGACAAGAATGGCATACATAGTTTTCCCTTCTATGCATATAGCTTTTCACTTTTCTCAATACAGTAATCAGCCAAAATGTACAAGAAACCAGATGGCTTTTGATTCTACTATAAATTAGTATTATTGCACATAGCATGCTCGCCTGCCCCATGGTTCACACCTTTGTTCCCTTTGCTTCCTTGTATAGTTTATCAATGTAATCCTGCAAATAATAATGGCAAAGAGTAACATTTATTAATTGAAGTAAAGCACTTCAACATCTGACTGGAATTCATAGATAGGCATTTTATCCTGATGCATAGAACCCAAAACCGATGTACATATGGTATAAATTGCGTATCATACTACTAATTCAAGAAGTTAATGAAACAACAGAAAATAAATTGTATTAAATGTGCAAATAGAAAGTTGATAATTATGAAATATTGATCACGGCACATGAGGCAAACCTTATAGTACTTGAGCATTTGCGGTCTCTTCAATTTGAATGTTGGAGTTATTAAATCTCTCTCCATGTCAAAGGGAATTGGTTCCAGATGAACAGCTTTTAGCAGCTCAAATCCTCTAAGCTGTGAGAGATTCTTTGGTGTCAGATGAAGCTAGAATGAGCAAAATATATCATACTGCCATAAATTAGCAGAAGCATAGGATGGAGCATTATACATACTTGGTGTTTTTGACCAGTGCTATTGAGCTCATCCAAAATATATTTTCTTGCCTTTAGATTATCGCATAAGTATTTAAAATCATCAGTCAAATTATGCTCTAGTGCCCAATCCTCAAGGGCCTTCCTTTCAGGGACCACTACAGCCACCAAGAATGACTCAAAACTGTTTCCATACACCCAAATCTGCATAAAAAAGAAAAATTATTATCCATTATTGAATTACATAAATTTAGCAATTTAAGTACACTGCAATGCTACTTTGTAAATGAACTTTCTTAAACTGAATATCCAACAAAAAATGCAATTTAATTCTTGTTTCTCTAATTCTTCAGAATGTTCTGAGATTGATACAGAAGCATACCGATGTGATAAGAGGGCATTGCAGATACTTGTTTTCAACATTCTCCACAGCTATATATTCTCCTTGAGACAATTTAAAGATATTCTTTTTCCTATCAATAACTTTCATGGCTCCATTTGGTTGCCATTCTCCAACGTCACCTGCAATGATTTCGAAATCAAAAAGGATTTAGAGCATTAGCGGCAATATAAAGACTTGAATAGCCTATATGCAAAATATGAAGCTGAAAAAGACTTGAAAAAGTTAAGAGTTCTTGGCGAAATTCTCAAACTGGATTTCCTATGTGCCTTCTTCACTAGGACTCAAATTATTTTACCAACTTTGAATAAATCCATATATGAATGTATTTTTTGGATACCTCCAATTCAGATGAAACGCCTCCTCCTCTTATAGCACCGGTGATCTAGTATTCTATTTCCACCTTAATAAGTGATTTTGATGGCATATAGAGACATTACCAAGTTTTATACTGTCCAACAATTTTCAAACATACAATTTTTACTCTCTGTTTAGAAATGTCTCTCATTCTATGTAGTAGCATTTTCTCAAGATGCTAAGAGGTTCGGAATAGTTAACAATACGAAAATTCAAGTGGTGAAGCCCAAAAAGGAATTCTTCATTGATTTACAGATTCATGTTTGAATGCAGAACAACTTGTGGATTTACCTGTATGAAACCAACCATCAACCATAACCTCTTCAGTAAGATCTTGACGCTTGTGGTAGCCAGAGAACAAGGTTATTCCTCTCAGGCAAATTTCTCCACGGGCTTCACTTGAAAGTGCATCGTATCCCATCTCTGGCACAGATTCAAGCCTGGCCTCAATGGTTGTCATGGGGACTCCAACTGTTCCTATCATAGAAAACACATCACCTATCGCTGTGAAACACCCAGCACAACTTTCAGTAAGACCTGTCACATCAAAATGACAATAAGATTAATTATTATGACATACCAAGGTTTTTAATTGTGGTCTGCAACCACAATTGTGAGCTTAATATTACGGTTTTGGAAGTTTCCATTACTATATCGTGACTACAATTGTGGATGCATCACCTGCATTTTCACGCAATTGTCCACAATTACGATAAATGTAAAGTAACTACAACGACAATTTAAAACCATGTGGCATACACACAATTATCATCTAAACACTACAATGGAATGAACTCCTCAAGAAACCATAATAATAAAATAACAACAACAACACCAACAACAATAACAATAATAATAATAATAATACTAAATATCTAGGGTTTGGAAAATCATGCTAGAATAGTTTTATAGGATGGAACCATTTCTCATAAGAGATTACTTTATTCAAATATTGTTAACACCCCATACGCATGTTTAGCAGAGGATTCAAACACCATACCATATCCTTGTGATAATGTAGATCCACTAGTGACCCTCATAAACTCCTCCACATGCCTAGACAAAGGAGCAGCCCCTGATAACAGGATACGAACTCGTCCACCTAATGCTTGTTTTGTCTATCAATAAAAAACAATATTTTAGTTTTGAAACCAAACTACGAGAAAGGCTCATAGGGATAAAATAGAATACCTTGTCAAACACAAGCCTATCAAACAGAGGCGCTGCTTTGTCTTGTGGAAGACCCTTCTCCAGATATCTTAGCTTGCTGTCAGGAGGCTTCAGATTAGTTTACAAATGGATAGATAACTAAAACACTCAAAATTAAGCAGTAAAACATACTAGTTATATGCATAATGAAATAATGTACTCTGCAGTGCTCCTCCGGAAGAAACTTTGCTATTGATACCTTCAGGTACAAAGCTTATAGTTAATGGCTATTGTATAATGTAGCACAAGAATAAGGAGCATAAAGTCAATGTTTAGAACGTTATTTAAATGTGGTAGTCACACATCAATAGAAGAGCATAAGAAGCATCCTTCTCTTACCAGAATAAATACGGTCAAACACTCTAGGAACACCACAAAATATAGTTGGTTTCAGTGCCTGAACATCTTCCATCAAGAACCTGACATCCTAAAAGAGTTAATGTGAAAAATTAGATGTGAAGCATCAAAAGAGAGCATTAAAGAGTAAACAAAAAACTAATTCCATGAAATCGAATCCAAATCTTACGCCTTGCCAAAATCCTATTGAGGAGCCCTTGTAGATGCAATATGTCTCCATTATCTGGTCATATACATGAGCAAGAGGAAGAAAGGAGAAGTAGACATCATCTTCTGCTGCCTACAAATATTACAATATTACATATTTCTTGTCAGCACAATAGCATTATACAAAATAAGAAACTCAACCTTGTTTTTTTTCCTCCTTGTATTAAACTGGAACATGATTAACACCTATAACATATATCCCTGAGGGAATGATGAGTATTACTTTCCTTAGCACAATCAAAGGAAACTTCACCAAGTCTGGCCATGCAGTGGTTTTTGTTTAATGGATGAGAGAAAGTTACAGGGTTGAATTTGCAACCTCAAGGGGGTATATAACATGTACAGCCAATGAGCTTAGCTTTGTTAAAAAAAATCTTATATCAAGACTTCTACGACCCATCAATCAAAATATCATTGGCATGTGAGTCATGTCATTGGGTTTAACTATTATGTTTACATTTGAGAATCATATTGACTTTTATCAATATGACAGTCAAAAAAAAGTTTGGGTGGCAGAGGTTGCAAGAGTAAAAAGAAATATGACATGAAACTAATGAAGCTTCAAGAAAAATAGTTATATTACCACTCTGTCAGTTAACAAAAGTATGTGGTCAATAGACAACACTTCAGCCATGAAAGCCTCATTCTTAATAATGACACCTTTGGGATCTCCAGTAGTTCCACTTGTGTACATTATTGTGCAAATGTCAGTCTTCTTTTTTGATGGTAGATCCCACTCCAGACTTCCCTAGAGAAAGGAAGAAAAGGAAGATATTAAATTATATAGTAATAACTCACAGTTTAAAATAAAAATGATTGAAGCTCCTAAACATAAATAGGCAAATGAAAAACCAGGTTTAACATCTTACCAACTGGAGAAACTCTCCCCACGAGAAGCAGGATGTGCCAAGCTCCTCAGCTTCCTTCTTTTGTGTGGTTGAAACGTTTCCAAAGCTCACAATAGCTACACCATTAATTTGAAGAGGTTAGTCACCGTTAAAAGGAGGAAAGACACTTTATCTAGGAGTAACTAAGATAGCAATACTTGACCTACTTTTAAGATTTGAAGAACACCGACCAAGACATGACAGTATCTGTAGAAACATAGTTCATTAGGGAAAATAAACGAGAGATATGCACGGTTCTGTCTCGGATAATAAACTAATCATCTTTAAGAAATTCAATGGTTTGGTTACTAATTAAAAAAATTTAAAATCAAGTGCAAGTAAATAACAACGTAAAGAAGGTCCTGCAATAGATGTGGCATTCTGTCAACTTGAAAATGAACATTACTTTTCTATGTGGCATACAGAAATATCATAGAACAAAGTATGCATATAATTCATCTAAGAAGGCTACTAATGGCTTTCTCATAATTTCTTAGGAGACAAGACATAGTTGATAGTATTTTATAGCCTATGGAAATAGTTATATGTTCAAGGTAGCATCCAGAATAATATGGCAAAATACTTGTCATAAATGCATTTTGCTAACTAAAGGAACGACCCTTCCATTATATGCATATTTACTAAGGGACAATCAACAATGATGAAAAACCAGACAATCCAAGTGTTGTTTGATGCTTCAAGCAAAGCTATATCACTAAATAATAAAAGCAGCAGAGCACTGAGTCACATTTAATACAGGTTGATTCTGCCAATAAGGTAATTAACAAAACAATAAAATCTTTTGGATAGAAAGGTTGTACTCAAAGAACTAGAACATACTGATGGAATCTTTTTTTCCTGCACAAATGCTATTGAAACTTCAGCATGATTTATGATAAACTCCACCGCGCTAGGACCTGTTAGACATAAAATGTCATTTCCAAGCTGACAGAAAAACAGAATAAGTGTTGAAGAAGAGAAACGTGACAAACTATGCTTTTATTCGTGTCCAAAAGTTCTTAAGGGGAAATGTTTGAAATGATAAATGCTAGCACATCGAGACATACATTAAGTCAGGAAACACATACCAAGGGTGTCATATAATGGAACATATGTTACTGCACTGCTATTGCAAGCCTGCAACAAAAAAAGAAAAATCGAATCAAGTGAAGTACCATTTGAATAATTAACAAAGACCAATTATATTACAAATTTACAATAACATATCAGCCTATGTGGTGTTAACTGTTAATTTGAATAATAATGATACAAACAAAGTGCTATACCTCCATTGCAATGATCCATTCAGGACAGTTGGATCCATATATACCACAACGATCTCCCTTATGATACAAAACCGCTAGTTAGATTATTAATTTCTCATTCAATGATATTGATTCCCAATACGATGTATCATGAAAGAGCAAGAAGTGTTATGGACTCACAGGATTGACACCACGGCTCCTCATAGCAGAACCCATTCGGATGGCAGCATCATAAACCTCTTGATATGTAAGCCATACATAGGGACCAACCTGCAAACTCAGCTCAATGTTCACATTATGTTTTCAGGTGATTTTAAATTGTGGTCCACAACTACAATTATGACCCTAATATTACAGTTTTGGTAATCTTCACACCTGCATCGCGACCAAAATTTCAATTGCATCAACCACATTTACCCTCAATTTTCCACAATGTTGCCACAACCGTAGCCACGACGGCAATCGCAATTTAAAATCAAGGTTTTCCAAATTTAAGGAAACACACGGATTTTTTCTTTCTTTCAATAATTTAGACTCTTGAAGCTATAAGAAGTGATGCATGGAACACAAGTACATAAAGTTGGTACCTTTGAATCAGTTTTTTGACGGCGGCCCAGCATTTGGTTTCTGGGGTTCCTCTTAACAGAGTCCCTGCCAAAGGAAGCATCACAATCGCAATTGCTAAGAAAGAAGACTCAAAGTAAATACTGCTATTGTCTACTACGTATTTAAGCTTCTTCTGAGGCACTGTACTTAGCATTTCTTTCTCAGCCAGCAGCATAGCAGAGACGAGCCAGAGGGAAGTTAGTACATAATAAAATAATTAAGTATTTCATTAGTATTTAGTATTTCTTACTCCTTAAATTCATTTTAGTTCCTATTTATTTATTTTGGTCCAACAGTTTACAGTTTATAATTAATATTGTTATTATGATAATTTTATCTAAATTATTCTATTAAATAGTCACGTGTAATTCTTTCTTTGTAAGATTATCACATAAATTGTCATTTTTTTTTTCTAGAATATCTTCCATGCACAACTATAGAGACTAATCTTTTGAGGTATTGGACGATATTGAAAGACTGACATATCCCAATCAGATTTTTTTTATACACAACTAAATATCCTTTTAAAACAACATTATAATGTAATTTGGATGAAGAACAATATATTTAATTGATTATATTGTGAAATTAAAATTAACCAACTGTTAGAGTAACATCAACAAATGCTATGCGTTGGTCTAAGTGATGGGCGCTTGAGTCCCTTAAAAGCATATGGTCCCGAATTCGATCTACGGGTTCATAATTTTGGAAAAACACTCTTGGGAGAAGTCTCTTCTCAAGTGTCATCCTGGAAGATTAATCTCTCACATATCGAATGCGATGATATTTTGGGAAATGGAAAAAATAAAAATAAAAAATAAAAGTAACATCCAACATACTCAACTGAGTTAGCAGAAAATTGTATATCTCATGTTAAGATCGAATTGAGAAGATAAAGACTTCAGTTATGTTATTTGCACACTCAAATGGGACACCCATTTGGGACATCTTGGTTAATCACGTATAAATATTTGGTTAATTCAGTTTATTATATGGTTAATGGGCTTATTTTCTATAACCATGTAAATATTTGGTTAATCACATGCAAATATCTGGTTAATTCAGTTCTTTATATGATTAATGGGTCATCATGAATTAACCAAATATTTACACGTGATTAACAATATAATGAACTGAATTAACCAAATATTTATACATGATTAACCAAGGTGTCCTAAATAGATATCTCATTTGGATGTACAAATAACATTTCTGGAAAGACTTATGTGAACATGTGCAAAAACTAATTAGTGAATAAAAAACTACCGTGTATCAAAAAAAAAAAAAAAAGAATAAAAAACTACTCTATTAATTAAGTAACACCAGCAAATAGTCTATTAGCACAGTTGGTCAGAGCATGTACTAATAACTCTTTCGTTAGCCAATCTGATTGACAATATGTTACCGGTAACAATAAGCTGCATTTAAAGATATTCCATTCAATGGATTGAATTGTCAGGTTCTGAAGTTTCAGAAGAACAACGGTTGGAATGGATCTTGTTATGTACTCCCTCCGGTCCACAATGTAAGCAAAAATTTCCAAATTTTTTGGTCCTAAATATAAGCAAATTTCAACTACTTTCTTCTCATTTAATGAAGTTATTCTCAAAATACCCTTCATTTAATACAAATTTTGTTTTCCAATGACTCATTTTATTATCAATAACACAAGCTTAATAAATAAGAGGAAGGATAATTTAGGTAACAAACTTAATTTTTTATTCCCAATGACTCTTTTAAATGAGATCAACTAACTATCTTAATATGTGTGTCCCATTTAATTTTTGCTTATAATAGAAACCGGAGGGAGTACTGTTTTTTGTCATGCAGCGAGGTGGAGGAGAGAAATATATGAGTCTCTGTTAAGATTTGTGAAATTTTTATAAGCTTTCTATTTATATAAAATATTAGAATTGATTTTCCTTTCAATCAAATATAATTTCAGTAAAAATATAATTTTTTTGTCATAGTTGAGCAAAATTGATTTTGCCTCCAAACTATGATTAGAATAGAAGTAATAAAAAAAATAGTTTTAGACTAAAAAATTTAAATTTTATATTAAACTTAATTTTAGAATAAAAATATCAAAATATAAATGACCACTTAAACTCAATTTTAACCTATTAATTTTATGAAATCAAATTTATTCAAAATCACTTTTAATAAACAATATTTACCCCTTTTCAAAAAAAAAAAAAAAAAACATTTACCCAAACACATATTATGTCTCTCTCGTTGAGAAAAGAAAGTACGTTGTGCTATTATGCACAAATCCAGTGAAGCACTTGAGCAATGCATGATCTCTATTCATTTCAATATAATGAAAAAGAAAACTAATTAAAAAAAAGAAAAAAGAAAAAGAAAGAATCAAAGTCACCTCAAGAAGTCCCATGGAGACTCTAAATAAGCAGGCAACTCCAAGAGACCATCTTTGGCATAAATGCACCTAAAGACAGGACCTACTGATGGCTTTCCATCAGTTGCTGGCCTTCCCTCTTCCACCTTCACTGTGTAAACCTCTGCCATTTTGAACTAAAATGGAATGTGCAGGTGTGGGTTTCAGAACTGTACTGTCTTGCAGAGGATGATGATCTGAATCACAAGGGATGTTTTATCTGAGAGTGTAATAAAGAGGTGAAGGGTAGTTGGATGAATGTGAAAGAGAGAGGTGCATGTGACCCTGCAGGGAAGGCGCTAAGAGAGTTGGTTGAACCAAAGCAATAAATTCCAAGATCACTTTAATAAGATAATAACTGAACAATTTCTGTCGCGCTTTTTTACTACCCTCTTTCGCGGTTTGTTCTTTTTGCATGTTTTTAGCAACTCAACCCCATTTATGCATTTATATTGGCTGTGAAAGTTTGTTGAAGCTACCCTTGACATTATTATCGTATTGACTATTGATTACTCAGATTATGACATTTATATATTTATATACTCCCTCCGGTCTCTACTGTAAGCAAAAATTAAATGGGACACACATATTAAGATAGTTAGTTGATCTCATTTAAAAGAGTCATTGGGAATAAAAAATTAAGTTTGTTACCTAAATTACCCTTCCTTTTATTTATTAAGCTTGTGTTATTAAGAATAAAAGGAGTCATTGGAAAACAAAATTTGTATTAAATGAAGGGTATTTTGAGAATAACTTCATTAAATGAGAAGAAAGTAGTTGAAATTTGCTTATATTTTGGACCAAAAAATTTGGAAAATTTTTGCTTACATTGTGGACCGGAGGGAGTATATATAATACAATATACTCCATCCGGTCCTTATTATAAGAGGTACTCCCTCCGGTCTCTATTGTAAGCAAAAATTAAATGGGACACACATATTAAGATAGTTAGTTGATCTCATTTAAAAGGGTCATTGGAAATAAAAAATTAAGTTTGTTACCTAAATTACCCTTCCTCTTATTTATTAAGCTTGTGTTATTGAGAATAAAAGGAGTCATTGGAAAACAAAATTTGTATTAAATGAAGGGTATTTTGAGAATAACTTCATTAAATGAGAAGAAAGTAGTTGAAATTTGCTTATATTTTGGACCAAAAAATTTGGAAAATTTTGCTTACATTGTGGACCGGAGGGAGTAAATGACTATATTTTTTTGGTCCAAAATATAAGAGACATGCATGTATTTTGACAAATATTAAATGCTCATTTCCCAATTTTACCCTTATTTATAATAGGGTTTATATTTACGAAACAATGCAACTTTTAATACAAGTAGGTTTGTTCATTAATTATTGAAAGGTTAAATTTGTAAATTTATATGAATATTAATTACAAATAGCTTATTTCAATACATTTCCTTGGTCTGTATGTTTTAGGGTTTTGCCTCTTATATATAGGACCAGAGGGAGTAATATCTAACTTCAACTAATGGGGATTGGTTTAGTGGAAGCAAATAGCCTCGTAAGAAGAACCTGATGAACCCGTGTTCGAATCCTTGTAGAGTCACCCTCATTGGGAGGCTGATAATCAAGGGGTAAAACCTTACTCAATCAGTCGAACCAGAGATTAGTTCTATAGAGGGCCCGAAGAGCCTAAGCCATGAGGATACTTTGGTGGATCCACTCAGCCCAAAGGAATAATTAGGGTGGGTTCCGAACTAAATTTTTATTTTTTATTTTATCTAACTTCAGTAATATAAAATTATGAAATATTTCCCGGATATCCAATCATGTGATAAAAACAATAATTTTTATCCTAATGTAGACAAACAAAAGAAAAAATAAAAAGTTTGTATCAGACAAAGTCAATTTATAGATCTACTTGGTTTTGTTATTATTATAAAGAGAATGCTTACCAGTATCCTTAGTTAAGAAATCAAAATAATAAATTTTACTTGAAAAAATGATGTATTTAACATATTGAAAAATGTTACACTTAGTTTCTAATACAATTTTTTTTTTATGATTTTCTTAACCAATGTCTTTAGAGTATTCGTTAGTAAGGCCCTTATTATAATTATTGTACGAACATCTTTTTATTTTATTTTTTAAATATAATGACAATTAATGTTGAGTTCTATCTGTTATGTTTAATGCATGCATATTAACGACCGCCATTGCAGATAGTGAAGCCACTTGGCTGGCCAATAATCAACCCTGAAATCCTGCATGCAAACCAGCTAATATAAGTCAACATTAGGGTAATGACTAATGAGGATGAAGGTGTAATATCCGCGCATTGATTGAGAGCGTCATGTTGTATTAACTTGAGGAAAAGGTAATCAATGCCGGCCTTCATACTGTACTACTTCAGTTTGAGAATTTCAGCAGAAATATCTTGTCAAAGTTTCTTCTTTTTTACATTTGCATCTAACACTTTACTAGTTGTAACGTGTACTTGTACTTTTTGTTAGTAATATTTTTTATCATGTCTTCCCTAGCTTTTCTAACAAGTTGGTACAAATTTATTGCAAAATGAAACCAAAATGCAAAATTATCTAGAGGGAGGCAAACAACAGAAGAAGAAAAGAAACACAAGATTCGCTAGTTTAAGTTAGACAAGGTTTTCTTAGAGGAATAATCGATGAATGCAGTTGGGAATTGGTGTAACGAACTCATCGATCATTAGGTGCCATATATGATGCCATAGTCACGTTAAAAATATATACAGCACAGCAGTTTAACATAAGTAATCATAGTCCACAAGATTGTTGAACTGATCTTAATTGAATAGTCATGGAAAGAAATTAGTCCCTGCGTCTGACAGTATGTGAAGTAGATCTCCTAACCTGATCAGCTAGCTAAACATTGCAAAGAAACCCATTATTTTATTAGAAAATATGTTATTAATATCTATTCTCAACAACTTTCAATTAATAATTTTAATTTTTATAACAATAACACAAAATAATAACATTATTGATTTAAGAAGAATTTTAACGAGTGTCATTAGGATATTGGTTAAAGAATCCGATATAGAAAATTTATCCTGAAAATTGTTGCATTCAATACATTAAAAGTTCAAAACTTATGATTTCCAATAAGTTTTTTTCTATATGATTCCAACGTTAGTAAGATTATTAATTTAAAAAGGAAAATACTAAGGGATGTCCTAAGGACACTTGTTAAGAAATAAAGAAAAGAAAGCTTATATAGGGAATTAATATATTTAACATTTGAAAAAGTGAAATGTTTGTTTTTCTAATAAAAATTTATTTTTCTTAATTTCTTAAAAAGTATTCTAAGAATACTCAGTTACATGACCCATTTAAAAATTCTCCAAATTACTTTCTTTCATTTGACAAATCTAAATGGATAGATTGAATTTCACGTTCCCATTCCCATTATAATGCGCACCCCTTGTATCCAATGACTATGTCAAACTTTCTTACGTGGCAATAGAAACATCTTTTCGATGGGAATGGAGGATACATTTTCCTTGGGGCTGTGTTATTATGACTGTGAACACCATATTTTGTCCTCCCTTTTCATATTATTATAAAGGATAAAAGTCATTACAAAAATAAAAGTAAATAAAAAATAAAAAATAAAAATATTAAAAGAAAGAAAAAGACAAATAATTGGAAAATAGAAACAATGGTTTTTGCTTGCTGTAACAGTTTTGTGAAGGAATAAAGAGGGATTAAAATGCTTTATGTTCATATAATGAATCATAAAAGTGTAACATTGTAACAGAAGAATAAAGCCAATAATTCACCTCTAATGGCAAATGGAATCCTGGATTAATGGGTTTGAGTCAGTTACAAAAGAGGAACAATCATACTATCAGTATAAAAAAAGGGAAAGGTTTGATACAGGAGGGATCACGTTTCTAACGCTCCTGGTTTCATTTCTTACGAGAACAAGATCCCTTAAGCTCTTCCTCTTCCTTCTCTCCATTCTTCAATCATACTCACCATTTTACACAAAAAAAAAAGAAGAAGAAGAAGAAGAATAACCACATAAACAAACAATAGCAGTAGCAGAATAAAAGTGAGGAGGTTTCTTCCAATAGCACCACGCCGCCGCGCTGCACGCCACTCCGCCACGCTGTAGTCCCTGTTCCCTATTCTTCGTGTTTGTTCTGTCTCAAGTCCGAATCCGCTGCTGTCCTCCGCAACCATCATCAAATCCGTCACTTGCTACATCTCGTCACTGCACGCAACACTGCTCCGTCGCTGTGAGTGGGTCGCTACCTTCTTTTTTTTCTTCCTCCGCTGTTACACAGCGTCCCTTTTACAAGTGCTTCGTACAGCACTTTGCTTTTCAAAATCCACTCCATTTGTTTTATCTTTTTCTCTTTTTATTATCTTTTTGTTTATTTTGTTTTGTTATTGTTATTTGGGCTTAAGCCCAGCATGCATATATTTATATAATTTTGTAAACAATTAACATATACTGGTTTATCAAAAAGTTAAAAAAAACATATAATAGCATTTTTAAAAAATAAAGTAATATATGATGATTAGTTAAGTATTCGTATAATTTTATTTGAATCTTATATGCTTATTTCATGTGTAAATTTAAGTAAGATATTCTATTAAAATTATATAATATACTTATACGTGTCATTAATAAATTGGATACCTTGTGACACTAACAAATAAAAATAGGATGCTAGTGATAGCCACTTTGGATCTTCTTCCTGTTTGGCTATTGCAAATAACCTTTAATTTTCAAAAATTAAATTAAATTGCTAACGATTGCCACTTTGGATCATCTTCCTGTTTGGTTATTGTGATCAATTCTATTTTCAAAATAAAAATAAGTTGCTAACGATTGTCACTTTGGATCTGCTTCCTATTTGATTATCGCTGGCGTCTCGCATTCTAAAACACTAAAATATAGGTTGTTAATGGTAGCCACTTTGGATTTACTTCCTATTTGGTTTATCATGAATACCTTTCTAAATTTCAAACTAGGATGTTAACGATAGCCACTTTGGATCTTCTTCCTATTTGGTTATCATGAACGCCTTTTAATTCTAAAATAAAAATAGGTAGTTGGTGACGACCACTTTGGATCTTCTTCCTATTTGGTTATCGCAAGCACCTTTAATTTCAAAAATAAGATTTAAGTTGCTAACGATTGTCACTTTGGATCTGCTTCCTATTTGATTATCGCTAGCGCCTTGCATTCTAAAACACTAAAATATAGGTTGTTAATGGTAGCCACTTTGGATCTTCTTCCTGTTTGGTTATCGCAAGCAATCTTAATTTTCAAAATAATTAAAATAGGTTATTGGGATGACCATTTTGGATCTTCTTCCTGTCTGGTTATCATGATAGCCTAAATTTCTAAAAACTTCAAAAGAAAATAATTAAAATCAACCAAACCAACAAATATTTTTTGAAAGAACTACGTAGCTTTGAATTCCCTATTGCACCCGGGGATACGTAGGAGCAGGATTTAATCCTGTCAAGCCCAAAAATAAATTTTCATAAAATCCTTTTTCATTTCTTATCATATTCATTTTCTTCTCTTGAAAAATAATAAAATAAAATATTTTATGGTTTATTTATAGTTTGTTATTATATTTTAAATTATTGTTTTAATTAAAAGGGTGAAATAAATATTTTTGAAGTTAACGTAGTTTTGCACAATTAACTATAGGTAACCATTTTTTAAATGGATGTCGTAGGGTGCTAATACCTTCCCTACGCATAATTGACTCCCGAACCCTAAATCTGTTTTCGAAGACTGTTCACTAAAAAAGGGTTTTTCCAATGTTTCCCTAAATAAAATAAACTTTGGTGGCGACTCCATTTTTGACAATTAATTAATTTTTGTTCGCCGCTCCCGTCGCAATGTGGTTGCGACAGATGGCGACTCCACTGGGGATACTTTTTTTTAAGAGAGTCTAGCCTAACCTAGTTATTTGTGCAAAATTATTTTTTCTTCTTCTTTATTTATTTCACCCTCTTTGTTTTTTGCTTATATGTGCAAGTTGTAAATAATTTTATTTTATTTTATTTTATTTTATTTTATTTTTTTATGATGCTTGGTTCACACACTACACTTACATTTTTGCACACGTATGAGTGGGACCCTATACCTGGGCCTGTGTGAAGCCTAAGATGAGAGGAGATTGTTAGTGGTAACCATTTTGGATCTACTTCCTGTCTGGTTATCGCGAGAATCTCATCTAGAGTGTGCTCTTTCAGGATGTTCCACACCTGGTAGTTTACCTATCGTTGTGGTTAATATTCTGAAAGAGACCTTAGCTCTAGAGACCAAAGTCAGCGAGATTGTAGAGCCACCCAAGAGAGTTTTCACAAGATACAATGTCTCAAAAAAATCTAGCATGATAATTTCTTCTTATATTGCAAAAGGCATGTTCAACATCATGTTGCATCATCATTCATCTGCATTCATGTTTCAAAAATAAAATAATAAACAAAAAATGATTTTTGTAAAGTCACTCATTCTCATTTCATTTGGGTATGTTAGAGAATCGTGGGTGTTCAAAGCTCGTTGTGAGTAGTTTCATTGAGATAATATGGGATCAAGCAGTGAGACAACCCCAATCACGATGAAGAAGCTCATACATCCAAAAATAAAGAAGCCTGAGGTTGAGAGTCTAAAAGCTTGTGCTGGCATGATGACAAAAATCCAGCGTCTCACCTTTGACAGAAAGTATGGAAAGATTCTTGCGTTGCTAGAGGTGGATGTGCAAGTGGAGGCTATTACTGCGTTGATTCAATTCTATGATCCTCCCGTGAGGTGCTTCACTTTTCAGGATTTTCAGATGGCCCCTACATTGGAGGAATTTGCACAAATCTTGGGATATCCATTGGAAAATATCAAGCCTTACCAATACTTGGGACATTATCCATCCTTGCAGACAGTTGCTGGAGTTTTGAAAGTTCAGGTGAAGGAGTTGCAAGACAAGAAGCGAAACCGAAATGGCTTTGAAGGATTTACACAGAAGTATTTGGAAGAAAGAATGAAATATCTAGCAAAAATTGAGGATTGGACTTCGTTCATAGATGTGTTGGCTCTGACTATCTATGGGATTGTTATATTCCCACATATTGATGAGTATATAGATTTTGCAGCAATTGATGTTTTCCTGGCCCTACGGGATAAAGGAGAAAGTCCGGTAACAGCTGTACTTGCAGACACATATTGTACCTTTAATCATTGTCATGAAAAGAGAGGAAGGATATTATGTTGCTTGCCTACAATTTATGTTTGGCTCATCACTCACATGTTTAGTAATAAATGCAAAGTGTCATGTCCAATTGGAGATTTCAAGATGTGTGATGTGAAGGTTAGGATTAATCGTGAATGGGCTCAAAATCTTGTTGATCTTAATGAAAAGACAGTTCGATGGTACCCGCAGTGGCAGGAGGTACAGGAGGTAATATATCAATGTGGGAATTTTCCTAATGTACCACTCATGGGAACAAGAGGGTGCATTAATTATAACCCCTCTTTGGTTTTAAGGCAACTTGGTTATCCTATGAAAGACCCACCAGCTGAAGAAATGATAACTCCTTTTGTTCTTTATGAGAAGGATATGAAGGACACTAAAATGCTTAGAAGAATCCGCCAAGCCTGGGATCGTGTCATTCGAAAAAGTAAAGAGCTTGGAAAAAGGAGTTGTGATGCAAAAGAGAGTTATCGTCAATGGCTAAGGGATAGGGTTCAAAAAGTCGGGTTACCTTTTCAAGGCTCAATTCCAGCTGCCAAGGAAATTGTTGATGAGACACCTCCAATTAGCATCGAAGAGGTAGAGAACCTTAAAGTAGCATTGCTCAAGTCAGAAGAAGAGAAGAAAGGACTGCAAGAGAAGTTAGAAGAAGCTCTTCGAGAAAAAAAGGCCTTGCAACTAGAAAGCATCCAAAAAGGACAAAGTCTTGAGAAGACCAATAAAAGAGCAAGAGTTGAAGAAGAATGCAAGTTCAAGACACAAGATTGCTTGAGGGCTGCAAATAAGGAGTTAGAGCTGCGTGGAAAAGAAAGAGATAAAGCTTTGGATTATGCCACACAGTTGAAAGAATTGTACAAGAAATCCAAGATGACTGAGAGGAGTGTGCAAAGGCAACTCGGGGATTTGAAACAACAATTAGAAAATGTGGTAGCTGAGTATGAGAATAGGGTCAACAATGAAAGGCAACATCGGGAAGAAGTGGAGCAAATAGCGATCGTGTATCAAAAAGGACTGAAGAAGGAACAAGGAGATGTATGTAAGTTGAAAGCTCACATAAGAGATCAAGATAATATCATCAATGAGCTCAAGAATGAAGGAATGTACTGGAGAGATCGTTTCATAAAGTTGGATAATCATGTGGAAGATCATGCGAAGATCATCAAAGGGCTTAACAATGAAAGCATGTTTTGGAAGGATCGTTATACAAAGTTAGCATGGTTAGCCAACCAAGCAATTGAGGATATCCCAAGATTTTTAAGGAGGGCTGAAGGGATGATGAACCCGTTTTCTGCGCCAGTTGAAATTTCTGAATTTCTTGAATATTGTAAAGATTTAATGGAAAAGATGAAACAAAGGGCTGTAATTGAAGGCCGTGTAAAAGTTTGGGTACAGTGCACTTGATTTTGATCATTAATAAAAGTTTTGTTGTTTGATTCCATATGATCTAGTGCTTTAAAATACTCACAGCGGGGGCAGGCACTGACGATTCTCTAGCATTCCCATGACTTAATAAAAAAATATTGCATCTCCATTCATTCATTCATTTTCTCTTTGCATACTCATATCATTTTTATTATCAGAAAAATAAACAAACTGGTTCAGACACGCTCTCAATCAAGGATCATGGCTGAACTAGAGCTGAAAGATGATGTCACCCAACTGAAGGAGCAGATGTCCAAGGTTCTAGAAATGCTCCAGTCTCTTGAAAAGAACAAGAACATAGATGGGGCCTCCTCAGCAGTGAACGAAGATCAACAAGCCACGCCTTCTCATCCGCCTGGTTTCAGTCCGGCGCCTCTACATTATGGTCTTAATTCTCAAGGAATGTTGGTTCCAATGTACCAACAGGGTCCCACACAACCACCATGCACCAACCCTCAAGACACCCAAACACCACAATTCCCACTTTACGGTCTTCCGTTTGGCTACACACCACCATTCGCCACCAACTCTTCAGAGAATAACCTCCAAACCCCTGCTGCTGCTGGTCAGAATTCAACCCAACCACCGGGCCCCGATGCAAGTACTGAAACACCACAGGTTCAAATTCAATCTCCGGTTTTCATGACCCATGGCCTTCCACCTGGTTATATTCCACCCCAAGGCACCAATTCCCAAAACCCTACCCAACCACAAGTTCTTCACCATAATGCCCAAGGAAACTCACCAAATCCATACCCTTTTATTGTGCCGTTGCATCCTTATGCAAATACTTTGCAGAATTTCTTAGCTGAAAATCCTCAATCTAAAGTAAAGTTGCAAATTCTTGAGGAGAGATTGAGGGCTGTGGAAGGAGGAGGTTATTATGGTCTTGGTGATACTTCAAATCTCTGTCTTGTTCCAAATGTGGTCATACCACCCAAGTTTAAAGTGCCAGAATTTGATAAGTATAAGGGGATTACATGTCCACGAAGTCACTTGACCATGTATTGCAGGAAAATGGCAGCATATGCACATGATGAAAAACTTCTGATTCACTTTTTCCAGGATAGTCTGACTGGGGCAGCCTCGAGTTGGTATACACACCTTGACCGCACTCATGTTCGCTGTTGGAAGGATTTGGCAGATGCTTTCCTAAAGCAGTACAAGTACAATATTGATATGGCACCCGACAGAATGCAATTGCAAAATATGGTGAAAAGGGATAATGAGATGTTCAAGGAGTATGCCCAAAGATGGAGGGGATTGGCAGCACAAGTAGAACCACCCCTGTCTGAAAAGGAAATGGTTGCTATGTTCATAGACACTCTTCAGTCACCCTTCTATGATAGGATGATCGGGAGTGTGTCATCAAACTTTTCGGATATGGTCATCATTGGTGAAAGAGTTGAAGGTGGAATGAGGAGTGGAAAAATTGCTTATAATTCTGCCGGAGCAAATAATGCAAAGAAACCCCCCATGGGATTTAAAAAGAAAAAAGAAGGTGAAACTCACGCTGTTATGTCGGGTCAAGGAGAATATACCCAAGGAAAACCCTACCACTTTCATTCCAATTTCCAACATCCAATCCAAATCTCTTATATGACATACCCACTCACTGCTGCCACAACTCCTCAAATTCAATACTCTCAACCTAACCAATCACAAAGGCCACCTATTGCACCTTCCCAACCCAATCAACAAAGACCACCAAACAACCAAGAAAGGAAACCAGTTCAATTTGACCCCATTCCCATGTCATATACGGAGTTGTTTCATGACCTTCTCCCCAATCAATTGATTTCCCCCATTCCAATGAAGCCCCTTGAACCTCCTTTCCCAAAAGGATATGACCCGAATGCTAAATGTGAGTACCATGCAGGGGCAGTGGGACATTCAACTGAAAATTGCAAAGGCTTGAAATTCAAAGTGCAAGGTTTGATTAATCCCAAATGGCTGAGTTTCACGGAAAATAGTCCCAATGTTAGCAAAAACCCTTTGCCTGGCCATGCGAGTTCGTCGGTCAATGCAATTGAAGGACTGGTAGACCAGCATTTGGTGAGGAAGGTGGAAGAGATCAGAACCCCCATGAGGATCATCTTCGCACGGCTTTGTAGGTTGGGTATGATTGAAATGATCTATAAGGAGGAAGAAACATGTGGTTTTCACCCAAGTGCCGAACACACCATAGAAGAGTGTGATGAATTCAAGCAAGTTCTACAAAATTTGATGGAGATGCACTTGGTCCAGATAGGTTGTACGAAGAGTGGCGAGAATGTGTTAACACTTCAGTCGGACGATGAGAAGAATACTCCTTTTCTAAAGCCATTGGAAATTCGTTATTCCAAGAATGCCTCAACTGAAGGGTCTTGTGTGCCAACCCCTTTTCCAAGGCCATTGGAAATTCATTATACTAAGAGTACCAAGAATGAAGGTTCTGGTATGCCAACTCCTTTTCCAAAACCATTGGAAATTCGTTATACCAAGAAAGCTTCAATGGAAATTCCTGGTGCACCAAAGCCAATTACTATTCAAGTGCCAACTCCTTTCCCTTATAAAGATACTAAGGCAGTGCCATGGAGGTATGATGTGAAAATCTATGTGGGAAATTCTAAAGAAGATCAATTGAAATCTGGAACTTCATCCGTTACCAATATTTCTGGGCCAGGAGGGATGACCCG
The DNA here is from genome assembly GCA_035048595.1 of Echinosophora koreensis. Classification (NCBI taxonomy): domain Eukaryota; kingdom Viridiplantae; phylum Streptophyta; class Magnoliopsida; order Fabales; family Fabaceae; genus Echinosophora; species Echinosophora koreensis. Next base: position 1,084,247 of record JAPCYP010000096.1, read on the forward strand.
AAGCGGTCGAATTTATACCCCGGAAGAGCTTAGAAAAGAGAAATGGAAGGAGAAGGAAGTAGATGGGACCTTGATGAATAAAGCGAGAAAAAAAGAGGAATATAAAAAGACAGTGTCTGATGATGAGGCAGGTGAATTTCTAAGGTTTATCATGCAGAGTGAGTACAAAGTGGTGGATCAGTTGAATCATACACCTGTAAAGATATCTGTCTTGTCTTTATTGTTGAACTCTGAACCACATAGGAAGGCATTGATGAAAGTATTGAATGAAGCTCATGTCACTCATGATATCACAGTCAACCAGTTTGATGGTATTATTGGTAACATTACTGCCAATAATCACCTTACTTTTACTGATGATGAAATACCAGCTGAAGGAATGGGGCATAATAAAGCACTGTACATTTCTGTAAAATGCCAGGATTATATCCTTGCTAGAGTGCTCATTGATAATGGTTCTTCTTTGAACGTCATGCCTAAGTCGACTCTCATGAAATTGCCTATTGATGGGTCATACATGAAGCCTAGCACCATGATAGTGAGAGCTTTCGATGGATCGAGAAGAGAAGTCATTGGGGAGATTGAGTTGCCAATTCAAATTGGCCCCTATACGTTTGAAGTGGTTTTCCAAGTGATGGATATCACACCAGCTTATAGTTGCCTCTTAGGAAGACCATGGATTCATCCTGCTGGAGCTGTGCCTTCCACATTACATCAGAAGTTAAAGTTCATTGTGGATAATAAGTTGGTTATTATTTTAGCAGAAGAAGATTTATTGGTGAGTCAACCGTCATCAACTCGCTACATTGAAGCGGTGGAAGAGGCACTTGAAACCTCCTTCCAAGCACTTGAGATTGCTAATGCTACCTTTGTGGGTGAAGGGACCCCAATTATGAAACCACAGTTATCTGGGGCATCTATGATGAGTGCTAAAGTTATGCTTGAAGGAGGACTCTGGAAAAAACTTGGAAAATTGCTGAAGCTATGGGAAAATAAAGACAAGTTTGGGTTGGGATACAAACCATCCAAGGCTGATAAGAGGAGAATCACAGGAGATAAAAAAGAGAGGAGGCTGGCTCGCTTGGAAAATCGGGAGCCAAAGGCTGAGGGGGTTCCCATCTGTGATATTCGGCAAAGCTTCTGAAGTGCGGGGTTTATATATGCAGATCAAGTGGCTGCTGCTGAAGATGATCATGATACTGAAGATATTAATCTGGTTTACCCTTGTCCTCCAAATGAAGAGCTTGGCAACTGGGAGATCGTCGAGCTTCCTGTGGTTTTTGATTCACTTTCAAAGTAATTATGTAATGCAAATCCTATTGCTCTGCCCAAGGCTTTAGGATAACTCATTAATAAGGGCTCACATGTTTTGCTTCAGTATCTTTTATCAATAAAATGCACTTTGAATTTTCCAGTTATTCTTTCATCTTGCAACCTTCATATGGTTCATTCTTTTGTTCTCTACCTTGCATACTTTGTTCATTAGTCATTCTTAAATAATGCAGATCCAAAAGTGATCCTTTTGAAAATGACAATGCTAGGATCCCATCATATGATTTTGATTACCCTATTAATCATGCCGATGAGGATGAAGATGATAATTTGGAACCTTCTCCTGAATTAATGAGATTGATTGAACAAGAAGCTAAAATGATTCAACCTCATGAGGAAGTAACTGAAATGATCAATTTGGGGACTGAGAATGATAAAAAGGAGGTTAAAGTTGGCACTTGTATGAAGGAAAGTGAGTGAGACAAGTTGGTTAAGCTTTTGTTTGACTATGTTGATGTCTTTGCATGGTCATATCAGGACATGCCTGGACTAAATACTAGTATAGTTGAGCACAAGCTACCACTAAAGCCTGAATGTCCCCCGGTCAAGCAAAAGTTAAGGCGAATGAAGCCAGAGATGTCATTGAAGATTAAAGAAGAAGTTAAGAAGCAATTTGATGCTGGTTTCCTTGCAGTTACAAAGTACCCTCAATGGGTTGCCAACATTGTTCCAGTTCCTAAGAAAGACGGGAAAGTTCGAATGTGTGTTGACTATAGAGACTTGAACCGAGCTAGTCCTAAAGATGATTTTCCACTACCTCACATAGATGTCCTGGTGGATAATACTGCTCAACATTCTTTCTTTTCCTTCATGGATGGTTTCTCCGGGTATAATCAGATTAAGATGGCTCCTGAGGATATGGAGAAAACTACCTTCATCACATTGTGGGGAACTTTTTGTTATAAGGTGATGCCGTTTGGATTGAAGAATGCAGGGGCAACTTACCAAAGGGCAATGGTGACTTTGTTCCATGACATGATGCATAAAGAGATAGAAGTATATGTTGATGATATGATTGCAAAGTCTAGAACAGAGGAGGATCATGTTGTGAATTTAAGGAAGTTATTTGAACGTTTGAGGAAGTATAAACTCCGGTTGAATCCTGCTAAGTGCACATTTGGTGTAAGATCAGGCAAGTTGTTGGGGTTTGTGGTTAGTCAAAAAGGGATAGAGGTTCACCCAGACAACGTGCGAGCAATCTTGGAAATGCCAGTTCCTCGTACAGAAAAAGAAGTCCGTGGATTTTTGGGGAGACTAAATTACATCGCTAGATTCATATCCCAGTTAACAGCGACTTGTGAGCCAATTTTCAAATTGTTGCGGAAGAATCAAACAGTTGAATGGAATGAGGATTGTCAAAAAGCTTTTGAAAAGATCAAGCAATATCTACAAGAGCCTCCAGTCTTAGTGCCTCCAGTGCCTGGGAGACCTCTCATTATGTATTTGACAGTGCTTGACGAGTCAATGGGTTGTGTACTAGGGCAACATGATGAGTCTGGTAGGAAGGAACATGCCATCTATTATCTAAGCAAGAAGTTCACAAGTTGTGAAGCGAGATACTCTCTGTTGGAGCGAACATGTTGTGCTTTGGCTTGGGCAGCTCATCGGTTAAGACAATATATGTTGTGTCATACTACTTGGTTGGTGTCTAAAATGGATCCAATTAAGTATATATTTGAAAAGCCTGCTCTGACTGGGAGAATTGCTCGTTGGCAAGTGTTATTATCATAATATGATATTGTATATGTCACTCAAAAGGCAATTAAAGGCAGTGCTTTAGCAGAATATTTGGCTCACCAACCCATAGAAGATTACCAGTCAATGCAGTGTGAATTTCCGGATGAAGACATAATGGCTTTGTTTGGGGAAGAAGAATCTTCAAGTGAAGAAAAGTGGACTTTGTTGTTTGATGGAGCTTCCAATGCACTGGGGCATGGGATCGGAGCTGTTTTGATCTCTCCAGAGAATCAATTTATTCCGTTCACAGCCAGACTATGTTTTGATTGTACCAATAATGTCGCAGAATATGAGGCCTGTGTGATGGGAATCAAAGCAGCTATTGAATCGAAGGCTAGAGTTCTTGAGGTATATGGAGACTCAGCTCTAGTCATTCATCAGTTAAAAGGTGAATGGGAGACTCGAGATGCGAAGTTGGCTCCTTACCATGCTTACATTAAGGGGTTGATGGAACAGTTTGACAAAGTGACTTTTCAGCACATTCCTCGTGAACATAACTAGTTAGCTGATGCCTTAGCTACATTGTCGTCAATGTTTGCAATAAGTTATGAGATAGACATGCCGCTTATAAAGATACAAAGTCAAGATCAACCTGCATACTGCCAAACAATAGAAGAAGAGTTGGATGGAAAGCCATGGTACTTTGATATTAAGCGCTATATCCAAAAGCGAGAATATCCAGTTGGTGCCACAGAAAATGATAAGAGGACCTTGAGGAGATTGGCAATGGGTTTTTACCTAGATGGTAATGTGCTTTACAAGAGAAATCATGATATGGTGCTTATCAGGTGTGTTGATGCAATCGAAGCTAAAAAGATTATGCAAGATGTCCATGAAGGTTCATTTGGAACTCATGCAAATGGGCATGCAATGGCAAGAAAGATTTTGAGAGAAGGTCATTATTGGTTGACCATGGAGTCTGACTGTTTTAACTATGTAAAGAAATGTCACAAATGCCAAATATATGCTGATAATATTCATGCACCGCCAACAACTCTGAATGTCTTGGCGGCACCGTGGCCATTTTCAATGTGGGGAATGGACGTCATAGGACCTATTGAACCCAAGGCTTCAAGTGGACATCGATTCATCCTAGTCGCCATTGATTACTTCACAAAGTGGGTTGAAGCAGCATCATATGCCCATGTGACTAGGAATGTAGTAGTCAAGTTCATCAAAAGGGAACTAATCTGTCGTTATGGTTTGCCGAGCAAGATCATCACAGACAATGCAACTAATTTAAACAATAAGATGATGAAAGAGCTGTGTGATAGCTTCAAAATTCAGCACCATAATTCCTCACCATATCGTCCAAAGATGAATGGAGCGGTTGAAGCAGCAAATAAGAATATTAAGAAGATTGTCCAAAAGATGGTGGGGACATATAAAGATTGGCATGAAATGCTGCCTTTTGCCTTGCATGGTTACCGCACTTCTGTTCGTACTTCAACAGGGGCAACCCCATTTTCCTTGGTATATGGAATGGAAGCGGTGCTACCCATTGAAGTGGAGATCCCTTCGTTGAGAGTACTAATGGAGGCAAAATTAGAAGAAGCTGAATGGGTTCAAGCTCGGTTTGATCAATTGAACTTGATTGAAGAAAAGAGATTGATTGCTCTGTGCCATGGTCAGTTGTATCAAAAGAGATTGAAGAAAGCCTACGAGAAAAGGGTTCGTCCTCGAGAATTCCAAGAAGGAGAACTAGTACTTAAGAAGATGTTGCCTATCCAAAAGGATTATCGTGGTAAATGGACCCCAAATTATGAAGGACCCTATGTTGTGAAGAAAGCTTTCTCTGGAGGAGCCTTAATCCTCACAAGGATGGATGGTGAAGACCTCCCACTTCCAATAAATTCTGATGCAGTCAAAAAATATTATGCTTAATAAGAAGGAAAAATAACAATAAAGAAAAGCTCGCTAGGTTGAAAACCTGAAAAGGCAGCCTAGGCAAAAGTTAGAGCGACCTGGTGGGCTGAAAAACTCGAAAGAGCGGCCCACGCAAAAATTAGGGTCATAAAAATAAGAAAAAAAAGAAGAGAAAAAAGACAAATAAAAAGAGGATTGCATCAGAAGCAGCAAAGGGAGTTTGGACTTCAAACTGGGGCAATAGAGATATACAAGGCATGTGAAACTGGGGCAATCAACGTTCTCAAAAGCTGATTGATGAGTTTTCAAAGTTATAGACATGGGAACTAGCATTGTTCATTCCAGAAGGCATTACTTGAGGAGTCGAAGTCCATTTGCTTCGCCTTTTTCCAGTGAACCTTTTAGTTTGATTCTCATTTTTGTCCTCTTTGTGTTCTTATTCTGCTTTCATACCAATCTTGTCTATGTATAAATAATTTCATTCTTCAGATAATAAAATATTTCATCTTTCTATGCAACTCCTTGTTGGTTCAAAGAATTATTCTTTTGATAATCTATACTGAAGCATAAACTTGTGACAACACCAGAAAGCATCATGATTATTGTGAGGGTTTCAAAAATTATGGGAAGCATGATGATGACCAGCTCAGCTTGGGTACGAACCTATTGGCACTTCAAAATAAACATGATTTTCAAGAGACATTTTCATCAAATATCTGAAGAAAGAGATGAACCAAAATGGGGGTTTCATTCAAGCTCTCGTTCAGTCTTGGATCCTGGGGCACTTGAAACCATAAGGAATGAGGAATTAAAGTGGCAAAAATAAATAAATATACTTTGTGATTTCGAATCACCAGAAGTATTCTTCATCACATGTTATTGTCTGCATCATGCATTGAAAAAAATCATGCATCTTGCTTATGCGTTTACGCACCATGCATTACCATACCATTTCATGCACCATTTGATCATACTGGTCTACTTAATCATCGCTTTGTTCAGTTCTGACAGGCACATGGCTCGTAAGCCGTGACTTTTCTAGCTTTAGCAAGCATATGGTCTCTATAAGTTTCTTTTTTTTCTTTTCAAGCTTCGGCGGATACCCGGCTCCGCAAGCTTCTTTTTATCTTTTCATTTTCAAGCTTCGGCGGATACCCGGCTCCGCAAGTTTCTTTTTATCTTTATTTCAAGCTTCAGCGGATACACGACTCCGCAAGCTTCTTTTCATTTTCAAGCTTTGGCGGATACCCGACTCCGCAAGCTTCTTTTTATCTTTCTTTTCAAGCTTCGGCGGATACCCCGACTCCGCAAGCTTCTTTTAATCTTTCTTTTCAAGCTTCGGCGGATACCCCGACTCCGCAAGCTTAACTTTATCTTTCGTTTCAAGCTTCAGCGGATACACGGCTCCGCAAGTTTCTTTTCATTTTCAAGCTTCGGCGGATACCCGGCTCCGCAAGCTTCTTTTTATCTTTCTTTTCAAGCTTCGGTGGATACCCCGACTCCGCAAGCTTAACTTTATCTTTCGTTTCAAGCTTCAGCGGATACACGGCTCCGCAAGCTTCTTTTCATTTTCAAGCTTCGGCGGATACCCGGCTCCGCAGGCTTCTTTTTATCTTTCTTTTCAAGCTTCGGCGGATACCCCAACTCCGCAAGCTTAACTTTATCTTTCGTTTCAAGCTTCAGCGGATACACGGCTCCGCAAGCTTCTTTTCATTTTCAAGCTTCGGCGGATACTCGGCTCCGCAAGCTTCTTTTTATCTTTCTTTTCAAGCTTCGACGGATACCCCGACTCCGCAAGCTTCTTTCTTTTCGTTTCAAGCTTCGGCGGATACCCCGACTCCGCAAGCTTCTCTTTTAATCATTCTTTTCAAGCTTCGGCGGACCGCAAGCTTAACTTTATCTTTCGTTTCAAGCTTCAGCGGATACCCCAACTCCGCAAGCTTCTTTTAATATTTTGTTTCAAGCTTCGGCGGATACCCCGACTCCGCAAGCTTCTTGTTATATTTCTTTGCAAGCTTCGGCGGATACCCAACTCCGCAAGCTTCTCATCTTTCCTAACAAGCCACGGTGGATAACTTGTTCCACAGACTTGTTATTCTTGTATTTTCGGACAAAATTATGGTTCACTTCTTTACTCGTTTCTTACAACGATAATAAGAAAAACTCTGGTTTTTCATATTATTTAGTAAGAACTAAGTAAAGAGGGGCAGCTGTGAACACCATATTTTGTCCTCCCTTTTCCATATTATTATAAAGGATAAAAGTCATTACAAAAATAAAAGCAAATAAAAAATAAAAAATAAAAATATTAAAAGAAAGAAAAAGACAAATAATTGGAAAATAGAAACAATGGTTTTTGCTTGCTGTAACAGTTTTGTGAAGGAATAAAGAGGGATTAAAATGCTTTATGTTCATATAATGAATCATAAAAGTGTAACATTGTAACAGAAGAATAAAGCCAATAATTCACCTCTAATGGCAAATGGAATCCTGGATTAATGGGTTTGAGTCAGTTACAAAAGAGGAACAATCATACTATCAGTATAAAAAAAGGGAAAGGTTTGATACAGGAGGGATCACGTTTCTAACGCTCCTGGTTTCATTTCTTACGAGAACAAGATCCCTTAAGCTCTTCCTCTTCCTTCTCTCCATTCTTCAATCATACTCACCATTTTACACAAAAAAAAAGAAGAAGAAGAAGAAGAATAACCACATAAACAAACAATAGCAGTAGCAGAATAAAAGTGAGGAGGTTTCTTCCACTAGCACCACGCCGCCGCGCTGCACGCCACTCCGCCACGCTGTAGTCCCTGTTCCCTATTCTTCGTGTTTGTTCTGTCTCAAGTCCGAATCCGCTGCTGTCCTCCGCAACCATCATCAAATCCGTCACTTGCTGCATCTCGTCACTGCACGCAACACTGCTCCGTCGCTGTGAGTGGGTCGCTACCTTCTTTTTTTTCTTCCTCCGCTGTTACACAGCGTCCCTTTTACAAGTGCTTCGTACAGCACTTTGCTTTTCAAAATCCACTCCATTTGTTTTATCTTTTTATCTTTTTATTATCTTTTTGTTTATTTTGTTTTGTTATTGTTATTTGGGCTTAAGCCCAGCATGCATATATTTATATAATTTTGTAAACAATTAACATATACTGGTTTATCAAAAAGTTAAAAAAAACATATAATAGCATTTTTAAAAAATAAAGTAATATATGATGATTAGTTAAGTATTCGTATAATTTTATTTGAATCTTATATGCTTATTTCATGTGTAAATTTAAGTAAGATATTCTATTAAAATTATATAATATACTTATACGTGTCATTAATAAATTGGATACCTTGTGACACTAACAAATAAAAATAGGATGCTAGTGATAGCCACTTTGGATCTTCTTCCTGTTTGGCTATTGCAAATAACCTTTAATTTTCAAAACTAAATTAAATTGCTAACGATTGCCACTTTGGATCATCTTCCTGTTTGGTTATCGTGATCAATTCTATTTTCAAAATAAAAATAAGTTGCTAACGATTGTCACTTTGGATCTGCTTCCTATTTGATTATCGCTGGCGTCTCGCATTCTAAAACACTAAAATATAGGTTGTTAATGGTAGCCACTTTGGATTTACTTCCTATTTGGTTTATCATGAATACCTTTCTAAATTTCAAACTAGGATGTTAACGATAGCCACTTTGGATCTTCTTCCTATTTGGTTATCATGAACGCCTTTTAATTCTAAAATAAAAATAGGTAGTTGGTGACGACCACTTTGGATCTTCTTCCTATTTGGTTATCGCAAGCACCTTTAATTTCAAAAATAAGATTTAAGTTGCTAACGATTGTCACTTTGGATCTGCTTCCTATTTGATTATCGCTAGCGCCTTGCATTCTAAAACACTAAAATATAGGTTGTTAATGGTAGCCACTTTGGATCTTCTTCCTGTTTGGTTATCGCAAGCAATCTTAATTTTCAAAATAATTAAAATAGGTTATTGGGATGACCATTTTGGATCTTCTTCCTGTCTGGTTATCATGATAGCCTAAATTTCTAAAAACTTCAAAAGAAAATAATTAAAATCAACCAAACCAACAAATATTTTTTGAAAGAACTACGTAGCTTTGAATTCCCTATTGCACCCGGGGATACGTAGGAGCAGGATTTAATCCTGTCAAGCCCAAAAATAAATTTTCATAAAATCCTTTTTCATTTCTTATCATATTCATTTTCTTCTCTTGAAAAATAATAAAATAAAATATTTTATGGTTTATTTATAGTTTGTTATTATATTTTAAATTATTGTTTTAATTAAAAGGGTGAAATAAATATTTTTGAAGTTAACGTAGTTTTGCACAATTAACTATAGGTAACCATTTTTTAAATGGATGTCGTAGGGTGCTAATACCTTCCCTACGCATAATTGACTCCCGAACCCTAAATCTGTTTTCGAAGACTGTTCACTAAAAAAGGGTTTTTCCAATGTTTCCCTAAATAAAATAAACTTTGGTGGCGACTCCATTTTTGACAATTAATTAATTTTTGTTCGCCGCTCCCGTCGCAATGTGGTTGCGACAATGACACAGAAATCAGATAACATATGGGACAATATATGTTACTGCAGCATACTGTAGCATTATTGTAGCATATCTTTTTTTTTTTATATAAATTTTGACTTTTAAAAAAAAAATAAAAAAATTATTTTTAAAAAAAAACTCATTAACCAAATAATGAACTGAATTAACCAGATATTTGTACCTGATTAACCATATATTTGCACATACTTAACCAAAAAATTTATCTCTCAAAAAAACCCATTAACCAGATAATGAACTCAATTAACCAGATATTTGTACCTGATTAACTAGATATTTGCACATACTTAACCAAAAAACTCATTAACCAGATAATGAACTCAATTAACCAGATATTTGTATCTGATTAACCAGATATTTGCACATACTTAACCAAAAATTTTATTTCTCAAAAAACCCATTAATCAGATAATGAACTGAATTTACCAGATATTTGTATCTGATTAACCAGATATTTGCACATACTTAACCAAAAATTTTATTTCTCAAAAAACCCATTAATCAGATAATGAACTGAATTTACCAGATATTTGTACCTGATTAACTAGATATTTGCACATACTTAACCAGATAATGAACTCAATTAACTAGATATTTGTACCTGATTAATCAGATATTTGCACATACTTAACTAAAAAACCCATTAACCAGATATTTGCACATACTTAACCAAAAAATTTATTTATAAAAAAAACTAAATATTATTTTTATAAAAAAAAAGAACAAAATATTTTTTTTAAAAAAACTAAATATTAAAAAAAAAAGTATCTGCTACAATGTCGCTATAGTATCGCACAGTACGACATCGTATGTTGTCCGCGCGTATGTTGTCGAAAAACTGTGTCAGAATATCATTTTTCATGAATCCCAAACCTCTAACTTTTTTGCGCCAAAAGTCACCTGACTTTCTTTTTATCTCTCTCCTATTTTATTTTCTCTCATCTTATCTCTTATTTTTCTCTCACTTTTTTTTCTCTCAAATACACTGTTGTCACATAATTTTTCCCTCCCAAAAGTTAGGGAATCCGGATCCTTTTTCTTTTCCTTCTAGACTAGATACACCTTTTTTGTTATCAAAACGGACTATGTCGAATAGTCAATCAAATTTTGTGGCCAATTGGGAAGATTGCCACTTATAACTCCAACCTAATTTTTTGAGCTAGCTTTAATGCTCCACCGTTCCACGCATTAACATTAATAAGTACGGCATGTGGGCACTCCAGCCGGGCCCTTTTATGGGGGCAATTCTATAATACTCCATCATGATAATTGTGGATCTTTTATGGTGCCCTCCATGGTGGAGTCCCCACGTCTTTGGGATGCACCGATGCACATTATTGATGATTTGGTATGACAAGTTAATTTGGGACTCATTAATAAATAAAACCTGATTGCAGTTAGTTTTTTTTCCAAATTTTTTTATTATGAATAAATCCCCGGTTTAATTCCTGAAATTATAAAATCATATCAACTTCATCTCTGATGTTAAAGAAATTTCAAAAACGTCCATGAAGTTATCAAATTAATGTTAATCAATTTAGTCCCTCCTGTGATAATCGTGTGACACCTTTCTATCCCGCATGTTCATATAAAACATTTACTTAAAAGAGATAATATAAAAACATGCATTTATTTGATCAAAATAAAAAACTTGGATAAAAAGGTTTCACATCTCAACGAAAACAACGCGGAAATAACATAGTTTTAAAACAATAAAACATAAACAATACAGATAAAGAAAAACCCAACCCCGATGTTACATACAGAGCTGGTATAGCCAAAATTCAGATATATCACGAAAACAAACTGAAATAACTAAACAAAACTAACAACTATAACTAAGCATTCACTACTAGAAAACATGGATTTTCAGACGGAATTTTCGGACGGAAATGATTCTGTCTGAAATGACATCAAGGTTTCAGACGGATTTGGGACGAATTTGAGACAAATTAAATATCAAACTAATTCCGTCCGAAATTCATCTCTATTCCGTCCGTAAATTTGGCGCTACCAGCGCGCCAAAAAATTTTCCCACAGATTTCAGACAGATTTGTTATTTTTTTTTAATGCCATGGATCCGTCCGAAATCCGTTCATAATGTTGAGACGGAATATAGACGGAATATATTATCAATTTTATTTTTTATTTTTTAAGTTAAAATCATCTGTAATCCGTCCGAAATTAGAGACAGAATTAAAGCATACTCCATTCTGGCAGTTGGATTACGATAATTTTTCTTTTCAAGATTAAAGTAATCTTTTGGTCCCTATATGTGACACTGATTTTCAATTTGGTCCCTATATGTAAAAAGTTATCAATTTGATCCCTATACGGGACACTGGTTTTCAATTTAGTCATCACCACTAATTGGTCCCTATATAAGAGGGACCAAATTGCAAATTATTATCACAGGTAGGGACTAATAATTTGCAATTTGGTCCTCTTATATAGGAACCAATTAGCGGTGAGGACCAAATTGAAAACCAGTGTCACGTACAGGGACCAAATTAATATTTTTTACAGATAGGGATCAAATTAAAAATCAGTGTTATATATAAGGACAAAAAAATTACTTTAACCAATTTTAAAAATATTTTGATTTTATTTTTAATTTGTTAATTTTCATTCCCTCTCTAATTTCTTTTTTTTTCCCCTCTCATTCTCTCCCCATTTCTCTTAAACGTGAGAAACCCTCGTTTTCTTTCTCCACTGGCGCCTCAGACAATTCCACTAGGTACCTCTTCTTCCTTCTTCTCTTCCCCAACCCTCATTTTCTTTCTTCCATACTGTTGCGCCTCATCTCTTCCCCAACCCTCATTTTCCTTCTTCACTGTTGCGCCTCCCTTCTTCATTCCCTGTCCTCTGTTTTTCTTTTTCGTCATCACAGAACCCATGGCGAGCAACAGAACGGCGTGCGGTGGAGCAGTTGCGAGCGGCGGCGCGGCGCACAGAGGAGAGGCTCGCGGAGCATCGGCGAGCGGTGGAGCGGCCCACGGCGGAACGACACCCGGCCGAACAGTGAACAACACAGTGAGTTTTTTTTTTGTTGGCATATTTCTTGTTCTGTTTTATGGGAGCTTTGCCTAATTTGGATTTGCCTTTGCCTATTCAACAAGGTTGAACCATTAAAATGCTAGCAGCAAACTCAGAAATAGAATTGCACTGTTTTTGTTCATGACTAATAATGCTTATGTGTGGTTTATAACTCAGATCAACAATCTGCTCTTAGAGAAGAGGAATCGAACCTCGAATCTGAAAAACATTTAATTGGAGACAAATCACAACTAGGGGAAAAAATAATTTTGGTATTTACAGATAAAAGGTGTTCTATGGATACTTGGATATCAAATGTTCATAACCTTTGCTTTTTTATTTCTTTATGTCATTCTGTATGCAAATAAAAATGAGGTTTGAGAGAGTTGATGAGGCAAATATAGTATTGTTTACCCTATGATTAAAGGTTCACATTTGGATATGGTGAATAAGTTGATGAGGTTTGAGAGAGTCATTGAGGACATATATTATCTGTCATGTTAATGTGTCGCCCTTCAATAACTCTCTAGCTAGAATAGAAATTTTCAAGGTATCCTGTATACAAAAATTTAATTTATTTTTTTAAGTATGCATTTGGATGTGTTGACATGGTTTATTTATAACATGAGCTATTTTCGATTATATTCAATGATACATGTATGCCTAGTTAAATTTTTTTAAATGATACAGAATATGGAAATTCCAGAACATCGAAAGTGGATGTATGATAGACTTCTTCCAAATCGAGGGGGATTAAGAAGGGAATTTGTAGAAGGTGTTCGAGATTTTGTATGGTCTAGGTTCTATAGGAACAAATATGTCTTCAAAGTATGCTGCCAGCTCATCCTCAAGTGCATCTAAGGACACAAACACGGAACAAGAGCTAGTAAAGTGGCAAGAAAAGGTTAAAGAGCAAGAACTTATAAATCAAGAGCAAAAACGTAAGTTGGAGGAGCAACAAAAGAGGATTGAATCAACTGAAAGTTTGGTTGTTGCTTTATTTGGAAAGTTAAATATGCCACTACCTCCAAACTTTGCTTCTGCGACAACTATGCAAGACGGATCGAATGAGATTAGTGAGCCCTCTAATGGTGACAATGATGATAATTTTGATGTTGATTGATGGCTTTGATCTAGATTCATGAGTCCTTAAAGGTCTATAGTTTGTTTTGATTTAATATAGATTGATGAGCACCATGATGACACTAGTTAGTTTTATGTTGTTTTAGATCTATAAACATATTACTCTAGTTTGTGTTACTTTGTTATTGACTAATGAGTATTTTGATCATAGTGTGGTTTGTTTTATTGTGCTAGAATGATGGAACACTTATATGAATTTAGTTTATGTGATTTTTCTTCATTGTTAGGTAAAAGCATTATTAGGTATACTTGATTGTTCTTTACAGGTTAATGTCTTGTTGGAAATTTGTTCAAATATGTCGAAATTTTCAATTCAGTTTCGTCTCAAATCTGTGTGAAACTAAAACTTGAATAATGATTTTGATATTTCATCTCAATGTTGTTTCAAAAATAAATTAAGCCAATTTATAAATTTGTGTCAATTTCCTTCATAAAAAAAATTATTTTTTATTAAATTTGTCCAAAATTCGTCTCTAAAGGATAAACGTTTCTGTCTTAAATCCGTGTGAAAAGTGGAATTTTTAAATTTATTTATTTAATCCGTGGGAAATCCGTCCCAACAAAAATCATAACATCCGTCCCAAATCCGTTGGAAAACAATAATAATTCTGTCCGAACTTCGTCTGAACAATAACCAAAATCCGGATTTGTGTGTTGTCCGGATTTCGTCCACAATCCGTCTGTAAATATTTTCGGACGGAATTTGGGACGGAATTTATAATTTCCAACGAGGCTTTTTCGGACGGGTGACGTTCCGTCTGAAATTCGTCCATAATTAATTATCCGTCCGTAATCCGTAGGAAAATTGTCCATTTTTCGTCCGAAATCCGTCTGTGAATCGGTCCGAAAAAGACTGATTTCTAGTAGTGATTCTAACTAGAGTCACGGCTCCTCAGAGTCACTCCTCCACTGGCTGCTCGCCGTCCTCTGCATGAGGAAATACATGCAACAATAGAAACTGGAAAACAGGGAGTAAGAAATCATATAAACACAACGGCATGGAATAGGGAATAAGATGAACATACATCATATCAGGCATAGCAACAAACATCATACATCATCATTTAATATTATAACAGCATGTTAATCATCCACATATGCTTTGCGTTGCAATGCAACCCTACTCCATTACTCCATCAATGCATGTGGATCCAAATAACTCAGGAAGTCAACTTCAGAGTTACATATCCGTATTGGCCAAAAAGCACCAACACCGGCAGTTCCCCAAACCATGGAGGAACCCCTTGGATAGCCGACGTATCATAACTGGATACGCCACCTCGAGGGTGCACGGTTCACCAAACCTTGGGTGAACAACCCGAGACTTGGGCCAGATCATCATAACTTGGACGACCTCCCCTATGTTGAACATCCCCCTCAATATCAACTCCAATGCTCAATGCAAATGGTACAACAATACACAAGGCAACCACCTCCTTTGCTTGGGCCTAAAAGTACCCAAGACTTATCACCGACATCAACATCAACACCTTCGACCCAAATCGTGGGGTCAAGGCCCCCTTGGCCAAAAAACACTAAGGTCCAATGTAACAACACCTCGACCATAAAGCATCGAGGTCACTTTGGCCAAAAAGCACCAAAGCGTAACAACATGCGGTAACCCATCAGGTACCAGCTTAACCAGCTTATTACTCTTTGTCATCTTAATTAGTCTTTAATTAAGTTATCTAACTTGTTATCATTCGATTAGTGTATTATTACTTCATCTGGGGATAATTGGGGTGAAACACCCCTTTAATTCATTAGTTTCAGGTTCTGACCAGTAGGGGGAGCACGGGCATGTTTACCCCAGCACGGTCGTGCTGCCATTTAAGTGGAGCACGGTCGTGTTCACTGTCCTGCATGGCGGTGCTAAATGCGCGGCCCGCCTTCCAGAATTTAAATGGGAGCACGGTCGTGCTCCCTGTTCAGCATGACCGTACTCCTGGGCAGGACCATACTGTTCTGGACAGAGTTCAATGTGTTCTTAGAGTTTAGGCTCCCTAATTCTCTCAAATCAGATCCTAGGGTCTTAACTAAAACATTCGGCATGAAACCTCACCCCTCACTAACGTGGTTCATGTCTTATGAAGCATTGGAGAATTAATTCCTTAATTCCTTTGTTAACTAAGAGTCCTAATTAAACTAATTAGAGTCTTATTAACATAGTCAACGTATTAACAGCCAATCAACATTCAACATAATCCATATCATAACAACAACATCCATAATATAGGCATTCATACCAAACTCATGGCACAAGACAATTCAATAGGCATACCACATCATGAACAACTCAACAATTATAACAAATAGGCATACCAATTAATTCAATTAAACATATAAACAATTCAGTCATACAACCAAGCAGATCATGGCATCAATAACATTATAACAACAATGAATGGGGCTATGGGAACCCCTCATCTTATGCTACTCTCTAGCCTAGTATATACACTATTCTTCTCCCATACCTGGTATGTGGTTCACGTTTCAAAAGAAGAAAGAGGGTCCTCTGGGGTCTCGTCTCACAAGCACTTATCTACGACCTCAAGAACAACAAGGAAATACCTTAATTAGACTCTTAGGCCAAGAAATCAAAAGGGAAAGAACGAGAGGGAAGAGGTGTACGAATCTTACCTTGTTTGAAGGTTTAAACAGCGAATACAATGATCACGTCTTCGCAGCGATATTCTCCTATCAATGAATGGTGAAGAACGGTGCAAGAACGGATTACCTTGAGAGAGATTTCTAGAGATGGTTGATGGAAATTGAGAGAAAAAGAGAAGGGAGGCAACTCTGAGTGTTGGGACGTGATAGACTAGGGTTTAAATCGTGTTTTAGGGGTTAAAAACGGGTTGGAATACGATTTGGACTTAAAAAGAACCTAAAACGCGTTTTTTGGTTCTGCACGTATTTGTGGGGCGAACTCCCGTTCGCGGGGCGAGCCAGAGAACCAATTTCTGTCAGCTAGATTCACGAGGCGAACCCGAAAGCGCAAAGCTGAATTTTTTATTTTCGCGGGGCGAGAAAATGCTCGCGGGGTGAGGCAAGAAACAGTCGAATTTGGCCAAAACACATGAAATAAGACTTGTAGATAATTCTTTTAGCTTTCCAACGCCACCAAAATCATCTTGATCAGATATCTATAACTCAAGATATGGCCAAGACGGTGAAACAAGTTTCTAAGACTCTAAGACAGTTGAACCTTCCTAAGGCTAAACCTTCCCAACATGAACTTAGACATCAAGAACAAGCATAACAAGCATATATAAGCTAATCTAACACATTAACATTTATTAACGTAGGGTGAAATTCAGGGTGTTACAAATCGCATGAACTAAGTTGATTTAAAGTTGACAGTGTCAGTGACCTAGTTGATTTTAAGTAAGTAAAATGAGGGACTAAATTGATACTAATTTATTATCCAGAGACATTTTTGAAATTTTGTTAAACTTCAGAGACAATATTAATACGATTTTACAATTTCAGGGACTAAATTAGGGATTTACCACCAAAGTAAAACGAGCAAAGCCAACACATTATTGTCTTTGAGATTCAAACTCAAACCTTAGACAAAAGCCAACACCATAATAAACACTTAATCTTCTTAGACAAAAGGAACAAACATTTACAATTGCAATCAATTTTTACCTTCCCAAAATTTCACTCTTGTACACTCATAAGTATTAAGATTGTCCTTAAAAAAACGTATTAAGACTGTTAGGTAATATAATTATAGCACTTGCTGTCAGCTTGGGCTAGAATGCCACGTTGTTACTGGATGCTTAGGGACTAAATTAGGTATTTACCACCAAAGTAAAACGAGCAAAGCCAACACATTATTGTCTTTGAGATTCAAACTCAAACCTTAGACAAAAGCCAACACCATAATAAACACTTAATCTTCTTAGACAAAAGGAACAAACATTTACAATTGCAATCAATTTTTACCTTCCCAAAATTTCACTCTTGCACACTCATAAGTATTAAGATTGTTCTTAAAAAAACGTATTAAGACTGTTAGGTAATATAATTATAGCACTTGCTGTCAGCTTGGGCTAGAAAGCCACGTTGTTACTGGATGCTTAAATAAAATCTCCCCCACATGCATGTTGTTATTATTGGACCTCTGTTATGTTTTGATGTATTTATTACATGCTAGATTCTTAAGCCGTTATTAGGGGTGGGAATAGGACCAGGCCAGGCCAGGCTTTGCTTAAATAGGCCTAGCCTGTTTAAAAAATGTAAAGCCTAAGCCTGACCTGTTACCTATTAAAGGCTTTATTTTAAGCCTGGCCTGACCTTTTTAGAAGTCTGGCCTGGCCTGTTAGCCTTTTTAAAGGCCTATTTCATATAAAGGCCTTCAAATAGATTAAAAAAATTAAAACTAATATGATGATTGATGAACTCAACAGATGAGAAAGAGGCGGTTGAAACCACATGATAACAGCTTCGTATTGGGTATATTCACACATTTTCATTTGTATAAACCATTGGCAAATCCTTTCTAGAAGTCTAACAAATGGTAGAAAAAAATTAGACATCACCTACTAACTAAAATGTCACTAGCTCTCCAGAGATTTCTTAGAATATCCCATTGTTCTTGAGTACTGGCGAGAAGCCATTTTCCAATCTCCTCCTGTCTTCATTGCCTTAAACTCCTCAAAACTGATTCGTCCGTCCTTTAACAAAATAAAGCAAAAAAACTCATTGTCTTTGAAGTAAGTATTTACTTATTGGAGGTATTGAAGTAAGACAGACAAGTTTTGTTACCTGGTCGTTACTAGGTCCAGATTCATCATCTGATAAGGCATCTTTCAACTCTTCAAACTCAACATACCTGCTCTGATTCTTCTCAAAGTAACTGAATGCTTCTGTGAGATGCTCATCACTTTACTCTTCTCCGACACCAGCCAGTTGCGGACAAAAACCAGCAAGCGACGGAGTAGGACAAGTTAAATGAGTCACACGTTCAGGATGGAGTCACAGTGGCGGCTGAAATGGGAGAATGAGAAGAGGTGTTTAGGGTATTAGGGCTTCTAAAATGAAAGTGGAGAGTCCAGGAGTAACATAAATTTTAAAATTAAAATTCGTTTTATTTTAATTTTAATTTTAATATATAATATATAAATATTCTTAATATAATTAAAATATTATATGTATATATGTATAATCAGGCTGGCCTGATAAGCTAGAAAGGCTTTTCTATAGGTCTGGACCTGGCCTTTTTAACTAAAAAGGCTTTCTAGAAAGCCTGAACCTGGCCTTTTTACTAAATAGGCCAGGCCAGGCCAGGTCTTAAGTAGGCCAGGCCATAGGCCCCTGTCGGGCGGCCCGGCCTATTCCCACCCCTAGCCGTTATGTAATATATAAAATTACAAATGGTCAATAGCTAAGTGAATGTGGGGTCTAAGGCAAGTGCCTTAGTTGCCTTGAGGCACACACGACCCTGGGTGCAACTCATCTTCTTTTCAAACTAAAATTATTTTTGTACTTTAACAAAGGCACTTGCCTTAGGCCCTACATTCACTTAGCTATTGACCCTTTTTAATTTTATATATTATATAAAGACCCAAAAATATAACATATAATAAATAAGGAAAAGTGTTAACACCCCTTTACACTTTAGCCTATTTGCAAATAGGCATCGTTAACTATTCTTTCTTCCCAATTAGTCCTTAAACTCTCACTATTAGTTAAAACAATCCTTCAACTATTTTTCGTCCCAATTAGTCCTTAAACTCTTGATATTTCATTTTGTTAACTTTCAGTTAGATCACTAACGGTGAATAAATCCAACTGTTCATTTAGCTTAAGTACAATATGTTGGTTGTACATTTTAAGTTTTTTAAAATAAAAAATAAGAACCAACCCTTGAGGCTTGTTAGTTGGAGGATTGATTTTACTATTAACAAGAGTTTAAGGAGTAATTGAGACAAAAAAAAATAATTGAAGGACTGATTTTATTAACAGTAGGAGTTTAAGGATTAATTGGGAAGAAAAAATAGTTAAACGTGCCTATTTTGAAATGGACTAAATTTTATGTTGGTTTGGGGGGGGGGGGGGGGTGGTTATGCACTTTTTCCCTAATAAATACATCAAAACACAACAAAAGGACCAACAATAACAACATGTATATGGGAAAGGTTTCATATAACATCAAGTAGCAATGTGACTTTCTATGAGTGTGCAGGAGTAAAATTTCGGAAACGTATAAATTGTTTGGAATTGAAACTGTTTGTTACTTTAATTTAAGAAGATTAAGCATTGATACCATTAGAGAAAAATCAACTGTGTATTTTTTTTTTTTTTGGATAAGCTAAATTCATTGAAAAAAGACTACATTAAGCATAAGTATGCTTAAGGGAACCAAGCCTCTTACCACAGTGGTTGTAAGGCCTGGCCTGTGACACTCTAGGGGTCGACTCGGTTTGCTCCCGGGTTCAATTCCTGGCGGTGTTAAAATAATGCTTGGCCAGCGGAAGCCATGCCCCGCGAACAGTGATTAGTCCTTCGTTGACAGCATTGAGATACATTGGGTTTAGAACAAAAAAAAAGTATGCTTAAGGGAGGCCGGTACAAAGTTAAAAGTCCATGCACAAGGACCAGAAACAAGGTTACAAAATAATAAAACCATAGCAGCCAAACAGAAAGCGCAATTAAGGCCTAAAACTTAACATAACAGATCCAAAACTAATAAATCCAGCACTGCAAATCCGCATTAGTTGACTAGAAATATAAGATTGCACAATAGCTGCGTATGTGATTTTGTTAATAACAATGAATTGAAATTAATAAAGTAAGGATTATTTTTATTTCTCTTTAATTGAGTTTCTTTAATAGATTTGCCTTAGGTTCTAATAACTAAAAAAAACTCTAAGGGTGTGTTTGGATGGGACATTTGGAGATGATAAAGTAATCTTAGAGGGTATTTAAAATCCATAAATGCAATATGTCTTGTTTGGGTATTAAATATGAAGGATTTTAGAAATCAAGGGATTTTATGGGGGTATTATTAAGGTAAATTTGAGGATTTTGAAATATCACCTAAAGAGGTGGTATTTTGAAATCCCTCTCCTTACTCATGTGCCACCCACCACTAACACCGGCCCCTGGACCACTAGACCCGACCCCCGAACCACCGGCGCCGAGCCTTGGACCCGGCCCTCGCACCAACGGACTCGACTCCCGCACCACCCGGGCCCGGCTCCCGGACCACCCGTGTCGGCCCCCGGACCCCCGAGCCCAGCCCCCGGACTACCTGGGGCGATCCCCCAGACTTGGCCTCTTTGAAGGTAATTAAATTGCTTTATCCAGCCAAAAAAATTGAAATACAAGATATTTGAATTACTCTATTCAAACAAAGTATTTTCAAAATAAAAGTAATTCAATTGAAGCAATTCAATTGCCTTGTATTTCAAATTTCTTGGAATTTTGAAATACCCCATCCAAACACGTACACACTAAAAGTCTAAATGCCTAATTAAATTTAAAACTCTGCATAATTATGGTTATGGGAAGGACATAACCTAATGAAAGAAAACAAAAAAAATTAATAAGCCCTGTAACAGCCTGTTTTTAATTATGCTGTTTTAACAGTAAAAAAATGTATTTATTTATATTTTTATTGAAGACTTAGGAAATGATTTTGGAAAAAACAAAATAATATCTAGAGCCTACTCTATGGTAGGAAGCTCTAGTTAAAATTTGGGTTTAAAACTTAGACGGAAACCATTCTGCGTTTTTTTTACTGACAGTATAATTTTATACTACTAGAAAACTCTAATTTGACTCGAAAGCTGAAATTTGTAGATTTTTTATTTTTTGTCCATAGGGAATTCTACTTTCCAAATTTCTGATCAGAAATAAAATATTATGTGTATTCGGACGAATTTTGGCAAAAGTTCGAACTGAAAACAGTCAGTGTTTTCACTGACAGTAAGATTTTAGTGATCAGAAAACCTAATTTTGACTTGTGAATGAAATGGTTTATATTTAAATTAAATTTCCAACGAGTTTGGTTAGTTTGAAAATTTTCAACTAAAAACGAAATAGTACGCTTTTATTCGGGCGTAAAACCCTAATCGGGAAACCGACGGAATCGGCAACGGAACTGCAGACATAGAACGGGACACCAGAGGAGCTGAGCTATGGGATGACTCATCAAGAATTTATGATGCAATTAATGTTAGAAATTATGAGTTTTTAAGTGAAATGACCAAAATGCCCTTTTAGCTTAACCTAACCGATATTTAGTTAAATTCTAACCATGGTTAATTCTTGTGGATCAAAATCAGCCACACCTTCATTTAATGTGAGCCACATGTTTATTAACCATAGTTAGCAAAGAAACCATAGTTAAGTTAATTATTAACCATAGTTAATCATATATTAATTAAATAATTACAAAACCCATTAATCTAAAAGCTAAAAGCCAAACAAGGCCTAAGATTTTCCCTATAAAAGCCCCTCAAAACCGTGGCCTCCCCTTCCCCATTTCTCTCTTCATCTTTTTCATTCTTCTCCTTCATTTTCTTTACAAACTCCATTAGCATCTTCAAAAGCTTCAAGTGTTTCCATTGAAGAAACTTGCCAAAATCATCAATCTCCTTCTTCTAATTTCCTAACTAAAGGTAACAAGATCATCTCTTCCATTCTTAAGCTTTTGTTCTTCATATTCTTGAGTTTCCATTTCTTAGATCTATAACTTTAAAGAATTCTAGAAAATGGTAGAAAAATCATAAAAATGTGAAACCAATTCCTATGATCTAGATATGATTCCTACCTTCATTATCTAAAAGCATGTGATCAAAATCGTTTTCTTTCCTATTGAACCCTATTTGGCCGAACCTATGTAGTAAAATGGGTTTGGTGTTTTTGCTTCTATTGTGAAATCTAATGCTTGAATTAAGCTCTCTAGTATGTATGTTATCTAAATCCAAAAGCTTGAAATCAAAAGAATTTTCTCACCTATTTTTATGCTCATGGCTGAAACCCTAACCTTGGAGGTTAGAGGATTTTGTTTCATATTTTCGACTTCTAACAATTTATCCTAGTTAGCTAAGACATAAGCACCTAGAATCCAAAAGATTAGAATGAGAACATAACCCTAACCCTCATTTGAAATACTTGGCCGAACCTAACTAAAAGTGGTTAAGGGAGGGTTTGTTGATTAACTTGTTGTTGTGTTGTCTGGATGAAGGTGAATTTGATAACGCGTGGCGTGATAATGAGGAACGGCGAATTCGGAATTTCGGTGATAACTTAGGTGGGGGAAAGAATCAACCTATCGTCGGAATCGATAGATAGTAGATTATATGACAATTGTGTAGGGTGACCTAAACCCTACTAGTAGTCGAGTAATCGACAAGACCAAAATCACATTGAAAACCTTTTCTGTAAAACCAATGGTGATTCGGGGATTGTAGGCTTATCGACGTTATGATGATTTTATCTTATCTGAGGTTGATTGAATTTATTATTATTATTGAATTTACTGTGATCCGCTGGTTGAGGTATTCCACCTGCATGTGACGTATTATTTTGGTGTTTGAATATTTTCTGATGTTATGTTATGCATGATCTGCCTGGTTGTTAATATTGTGCTTAGTGGATTTTAAGCAAAGATATATATGATGTTCGAGAGATAGTTGTTTGTTTTGGGTATGAGAATAATGGTGACTTAGAGGTGCCTAACCTAGATGATGTCTTTTAATGAGGTGTGGTGACCTAGAATATGAGTTGAGTTCTAGTAGAAGGTTAAGGCACTAGGATGTTGTTAAAATGGGTTGGTGAGATTCACATGTATTGGTAATATAATACACGAGGTCAGTGTTGTTGTTCACAACCGTGTATTGGTAATATAATACACGAGGTCAAGAGTTCTCGCTAGATCGTTCCACCTTAGAAATAGGTTATGCAGCTATAGTGTCATTGAATTTCATTGAGCACTCCCGGGAGTGGACGGGGTGTGCACCGGGAGCATCATACAACTATAGTGTCATGCTTAGCGTGAGCGTTCTCACCATGGAAGAGAATGTGCACCGGGAATCTGGAACCTGTCGCATGAACATTTGACTGACATTCCCTGAGAGGAATGTGTGAAAGAAATCAGTAGTGGCCACGTCAGTATGAAAGTCTAGTTGTACGAGATTGGGGTAGAGGGTGATACTTGAATTTGAGGATGTTGTGCTAGTTAGGTGTTGAATGATGATTTGTCTGTGACAATTACTGTATAATTTACTATTACTCTTTTCCGCTTTTTGATGATAGAACTGCTTCTTATCCCCTATATTCTGTATTTTTGTGTGTCTATTTTATTTACGTTAGAAGACCCGATGGAGGAATATGTTGCTGAGGAGCTGGACGGAGCTCTATATGAAACAGAGGTTGCTGAGGAGTTGGACGGAACTCCTTATGAACCAGAGGCAGGTGGTCGAGCTGTGATCCATGGTGATTAGAGTATAGATAGTATGACCAGTGTGTCTAAAAAGTATTTTTATGTTTCCGCTAAGTATGACTTTTAGTTAAGTTTATGCCTATGAGGATCCTATTGAGAGGATATCCTCTACAGTGTTTTTGTAATATGTATAAAACATATGGCTGTTGTCGTAATATAATGGTATGAAGTTTTAAGTAATTGAAGTTTGTATGCTCCTTATGCAACTTTTAATACAAGTAGGTTTGTTTATTAATTATTGAAGGGTTAAATTTGTAAATTTATATGAACATTAATTACAAATAGCTTATTTCAATATATTTTCTTGGTCTGTATGTTTTAGGATTTTGCCTCTTATAAATAGGACCAGAGGGAGTATTACTTTACATGTGGATCTATGCTTTCCTTGTTTCATATTTTTTTTATATTGAAAAATTATAAAAATGATTGATAAAAAACTTCATGTGCAATGTATTAAGAACCATAAAGCTTGCATGGGAGTATGGTTATAGCCTTATAGGCATGTCATTTGTCAATCTGTTTGTATGGAGGCTGTTAATATATGTTCACTAATAACCATAACTTGGAGCTGCATACACATGCGCAAGTTGCCTTAGATATTGATGCACTTCTGAACAGGCAGTGGGAGGTCAGGTTGCAACATGTTTTCAGAGAAAACTAACTCTTGCGCGGACCATCTAGCCAAGCTTGGAGCAACATCGAATCAAACTTGGAAGATTTGGCCAAATCCCCTCCAGCGATGGGTTCCCTGCTCTTAAAGGATGCTTTAGGAGTTGATAACCCAGGATAGTTTTGTAGTCCCTTTGTTTGTGTTTTTTCTGTTTTTTCTCTCCTTCACCAAAAAAAAAAAAATGTATTAAGAATTTGTGCAATGTCAATTACGCCACCATACTTTAATGTTTAATAACACAAACAAATTGTTTTAATTCTAATCATTGTTGTGATGAGTAACAATCAGACTCACAACGGAAGAAGACCCTCAAATACTCTACCATAAATTTAGTAAATAATTAAAGTAATATTTTGGTCTTTATACTTGACACGAATTCTCGATTCGGTCCCTATACATAAAAAATTATTAAAATGGTTCCTATACGTTCATAAAGTACCCGTTTGGTCCCTATACGGAGCAAAAAATTATTAAATCAGTCCTTAATATGGTGTACGACAAGGACCAAATGAGTACTTCTATATGTATATAGATCATTTTAATAATTTTTTATGTATAGGGACCAAGTTGAGAATTCGTGTCAAGTATAGGACCAAAATATTACTTTAACCTAAAATATAATACAAAAATTAATACTCTACCATAAATATAGTAAAATATATAGTAAAAAGTATTATTAAAAAAGAAATCAATAATTAAGATGATAATACGAGACCAGAAACACTAGCATTTGATGTGATCCAGCAAATTTCATTCCTACATCCACCCAAATGATAAAAGAATTTCGCTATTACAAAAAAAACAAAAAACAAAAATAATCACCCGGGTTGGAATTTTAGGCTAGGCCCAAACCCCCTTTTAAACCTTTTTCCATAGCCTTGTCTCACTTAAATTCTCTCCCTTCCACTAGATGTGTGTTATATCAGAAAATGCTATTTGAAAATCCAAATGGCTAATGGATTATAAGTATTTGGACCAAGTCGAGAATCCGTATCAAGTATAGAAACCAAAATATTACTTTAACCTAAAATATAGAACAAAAATTAATACTTTACCATAAATATAGTAAAAATTATTATTAAAAAAGTCACCCGAATGATAAAAGAAATTCGCTATTACAAAAAAACAAAATACAAAAATAATCACCGAGTTAGAATTTTAGCCTAGACCCAAACCCCCTTTTAAACCTTTTTCCATAACCTTCTCTTACTTAAATTCTCTCCCTTCCACTAGATGTGTGTTATAACAGAAAATGCTATTTAAAAATCCAAATGGCTAATCGATTATAATTTATGTAGATAATAATTAAATCAAGCTGTGAACTAAATATTACAGCTGCAATTTTACTCTGCAAGCCGAACTGCACATTTGCAGCCTTTGATGCACTGCCTGGTAGCGGAGAAGACGACGTGCGTTTTGCTCCGTTTCGCTCCTCCTGTTCGCGTCGCTCCTCCGCCGCCAGTGGGCCTCTCGGCGCTGCTCAAGGCCGTTCGAGCGCCGTCCGACCACTGTGCCTAGTAGGGAGCCGCCAGCTAGGGTCGTTTGGTTTCTTCCTGAACTGTTATAGCGGCGCAAAAATGGAGCTCCGCCACTGTCTCGCGTCGCTGCCGTCACCACCACCTTGGGTCGCCGCCGCGTCCTCTTCCCTTAACCTTGGGAAGTGATTTTCTCACTTTACTTTGTCTAATTTCAAGAATCCCCAAATTTTGGGTTTTTGACCAAACTGACCCACTTTTAGAAATTATTTACCAAAATAATCTAGTTTTGAAACTATTTATCAAAGTAACATACTTTTAATTAAAATAATAATTTTTTTTAAAAAAAAGCTGCGCAGGCGCCACGTGTCACCTCCAGGTGCAGTGGCGCCACTGCTACAGGCGCCACTAATGGAGCTAGTAGCAGCGGCGCCACTGCACCGTGAGGTGACACGTGGCGCCCCCCCCCCCCACCCCCACCCCCCCCCCCCACCCCCACCCCCACCCCCACCCATTACCCCCCAACCTGCGTTCCCCCATCCCCCTCCCTATAAAACCCCCCACCCGGATCCCCCTCCCCACACACACACACTCTCACGTCCTACTTGCTATCTTTTCTGTAACTTGTTTATTTTCTAACACTTTGTTAATTTTTTGTACACCCTATTGAAATCAAGTTTAGGTAAATGTTACATTGTTTCTTATATCATTATTTTAATTTTTTTAATTATATAGTCATTTACTAATATTCTGTTACTTTTTGTTTTTTACACTTTTCTTTATCACTTATTATTCTGGAAGTGTTTATTTTAACGTTTATAATACCATATATTTGTATCATTTAGTATGTTACTTATTTGTATTTTTTATTTTACCCCTTCTACCGTCTTCCCCTTCCACCAACACATATCTTTTAATTCTTTTTACACTCTATTATAATAAATGTTAAATTTATTTAAATGTTGTATTATTTTATTAATTGGTTTATATTCATTTACTAACATTCTGCACTTTTTTGTGTAGCTTCACTCAGAAGGAAGCTGACGGTTGAGAGACCAAAGAGAGAATCTTTTATGGTCTTCAAAGGTAAAGGGAGTTTGCCTGAGGAGTTTTAGTTAGTCACATACTTATTGTTGTGTTTGAATGTATGTTAAGTTTTAATCTTTGTAATGATGTCTTGCTTGAATTGTTTAGAGTTTGATTAGACTTTTAATGTTATTGTTTGTTGATGATGTTGATTGAGATTTATTGCTGGATTGTGATTGGCTGAGGGCATGACATTGGTCATTACTTGTTAATAAAGATTAAGACATTAAAATACCTTAACTCAGAAATATTGAAAAAGTGATGTTTTGTTTTGAAAGTGAGAAGAGAATTCTAATGATGAAAGTGTGGAGATAGAACAAAGTTTAGGAACAAGAAAGAAAATGGAAAATGTCAAAATTTGTGAAAATGTTTAAAGGGATTTTTGAAAGGAAAAGTCTTTTGAGAACAAAGATTTTCATTTAGGTTATACAAAAATTTGTTCAAAAATGGAAAGATATAGAGAAAATGCTCTCTTTGATAAATCTATTTGCGAAAGTTTTGTATTTGGCTCTAAATCGAGAAAAGATTTTAGTGATTTTCTAAGTTTTCAAAAAATGGATTTCTAAAAGGTAGTGAAAGTGTATTTCTAAGAACGAAAGAGTATTTATGGCAAAAAGTGGAGAAGACTTTTGTATTTGTGTTTTTCGATTTAGTTTTCACTGAACGAAAACGAAAACGAAGTAAAGAAGTGAAAGTGGAAAGGACCTAGTTACCGAAATGACGGGCTAGAGTTCCTGCTTTGAGTTTTGAGGAAAGGAAAGGACCTAGTTACCGTCCACCGAAATGACGGGCTAGAGTTCCTGCTTTGAGTTTTGAGGAAAGGAAAGGACCTAGTTACCGAAATGACGGGTAAGACCTAGTTACCGAAATGACGGGCTAGAATTCCTGTTTTGAGTTTTGAGGAAAGGATAGGACCTAGATTTCCGATGCTGAGATTCGGGCTGAATCTGGATTGCCAAGATATAGGCTGGATTCAGATTTCCAAGAAGCCGGACTAGTGTAACTACTGAGAAGAACCTAGATTACCGAGAAGTCGGGCTAGTATTCGAAATGAGAAAGAGATTTTAAAATCTTAAGTTGGTATTAAATTTAATACCTGAATAAGAAGTAGTCGGGAGCTTTAAGCCTCGACGAAGAAAGAACGATGTGAAAAAGAAAAACAAAGCGAAAAACCATTGTTTTACATGCATAGTCTGGCCTATGTGCCGTTGTGGCAGACGTGCCATTGTGTATCGAGCTACAGTTTCACAAAGGGTGAACTGACAAACTGAATAGTTACCAACCAAAGATGGCTCCTTTAGTTTTTGGGTCTTCAGGGACATTCGGGTTCGAAATCCACGAAATGCTCGGGGTTGCAATCTCAGGTCGTGGAACTCGGTTACCCTGCTTGAAATGTACTCAATCAGGAACTATTCTGTATTATTTAGGTGAGATGCGATATCCTAGAACAATTGGGGATCAGACCTAAATTGAGAGGCCAACCCAATGCGAAACAATTGTGTTATAGGCATTATCGCGATCCTATCATGCTCGACGAAGGGAAGTTAGGATCTCCGGAGAATTATGAGTTAGATGGTGAATATTGAAGTGACATGAAAGGTTTTATAAAATTGCATTTGGTTGTCGGGAATGAATCCCTGTGCTATAATTATGATGTTATATTATGTATTGTTGTCATATGTTGTTGTCTTGTGAGTCATGTATGTGGCTGCTATATAAAACTCATATATTGGTATTTCACATTTGCATTATTCCTGTTTTGTTTCTTTTTGTGGTATTCTGTTTTTAGTGTACAGATGATGCAGAGGGGTTCTATGTCCCACTCGGAGGGATTGGTTCCAATTTTTGAAGAAAGTTGATTTACTGGAATAACCATAGGGTCTTTTCCAGTAAGAGTCTCATAGTGCGACCAATTTAGTTTATCGAGCCAATTTTATTTGGAGAAGGTCATAGTTATATGTATTATGACTCTGAGAGTCTTTTATTGGATTGTTGTTGTGTTTATGAATGTCTTTTAGAACGACCATCTTAGGTTTTCAAGACTTTGTTGATTTATGATAGTATGTATGTTTATGGCTCAGAGAGCCTTTCTTTTGGATGAAAATATAAATATATTAGCAGGTGTTTTTGTTTGGGATGTTGGAATTATAGAGGAGACTCTGTCGAAATTTTTGTAAAAATTCTAGATCTTTATTCAAGTATAATGTGATTTTACTTTTGTGATGTGTGTATCACTTTTCCGAAGTATTCAGAAAGAAATTTTTTTTACACCCGAGTTTTCTGACTTAAAGTAAATTAATTTTTCCAAAAGCAAAACCAGCAATTATTATTTTATTTTAAATATGCTATTACGAAATTGAGTTAGTCATGTAATGCCCAATAGAGGTGCTACAATTGTACTCTACGAAAATAGTTTTTGAGCCGTTGAAGAGAGAGGCGTTGCCATAGACCAAAAATGTTGGAGTGAATCAATCCTAATTGTTCATTATATACAAGTATCTAAAATAATATATTTGATAATATTTGATTCTCCTAGTTAAGGAAAGCAGTTGAGTTTACCGATAAAATTAAGTGAGTGATTAAGCTGGTAAAAGAGGGAGATGTTTATTGTTTTACGGTTGAATTGGGGGTTAAATAGTGATTTTGTGTCTGTATTTATTCAAAAATATAATAAATAAAATCATTAAGAAAATGTTCAAATAAATATTTACCACGATCAAATTAGATTTGGATGCCATTGTTCTCTGAATACAAACTTATTAATTTTCACTACTTTCCACCTACCATTTTTAAAGCTAAATGTAAAAGTAAAATAAATGAATAATTTAGAAATTATTACATATATGCATGCATAAACATATATACATACATAAACATAGTCATCCTCCCATCTTCAATTGTCATGCTCAGTTAAATAATCATAGTACATTAAATTTATTTCATTAGTTAATGTTCATCTTTTTCCAATGATTCCCCGAACATATACTTATTATTTCTCACTACTTTTCCAATAGGCATCATTAAGCTAAATGTAGAGGTCAAATAAATGATTACTTTATATTAAATTTTATTACATATTTGTATTGCTCTTCTTAGTTAAGGTAGCTTATTAAAAATCTTCAAACATGTTTTTGTTCTCCACAACTTTCAAAGACGAACAAAGGTTATAGCACATCCATCTAATAGCCTAATACTCCTTTCAGACTGTCACAGAAACTTAAAGTTAGAGAAATATAGCACGAATAATGACATACATTGTAAGAGTTGTATGACATGTAAAATAAATTTATATGAGCAAAAGTAGTGTACAATTATTAATCACCTTAATTATCAATGGCAGTCGTGGCAGCTACACACATTTTGAATGCAAGAGTAACCTAGACACTTAATACTCCTACAAGCAGCCATGCATTCTTTGGAATAACCACATCCGTTGGCAGCAGATGCTGAGATTTAATATAAAATAAACGAATGTTACTGTAATGGAAGAAATGTATATATTAAAGGTGATGAAGGAAAAACGAAAATAATGAGAAAAACAAGCAAACATACGTAAATCAACAAATAGGAAAAAAAGGAGGATCAAAGCATAAACAAACTTTAGAGTTTTAGCCATGGTTTTCCACATATATATCTAATCAACCCAAAATGGTTAGAATGCTTTATAACGTAACAAAATTTTATTTTTTAAAATAATAAACTAAACTGTCTTTTAGAACTTCTTAAGTTGCATGTTACCCTTCACTAAAACTAAAATTATTATTATGTGCCTCCTTAATACATCAACATGTCATTTTTTGCCCATTTAACCCATCAAATGATTAGTTACCTTTGTAAGGATATGCCATTAAAATCTTCCGAATCATCGAAGATATTTCATTTCTTACCTAAATTTCTTTCTTTTATTTTTTAAATCTTTTTCTCTTTTCATGATAGAAGGGGGCCAAAGGCCAGAAGAGAAAATGTAATGCAAAAAGTTAGCGATGTTGCTTTTAAGACTGGTGAAAAATGATGTGATGGCTTATTCTAAACATAAGTTAAAAAGAATATGGGATCTAAATTAGTTCCTATTGAATGTTGGACTTGTATGATATATTTCATTTTCTTATGGATAACACTTTTACGATTCACATAGATTAACATTTTCAATATAGGTTAACAGGGAATATTATGAAATTTTGTTGTACTACTGGTGGATGAACAATATGACACATGATTTAGCTAGAGTGGTTTAATTTGCACATCTATTTATACATAAAAAGCTTTTACACCTTATTCTTAAAGTAAAGATAAGATTGAAGTTGACACAGGCAAACACAAGAGGGGGGGAGGGGGGGGGGGGGGGGGGGGTTGAATTGTGTTTGTTAATATTTTTCGAAAACAACCTTTTCAAAAACAGTTTTCTCACATAAAGATAAAGAGGCAGAATCAAACACACAGAAAAACAAACTTTTGAAAGAATAACAAATTCAGGTTCCAATCCCCACATTAGTATAAACACGTAAAACTAAAGAGATAAGGGATTAGAAGATTCACGCAAGTTGTTTTATCCTGGTTCACTCTCTTCCAACCAAGAGCTACGTCCAGTCCCTTCTACTTGAAGGTTTTCTCCACTATTCTCCAAATAGATTACAGCAAGTATTCAACACCTCTCCAGGCTCACAAGTATTCCTTTCTTACCAAGCCTCTTCAGGCTCTACCTCTAACAAAGAGTTTTTAGTTTCTTTGATCTTCTAACTCACTATGTGTGAGAATATGAAAGTTTTAGATCAAATGAATATTATAGCAATATTCAAACTAAGATATTACAGACTTTTGCTTTCTGAAAGAATAAAAGAATGTTTTTGCTCGCAAGAGATTTCTTGAGATTTCTGTATATGCGCAAAAGTTCTTTCTTCAAAAGTCTTTATCTTCTATTTATAGAGACCTTGCTCTATACTTCAAAATCATCAACGGTTGTATTTGAATTTTTCGTTTAGGGATAGAATCAACAATGTAATATCCGTTGTGACTCAGTTTGCTCGTGGCCTTTGTACTATGTGACAATATTCTTGCATGAAATGGGCACATCTCTGAGCAAATGCAACTTGAAAAACTGTCTTGCCCTCATTGTACAAATTCCAGCTATTCCAGCGTAAAAGGTGATAGGGTACAAATCGTTTTGCATTGTATTATATTGCTTTTTACAATTCCTCATATGTACTATGTCTCTCTCATAGAAACAAGACAATAAAACCGTTAATAACAAATAAGAAGGACCATTATATATTTGAAATAAATATCAATCATTTGAAATAAATTCAATAAGGTCCAGATTGCATTAAATAAGATATCAATGCTCAAAATCTTCGTCCATTAAAAACAATTGTAGAGCAAGGTCAGTAAGAATCCTTTAAAGGCTTCGTCTACTGACGCGGCAACAAATTCTACGTCTATTGAATTTATTGGTCTTGCCAGAACTTGAGTTGTTTAAGATCTCCGTCCAGTGACGTGGCATTTAGTAAGACATGTTTTTATTGGAGAGCAACTCGCGTCTACTAAAAGGGATTTCTCCGTCTACTAGAAAGCATTCAAGCGCTCGTTCACTGACGTGGCACTTGAGTTAAAGGAAATCCTTCCAGTGGTAGAATGGACTCGACCACTTAGGGAATCTATCAATTAAAGAATTAAGTTACGCGGAAAAAGACTTGTTAGATTTTTTAATTAACACTTTGCCATACAGATTTAATCCTTTTTGTTAACATCAAAACTTAGAGATTATTTAATCCAAATTACTTTGGTTCCAACAAAGATGACACATATTTTCTATTATTTACTAACAGTATTTCTTTTTTATTTTTCCCAAAATGAAATTGCAAAGGTTTGACATAAGAAAATATGTAAAAATAATATGTATTTTTAGACTTCCTAAAGGAGTAAACAAGAGCATGGATGTTAGAAGGTAGAAGAAAAGTAGAATATGTTAAATGGGTTGACACTTGAAATTTCCAATTGTCTACCATAATCATCACTGATAACTTTAAATTTCATTTCCTGAATCACTCTCAATTAAATATTTTCTTCTCCTAAATTCTAATTTTAGTTAACTATTGTAATATTTCTCTATTTACATTCTACAACATTAACATAAGTAGGGAAAAAATACGGTAAACCAACTTAAACTTAAGGCATTTTTCTAATACTCTTCTTGAACTCTAAGGTTGTCCCAATTCATCCTTATATTTTTCTATTGTTCAATAGATTCTTCCAATAAGTGTTGATAAACTTCTTAATAATAAATCAATCCTAACTGTCCATTTAATATAAGCATCTAAATTAATCTATTTTATAATATTTGGTTCTCCTAGTTACGGAAAGTGCTAGAGTATACTGATAAAATTAGGTGAGTTATTAAGCTGGTAAAAGAAGGAGAGGTTTATTGTTTTACGGTTCAATTGGGGGTTAAATAGTGATTTTGTGTGTGTATTTGCACAAAATTATAATAAATAAAATCATTAAGAAAATGTTCAAATAAATATCTACCACAATCAAAATGGATTTTGATGCTAATGTTCTCTGAATACAAACTTATTAAATTTCACTACTTTCCACCCACTGTTTTTAAGCTAAATGTAGAAGTAAAATAAATGAATAGTTTAGAATTTATTACATTACAAAATTTCCTTTCTAAATTGAAGTAGCTTATTGCAAATATTGAAATTTGTTGTTGTTCTCCATAACTCCTAGAGACGAACAGAGACAGCACACATTATGAATGACCTTTAAATTTTTTAGCTTTAGCTAGATAGTTTATGAAAAAAAATTTGTTATATTTATTCCCTGTTTGATGGATAACCACCAACTAGTCAATTTCACTTTGTATTTCAAATTATCGAAATCAAGGTTTTAGATTTATCCATCCATCAATATACATTGCAATTATATGGTCATATGATCTTAGTGTATGAGAGCTCAGCTAGGGTTTTGTTCCACGTAAGTTTCTAGGGTTTGCATGCCTTCTTCAAGGCGGGTGAACCAATTTGTCCATGGGGTTTCCTTGCCCTCTCTTCATCACAATCTTCTTCTCCATCCATGAATTTGAAGAATAAAACATTTGCACATGCTCTAAAAATTTATTTTGATATTCCTTTGAGTCAGTTGAACAAACTGTGTCTAAAAGGAGATTATTATCAGCTACCAACGTGTTATTATCAACAAACTTATCTTCTTGTTACTTCTTGTTAATATCTTATTGTTACACTTCATCTGATAGCTAGGATTATTATCTTTTAGTTTAGTTTCATCTTATCCTTATCTTTGTACTTTTAATTTTATGTTTCAACTTTTTCGGTTACATCCTTTTTGTATTTAAACAATATACTACAATCAATAGAATATAATCATATTCTACCGAATTATGCTCTACTACCTTTCTGCATTTTTCTTCATATTTTACATGGTATCAGCCTAAAATTCGGTCCTTTTTTCTTTCTTGTTTTCATCATTCATGGCTCCTTCTCGAGATGGCAATACCAATCCTTCTTGTGATAATCGAGGCTCAAGACCTTATGCTCCATAAGCTCATCCAACTGCTGTTGCAATTGCTTCATCTCTAGATTCTCAGCCTTCGATTAATTTGTCTCAGACTCAGATACAACAATTACTCTCTCTTCTTAAGACTAGTAATGATCAACCTCTAGCAAATTTTGCAGGTACCTCTTTTAAACTTTTTTCTTCTCTCTGGATTTTAGATTCAGGTGTAACTGATCATATGGTATCCGATCTTTCACTTTTTCATTCATATACCAAAGTCTCTTCTTCTGTTAAATTACCTGACAACAAACTTGTTCCAGTTCATCATATTGGTTCCATTTATTTAAAATCTGGTCTATTAATACCACATGTCTTGCATGTCCCATCTTTTCAATTTAATCTTTTGTCCATTAGCAAACTTTCCCGTGACACTAACTCTTGGGTCACTTTTACTCCTACTTCATGTTTTTTACAGGACCAGAGGACGAAGAGGACTTTTGTGTTGGGTGAGCAACATGGGGGTCTCTATCTCATGGACAACTCTTCTACCTCCTTTCTCTCCGCTGCTTCATTTGGCTCTCATTTTGATTTATGGCACTGGCACTTAGGACATCCAGCCTCAACTTTATCTCCACAATTCAATAATATTGATTCTAGCATTAAGTTTTCAAATAAATGTGCTTGTACTGTTTGTCATTTGGCAAAACAAACTCGTTTAAAATTTCCTTTAAGTAGCATTTCTACTCTTAAATGTTTTGAATTAGTACATTTTGATGTTTGGGGACCCTACAATAAAGCTCATTCCTCTGGTGCAAAATTTTTTCTTACTGTGGTTGATGATTTTTCTAGAAGTACATGGGTTTTTCTCATGCAACACAAAAGTGAAGTCAATACAATCATCCCTCATTTTTTTAAAATGATTGAAAAATAATTTCAAACACATATTCAAAAAATACAATCCGACAATGCACATGAATTTTTTAATTCCCAAACTCATCTTTTTTTAAAAAACTTGGGAGTGCTACAACAATCAAGTTCTGCTTATACTCCACAACAAAATGGTGTTGTCGAGCGTAAACATAGACATTTACTAAATGTTGCACGTGCTTTGCATTTTCAATCCAACTTGCCTTTAGATTTTTGGGGTGATTTTGTATTTACTGCTACTTGTTTAATTAGTCGTCTACCTACTGCAGTTCTCAAAGGCCATACACCTCATGAAATATTATTTAATAAAAAACCAAATCTTTCTCATCTTCGGGTTTTTGGTTGTTTGGTATATGGCCGCAATACACACATCAATCACAAATTTGATAATCGTGCTTCTCCAGGAATTTTTTTAGGATATCTCCATGGTCAAAAAGGTTACAAAATACTTGATTTATCTTCAAAAAAAATTTATGTAACAAGAGATGTTATTTTCCATGAACATATTTTTCCATACAAAATGCTTAATGCTACACAATCTGCTTTAGTTGTACCGCTGCCACCTAAAGAAGATTTTACATCACCCATTCTTTATCCCTTCCCAGCCAATGACCCACCATCTGACTCTCTCCAAACAGCCTCTCCACCGCCTGCCTCTCTTCCAACAATCTTCCCACCGCCTGATTTCCTCATCACACCTGTCGTTGACACATATTTGGCACCCAATGTTCAGATTCCACCGCCCGCCATAGAACCTACGCCGTCCTCCAATGTACAAACCCCTTCCTCATCAGCACCTCCACCACTTGCCTTAGACCATGATGCGCCATCATCAATTATTCGAGTTCCTTCCTCGTCAGTGCCCAATCATCCAACACGAACAAGACAACGTCCCCGATACCTCGACGACTACATGTTCTCTCTCACTTCATCACAGACGCCCTCTTTCGACCTTGTTTCTGGTACTCTCTATCCCCTTTGTAATTTCTTATCTTATCCTCGCTTTTCTTCCAAGCATCGTTCCTTTCTTTCTTCATTAGCTGTTGAGTCTGAGCCAAAATCATATTCTGAGGCTAAGAAATTTCCAGAATGGCATAATGCAATGCATTATGAGATTGATGCTTTGTGTGAAAACATAACTTGGTCTTTAGTTTCACTACCTGCAAAAAAAACCAATTGGTTGTCGATGGGTGTTCAAAATTAAACGCAATTCTGATGGTAGCATTGAACGGTATAAGGCACGATTAGTTGCTAAAGGTTATACCCAAATTGAAGGGGTAGATTATTTTGATACTTTTGCCCCGGTTGCTAAACTTGTCACAGTTCGAGTACTTCTTTCAGTTGCTACTGCTAAACATTGGCCTCATCATCAATTGACGTCAATAATGCTTTTCTACATGTTGATTGCATGAAGATGTTTATATGCAATTGCCCCCAGGTTTTAGGCATCAGGGGGAGCCTCTTGTTTGTAAGCTACACAAGTCATTATATGGTCTTAAACAAGCATTACGGAACTGGTATTCTAAATTTTCTGAAGTTCTTATTGAATTTGGTTTTACACATAGTACCGCTGATCCGTCCTTTTTTTGCCTACACCGTGAATCTGGTTCTGTTTTTTTTCTTCTTTATGTCGATGACATTGTTCTCACAGGTTCAGATTTACTTCTTATAAGATTGTTTAAGGATCTTTTGCACAAACATTTCAAAATCAAAGACTTGGGACGCTTAAAGTATTTTTTGGGTATTGAAGTTGCAAGATCAAAGCAGGGTCTATTTTTATCTCAACGTCAATATGTTCTTGACATCATCTCTGATAGTGGTCTTATTGCTACCAAACCATTAGACTTTCCTATGGAACAAAATCTAAAATTATCTCCTTCGGATGGTACTGTGTTGACTGATCCTGCCCCATATCGTCGTCTTGTTGGACGTCTTATTTATCTCACAGTGACACGTCCTGATATTGCTTATTCTGTCAACATTTTAAGTCAATTCATGCATGCTCCTCGCCAACCACACATGAATGCTGTTGTTCGTGTTCTTCGCTATCTAAAGACCACACCTGGTCAAGGTCTTTTTTTTTTCCTTCCAATTCAGATTTATCTCTCCAAGGCTATTGTGATTCAGATTGGGCTAGTTGTCCTACTACTTGACGCTCTACCTCTGGTTATTGCATTTTTCTGGGTTCCAGTATAGCCTCTTGGAAGACAAAGAAACAACCTGTAGTCTCCCGTTCATCAGCCGAAGCAGAATACAGAGCAATGGCCAATGCAACTTGCGAAATTACTTGGCTCTCATATCTTTTGAATGACATTGGTCTCTCTTGTTGGTAATGGCTACAATCTCAAGAGGGGGGGGGGGGGTGAATTGAGAGATTGAAAACTTTTTGAACAATTTAAAGCAAAACAGAGTTTTCTTAAAGAAAATTGGTTTTCAATCAATTTTAATTCCCAAGATTCAGATTGTTAATCAAGTAAAGATGTTAAGAAAGATTACAAGAAAGAAACAACAATCTTAACAAGAAGATTCAGATTAAAGATTCAAGTTAACAAGCATTTAAGACTCATTTACATCACATATATGCATATAACAAGTATATGGAGTTTAGAGATGAGAAAACCACGCAAACCGATTTATCCTGGTTCAGCTACCTCCTCTGGTAAGCCTACATCCAGTCCCACACCTCTGTGGCTTTCTCCACTATAACCAGAAATTATAATATCCAATTACAGCAACACAAGGATAACCTCCTTGCACAAACCTTTCACCAAAAAGCACACTTGCTTTTCTTACCCAAGGACCCCTTCTATCCTTGTTCAATCCTAAAAGATACCCTCTCTTAATCACACTAATTCGCAGAAAGAATTGAGTAGAAGAAAGACTCTAATTGT
Source organism: Echinosophora koreensis (assembly GCA_035048595.1). NCBI lineage: Eukaryota > Viridiplantae > Streptophyta > Magnoliopsida > Fabales > Fabaceae > Echinosophora > Echinosophora koreensis. The sequence continues at coordinate 1,122,973 of JAPCYP010000096.1, forward strand.
CTGATTATACAAATTGAAGCTCTAAGAAATATCACACTTTTCTCTCAAAGATGAAGCACTTTTGGAAACTTTTAAATATTTCGAATTTTCATTTTCAAAATGTATAAGGTGTTGAAAAGTGTTGTTATGAAGTCCTTTTATAGGTATTTGAAGATTTAGATTCGTGGGTCTTATCACAAAAGTTGTTACAAGTGATTAAAAATCAGTTTTGCAAAGTTGTAACAGAACAGTCTGTGTACTACATCCGTGTACTCGTGTTTTTCAAACATTTTCAAAGCTCGTACACAGATTAGATTCTTTATACATCTGTGTATTAAACCAAGTCTTCAGCTTTTTCAAACGTATACACAGATGTATAGACTTGTACACGTGTGTATCTCTTGCCTTGTTCTTGAATACACATGTGTATACCTTTGTACACAGGTATATATTAGAACACCAACCCAGATTATTCCAAAACTCAATACACATGTTGTGTACATCGATTTATCATTGAAGAACAAGTTTTGAAATATTTGAGTTGTTCTATACACAGGTGTATCATTTTTGTATATCTGTGTATTCTTCATATTTTTCAAAACATAACGCTGATACACATGTGTACAACGCATGTGTACAGATTTGTAATTTCAGACCCAAGAGCTCAATTTCGAATACACAAGTGTACAACACATGTGTACAGACAGATTTTCTTTTGTTTTTAAAACTCAACTTATCATACACATGTGTATGATACCTGTGTACAGAAAGGTTCTTTGATTCTTTCTAAAACTTGAAATTTAGCTTTATATACACATGTGTACAACACATATGTACAATACACTTAATTTCTTTATCCAATTAACATCTTTTGAAAAACCTTTCCTTTGAAAAATTCATTTATTTTATACCTTTGGAAAACTTAGTTTATTCTTAAATTCCAAGTGCTTCACCTAAGTTCTCAAGTGTGCTATTTTTACAATAGCATCTAAAGGATGAAATCTTCATTGCTTGATGCTTTATTCCTTGTCCATTGCTTTGTGTCCTTGTCCTTGCATCTCATGATCCTTGACTTTCCTTTTTCATGAGAGATCTTGCATAATGCTTAACACACTATAAGTATATAATCAATATCAAAAAGCTTATGCAAAATACACTTTGTTTGTCATACATCAAAACATCAATGAGGGCTTAGTCTTACATCTCTCGTTCAACACCGATACCACTGTTTTGTGACAATCAGTCTGCGCTTCATATTGCTTCTAATCCAGTGTATCACGAGCATAATAAACACATTGAGATCGATTGTCATGTTGTTCGTGAAAAGATTGCTTCAGGTCTAATTAACACTATGAAGGTCAGTTATGCATATCAAATTGCTGATTTGTTTACCAAGTCCTTGGGCAAAGATCAATTCTTGCGTCTGAAGAGCAAGATGGGGTTATCCAACTTACACACCCCATCTTGAGGGGGAGTGTCATCAGCTACCAACGTGTTATTATCAACAAACTTATCTTCTTGCTACTTCTTGTTAATATCTTATTGTTACACTTCATTTGATAGCTAGGATTCTTATCTTTTAGTTTAGTTTCATCTTATCCTTATCGTTGTACTTTTAATTTTATGTTTCAACTTTTTCGGTTACATCCTTTTTGTATTTAAACAATATACTACAATCAATAGAATACAATCATATTCTACCGAATTATGCTCTACTACCTTTCTGCATTTTTCTTCATATTTTACAGAGATGCTTTGGCTATAAAGATATATGAAGAAGAGTGCCAGGCAGGTGTTGCAAGCTGCAAGAACATATTACATGGTAGGCTTATTTTCTCAAAGAGAGATACTCCTCTAAAAGTCAATGATTTGCGATGTATGCTTGCCAAGTTATGGCAGCCAATTGGTTATTGGTCGATGGTGTCACTAGGAAATGGCTTTTGTAATACATTGTTTTCTTGATTAATGTTTTGAGGAAAAGATTAAGCATATTTGAAGTCTTAATCTTGTTTGTTGTGTGTTAGTGAGCTTGTGTTTTAAATTTGAGGTCAATCGGATTTCAAACGAGCTCAGAACGCGACGAAACACGTGAAAGACGGGTACCGGCATCAGACTCCACACTTGAACGTGGAGTAACCCACGTTCAAACATTAGCACGCTAGCATGTTGGCTTTCCGGACGCTCGAGCGTGGCATGGTCCTAAACACATGTGGGATATGTGGCAACGAGGAAACAACGCGTGGCAGAGAAATGGCATTAGGGTTCCGTACTCTAGCGTGGAGGTGCCCAACACTAAAGCGTTGGCACGCTTGAGCATGCACCTCTGGCACACTAGAGCGCACACAGTTCAGAAACACCACTTAAGCTTTTCACCCACTTTCTTCCTGCATGAAATTCATTTCTTTATGCATGCGAAAAATATAGTTTAGAGAGAGGGGAGAGCATCTATAGAGAGAGTTTGATTGCGAAAAATCCGTCCGTCCGATCACAATTCCGACTTTGAATCTGTGATCCTGGCAACGTGTACGTCCTATACCTGCCTTTGATTTGTCGATCGTCCGAGGAAATACTCGAATCCCTAACTCATCGACACATCGACATTGGCGTTCTTTGTTCTTTCTTAGATCTTGCATGAATTCTAGCTTCGTTTATGGATTTATTGCAAGATTAGGTTTTGTCGGAATGTCCAGATGTTGTCTCTGTGTTAGGGCAAATTTTGGAGCATCGAGGAGCTCTCTGTGAAGTGTGGCGGCGGCTGTTTAGTAGAGAGGGGCGCTATTTTGGAGGTTTGGGTTGTCGGCAAGCAAGTATACAAGGTGGGAAGAAAGTACCTAACACGCCGGGAAGGCAAGCATAGTACTATATGTTAGGTTGTATGTGTAGGGTGCCCAATGTGACACCTGGGGCTAACGAGGGCAGGGAGTAGTCGCCGGTGTAAGAAGGCTCGGTCAAGGAGCGGCTCCTGGCAGGCTTCTAGGTGGAGGGACACATGAATGAACCGATTACACACCGGAATGAGAGAGATCCTGAGACTGTTTAGGTATGGGACTATACAGTTGATGGTGGCTTATATGAATTGATTGGTACTACCTATTCCAATAAGATCCATCTTCTTTTTGGGAGCCCATCACTTAAGAACTCCAAAGTTAAGCGTGCTTGCCTTGGAGCAATTCTGGGATGGGTGACCTCATGGGAAGTTTTCCTAGGAAGCTTGTGAGTGAGGACAAAGGATGCTGAAAAGACCCGTGTTGGTTTGTGGGAATAGTCGTCAATCCATAAAGCAGCCATGGATGTTACAACTGTGCTAAGTTGCTAGGATTACATGTGTCTTTTTTCCCCTTTGATTTGATTATATCTACTCCTACTGTTAAGCCTATTTTGACTGCTGAATCATGTTTGAATTGTACTATCTTTGTAGAGGATAGGTGCTTGAGTGTGATACCCTTGAACAATTGGAGCTCGGACCTAAATTGAGAGACCGACCTCACGGAAACAATTGTGTTATGGGGATATTGCGCCTATACTACTCGACGAAGGGAAGTTTGGATCTCTGGAGAATAAATATAAAAAATTAGACGGTGGACGTTGAAGTGTCTTGCATTTTTTCCAAATTGCGATGACTGTCGGGTATGAATCCCATTGTTTAAAATATTATGATTATTGTAACATCCCAGGCTGCTTTATGGATTGACGAATGTCCCCACAAACCAACACGGGTCTTTTCAGCGTGCTTTGTCCTCACTCACACGCTTCCTGGGAAAACTTCCAGGAGGTCACCCATCCCATAATTGCTCCAAGTCAAGTGTGAATATATGCCTCACAGGTTATTTGTTTTGATGATGAACAAAAGAAAAAGGTCCAGAAGGACTAAAGTGCAAAAAGCGGAAGGTTATAAAGCAAGCAAGCACAAGGGGTAAAATGGAAATTTTATTATTTGTATTGTTTGTTTTAGAATTACATGTAAATGGTAACTAGAGCTCTCAAATTAATAATGGTCCCACACACACACGCATTTAACTTATGCTTAAAAGGTTTATCACATGTTTAAATAATTTTTAACATGTGTTTAAAAGTATTAAAACTGACAATTAATTGAGTTAATTGGGCAATCATTTTCTTAATTGTCAAGTTTTTGAAATTCAATTTGCTGTGCACCATAATCGATCATGGTCCTACTATAATCAATTATGAGTCGAAATTAATTGGCTTTAATTAGTATTAATGAGTAATTATAACATTAAAGTCGTTGGATTTAAAATTTGAAATAGTATAATCGATTATGATCTTGGTATAATCGATTAGGTCCTCTCTGACTCCTCTTGGACTTCAAACAGAAACCCCATAATCGATTATGTAATCGATTATGTCTTTTCATACAAAAGTCAGTGGACCCGTAATCGATTAGTATAATCGATTATAGCTTTTCTGTCAAACACACGCTTCCTGAAATTAACTTAAATAATCGATTATGGTCATATAATAATTGATTATGGCTCGACAGAAATGAATATTAAGATGTTTGACCTAATTTCTTTTTGAACCATCACCTATTTCCTATAAATAGATGAATGGGCAGCCTTGCCTCAGTTACACAATCCTCTGCTATCATACTCTGTGCTTAAACTCTGATCATTTTCATTTATACTATTTTTTATCTTGAACTATCACTTGACCATACTACTTTGAGAGTTCTATACACCATACAGGTGTCTTTGTAATTGCGCTTCAATTTGTATTTCATATCGGCACTTCTGAGTGCTTTCTATTTGTAATGTTTTTCAAAGTTTTTCTAAGTGAGTGTGATCTCACGAAACAGTTTTTGAGGCTGTAACACCCCGGTTTTTACAGTTTTTCAATATCAGTAAAATATATATGTTTATAATATTTTTATTGGAATGCTAATTATTTTATTGAGTGCGTTAACACTGCCTTATTTCAGTATATGCACACTTACTAGACAATAATTTACGTTATTGTCACTATTATTACCAGTATAGAAAAATATTTTAAATAATATGATTAAGAGTAAAGTATTTTCATATTTTTATTCTATTTAATTTTGGAGTTAAAAATAAGCTGGTTCGGAATTAATCGGAGATTAATTTTGAACCGTTGATTTTCTTAGTTGATCAATTCAACTATCAATCTCTACCTTATTTCAAATTTTGAAAGTATATATTTGTCATCCTTTATTTTTAGATTCAAGAACTAAAAACGTGTTTATTTTTAGGCTTAATTTTTATCACACATTTTGTACCTACACATTCAAGTAAATGAAAAACAAATAAATAAAAACCCCAAGTCCCTCCCTTCCCCGTACGCGATAGAACCCCATTCTTTTTTTTTCTTCTTCCTCTTCTTTCCTTTATTCTTCTTCTTCCTCCCCACTTCACTTTCTTCCTCCTTCCTCTCCGGCACAACCCCTACACCAGCCACCAGAACCGCACGTCGCCGCCGTGCACCACCGTTGGTCGCTTGCCGGCGTGAGAAGGAGAAGACACGCGACTGTTTCGCGTCATCCAGTTTGAAACGGAGCTCATCATCGCCACCCACCGCCGTTCCTAGCTGCGGTAAGTCTGACCAGCCGCCTTCCATGGTGGTTTCGAACCCAACTCGTTGGTTAAGCTTCCTTCTTACTCTTTTATGCTCTCTTTTATCTCTGTTGTCCCTGTTCACTGTAGAACCGTAGCTGTCCGTCGTGCCGCCGCCATCCGCCACCGCGAGGAGCACCGCAACACCACTCCAACTTCTTCTTTTTCATCTTGGGTGAGTTTCTTACCCCTAATCCTTGGTGATTATGAGAACCCCAAATCATTTGCAAAACCCTAACCCTAACCCTTTGAATTCAGTTTATAATTTTGAAATTTAACATTGTTTTATGCTATTGAGACTATGAATTAGTGATTCCCTAAGCCAATTTTATTGTTCTTTGGTTAGATTTATTTCCCCCAAATTGTGTTATGAACCCTATTTTGCTCAAACTGATTTTATTGGAAAATCAATTCTATTTTATTAAATTAAATATATAGTTTCCTCTGATTTTACGCTTTGAGGATTATTAATTCGTGGTTACGTCGTTTGATTGATTGAATATACTTGGATGCTCTCCGGACTTTGCTCGTGATTGCGCTTGTTTAGAGAAGACATGATTTTCATGTTAGAAAGTTGTCGATGAGTCACTTGCGTGTGTTGCAAATTTTCCAGTTGTAGTGGGCGTCCAATTTTGCGAAGTTTCATGGGATAAGGAATAAATTGTGGAATCCGAAATAAAAGATCTTTTCTGGTCTTCAAAGGTAAAGGGAGTAAGCCTGAGGAGTTATTAGCCGTTATATATTTAATGTTATGAACTGCATGTGATAATTAATAATATGTGGAATGACTGTGAATATTTAATGTTATGAACTGCATGTGATAATTAATAATATGTGGAATGACTGTGAATATATATATACATATATGTGTTATGTAATACTGAGATCTGAAAACTGTATGGTGATTTGATGAATATGTATATATATATATATATATGTGATCAATTATGTTGATGAATATTTTGAGACTGGTTGAAGCATGACTTATAAAGAAGAAACCTTGTTTTATCAAAAAATATATACGAACATAGAAAAGTGGAAAACATGAATTTTGGCTTTCTTTGGAAAGTGGAAAGGAAACAGAAAAGGACTAGATTTCTGTGCTGAGGTTTCAGACTGGATTCTGATTACAGTGAAGCCGGACTAGCCTTCCTCCTGTTAAGGACCTAGAGTTCCGAGACGTCGGACTAGTGTCTGTTGATAAAAGATTTTGAAAAATCTTTAACAAAGATCTTAAAACTCAAGTGGATATTAAACATTTAATTAATATCTGAAAAGATGTTCTGGCAGACGTGCCGTCGAGCTACAGTTTCACACAGGGTGAACTGACAAATTTGATAGTTACGGACCAAAGGCATATTCTTGGGCTTTTGGGTCTTTAGGGACATTCGGGCTCGAACTCCACGCAATGCTTGGGGCTTTGCAACCTCTTGTCGTGGAAATCGGCTACCCCGCACGAATGTACTCAATAGGGGACTATCAAATATTATATCGGTGATACGCGAAATCCTAGAACAATTGGGGAAAGGACCCAGTGGAGAGGCCACCCAACGCGAAACAATTGTGTTATAGGAATTATCGCGGCCTATCATACTCGAAGAAGGGAAGTTAGGATCTCCGGAGATTGAGTTAGAAAGTGGATATTGAAGTGTTAACAGAAAACTTACAAACAAAAGCTTAATTCCAAACAATCTTATGATATGAATATCATTATATTTATATGAGTTGTTACTTTGATATTTTAATGTTGTTTATGATGTTAAATATATGACTGCTATGTTTAAACTCATATATTGGTAACTCACCTTTGCAATACATTTGTGTGGTTTTGTGTCGTACTTTGGTACGTGACTGCAGGTGATACCGAGGTGTTCTCTGCCCTGAATCGGAGGGTTTAGTCTCGACTCTTAACGAAGGTTGAGTAAATGGAATTACCATGGAGGTCTTTTCCAGTAAGAGTCTCATAGTACGACCAGCTTAGTCTATCGAGTTAAGTTTAGTTGTAGGGAAGTTTCGTATTTATTTGCATTAAGGCTCTGAGAGTCATTTGTTGGATTATTGTTGTGTTTTTGAATGTCTTTTAGAACGACCTGCTTAGGTTTTAAGATTTTGTTGTTTTATGATAGTATATATGTTCATGGCTCGGAGAGCCTTTATTTTAAATGGATTGTTGATGGCTCTGAGAGCATTTCTTTTATATGGAAATCTAAGATTTTCGTTTAGGTCATGTATAGCTTGTTGATGTAAATATTTTCAGAATATTACTAAATTGATTTATTTTAGATGACTGGACTTTCTGGGTTGAAAATATAAATGTTTCAGCAGGTGTTTTCATTCTGGGATGTTGAAATTACAGAGGAGATTCTGTCGAAATTTTTGTAAAAATTCTAGATCTTTATTCAAGTATAATGTGATTTTACTTTTGTGACGTGTGTATCACTTTTCCGAAATATTCAGATGAAAATTTTTCACCCAAGTTTTCTGAAGTAAATTATTTTTCCGAAAGCAAAACCAACAAAATTCTTTTTATTTAAGTTCCGCGACGTGTTAAGAGTTAGACATGTAACGCCCAAGGGGGGTGTTACATTAGTGGTATCAGAGCTGGTCGAGTCTTTCGGGAACCTTGGGGAATAGGTCTGTTATGTTTTTGTTGTGTGATCTCTGGATTGGATCTTGGTTGAATTGCTTCCCAGTCGAAGCAATGTGTGTTGGTTTATAAGAATCTGTTTTTCTTGATAGGTTTCCACTAATTTTGTCTTATGGGAAACGATGGTTTGTAGGTTGTATTTTGGTCTAGGTGTGACCTATTCGGTTATCCTTTTGGATTGTATCTGACATTGAGTAGTATTCGTGTTAAAGTAGATTTTCTAGGAATGTTCACTAAGAATGTTCCAGGTTTACCGTTTGCGAAAGGATATTAAGTATTTGATCGATCTAGTTTCTAAGTTCGGTCCGATTTCTATCTCCTTGTGTAGGATGTCGCCTACAAAATTAATCGAGTTAGATGACTCGATTTAACTGAAAGACCTGTGGTCTAAGCAGTTTGTTAGACTGAGTGTCTTCTGTCGAAGGCACCAAAGTTGTGTGATGGTTCGAGCCACCGCATGGATTTCTGACAACTCAACAAAATGACAATTATGAACAAGCATTCTCTGTTGTGCATAGTTGATTTGATGGATCACTCGCGAGAAGTTGTTGTCTACTCAAAGATCGACTTGAGGATGATGTATCATCAAATTGAAGTAAGGACTTATTAAAGAGTTTGCGTCGTTGACTCAGCTTATGAAGAAAGATTAACTCTTCGTATGTTTGATAGATCGATTAATCCGTGATCGTGCTCGATTCAGGGTGACCATACTAAGTGTGTCCGGAAAGACCTTTGTATTGGTTGGAACCAAAGCGAATCGATTTGAATTTTCGACTTTAGATGAGTGTCTCTCGATTAAGAAACTCTTCACTGTACTATTTAATTCTCTATGAACTTGTAAATTGACAATTGTCCCTCAAATTCCTATGGTTGTATTAGACAATAACGACGACCGATGTTGCCGTGTCAAACTGAATTTTCTGGCTTTAGTTTGAAATCTATTAGGACTCATACATTAGTTATGCTAGTCCTTAATCTCAATATATCCTAATGGATTTCCTTGCATGTGAAAATTTGTACTCACACTTCTAAAATACCTGCCAGTGTATTAGACATTTGAGTGGATTTATTAAATAGTATCCATTGGTCCGGATATTTTCACATTTCGTTGAAAAATTGGTTATGACTATTTCTTGAGTTATAACACAAATGACGTCTTGATAATAGAGGTTTCTTGATGAAACTTAGTCTAGTCACATTTACTTTTGGTAGATGTGATCCAGTCTGATTTTTGGCCAGACTGTTTTCTTTTTAAATCGTCGTTTTGTAAATTCCTTATTAAGAACGAATACTCTTGGGGTTGGGAACTATTCATCTTTTGATTTCCTGAATCCGCTGGAAGTCCTTGTGAAAGGAGGAAGTTTATTAGAGTCATGATTGTAAACATGTATTAGCTATGCATTTTTACACTCACGAACCTAATTGAAGAATCTTTTTTCATACTAGATGTTCCGGTATCTTTCAAAATGATAGAATTCTTCTTTATGCTTTTGTGAAAGTGAAATCAAGAAAATTTCTTTTCTTGAAACTTTCTTTATGTAATCTTTAAGATCATGTCTTATTGTAGTTCGAAAGGACTTGTCATCCTTGATCAATTTCACCCTACTTATTTTCCAAATGTCATTGACATGTGACCTACCTCAAGAGTAATGAGGATTGGTATCAGATTCATACCAGTAAGTCAGAGTTAGTCGAGTACAGTGAAAGAGAGATAATTTGACGTTTGAGACCTCCCTGGTTAAGATGTTAGCATCGCAACAAATTTTGTCGTGGGTTTACCGAGGATCTATAAGAGTTTCATTCGTTTTGGGCGAATCGATGTTAGGCTAATGAAGAAGGCACCTTCCTTATCTGTTAATATCCGCTATACAGCGGAGAAGTTACCCATAATGTGTATCAGAGAACTGAACAGACTTCATGGAGTATCCTCCAGCATCGTCCCAAGTGAAGACCTGAATTTTACCAATGTTTATCGGTAAAGTCCACTCTAAGTGTTGAGGACCCAGTTGAGGCTAAGCTCAACGGAACACCCTCGACTCGAGTGGGTGAACGAGAAAAATGATCTAATCTTTAGAAAATTAGTTGGGAGTAAGTGTAGTATTTAACTACGATTATCTCTTTAGTCGGATGGACAAGAAGTGACGGAAGCTTTGTTGAGGTATAGTTGTAACTAGTAAGATGTGAATCCTTAAGATCAATATCCATGACTAAGATTGAGTTTATGAGTTGGAGACTTACAGGAAAGTGTTTATAGTAGTTTTCCCTAAGCTGAAAGGGAGCAGCAAAGAGGAGTTCTTGAGTAAAACAAAGTTGTTAGAAAAGTTCAAGATTTATGATTTTTGATGATTCAAATCGAGGTAATTTCTTTTGATTATAGTTGTACGAAGGAGTGTAATCATGTTCTTTAAGATTGAAAGGTATGACTATGATATGATTTGTAGTAGTGGAATATATTCAAAAGAAACTAAGACTACGATGGGATATCTTGAATAGGAACTGATGTGTGTGTTGTGAACCGAATGTAAATAGTAATTTCACTTAAGTGGATTCGAGCGAGAGGGATAAGCTTTTGTGAAAAAAATTAAGTTTCTGAATAAGTTCAAAGTTGATGGATTAGATAATTCTACCCAACAAGGTTCCTTTTTGATTGCTTTCAGTTACCTTAAGAAGTATTGTGATGTTTTGATTGGAGACTTGAAATATGAGGTTAGAAAAGTAGATTACGTTCAGAAGAGCTAAGACTACAATAGTATATTTGGGTAGGAAGTTGATGCATATTATGATAAGGTAAGTTTTGATTTTGGAACTATGAGAGTTAGATGTGAAGAAATCTGTTTTTCTAGTGGACCAACAATGGAGATTGGAAGTGATTAAATTTGATTTTGCTCCTCATGCAAGAGGAATGTATATCTTAGTTAAATCTTGGTGTTGAAAGTGAGAGTTTAGGATGTAAAGGAAATTTTTTCTAATGGATTAGTATTGAATGAAGAAGAGATTAAGTTTTAATTATATCTTTCGTGTACGAGAGATTGAAGTAAAGTATTAATGAGGGAGAATATGAATTGAGGATAAGTGATTTGATATTGAGGATAAATAGAACAAAGAATAAGTATGAATTTCTTTATTAAGTGATAAAAATCATATAAGGAAAAGTGAATACGGGAAGTACAATATAGGATCTTGGGATTAGGATGTAATTATAAGATTTTGTCTAGTTTCGAGTCACGAAATTTCGAGGACGAAATTTTTTTAAGTGGGGTAGTAATGTAACACCCCGGTTTTTACAGTTTTTCAATATCAGTAAAATATATATGTTTATAATATTTTTATTGGAATGCTAATTATTTTATTGAGTGCGTTAACACTGCCTTATTTCAGTATATGCACACTTACTAGACAATAATTTACGTTATTGTCACTATTATTACCAGTATAGAAAAATATTTTAAATAATATGATTAAGAGTAAAGTATTTTCATATTTTTATTCTATTTAATTTTGGAGTTAAAAATAAGCTGGTTCGGAATTAATCGGAGATTAATTTTGAACCGTTGATTTTCTTAGTTGATCAATTCAACTATCAATCTCTACCTTATTTCAAATTTTGAAAGTATATATTTGTCATCCTTTATTTTTAGATTCAAGAACTAAAAACGTGTTTATTTTTAGGCTTAATTTTTATCACACATTTTGTACCTACACATTCAAGTAAATGAAAAACAAATAAATAAAAACCCCAAGTCCCTCCCTTCCCCGTACGCGACAGAACCCCATTCTTTTTTTTTTCTTCTTCCTCTTCTTTCCTTTATTCTTCTTCTTCCTCCCCACTTCACTTTCTTCCTCCTTCCTCTCCGGCGCAACCCCTACACCAGCCACCAGAACCGCACGTCGCCGCCGTGCACCACCGTTGGTCGCTTGCCGGCGTGAGAAGGAGAAGACACGCGACTGTTTCGCGTCATCCAGTTTGAAACGGAGCTCATCATCGCCACCCACCGCCGTTCCTAGCTGCGGTAAGTCTGACCAGCCGCCTTCCATGGTGGTTTCGAACCCAACTCGTTGGTTAAGCTTCCTTCTTACTCTTTTATGCTCTCTTTTATCTCTGTTGTCCCTGTTCACTGTAGAACCGTAGCTGTCCGTCGTGCCGCCGCCATCCGCCACCGCGAGGAGCACCGCAACACCACCCCAACTTCTTCTTTTTCATCTTGGGTGAGTTTCTTACCCCTAATCCTTGGTGATTATGAGAACCCCAAATCATTTGCAAAACCCTAACCCTAACCCTTTGAATTCAGTTTATAATTTTGAAATTTAACATTGTTTTATGCTATTGAGACTATGAATTAGTGATTCCCTAAGCCAATTTTATTGTTCTTTGGTTAGATTTATTTCCCCCAAATTGTGTTATGAACCCTATTTTGCTCAAACTGATTTTATTGGAAAATCAATTCTATTTTATTAAATTAAATATATAGTTTCCTCTGATTTTACGCTTTGAGGATTATTAATTCGTGGTTACGTCGTTTGATTGATTGAATATACTTGGATGCTCTCCGGACTTTGCTCGTGATTGCGCTTGTTTAGAGAAGACATGATTTTCATGTTAGAAAGTTGTCGATGAGTCACTTGCGTGTGTTGCAAATTTTCCAGTTGTAGTGGGCGTCCAATTTTGCGAAGTTTCATGGGATAAGGAATAAATTGTGGAATCCGAAATAAAAGATCTTTTCTGGTCTTCAAAGGTAAAGGGAGTAAGCCTGAGGAGTTATTAGCCGTTATATATTTAATGTTATGAACTGCATGTGATAATTAATAATATGTGGAATGACTGTGAATATTTAATGTTATGAACTGCATGTGATAATTAATAATATGTGGAATGACTGTGAATATATATATACATATATGTGTTATGTAATACTGAGATCTGAAAACTGTATGGTGATTTGATGAATATGTATATATATATATATATATGTGATCAATTATGTTGATGAATATTTTGAGACTGGTTGAAGCATGACTTATAAAGAAGAAACCTTGTTTTATCAAAAATATATACGAACATAGAAAAGTGGAAAACATGAATTTTGGCTTTCTTTGGAAAGTGGAAAGGAAACAGAAAAGGACTAGATTTCTGTGCTGAGGTTTCAGACTGGATTCTGATTACAGTGAAGCCGGACTAGCCTTCCTCCTGTTAAGGACCTAGAGTTCCGAGACGTCGGACTAGTGTCTGTTGATAAAAGATTTTGAAAAATCTTTAACAAAGATCTTAAAACTCAAGTGGATATTAAACATTTAATTAATATCTGAAAAGATGTTCTGGCAGACGTGCCGTCGAGCTACAGTTTCACACAGGGTGAACTGACAAATTTGATAGTTACGGACCAAAGGCATATTCTTGGGCTTTTGGGTCTTTAGGGACATTCGGGCTCGAACTCCACGCAATGCTTGGGGCTTTGCAACCTCTTGTCGTGGAAATCGGCTACCCCGCACGAATGTACTCAATAGGGGACTATCAAATATTATATCGGTGATACGCGAAATCCTAGAACAATTGGGGAAAGGACCCAGTGGAGAGGCCACCCAACGCGAAACAATTGTGTTATAGGAATTATCGCGGCCTATCATACTCGAAGAAGGGAAGTTAGGATCTCCGGAGATTGAGTTAGAAAGTGGATATTGAAGTGTTAACAGAAAACTTACAAACAAAAGCTTAATTCCAAACAATCTTATGATATGAATATCATTATATTTATATGAGTTGTTACTTTGATATTTTAATGTTGTTTATGATGTTAAATATATGACTGCTATGTTTAAACTCATATATTGGTAACTCACCTTTGCAATACATTTGTGTGGTTTTGTGTCGTACTTTGGTACGTGACTGCAGGTGATACCGAGGTGTTCTCTGCCCTGAATCGGAGGGTTTAGTCTCGACTCTTAACGAAGGTTGAGTAAATGGAATTACCATGGAGGTCTTTTCCAGTAAGAGTCTCATAGTACGACCAGCTTAGTCTATCGAGTTAAGTTTAGTTGTAGGGAAGTTTCGTATTTATTTGCATTAAGGCTCTGAGAGTCATTTGTTGGATTATTGTTGTGTTTTTGAATGTCTTTTAGAACGACCTGCTTAGGTTTTAAGATTTTGTTGTTTTATGATAGTATATATGTTCATGGCTCGGAGAGCCTTTATTTTAAATGGATTGTTGATGGCTCTGAGAGCATTTCTTTTATATGGAAATCTAAGATTTTCGTTTAGGTCATGTATAGCTTGTTGATGTAAATATTTTCAGAATATTACTAAATTGATTTATTTTAGATGACTGGACTTTCTGGGTTGAAAATATAAATGTTTCAGCAGGTGTTTTCATTCTGGGATGTTGAAATTACAGAGGAGATTCTGTCGAAATTTTTGTAAAAATTCTAGATCTTTATTCAAGTATAATGTGATTTTACTTTTGTGACGTGTGTATCACTTTTCCGAAATATTCAGATGAAAATTTTTCACCCAAGTTTTCTGAAGTAAATTATTTTTCCGAAAGCAAAACCAACAAAATTCTTTTTATTTAAGTTCCGCGACGTGTTAAGAGTTAGACATGTAACGCCCAAGGGGGGTGTTACAGAGGCTCTTACACAAGGGATAGTACGTCCTGTGATTTGTGTTAAGGGTGCTCTTGGTCGTATTGCCTTGGGGACTGGACGTAGGTCACGTGGGTAGTTGTGTGGCCAAACTAGGATACATCATTGTGTCATCCTCTTCCTTTATCTCTTTACTTTTTCGCAACGCTTTTATATTTCTTATGCTTTATTTCATGACGTTTCATTGTTAATCCTTTGTTTCGGAAAGCAAGTTTTAAATTTAGTTTAAATTGCAAAAAGTTTTCAAAAATCAATACACACACAATTCACCCCCCTCTTGTGTTTGAGGTCACTTGTCAACATCAAGAATGCTTAACTGTGGAGTTCTTAAGTGATGGGCTACCGAAAATAAGTTGCATCTTGTTAGTATAGGTAGTTCCAATCAATTCATATAAGACATCCTCAACCGTATAGTCCCATACCTATACAGTCTCAGGATCCCTCTCATTTCGGTGTGTAATCAGTTCATTCATGTGTCCCTTCGCCTAGAAGCCTGCCAGGAGCCGCTTCTTGAGCGTGCCTTCTTGCACCGGCGACCATTCCCGCCCTCGTCAGCACCGGGTGTCACATGCCCACCAGCTTTCGCTTGGTTCATCCCCGAACCACACCTTACTAGGAGAGGTGCCGCTCTGATACCACTAAATTAAACAAGCCACCACCACAATCTTACAATCAACCTTCATAAAATCAACACATACAAGTTAAACAAACAAGAAAATTTCCATGATTTACCCATCAAGGGCTTGCGGCCAAAAGGAAACAAAAGGGGAAATGATCATTTATTTTTCAATCTCTCTTTAGTGAAGATCATTGATCACTTGTCAAGTTCAAATATTAATTTTAATAAAGCAAGGTTGGAGGAAAATTTACCTCTAAGTGATGATCTTTGAGTGAGGAAACAAGATACCTTGAAGAACTTAAGAGAAAAGAGAGAAAATGGGTTGGATGGAAAATGAAATTGATGAGTAACAAGAAGGGGAAGTTGGCACAAAACAGTGGAAAGAAAAGATGAAGAAATTACCTTGGGTGGAATCCTGTGTTCTTGGATTATTAAATATGATGAGTAGAATAATAACTTGGAGTTCTAACTATGTAGTTCTCTTAAATTTATGTGAGCTACAAAGAGTGAAAATAGGAAGAATAAACTAATCTTGCATTTTTGGAATATGATGGCGCAAAAATTAGTGAAGAGGACAAGAATTTTGTTCATGTGTAAAAAGAAAGAAATGAGATTAAAGTAAAAAAAAAGTATGTTGAGTGAGACTAGCGCACAAACAGGGAAAGAGAGGAGAAAATTTTTGCCTTGAGAGTACTTTGTATTTGACTTAGGTTCTTGATAGTTAAAGATGATGAAGCGAATAACAACTTTGGGGCTTTAACTACAAGTGTGACACCCGAGGCTAACGAGGCCGGGGAGTGGTCGCCTGTGCAAGAAGGCACGGACAAGGAGCGGCTCCTGACAGGTTTCTAGGTGGAGGGACACATGAATGAACTGATTACACACCGGAACGAGAGGGATCCTTAGGCTGTGTAGGTATGGGGCTATACAGTTGAGGATGGCTTTTATGAATTGATTGGTACTACCTATACCAACAAGATGCATCTTCTTTTCGGTAGCCCGTCACTTAAGAACTCCACAGTTAAGCGTGCTTGACTTGGAGCAATTCTGGGATGGGTGACCTCCTGTGAAGTTTTCCCAGGAAGCGTGTGAGTGAGGACAAAGTACGCTGAAAAGACCAGTGTTGGTTTGTAGGGACAGTCATCAATCCATAATAATGCAGCCAGAGATGTTACAACAAGCTTTTATGAACTTAAGAGAAAGGATGGCAAAGTAAAAAAAAAAACTCTGGTTGTTTTGTGGTGAGAGGAGAACCGAATTTGGGGTTAATGAGAGGGGTAGGATTTAGTTTAGGACATAAGAGTAATAATTGTAAACTTAAGGGTATTGGGGACTTAATCATGTGCTCGAATACATGACTCACACTTGACATTAATGCATTATGGTGACTAGATAAATTTTGTGTGGCTAGGAGGCTTGGTCGACTACCAAGGGCCATGGAGCAAGGGAAAGGAAAATTAGTCTTTGCTACTTGACATGTGCAAGATTGGATGAATCACCAATTTGCATTAATGGCTTTGGTGATTCACCTCATTAATCATAAATGAGCATTTATAACTATGGTGAGCCATGGTAGTGACTCACCCCTTAAGGTGGCATAGCCTAATTCACCCATTTGTCCTCCCGGTTCATTACTGCAATTTCGTATCTGGCTCCGTCGTTTATCCTATTAAGGTTTTACTTCGTTTTCTTTGAAAATTTACCCGTATAAAATATAATATTTTATTTTTGAGCGAAAATTTATAAAATAGCTTATATCACTGGAAAGGTGATAAAAAACTAAAACGTTTTGTTTTCGGGTCAGAATTAGGTTTTCTGATCAGTAAAATTTTACTGTCAGCGAAAACGCAGACCGGATTCCGTCTGAATTTTAAACCTAAATTTTTATCGTAACCTTCTACCATAAGGTAGAGTATAATTATGATTTTTTTCATCCAAAATCATTTTCTGGGTCTTGAATAAAAATATAAACATATGTAATCTACCGATATTGAAAAACAGTAAAAACTGGGGTGTTACATTACTACCCCACTAAATAAATTTCGTTCTCGAAATTTCGTGACTTAAAGCTAGACAGGATCTTGTAATCGTTTCTTAACCCCAAGATCCTATATTGCATTTCTCGTCGCTGCCTTCCCCTTAAGTGACAATGGTAACCTTACAACAAAAAAAATCATTCTATTTCTTCGTTCCGTTTATCCCCGAAACTAACCATCAGTACATTCTGTTCACTGTCCTCAACATTTAACCTTAATCTCTTACACATGAAAGACAATAATTAAACTTAATCACTTCTCTTCTCAATAGTGGTCCACTATAAAAACCTTCTTCAATATTTTTAACTCTCATTTTTAACATCAAGATTCACCTTTCCTTCCCAACACATGCATCGGTTTCCTACCCAAGATATCCAATCATAGTTTTAGTCCCTTTGAACATAGTCCACCACTCCAAATTATATCAGAATCAGACGTTTCATCCTCAAAAAGAATATTATTACACCTCTTAATGTAACTAAAACCAAAAGAAACCACGTTGGGTAGGATTATCTAAATCATCAACTTTGAATTTCTCTAAAAAACTTAGTTTTACACAAGAAATCATTTTTTTCCAGCTCATTTTCAGCTTAGGTAAAACTACTATAGACACTGATCATTACCTTAGATTCCTTAATGATACTCTGCCTCGATCAACATTTGATTTATAATAATTGTCTCACTTACTGATATTGATCTTAAGGGTACACATCTTACCAGTCGCAACTATACCTCAACAAAACTCACAACACTTCTTGTCTATCCTGCTAAAGGGATGGTCAAAATTAGATACTACACTTACCCCCAACCAACTTTCTAAGGATTAGATCGTTTTCTTGCTCGTCCATCGAGTTGAGGGTGATCAGTTGAACTCAGCCTCAATTTGGTTCTTATCACTCGATATAGATTTTACCACAACATGGGGTAAGCTTTCGGTCTTCATCTAAAATGATTACTTGAATATACTCCATAAAGCCTGATCAGTCCTCTGATACATACTTCTGTTAGCTTTTCCACTACATGTTGAATCTTAACAGGTAAGAAGAGTGTCGACTTCGTCAGCTATCTACTATCTACATGTTGAATCACATGCTTGGTCTTCGGTAACTCATAACGAAATTCGTTTGCGACGATATCATCTTAACAAGGAAAGTCTCAAACGTCAAGTTATCCTTTCACTTTACTCGACTAAATCTGATATCATGATATGGATCAAATAAACATCCTCATAACTTATGAGATAGGTCATGTAACGCCCTCTCGAGCGCCACATGATGTTAATGCATGTCATTAAAATAGAATAAATTAAAACATTTTAGAACATACATTTAAATCAATAAAACATATATATAATATCAGAGTTTCCCAGAAGGTATGGCATATACAATACTGACACTCCACTGGCCGTGGTATAAATGCTAAAAGACTCAACTTCATCTCTGAAAACTCTTAATTCCAGCAACATAGGTGTCCTCGTCACCTTCTTCGTCTCTGCGCCATCTAAAGGCTCATCTCAGTCTTCATATCATGATCCGAAACAACATATAAACAGAAAGAAATAGCATATAGGAGGTAAGAAATCTAATCATCATGAAATAGGAAACATCATAAAATACTACATATCAACATGTACATCAACATACACAACCATCTCCCAAGATCATCGTCATACCAATCAACCTTGACATCTCAGCAACTAGGATCATAACTTATTCTAATGCATAACTACATGCATGATTGGCCAATTCTACAACAACATAAGTAGGTAGTTGGGTTATTGGCTCCCGCGTTACCAATATGAGTTTCGTCATCTTGGTCGCTCCGGATAGTCCACCTCAACCTCGTGTGGCAATCACTCAGCTGTTGCAACTGTTCACACGGCTCTACCGTAACGACCACTCAAATGGCTGTTGCAGTCGATACGGTCACCTCCCTTGTACAATAACCACTCAAACAGCTGTTGCAGTTATGTACACAAGTATGATCCGACCTCGTACGACAGCCACTCAAACAACTTGGGTAGCTATACATATGGCCCTCCTGTGACAACTATCCAACTATCGTTGTAGTCGATCATAACCATCAACCTTATATTAGTAACCGCTCAAACAACTATTACGGCTACCCACAAGGTTGATCAGCAACATGTATGATTTGGGCATGCAATCATCACCACATAGATTCCATACAACTGTTCCATCTAACACCTCGATATCACCATATAATCATACGTTCCTACTTAAGATAGTAACTGAATCTATAACAATCATCTCTAAATTCAACCTTGATCAAATCCATCACAACATACAAACACCATATAGTGAACATATTATCATATTATCAACAGAAAAGCATAACAAACATATTAAATATACATCACATACTCAAATAAACATGTTATCAAATATCATGTTATCAACCAACTATCAACGGGGTTTGAGTTTCCCCACACATGTTAATGATCATATTCTATGCCCATTTTCCCCGATAATTGAGGTTTCTTCCCCCTCACCTTGTGAACACTTGTACCGACGTCTCGAACCTCGTGAAACAAGCTCCTCTCTCTCCCTCTAGGTTGTTATCACGCGTCCCAAAAGGCTCCCCGGTGCTCTACAATTTGCCCTAACACATGGACAGAGTCCCAACAATGTCATAACTCTTGATCTTGAAACAGATTTCCAAACAGAGCTAGAATCAAAGAAGGAATTAAGAAAGACGGAAATGACAATGTCGACGTGTCGACGCATTAGGGATTCAAGCATTACCTCAGTTGTATCGAAGAATCGATAGTCGATAATCGTAGTACTCGTTGTCCTGATCACAGAATTGAAGTCATAATCTCGATCGAACGGACGGATTGTTCCCGTCTCTACTGTCTCTCTCTAACTCTCTTCTCACTCTCCTACACAACCTCTCTGCCTTTTCTCTTCAAAACTTAAGTTTTTCTTTCATTTATCACTTTTTAAAGAACCAAGGGGATTTCAGCCAGCTGCGAACGCTCAAGCGCCCTCCTACCAACGTTCAAGCGAGCTGGGTTTCGCACGCTTGAGCATTGCTTCATGCATGCCACATCATTGCCGCGCATCAAAAATTCAAGCCAGATGTCATCCTATCCCAACGCTCAAGCGCTCACTTTTCAATGTTTGAGCGTCCACAGAATGCTTGAGTGTGGCTATTCCAATGTTTGAGCATGGCACTACTGACAACATTCGTCGTTCGCGGGTTTCATCGTGTTCTGAGCTCGTTTGAAGTCCAATTGACGACAAATTTGAGATATAGGCTCTTCAATACCCAATGAACAACCTCAAAGCCTAAAAAATGCCTAATCTCTTTCTTAAGCATAAGTTGTTTATTATCCACTTTTGGACATTCTTAAGCAATACCTGAAAACCCTAAGTTACTTTCATGTTCGATTTCACCCCGGTTGGTTGTGTACTTTCCATGCAAAGGTTCATATACCTTAATCAACACCTTACATACATAATCCAAGTCTTAAACATATTCCTCTTACGTAAAACAAAATCATAAAAGCAGGCATGTTACAGGTCACACATCAATGACGTTTTGAATTTGAAAAAAAAGGTAGATTTGATCACAAGTTATAAGTTCTATCGAACTACAACAAGATATGGTCTAGATCATGGAAAGAAATTTTCAAGAATTGAAATTTCTTGATATTACCCTCACAAGAAAGCATATAGAAGAATTTTGTCAATTGGAAAGATACAGGAATATCCAGTACGGAAAAAGATTCTTCAGTAGGTTCGTGGGTGTAAAAATGTATGGCCAATACACATTTACAAACATGAATCTAATAAAGTTGCTCCTTCCATGAGAATTTCCCTCATATTTAGAGTTTCTAACTCCAAGAGTATTCAACGTACTACAAGACGTTCATCAAAGAATGATTTGAAAAGGGAATTAGTCTGACAAAAAAAAATTAGACTGGGTCACCTCTACCAAAGGTAAAAGTGATTAGCACAAGTTTCATCAAGAACTATAGTTACCAAGAAGGCAATTGTGTTACAACTCCAGAAATAGTCATAACAGATTTTCCAACAAAGTACTAAAATATCCAGACCAATGGAAACTATCAAATTAATCCACTCAAATGTCTGATACACTAAGGGGTATTTAGAAGCGCGAGCATCAAATCTCACATACAAAAAATCCACTGAAGTAAATTAAAATTACAGACTAGCAAGATCAATTGATGACACGTACAAATTTCACCGCTGTGATTGTCCAATACAATCATACGGATTTGAGGAACAATTGTCAATTTACAAGTTCATAAAGGAATGAATAGTACAGAAAATAATTTTCTTAATCATGAGACACACACCCAAGGGTGAAGATTCATATTGGTTTGCCTTGTTTCCAACAAGCATAAGGGTTTTTTTCCACACACGCTTAGTCTAGTGTGTTGTTGTTTCATGTGTTCTCCTTTGCGTTGTGCACGATCACGGATAACTTAGCCAATCTCTCAATCATGCGAAGAGTTGGTCTTTACTCGTACGTTGAGTCGACGGCGAAACAATCTTCGAGAGGTCCTCGATGAATCTTCGATAATAAATGGTGAACCTAACAAACTGTGAATTTCAATCACAGTCTTCGGTCGCTCCCATAGAAGCATTACTTCTTCTTTCATAGGGTCGACAACGATTCCTTACTTTGTAATCACATCCCTCAAGAACTTCACCTTATCGAGCAGAAACTCGCATTTAGGTAACCTCACGTACAACTCCTCTCCTTATAGGATTTGTAGAACTCACTGTAGATGCTCCTCGTGTCAATGAACATGACAACGAAATTTGCAAGAACGGACGAAAAAACTTATTCATCTAGTCCACACAGAGTCTCGAACCTCTGTCCTCCTTCTTTATGAACAACACCAGTGCCCTCCATCGGACACACTTGATCCCACAACTGTTTTGACAACAAATCTTCCAGTTAAGTCAAGTCATCCAACTCGACTAACTTTAAAGGTGACATCATACACAAAGTGATAGAGATCACACCGAATCTATAAACTAGATCGATCGAAAACTCAGTATCCTTCGCAAGGGACAAACCTGGAACATTTTCAGGGAATACTCTCAGAAAATCTTCCACTACAGGCATATTGTTCTAATGTTTGCCACAATCCAAAAGGACAAACGAGCGTGTCACACATGAAACAAAGTACCATCTACTTTCCCAAAAGGCAAAAACTAGTGGAAACCCATCAAGAAAACATATACTTGTGTATCAACCCACATTGCTTCAACAAGGAAACAATTCAAACAAGGTCCAACCGGAGATCACACAACAAAAACATAACAGACCTATTCCCCAAGGTTCCCGAAAGACTCGACCAGTTTTGATACCACTAATGTAACACCCCCCTTGGGCATTACATAACTAAATCATTGCGGAAATATTTTGAAAATGTGACACACACATTAAAACAATAAAACTATATTATACTTAATCAACACACATAAACTGATTGTATTCATAATCAAACTGCCACAGTGCACAAGTTTTCTGGAAAATGCCTTCAATATTTAAAACTGAAAATTTAAAACAAAAAAGGGTTCACATATCACACATATCGACCTCCTTAAATTTTACCACCCTAAAAAAATCCTAAGCTGGTCACTCTACCAACTACCCACTGGGAAGACCCCGTGATCATCCCCACTATCAATGACTTCTTCAAAAACGGAACTAATATCCTGAATGAAGCTGGCAATTCCTCTACATCATCTGTACTCACGTACCAACACTAGTGCAAAATATGCTTTTAACATCGATTCTAATATAACTGATGTAAAAAAGGAGGCGGTGGCATTTTTGAAATTAATGTCAAAACTTTTGACATCGGTTATGAAAATAACCAATGTTAAAACGTTTTAACGTCTGTTCTTTTTAAGAACCGATGTCTAAAAATAAAACAAAAAAGAAATTTAAAATTTTCCTTAATTTTTGACATCGGTTCTTTTACAACCGATGTTTAATATCAGTTAACAACATCTGTTTTAGTTACAACCGATGTCTATTCATTTTGTTTCCTATTCATTCCCTCCTTACTCACCTTGAACCTACACTTCCTAAACCTAAACCCATTTTGTTTTCACCGCCAAAAGTCCATCGTCTCTCACAGCCAAAACTACCTCACCAGTCATCACCTTGCCTTTGGGATTTCAGAGCAGATTGGGGATTTCATCTTTGCCGCACCTCCGTCCGCCCTACGCCGCCGCATGCCGATCCTTCGGCCACCACTCTCACTCCCCCTTCACATGATAGGAGGTGCTAGCGGCTCCACCGCTCCCAAGCGAAGCTTCGCTTCCTCTACTTATCACGAGGTAGCAAGTAGGGTTTTTACTCGTTGTCTTCTCTTCTCTGTTGTGCAACTTAGGGTTTTGAATCTAGCAGTCACAGAGAAAATCACTGCGACAATGACGATGGTGGTTCCAACCTCCGAGGAAGACGCCGCCCTCTCCGTCGTTCGATTCGCCTCCGAGCTTACGTGGCCGATGCCGGTCCCGAGGTACTCTCTCCACTTTGCTCCTCTTCTATTTTCATCAAAGACATTCTTTTTTATTCTTTCTATTTTTCTCTGTTCAAAAATCTTCCTTTTTTTTTAAATTGATTCTAATTGTCAAAATTAGTTAGTATCTCATCGTAGAAGATAAAGTTGTTTGGTAATTTTTTTTTATTTCTTTGGTTTTTGGCATTAGAATAAGATATTGTAATCACGATGCATTGTGTATGTACTTAGTTGGAATGCTTCTGGAATATAATATTGAATCTGAGTTGATAAAATAGATGACTTTAGATGTTGATTTGGTAGGGGCATTTTTGTTTAGGTACGTTTGTGAAGACTTGTGTAGCATCATCATTTTCCTCTCCATTCTAGAAGTTTCCGAGATCTACTTTGATGTTTAGATATGAAATATAATTGAAAGATTTATTTTGTAGGTTGGAAGGAAGAGTGGAAGGATCATGCAATAGAGGTTGGGTTGGTAAGGTTGGGGATGGTCTTTTTTCTTTGACTCATTACACTGATGTTGGAGTGGACATACTAGACAAGGTAGGTTAGGTGCAGCCACCACCCGTCTTTGCTTGGTTGATGTAGAAGGAAACACCAAAGCCAAGGCTTTGATTTTGAGTTATCAGGTACGATATGAATATGATTGACATTCCAACTTTATCCCAAAAAAACACTGTCTTCAACTTACATTATATTGCAGGAAGCTACAAATATAGGCCAGAAGGAGATTGAAGAACAACTGAAATGCCTAAAGGAAGAACTGGCAAAGATTAAGTACAATTGTCATTTGTGATTCTTAAATTTTTTAGTATGCAGTGCTTGTATAGAAATCTTAATCAATATAGGAGAAGATGAGTAGTTGTGTCATACATTTATCTTAGTTGAAAGTCTTAGACTTACATTCCATATAGGAGAACTATTTGAAATCTTAAATACAACTTTGATTCTATTTGAGCTTACTGTTAGTATTAGAAGTAGGACAAGATGAGTAGCCTACGAGGTTTGAAAAATTGTTACCCCTAACAACATAAGCAAGCATGGCTCTAACTAGAACTTTTTACAACATATCCAACATGTTGTGAAGCGTGGCTCTAACTCTAAGTAAGCATGTTGTGAACCTGAATTAGTAGCAGTAGTAATTAGTAAGTACTGATTTCAAATTATTTGGTGGCACTGTCAGAAATGAGAATATGACACTACAATCAGATCATGACAAATGGACAATGCAAGCAAGGCATGTTGTAGATAAACTTTACACCTTCATGAAAGAAAATGAGCACCAGGTGATTGAAAGGGATTCCAGAATTGATTGCATCTTGTGTATTGCAGCCCTTTAATATTGAATTTTAACTTATTGTGTTCTCTCTCTTTTCAGTTGTTTATTTTGAAGCATGAAAATGAATTGATATCCAACTCTGAAAAGCAAGCTCGTCAAATGGTTCAGAGTTTATCACAAAGGCTATACTGCTTATAGGTGATGGTTGTGGGAAATTTCATAGGCAGGGGTTTAAATATGTTTACCATTAATACTAATCTACGTGGAGTTGTAACCAAACAAATTGAAGTGGAAACTAGAGTTGCAGAGAAGATGAAACAAGAAGAATATATACGTAAGCTATCACAGTCTCACTCGCAATCGCAAAGCGAACCTGTGTTCTTCTCACTCTTTCTCAACTCCAAATCTCAGGTTCTTTTTTACAAGGTTATTTGTTAGATTTAGTTGTTCTCTTCACTAAGTCTTATTGTATAGCTGCATATATAATTCTGTGTTTTTAACTTACACAGAAAGTAATTTATTGAAGGATGCCTAGGAATCTGACACATAGATACATAAATGATTGTAAGTTGAAGTTTGTATTTGACAATGAATTAATGTTATGGGGGAACATGTTTAAGTTCATGTTCTGTGTTCATTTTGATGTTTATTTTGTTGAATGTGTCTAAACTGATATATCAAACCAATTTTTTTTCCCTAAAAAGGACATTTAACAACGGTTTTGGAGGAAACCGATGTTAACAGTAAACTTTTAACATCGGTTATTATCGAGAACCGATGTCAAAAGCGTTGTTCTTTGTTTTAAAAACTATTGAAGAGAACTTTAGACATCGGTTTTCACTAATAACTGATGTCTAAAGTGCTATTCTTTTCTTGAAAAACTGTTTTAAGAGCACTTTAGACATCGGTTTTTGCTAAGAACCGATGTCTAAAAAAACCGATGTCTAAAACGCCCACATACAACATCGTTCATTTCAACATCAGTTCAAAAACTGACTTTAAAGGTTAATTTTAACCGACGTTAAATCCCTTTTTCTGCACTAGTGCAAGGTACAACAACAAAGGCAAAAAAAAAAACATATATATCGCATGGGCGAGATACCGATAAATCAGTTTTATCATGATAACTACATGCGCGACACACAAATAACAGCATATACATACACATCCAGCACATAAATTCTCAAGATAATCATAATATTTCAGGAATTCATACCCGACAGTCATCGTAATTTGGAAAAAATGCATGACACTTCAACGTCCACCATCTAATTTTTTATATTTATTCTCTGGAGATCCTAACTTCCCTTCGTCGAGCAGTATAGGCTACAATATCCCCGTAACACAATTGTTTCTGTGAGATCGACCTCTCAATTTAGGTCCGAGCTCCAATTGTTCAAGGGTATCACACTCAAGCACCTAGATAATATTGAGTAGTCCCTGATTGAGTACATCTACGTTTGGCAGTCGTTACGTCCACGGCACGAGGTTGCAAGGCCCCGGCCTTTGTGGCTCACGAACTCGGATGTCCCTAATAGACCCACTTTGGTCTTGACTTCCCCAATTTGTCAATCCACCCTTTGTGGATTGTAGCTCGATAACACAATGACACATCTGCCAACAAATGAATGTAAAACATTTATTCTCGTTACTTTTCTTTTTCGTTCATTCTTTAGTTGTTGAGGCTCAAAGCTCACGACTACCTTTACTCAGGTATTAAACCCATTATCTTACCAACGTAGGATTTTTAAATCTGCTGCAACAATTTCTTTCTCATAGGAACACTAGCCCGACGTCTCGACCATGTAGGTCCTTATCTCTTTCCTCAATTTTTCAACAGGAACACTCCCCCGATGTCCCAGCCTTCTAGGTCCTTATCTCTTTCCTCAACTTTTCAAAATAATTTTCGTAATGAGTTAGTTATGCAATGCCCAAGGGGGTGGGCCCATATCCCACAAGTCACTTGATCGAAATTGATACCACATGTGACACCTGGGGCCGACAAGGACAGGGAGTGGTCGCCGGTGCAAGAAGGCACGGACAAGGAGCGACTCCTGACAGGCTTCTAGGCAGAGGGACACGTGAATGAACCGATTACACACCGGAATGAGAGGGATCTTGAGACTGTGTAGGTATGAGACTATACAGTTGAGGATGACTTATATGAATTGATTGGTACCACCTATACTAACAATATGCATATTCTTTTCGGAAGCCCATCACTTAAGAACTCCACAGTTAAGCGTGCTTGACTTGGAGCAATTCTGGGATGGGTGACCTCCTGGGAAGTTTTAGCAGGAAGCATGTGAGTGAGGACAAAGCACGCTGAAAAGACCTGTGTTGGTTTGTGGGGACAGTCGTCAATCCATAAACCAACCAGGGATGTTACAAATGTTAATTAGCATTATATATTAATGTAGCCATGAAATTTTCATTGTTGTTGCTGAGGCAGTGAGATCAACAAAAAACACCACCAAGAATTCCATCCCGTGCATCATGAGAGCATCAGACCAAGAAGGGAATAATAGTTTCATCATCAATAATCAAATTGTTAACCTAAAGAAATAAGCATATATATATTTTTTGTTCAAAAATATACCTTTTGCATTCAAGAACTGAAAGGTAAGTAAAACAGGTGGGCCTTCCTTGGGTGTCTAGTAACAAATCTTTTATTAGTTTCCATCAATCTCATGAGCCATCCATCCCTCATGAACGCATTATTCGGTTAGCTCCTTCTCTATATAAATATACTTTGAGAGTCTCTCCCATTACTTCATAGCTCCTGTTAATTAGACAGTTATGAGATAATAAATAATCTTGTGAAGGGAAAATTTAACCACTAAGCATCTTGTTTTAAATCATTGTTGCCACACATTTAGACAAATCCACATATCTACCTCCTTTCTTTTATTTTAATTTTGTTTCCCTTAAATGCAAGGAGACTCTTCAACATCAAGAAATGCAATAATTATGATAAAGAATACTAAATTTTGCCTCAGCAGATCAAGACTTCGATATATCTATCAGGGAATAGTTGTTATTAGATAACAAAAGATCAAAGGCCGAACTTACATGTTGCCAAAATGGAAAATAGCAAATCCCTCTCACGGTCGTTAATAATTTTAGTTCACATTGTATTTTTAAAATATATCAATTTCAAGAATTGAGATTTTACTTTTAAAAGATATATCTTCTGAAACATTTTTAGATTATATATATATATATATATATATATAATGAGCCTTCTGAATAGAAAGGAAAAAGCTCTGCTAGAGTTTTACATTATTGTTGCACCATGGGGCTACTGTTGGAACTTGGAATACGTTAAAAAAGCAGTTACATGAGCTGGTATACATATTTATTGATATAAATAAATTGCTAAATTAATTGACATTTTTTTCCCAGACTACTCAAGTGATTTTACAAAAATATCCCAGCCACCACCTTCCTTTTAATAATAAAAATAATTTTTATTTATAATTTACTATATAAAAGTGATTTTTCTATATAATCTAAGTAAATGGATACATATCACCTGTCCCATTTTTGTGTAACACACCTTGTTCCCTCCCACTAATAACATCTTGTCACATATTCTACTTTTTTAATCACTACAAGAAAAACTGGTTTTAGCGACCGAATTTAGCGACCGATTTAATCCGTTTCTATCAGCGACCGAATTTCCGACCGAATTTACCTTTTTCTAGGATTGGTCACTTAATATATTCAGCGACCGAATTAGCGACCGATTTAATTAGTCGCAAAATATTCAGTCGCTAAAACAAAGTGTGGAAGAGGTAATCTAATTACCCAATTTGCGACCGAATTAGCGACCGATTATTTTTTAAATTTAGCGACCGAATTATTTTCGGTCGCTGAACCTAGAGTTAATGATTTGCGACCGAATTAGAGACCGATTATTTTTAAATTTAGCGACCGATTTGTTTTCGGTCGCTGAACATAGAATTAATGATTTGCGACCGATTTTGCGACCGAAAATTTTTTCCCCAAATTTTCCAGCCCCTCCACGCGTGAATGCCTTCTTCTTTCCCTCTTTCTTTCTTTTTTTTATTCTCCTTTCTCCTTCTATTTCCTTTCAGAACACCACAAACCCCACCCTACTTCTTCTCTCTCCCTCACATCATCTTCTTCCTCCTTCACTCAGTCCAGCCAACTGCCCCGCCAACCGCCACTGTCCCTGCCGTCGCGCCGCCTGCAAGCGCCGCTGTGGCTGTCCCTCGCATCGCAGTTCTGTTCGTATCCGTCGACATTGAGCACCACTGCAGTTGCAGTGGTTCGGCCGCCGCTCGAGCACCACCGCGAGCACCACTGCGAGCACCACGCGAGCACCACTGCGAGCACCACTGCGAGCACCACTGCGAGCACCACGCGCCGTCTTCAGCCACGATTCGCCATTCTCCAGCCGCGGTAAGCTTCTAAGCTGCCATTAATGGTGATTTTCGAACTTTTGAGTTCAAGTTGTTTTGTTCTTCTCCTTGAACTTACACTCCCTTTTGGTTCTTGAATGCTCTAGAAACGAACCGCAGCTATCCACCGCCATCGCCGCCATAGCACCACCTTGAGTTCATCTCCTTTGTTGGGTGAGTGGTTTTCCACTTTCCTTTGTTCCTTTTCAAGAAATTTTCTCCAATCTCAAACCCTAAACCTAGCAATTTGATTTCAGTTTCAAAGTTTGAAATTGGTTATGTTTTTATGCAATTAGGGTAGTGAATTAATGTTTCCCTAGATTAATTTCATTAATCTTTGGTTAGATTAATTTTTCCCCCAATTGCGTTATGAACCCAAAACCCCCGAATCTGTTTTGATTTAAATTAATGTGAGTTTTGAAAGATTAAATATGATTAGTGAGTTATATTTATAGTGTTGATGTTGAGAAATTGATTTGGTGATTTGTCTGGTTGTTTCTATGCTTGAATCGTCTCCCTGGGATATTTTGCATGTTCGTGCTTGCTCTGGGGAAGCAGGAATTGCTTTCTGGGAAATTATATGGGGGATAGTTATTATATAATTGACCTGTGGTTCTTTAATGTTAAGTTAGGCTTTATCATCATTATTATTTTTATTTGGCTATTTGATTTATTAGTACACATAGTCTGAGTCTTATCAAACTAGAAAGGATGTGCTCAGTTTCAGTTTTAACAACATATGCCCTATCAAACCAGGGGTGTAAGTGGACCGGGTCAACCCGACCAACCCGACAAAACCGAACCGAACCAATCCGGAAAAAACCGAACATGATTGGTTCGGGTAAAAAACCGAACCGAACCAATGAAAACCAATTACCATTGGTTCGGGCATTGGATTTTGGCTTACAGGTCCAATGACCCGTCGACCCGAACCGATGAATTTTTTTTTTTTTTTTTTTAAATACTAATTATGTGGCTATTTGCCACACAGCTGAGAGCCTGAGACCTAAAAACTAAAATCCCCAAACCTGAAATCGACCTAGCCTAAGTGCTCAGCCCTCTCCCTTCGTCTTCGAAGTTTGAATCGTTCGTCCCTCTCCCTGCGACTGCGAGTCTGCGACCGTGGCTCCGTGAGACCGTGACCGTGACTGTGCGTCTCGTTTTTCCGCCGCCTCGCCACTCCCTTCCGCGCCGTTGCAGAGCCGCTGTGGTCTTGAGTCGTGAACGCCTGAACGGAGCAGCTCGCCTTCCATTCCAGCCGTCGTCGTGAGCGGAGCTCTTGGTCCACCGCCGCTGCGCCGCGCCTCTGCCGTCCACTGGTGAGTGATGCTTCTCCCCTTCTCCCTTTTCCCACTTCTCCCCTTTCCCCTTTGTAGTTTGCCCCTTTCCCCTGCTGTGAAGTCATGAGAAATTGAACATTTTACTTATTTGAACATGAATATGGATCATTTTCCTTATATTGAACAGCTTCCTACTTTCCTTACATTGAACATTTTCCTTATATTGAACAGTTTGCTTACATTGAACATTTTCCTTATTTGAACTTGAACATTGTTAAAAATTATTGTCTTTAGTTGGTGTTGGTTTGATTCATGTAGGTTTTTGGTGTTAATTGTTGTGAACAGGTTGTTATTGTCATTGTTGCTCTCTGTTTGTTAATCATTCTTGCTTCTCATTATTCAATTTTAATTGTTAATAGGCACTTGGAAGCTGAAAAATGGCAAATTCAATATCTAACTCCGACACTAGTTCCATTCCAAGTCCCTTGCAAGTTGTGTATCCAAGAGAACAAGGACAAGGACTCACTGGACAGCAGGCTGCTACTCCAACACAAGAAGAGACTGAACCTACAAATCTAACAGAGCAAGAGCAAGAAGAGCAACAACCGCCATCATCACAAGAGGTATTGAAAAGAAAACCCAGTAGACCCCCTTCTAAAGCATGGTCACACTTTACAAAGGATAATGATAAGTCTACATGTAACTATTGTAAGAAAGAATATGCATGCAATAGTGCTAGCCATGGAACCACTAACATGCTTAAGCATTTGACGAAGTGTGTGAAAAACCCACATAGGGTAGTTGATAAGAGACAAAAGACAATCGCTCTTGAAAAGGGTAGTGATGATCCTAATACAACTGTTAGTATGAAACTTGTTGAATTCAGTCAAGAGAGGACTCGAATAGAGCTTGCAAAGATGATAGTAATAGATGAGCTGCCTTTTAAATATGTTGAAAATGAAGGATTTAGGCGATTCATGAGTGAGGCATGTCCTAGATTTAAAGTTCCTTCTCGTGTCACCATTGCTAAAGATTGCATGGTATTGTATAATGATGAGAAGGAGAAGCTGAAACGCATTCTGTCTGCAAATAAACAAATGGTTTCTCTTACCACTGATACTTGGACATCAATCCAAAACATGAACTACATGTGTGTAACTGCTCATTACATTGATGATGGGTGGGCATTGCATAAGAAAATTTTGAGTTTTGGATTGATTGCCGATCATAAAGGTGAAACCATAGGGAAAACCTTAGAGAGATGCTTGAAAGACTGGGGGATTAAAAAAGTTTGTTGTGTGACTGTTGATAATGCAAGTGCTAATACTGTGGCTATATCTGTGTTGAAAAGAGGAATGACTGATTGGAATGGTCGTACTTTGTTAAGTGGAGAGTACATGCATATGAGATGTTGTGCTCACATTTTGAACTTGATTGTTAATGATGGTTTGAAGGAAATTGACCCTTCTATTTGTAGAATAAGGGCTGCATGTAGGTTTGTCAGGGCTTCTCCGGCTAGATTTGCTACTTTTAAGAGGTGTGCAAAAGAGGCAAATATTCAAAGCAATGCAATGATATCACTTGATGTTCCAACTAGGTGGAACTCTACCTATTTGATGTTGGATGTTGCTGAAAAATATGAAAAAGCCTTTAAACGCCTTGAATATGAGGACAATGCATATGTGCTTCAACTTGTTAGTGAAGGAGGATGTCCTAATATTGTTGATTGGAATCGTGCACGTGTTTTTGTGAAGTTTTTAAAGATTTTTTATGATGCTACTCTTTCTTTTTCTGGATCTTTGCATGTTACATCTAATACTTTCTTCAAGAAGTTGTGTGACATTCAAAAATCATTAAACAAATGGAGGCTTAGTGATGATGAGATATTGACAAGGATGACAGCCAATATGCAAATCAAGTTTAGCAAATATTGGGAAAGTAGTGGGATAAACTATCTCTTGTTTATGGCTGTTTTCCTTGATCCTCGTTATAAGCTTCATTATATTGAATTTTGTTTGCCTAAGATGTATGGTTTTGAGAAGAGCAGGGAGATCTCAAAAACAATAAAAGAACTTATCAAGACATTGTTTCAGTATTATGTGGTTGAGCATCCCATTCCTCTTGATGTTGGTGAGTCTAGTAATGCGGCCTCAAATATTGGCACGCATACTAACGCTGCCCATGATGATGGTGATGATGTTGAGGACTGGGATGATGAGTTTGTATTGAAAATGAAGAAACAACAAATCGATGTGAAAAAGACAGAGTTGGAGAGGTATTTGGAGGATGATGTTGAAGATACCAAGAATACTGCATTTGATGTTTTGCAGTGGTGGAAAATGAAAACAGAAAAGTATTATGTCCTTTCTTGCATGGCTAGAGATATATTGGCTATTCCAGTGTCTACTGTATCATCCGAGTCTGCATTTAGTACAGGAGGTCGTGTCCTTGATTCATTTCGTAGTTGCTTGCATCCCACTACAGTTCAAGCTTTGATTTGTACCCAAAATTGGATAAAAACTCCTAAGACAGTTGATTTACTAGTTGAAATGGATGAGGTGCAACAAGTTGAATCAGGTATGGAGATTGAAGACTTGTTGTAACTCTCAAATTTGTTTTTTTTTATTTGATTACAATATCAACTTAATTGTGTGCTTTTGTGCTTATGTTTAAATTTGTAGAAATTTCTGGATTATGTTCAACTGAAGTTTGATGCTAGGGAAGGCTTGACTTAGATGTAGTCTAATCTTTTAAGGTAACATTCAATTTCATCTAGTCAATTATTTTATAAATTATTCAATGTTCTAAGCAACTACTAACTATTTGTTTATCTCATTACAGGATGATTATGGACTATGGAGTGACTTGCGTTGGATGGTGTTCTATGTATTCTATTTACTCTTGTTCTAAACTATTTGGATGGACTTAATTTGTGGACTTATTTAGTTATTTTGTGGATTTGGACTTATGTGTGGACTATTTTTATGTATTTTGTTGCCTAATGTCCTAAACTATGTTGGATGGACTTATTTTGTGGATTATGGATTTATTTTGTGCACTATTTTTATGTATTTTGTTGCTTAGACTATTTTCAGTATTTTGGATGGACTTATTTTGTGGATTTAGACTTATTTTATGGACTATTTAAGTATTTATATGTAGGTTGTCAATTTTATACCATTTTGGATTGTCATAGACTTGATTTGTGGACTATTTTATATTTTGTACTTGATTTGTTATTAATTTCTATGGCTTTGTGGATTATTTTGTATTTTGGTAACATTCTGGTGCATTTTCTGCCCAAAAAAGCGTTTCTGGTATAATTAAGCAGGTAACCCGATCACCCGAACCGAACCAAACCGAACTTCATCGGTTTGGTTTGGTTCGGGTTATGTGCTAAAAAAGTTAGAAAACCGAACCAAACCGAACCGATCAAATTTGATTGGTTCGGACATTTTTTTGGTCGAAAACCGAACCAAACCGACCCGTTACACCCCTATATCAAACTATGCTTAGTCATAAGGAATTTGGATAGGATGAAACTCAGACATATGGTTGTGGCTGATGATAAAGTATGGGACAATAATATTATGTTAAGTAACTCTCTGCTAAGCATATGTTTAATGTATCAAAAATCAAAATTCGTTCCAACTTAATGCTGTTAATTAAGGATGACAAAAATGGTATTACTTTATTGACAATAAAAGGACCTAGACGTTTAACATGGTTAAAGTCTCTATTGCACTCAGAGTAACATTTATACTATTTTGATTGTTGATGAAGCTGAATTCTTATTCATAACATGCTTTGTATCTGTTGTTTGATCTGCCCCATACTTTCATTAAATTTATGGCCTTTAGAACCTAATCAACTTAGGGGCCAATGGTATAGTAATGTGTCAGCGCACACCCCAGAGAGGTACTAGCTTTGGTGTTTGCTTAACCTCTTGTAACATTTGTCATTTATAGAATATAGAATAATTAATGATAATGCCTTTTTCAGTATTTCATTTCATGTCAATAAATTGTAGACAATGGAGGAGTACATATCTTGTTATGCAACATCTGCCATTCTGCTTGAGATAGATTCGTGCCTAGTTTGGTAGATAATATTATGCACTCGCTAAGCTGTTTAAATGGGCTTTCCTTATATATTATGTAATATGTATTGATTGATTGATGGTTGCTTTTCATTGTCGAATGATTTTAAATCCTCATGCCCCCTCCTCTGTTTAAGGGACATTAAAAGGAATGCAGAATGGTGTGAAGTAGAGATCATACTATTTGTGCATGGCTTTCTGTGTTGTTTCTATGGGACTTGCTTCCTTTTTTTTATATGGGGATGTTTTTATGATGTTCTTTTGGAGGGGTTTCTGGTTCTTTGTATAGGTGTTGTTCTATTAGTTAGGGTGGTGGATTCATGATATATCTTTGTCCATTTTTGTTAAACTTTGATTTATGAAGTTACACTATTAGTATGTTACAGTGAGTAGCTTCTCTGAAAAAGCAATTCATGGAGAGTGTGGATTGGGATTTTTTTCCTTTTGAAATGTTCTTACACTCTTTCCTCTTTAAGTATGATTGTATATATTTAAACCCCATTTTCATTTTGTTTTCTATTTTTTTTTACAGATTCTGGTGTCTTGTTTTGTCAAGACATCACATTTTGAAGAATATTTGTGTGTTAAGGTAAGAGTACTTCCTTATTTATCTAGAATATGTCTTGTCATGTGATGCTTCCCTCACAGTCATATTTCACAAATGAGAAATAGAACAGCAAAAACATTTGCATGATTTACTTCCTTATATTTATTTGAAGCATCTATCATGTAATTACACTGGTGAACATTGCTTTGAAGATGATGATATTCTTTTAATGTATGTTTCTCCTCAAACTGGTTGTCAAGATGATTGCAGAATCAAGAGTGTATATGATTTGTTAAGTTAACAAAATGCACAATCTTCATTCCCGTAGTAGAATTGACTCGTGTGTTTGTTTTGTATTTTGATGCTCTTTATTCCATTGCATTGATGATTATGCTTGTGATGTGTATGTTTCAGGTTTCTGTATTCTGTCCCACACTTCGAAGTTCGTATTCCCCTTCTTAGCCTTAACTCTCGGTGAGGTAAGTCAATAGTCCCCTTCTTGTTTGTTAGTGGAGAGCAAAGCTCAATAAGTTGTTGGACGTGTGCTGATAAATTTAGTCAATTGCTTGGTATTTGTCTCATTTCTGTTTTCTTTGTTAGTGGAGAGCGGAGCTCAATAGGTTTGATATTGTATGAGATGCATGACTGCTTGTGTGCTGTTACTTTAAAAACTATGCATGTGTTTGTCAACTTGGTTTGTTGTTTGTTTGTAGAGAGCGGAGCTCAATAGGTTGTGATGTTGTTTGAGATGCATGGCTGGTTGTGTGCTGATAATTTAGAAAAGTTTCATGTGTTTGTCTATTTGATTTGTTGTTTGTTAGTAGAGAGCGGAGCTCAATAGGTTGTGATGTTGTTGTTTGAGATGCATGGCTGGTTGTGTGCTGATAATTTAGAAAAGTTTCATGTGTTTGTCTATTTGATTTGTTGTTTGTTAGTAGAGAGCGGAGCTCAATAGGTTGTGATGTTGTTGTTTGAGATGCATGGCTGGTTGTGTGCTGATAATTTAGAAAAGTTTCATGTGTTTGTCTATTTGATTTGTTGTTTGTTAGTAGAGAGCGGAGCTCAATAGGTTGTGATGTTGTTGTTTGAGATGCATGGCTGGTTGTGTGCTGATAATTTAGAAAAGTTTCATGTGTTTGTCTATTTGATTTGTTGTTTGTTAGTAGAGAGCGGAGCTCAATAGGTTGTGATGTTGTTTGAGATGCATGGCTGGTTGTGTGCTGATAATTTAGAAAAGTTTCATGTGTTTGTCTATTTGATTTGTTGTTTGTTAGTAGAGAGCGGAGCTCAATAGGTTGTGATGTTGTTTGAGATGTCAATTATTTAATGTTAATTGTACAGTTGTACTTTGCAAAGTTAACAGTTATTCTTTGCATTCTCGTATCTTATACTTGATTGAATTTTGGTCTGTTACGTATCCTATTGTTCTCCGGGTGCATCTTTGATCGTGGTGGATGTCATCGCGTTCAATTCGTGTATATTGGAGACCAATGGGAAATGCTGCCGAAATTTCGTTAGGTATGAGGCATGAGAATTAAAGAATAACTCTTAACGGAGTGTTGAAAATGTTTGTTCTCGAAAGGGATAGGGCCATATCTTGTGAAAAGAAGAAGACGAGAATTACTCGACTAAGTATTGTTGTTTTAGTTACCAGTCATGGAAGCTCCTGAGCATCGGAGGTGGATGGATAGAAGGAAGGAACAAGGTGGAGTGACAGATGAGTTCATCGAGGGAGTGAATGAATTCATGGAGTTTGCTCGCAACTCTGAGGAATATCTTAGACAAGAAAAACCAAAGATGAGGTGTCCTTGTAAGAGATGTAAGTGCAAACGGTATCATTATGGGGACGACGTGATGGCACATCTCTATGAGAAGGGGTTTATGCCTAATTACTACTACTGGACCAGTCACGGTGAGAGATTGCCCCCGTTTCCGCCGGTTGTGGTGGACAATGCATACTATAGGGCTAGTGAGCATAGAGAAGACTACAATCCGTTCGAGCAGATGATTATGGATCATGCTGGCCCTGAAGTTGGTAGGGGCATTCAACTGGACGGTGTGATGGGGTCTCAACACATAGAGGAGGATCCTAACCCAGAGTCACAAAGATTTTTTGACATGTTGAAAGCCGCGCAAGCTCCTTTGTGGGATGGTTGTCAGGATTACTCTGAACTATCGGCTTCGTTGGTTGCTCTTAGCCTCAAGTCCGAAGGTAATATGACTGAACATGATTTCGATCGGTGGGTTCAATTTATGGGTGGGGCAATGCCGAGCGACAATCGAATGCCTAGAAATTTCTATCAAGCTAAGAAATCAGTGGCAAACTTGGGTCTGGGTGTTGAGAAGATTGAGTGTTGCCCGAATGGTTGCATGTTGTATCGTAATGAATATTCGGATGAGAGAGTTGATACTTGTAGATTTTGCGGTGCTGATCGTTACAAGATAAGAACTGATAGAAAGGGAGTTATTAAAAAAACCCCCCTAAAAAAGATGTGGTACTTCCCGATTACTCCTAGACTCCAAAGAATGTATTCTTCGATGGCCACTGCAGCTCACATGCGATGGCATCATAACAATCAGAGGGATTCTAGTGTGTTGTGTCATCCATCAGATGGAGAAGCATGGAAACATTTTGATAGGATGTATCCGGAGTTTTCCATAGAATCTCGGAATGTCAGATTGGGGTTATGTACAGATGGATTTAATCCGTTCGGTCAATATGGTAAAGCTTACTCATGTTGGCCAGTTATTCTAACTCCATATAACCTTCCGCCTGGGATGTGCATGAAGAGGGAATTTATGTTCCTTACAATAATAATTCCAGGACCTTCGAATCCGAAAAGTAAGGTTGATGTGTACATGCAACCTCTCATAGAGGAGTTGACTCATTTGTGGAATGTTGGAGTCTTAACATATGATGTGTCATTGAGGCAGAATTTTATACTGAAGGCAGCTTTGATGTCGACAATCAATGACTTTCCAGCGTATGGGATGTTGTCGGGTTGGATGACAGCAGGTAGGATTGGTTGTCCTTGTTGTATGGGGCAGTCGAAGGCATTCACTCTTACCCACAGTCGCAAGACTTCTTATTTTGATTGTCATCATCAATTCCTTCCCCAAGACCATCCTTACAGGAAGAATAGAAATGCATTCAAAAAGGGTAAAATTGAGAAAACTCCTCCACCCAGACATTTAACTGGAGAAGAGATTTGGCAGATGATTAGGACGTTCCCATTCATTCATGAATCTGGAGGAGTACAAATACCTGGTTATGGCACAGAACATAATTGGACAAAAAAAAGTATTTTTTGGAGCTTGCCCTATTGGAAAACACATCTCATCTGGCATAACATTGATGTGATGCACACTGAGCGAAATGTATTTATGAATGTGTTTGACACGGTGATGGATGTCAATGGTAAGACAAAGGATACATATAAGGCTCGATTAGATATAGCGGACATATGTAAAAGAAAAGAGCTTGAGTTGATGGACATTGGTGGTGGTAAGATGCGAAAACCGAAGGCAAAATATGTGTTGAGTAAACCCCAAAGGGTAGCTGTTTGTGAATGGGTTAAACAACTAAAGTTACCAGACGGGTATGCTTCGAACTTATCAAGATGTGTCAACTCTAAGGAAGGAAAGTTGCATGGAATGAAAATTCATGACTGTCATGTATTCATGCAACGATTGCTTCCGATTGCATTCTCATCTTTGCCGAATGATATTTGGAAGCCGCTTGTTGAGCTCAGTCAGTTTTTCAGAGTCTTGACATCCACAACATTAAAGGTTGATCAACTAAAGGCTATGGAACGTGATATCCCTGTTTTATTATGTAAATTGGAACAAATATTTCCTCCGAGCTTCTTTGATGCGATGGAACATCTTCCCATCCATTTACCATACGAGGCAAAAGTAGGTGGCCCGGTTCAATATCGTTGGATGTATCCATTTGAGAGGTATATATATATATTTTTAAACTATAATCATAATGTTATTTAAATATTTATATATAATCATAAAATCTTGTAACATCTCCTAGGTTCTTACGTTCGTTGAAAGAAAAGGTAAAAAACAAGGCTCGGATAGAAGGTTCTATTTGTGAAGCGTATTTAGTTGAGGAGGCCTCCACGTTTGCTTCTTTTTATTATCCATCTGACATAGAAACAAGGAGGACTAGAATCCCGCGTAATGTCGACAGTGGTGAAGGTTGTTCATATAGTCCTCAGCTATCAATTTTTAATTATCCTGGTCGTGCATGTGGTGCATACAAAACATGTTGGTTGGAAGAACATGATGAAAAAGTTGCTGAGTTGTACGTGCTTCAGAATTGTGAAGAGGTCGAGCCATATATAGAGTAAGTCATTTATATATTGCATGACCATATTTTTTTATTAATATTTATCCTAGTACGTAATTTGATGACATACTTTATTAACCCCATGAATGCAGAATATATAGCAATTTGCTAAGAGAGCTCAATGCCGACATTTCAGAGTTGCAAATTCATCAGGAGATTGCCAACCATTTTCCAAAGTGGTTCAAAAAATATGTAAATTAATTACTAACTTATCAACATTCTAATTTGACTGTATAACATGATTTTTATATCTGCAATTCTGTGTTATTCATCATGTAGGTTCTAGATCAAGCTAACCAAATTAATGACTCCCTCTTGATAGCTTTGGCATGGGGTCCAAAAAGAAGGGTTCGAACATGCGAAATCTATATTATAAACGGGTATAAGTTCCACACAAGGTCATGGGGTCAAGGGATGAAATCTTCTAACTCTGGTGTTTGTGTGCGTGCGATCAATGGTGGATTAGAGGACGACTTTTATGGAATATTGACTGACATTATTGAATTAGAGTATTATGGTCATCCTCACAAAACGTTAGTGTTGTTCAAATGTGAATGGTTCGATAATACTCCCGATAGGGGTACAAAAGTAGACAACAAATATGGAATTGTTGAGGTCAGGCAGTCACGGAGATATCAAGTGTATGACCCGTTCATCTTTGCACAGCAAGCGGAGCAAGTTTATTACACATCGTATCCCGAGGGACATCAAGATTGGTTGGGTGTTATTAAGATAAAGGCAAGAAGTGCAATCACAGATAATGTAGTTAGTCAGGGAGAGACAGAGACTCCGTATCAAGATATTCATGAAATTAATGGAATTCAGATAAACTTGCAGTTTGAGCCGGAAGATTTTAATGATCTTGCGGATCCTGCGGGTGTTGATGAGGTAGTTGACACTGTATTACTGGATCAATATGAATTGAATGAATCTAGCGAGGATATTGAATATATATCATCTGATGATGAGGAGAGTGAAAGTGAATTTAGTGACCGAGACTCCAGCTAGGTAAGTTGTATATAAAAATAACAGATTTGTGTTATTTGTTATTTGTTGTATAATGTACCATTTAGTTAATTGCTATTATTCTTGTTATTGTAAACAGATGACGAATGACACGGGTCGGGGACGTGGCTGTCGTGGTTCTGGCACCTCTCGCGGTGGTCGTGTAAGGGGTCGTGGTGGGAGAGGTGCTTCCACCCGCCCATCAACTTCGGATCAGGCACCGACGAGTATTGTTGGCTCTCATGGGTTACATGCTGATGATATTCCGCCTCCAGCAGCAGCAACAGCCTCACCAGCTACACAGCCCTCAGCCACGAGCCACCCTACATCATCCACACGACCTACACCATCCTCACGAGCCACAGCATCCACGCCCGCCACACCGGCCACACCAGCCACACAGGAGTCTGCTGCCGAGTCCGGGATTCACAGTTGGGCCGGGACAAGAGATCCCACCGATGGGAGGATATGGCTTCGCCCTGCGGCGAAGTTAGAGTAAGTTATTTATTAATTGTTGTTGTTTTCTATCATTATAATTATACTTGTACATATTTATTAAATACGTTTATTGATAAAATTTATGCATTATTTGTTGTTAATAGCTTTTACCCTGCATACGGGCCTCAGAAGCAGATCTCTCAGTGTATCAAGGGAAAGTATAGTGAGGCCTGGCCATCGTGGAAGAAGATTGATAAGGATGTGCGTGATATGTGGTTTAGGGATGACTTCGGGGTAACAAATAAATTTATTATTGTGTTAAGTATATGTCTACAATATTATTATTTATTAATTTTGTTTCTTGATATTTTACTCTTTCTTGTTAGGCACACTATAAGTGGTTGCCAGCGGATGCAGATCAGATACGTAAGGCCTTTGAGTCGAGAGGCGCAAAGTTGGTTAAGTGGGCAATGGGTAGGATTAGGGATGGTTCAGATGATGGGAGTTGGCTTCGACCTGATGTGCTGGAACGCCTCCGTCAATATTGGGCTGGTGATGAGAAGTTCCTGATAAAGAGCGAGATCGGAAAGCAGAATCGGGCTTCTGACACTGGCGCTCCACTATACACCGGTGGCTCAATTACCATTCATGAGCATTTTGATAGGATGGTAATAAGTCAACATGAATTTTATTGTTTTTTAATTTAGTGCTTTATATATGTCCTTATTAATAAAAATTGTCTTTTTTTGCTTCTATATATGTAGTCGAAAGAGCAGCAGAGAAAACCTACTGCAATTGAGATCGTGCATAAGACCAAGAAGACTAAGCGTGGGGAGTGGGTTAGCCCGAAGGTTCGGGACCTTGTTGTAAGTACTCTTAACTCACCAATTCATTTTCAATATATTAATTACTTTCATTCTTCTTAATATATAATTACAAATGATAATATCTGACATATTTTGCAGGACGAATTCCATCGCCTCAAAGACGATGCCAGTAGTCAGGGGCAGGAGCCGTCTCCCGAGTCTGACAATGCCCTTTACTTAAAGGTGGTTGGCGGGAAAAATAAGAAGGGCCATGTATTTGGCCTCGGTCAGCTTGGGGATCAGTTCGTGGCCATATCAGTGCCATGCGGACATTCTGGCACTGATTCCAACCCAGATGTCAGGGAAGCCATCATGAACATGAATGCTGAACTTGCGGCGAAGGATAACGAGATACATGAGTTGCGGGAGCACGCACGACAGCAAGACAGTCGCATACGAGAGCAGGATAATCGTATGGAGGAGTTGTTTAGGTACGTGGGATTCCGACCCAGCAGTTCCGGATCTGGCGGTGCCCACGTCGAGGCTACTACTGCGGATGTCGCTACTGCTGATGCCGCCGCTGTTACTAATGCTGCTGCTATTGATGACGCTACTGCTGCTGCTGTCACTGCCTCGGATCACTCTGGCATCAGCCCACTCCCTTCACCCCCTCGTCACATAGATTAGTTTTCTCATCTTTGTATGACACATTGACTATTACATTTGTATTTCTCCTGGTCTTTTTATATATTTTGCGT
Source organism: Echinosophora koreensis (assembly GCA_035048595.1). Lineage (NCBI taxonomy): Eukaryota > Viridiplantae > Streptophyta > Magnoliopsida > Fabales > Fabaceae > Echinosophora > Echinosophora koreensis. The sequence goes on from JAPCYP010000096.1 coordinate 1,166,012, forward strand.
GAATATTTATCGAATTATCTGCTTTAATATGATTGATATTTAATTTTATTTGCTTTATGTTTATGTTTGCTAATTTTAATTTAATTAAATCTTATTTTAATATTTTGTAGCTTCAAAAAAAATAATTAATAATAAATCAGCGACCGAATTTTTTTGGTCGCTATTTTAAAAATACAGTGTATTATTAGCGACCGAATTAGCGACCGTTCTTGATATCGAAAAATTTAAATGCAAAGTTTAGCGACCGAATTAGCAACCGTTCTTGTTATCGAAAAATTTAAATGCAAAGTTTAGCGACCGAATTAGCGACCGATTTTCTTAAATTAGCGACCGAATTAGCGACCGATTTTTCGGACGCGATATTTAAATATAACCGTTGATTAGCGATTGATAATTCGGTCGCAAAATTCAAAAAATCGGTCGCTAAAATCGGTCATTTTATAATGAAACGACCAAGTTAAACGACCAAATGACTTCTATTTTGCGACCGAAAATTCGGTCGCTAATCAGCAACCGAAAAAAAATTCGGTCGCTAAATAATTAGCGACCAAGGTTTTGGCAACCGTATGAATTCGGTCGCTAATTCGGTCGCTGACTGAATTAGCGACCGAAAAGCATTAAATAGCGACCGAATAATTCGGTCGCTAAAAGCCTTTTTTTTGTAGTGAATATTAATAAAATTTTAACTTATATGACAAGATATTATTGGCTAGGACATCGAGTGGTACATCAAAATGTGACAGATGATCTCTATCCCTAAACAAAACAAATCTTAAAATCACTTTTCATAAAATATATCCAAACAAAAAACTAGTTCTATATATCATAATCAATTAATTAAAACAATAATTAATTGTACATATGATTAATCATTGGAATTAGTTCCTCATATTGGCATCCTGGGTTATTGGAATTCTTGGTAAACAAACAAGTAGATAAGACTAGAAGACAAGCTATATCTCATAGAGCCAATAACACCTAAAAGGTAAGAAGCCAGAAAACTATAAATTAAGATAAGGAATTATTCCTACGTTTTCTTTCAAAACTTTATGAGGTTGCGTGCATGTTATGCTCTATATTTAATCCTTGGCTTTTGGATCAATGAATCCAATTAGACATATATCCAGTGATTTCATTCTTTGCGTCATTTTAAAACACCCTATAGTAAAATGATGAGAATAAATCACTGAATTTATTTATTGTGATCATCATTCAAACACTAGAATATTGCCACATATGTGCTAAATTCGTTTCTATAATGAAATGCCTAGATGTGCAGCATAAACTTCATTTATCCCTTCATTCCTTTAATTTATCAATATATATATATATTTTGATGAATTATATTCTTATCATATTATATATGTATAGACTAATTAATCCCAGTTACACGCGACCCTTTTCTGAAAATACCCCCCTAAGGAGGAAATCATTAATTAGCAATGTAACTAAATAAAAAGCTCACCAGCATTTTCCCATTAATTTCTTCCGCATAATATTTAATAACCAATTCTTAATTGCATTTGCAATAAGGGAAACTTGTGCCACATGTTTCAGATAGTAACGGGTTAGAATATATCATCCAAAGTAAAGAAATTTCGTATATATTCTCTTGTGGGGCTTGGACCTAATATGCCTTATGTCTGCCTCTTTTTCTCTTCATGTATGTTGACGTGTGGATTCCCATGAACTCTATTTACCATCACGACCACAATCACCATCATCTTCAAAGGAGGCATAATTCCTTTTCCAATTGCTTCATCCACAAGATAAATCATAAATTAAATCCAAACCCAAAGCTTCAAATCACAACTTTCCCAGTTCACCCTAATAAAACTATAACCCTCTATGCACTAACATTAAGATCAAGATCACATATACTCCCTTCATATCCTAATGTATTCCGCAGGAAAGTCTCATCAGAAGGAAACAAACATCATGAGCAGCATGAAATGCGGTGAGATATCCCATTTCAGCCACCCACAACACAAGCTAAGGTTCGAGTACTCTGAATTCTCATTATTATTTTTTAATGCAAGTGATTCCATGTCATCATAAATTTATTGATTAAAAAAAAAACTAAAGTATGGAGGGTCATAAACCAAAACCCAAACAAAAAATAAGAATTAAATAAATTTAAAATTAAGTTTTTTATTTTTTCCTCATATTATACTCCTGAAATTTAGAAATAACCATTATGAAATTGGCAGTTTCGAGTACTCTGAATTCCCATTCAAATGTGATGGATGCAAGGAAATTGGCACAGGCTCACGCTACAAGTGCTCTAAATTTTGTGACTATGACCTTCACATGCAATGTGCCATACCATCCCCATCTTTCTTCCACCCCTTCTACCCCAAATGTTCCTTCCAGTTCCTCTCCCACCCACCAGGTGAAACGCCGCGTTTCTGCAATGCATGCGAGAAAGGTGTAACTGGGTTCCTCTACCACTGCTTCTCGTGCGGTTTTGACCTCCACCCATGCTGTGCCAAGCTTCCAATGGTTCTTGATGATGGCGAAATCAAGCTATATCTATACAGGAAAGTGAGTTCGCCGTGTCACCGTTGTGGGCAAAAAGGGCGTAGTTGGAGTTACAGGTCGACGTGCAAGAAGTACAATCTGCATGTGGCATGTGCGAGAGAGATGATTGTGGAGAGTTGGCACGAGATTCATGTTGGACGTAGCAATGGAAGGAAAATGGTGGAGACTGGGATTCCAAGCCTCAAGAGTACACTGCAGACTACTCATCACAACAGCAGCAGGAGTAAGGGGAAGGTGAGGAAGTGCTGTGAGATTGCTGGATTAGCGGTGCAGATTGTGGTATCAGCAGTTATGGGAGATCCAACGGCTCTGATTGCTGGGATTATGGGGTCATTGATATCACGGGCTTGATGGAAAGGTTCAAGGATTTGGTTAATGCTCCTGCTTGGATCAGTCCAAAAGGAGGAAAATTACTTGGGTGCAGAACTTATTAAAATTATTATAGGGATGCAAACCATGCCTTAAAAAGTATGTAAAGTTGTGTACAGATGTTCAAATTTTACTGCCATGAAGAATAAGATGTTTTCACTTTAAGTAATTGTAATTCTATACCCATTGAGGTGTACTATATGAGTTTGAAGAAGATGTAAGTGGGTCATGTTGTGTATGTAGTAGCGGAAGGGAACTTAATTTCAGTGGCTGTGTCGTTTCCTATTCTTAAATATGGTTTTTTTTTTTTTTTGGAGATATTCTTAAATATGGTTTACAACTAGGATTTAATTGATATACATTGATAGTGTAAAGTTTTTTTACACTGTCAATCAATCAGAAATTGATATATCATTATAAATGCTTGATTCTTATCCTAACAACCTTAAAAGTCATCAGTTCCATGATTTCTGATTGGTTGTTAGTGTAAAAATCTTTACATTGACAGTACATACAAATTAAACTCTTAAAACTATATATCTAATGAATATATTCATCTGAAAGTTTTTTTTTTTCCAATCTTTTTGCAATCTCAATCAACCGAACAACATCGTGTCTCTCATGTGATCTCCACTAAATCAACATAAAATCTGTCAAAAAAAATGAGTCCATCCTGATTAATGCATAATGTAACCTCAAGAGTGCTTCTCTTGATGGGGCCGGCACAATTCGGCCAATAAAAGCAGAGTGCTTCTCCGACTCAAGTATCAAATACTCTCAAAATTTATTAAATCAATGTCAATCTGGATTCTCTCCAGCAATTCCCAGATCTAACGGTCCAGACTAAGTGACATTTTTTAAATTTAAAAAAGAAAAAAGAAAAGATGACTCCTCCTTTTTTTTTTCATCCCGTTCATGTCCCACCCCACCCCATCTGTGTCGCCCCTTCATCCAAATTGTGTCGCCCCATTAACATCCTCCAACATGTAAAAACCTGAATTAAATCATTGATACACGAGTTGCACAACTTCAAATACAAACTATAATTCTTGAAAAGTGATCAGTAGTACCAAAAGTAAGTAGGAACATAAACTTTTTCAGGGGAATATATCTGACTAATTGCCTTCAAAATCGTAGAAGAATGCTGCAAGAGGAGCACCTTTCAACTTCAAATCCCTCTAGCTTGTGTTCATCCACCTTTACTTCCATTCACATGATTTACTCCATGGATGTGCCCAAATAAAACAGCTTGAGATTCTTAGTAGGAGTAGTGATGGGAAAAGAGTGAACCGATGAGAAAGAGGAAATAGGCACTAGCTAGAGAGACTAGAGGGGGCAGAACTTCTTCAACAAAAGACTCAAAGGTCACTTAAAGACATTGACACTTGAAAGAAGGAAACATTAATTGTTGATATATTTGTTTGGAAATATAGAAAAGGAAAGAAATTGACGAAGATTGAGTATATAGATGGTGGTGGACAGAGACAGCACGGTGGTTTTAGGATTGAACGGCGCGTCACCACGATGGAGAACAGAGATGGAGGAGAGAGAAAAGACGACGGAAGATGAAAGGGTTGTGCACGGTGTCGCGACCGGCCACTGAGGCGGGATGGAGGCGGCGATGCGAAGGTTGTCGGCAGCAGCTCGGTGGTCAGCAATGCTGTTCTGATGAAAGGGCGACGCAGATGGGGTGGGGTGGGGACGCGAACGGGATGGAAAAAAAGGGGGTCCTTTTACATTTTTTGAATTTTAAAAATGCCACTTAATATGGACCGGTAGATCTAGACGGACGGTCCAGATTAAGTGGCAAGATAGGCAGGAGAGGGAAATTTCTGGAGAGAATCCAGATTGAATCAATATTGTAATAATTATCAAAAGCTATTCAAGGTTTATTTGTAGACCCAATAGTACAAACATGATAAAAAGTTAATCCTATTCTAAGCTAGAATAAGCTAGATATATATAATAATCCAAAATGGGATAAAATCTCTAAAGAACATTAATTCCAAATTAAAAAACCTAATTGTAAAGTAAATCTCTAAATTTAATAGTAAATTAAGCCGTCTAATCCACATCAAAAGAGCTTTTACCAAGTTATTGACCGGGCTTCACATGACTTAATAAACTATGCATTACTAGTACACCTTATTCAAGGTTTGTCCGACGTGAACCATATAATGCTCGTCCGGAACTCGTCCAAGTTCTTTGTGGGTAGTTTAAGATATAGTCTTCTATTGTTCACTTCGACCCCTCTGAAAAATAATCCATTATTCTTTCAATTCTCGTCTCGTGCCCTTGACAAGCTCGGCAATACTGTACTCATTGTGAGCTTTTGGTAGACTGTTTTAGTCGTTATTGTCTCCCAATACTTGACACAACTCGTGATAATGTTGGTCTTACCTAGTTTTTTATAAGCCTTTGATAGACCTGGCCATTCCTCACCTTAATGCTCAATCTAAGCTCATGGTTAGCTCGTCCAATGCTCGTTTTAGAGCATCAAGAATTTTGGAGAATTAGGCTTATCTCATGATAAGCTCGTCCAACGCTCGTCCAAAGCAAATACTTATCTCCAGCACTTGGAGAATTAGGCTTATCTTATGATAAGCTTGTCCAAAGCATAAACGCTTATCTCCAGCCCTTAGAGAATTAGGCTTATCTCATGATAAGCTTGTCCAATGCTCGTCTAGAGCATAAATGCATAACAAGCTCTCCTTAGGTAGTAAAAAGGGAATAACCTTGCCGAGTATAAGTTAGGTGTATGCAAAATATTAACAACGCATTACTTACTTCCAAACTTAATAATCTTCTCCTTTGAACTCCAGCCTAGGTCCAAGTTAGGTCCGACCTTATTTATTAGATGAGTTTGGAGACCGTGATTAAAGGAAGCTCTTATGAACAGAGACGGGCCGAGAGTTCGGTTCGATATATTTATAGTACTTGATCTCCCTTACATTCCTGAAGAGCTTCAAGCAACCGAGCTTGAGCTGAGTACCTGCATGGATAGCTGAGCATGATCCAACCGGGCTTGAGTGTTCAAGTAATTGAGTTTGAACCACGTTCTTCTAGATCGAACTCGAGTTGAAAAATAAAATGATCCTAGGATCTGAGCTTAGCTTGAGCTATTAAAATCTGAGCTCCACTTGAGTTCCAGCATCCTTGCTTATTTTGTGCTTTCAGAATCCGAGATTGATCCTAGGATCCGAGCTTAACTTGAACCTTTAAAATCCGAGCTCCATTTGAATTCCTAGGATCTTGGCTAATTTTGTGCTCTTAGAATCCGAGATTGATCCTAGGATCCGAGCTTAACTTGAGAGGTAATTAAAATTGTGGAGAGCATATGAGTAATAGGAAACAATATTGGATATAACTATGTCCAAACTACAAAAGGAAAGAATATTAAATTTCCCTCTGTGTGAGAAGTAATTTTGAAAAGTAATATGCATGAACAAGAGCCTTTTATCAGTTTGAGATAACGTTTAATCGAGATTTAAACGAGTTCAATATATCAAGAAATCATAATGTGCATGAAAAAGAACATTGTCTCAATTTGAAATAGTGTTTGATCGAGATCTAACCGGTTTCCTCTCCATTGAGTTTGTATGGAGTTTAACTTGTCATGGACCTCTGTGACCGAGCTGTGGAACTCCAGGATTTTTTAATAACCTTCATGCCCATCTCCCGAGCTGTGGAAATCCAGGATTTCTTAATAACTTTCATACCCATCTACCGAGCTGTGAAACTCCAGATTTTTTAATAATTTTCATGCCCATCTCCCGAGCTGTGGAACTCCAAGGGTTTTCCAGGGTCATTTGTTTATGCCCATCCCCCTAGCTGTGGAACTCCAGGGGTTTTCTAGGGTCATTATCTAGCCTATCTCCCAAGCTGTGGAACTCCAGGAGTTTTGTAGGGTCTTTGCATATGCCCATCCCCGGAGCTGTGGAACTCCAGGGGTTTTCTAGGGTCTTTATCTTGCCCATCTCCCGAGCTGTGGAACTCCAGGAGTTTTGTATGGTCTTTGCATATGCCCATCCCCCGAGCTATGGAACTCCAGCGGTTTTGTAGGGTCTTTATCTTGCCCATCTCCCGAGCTGTGGAACTCTAGGAGTTTTGTAGGGTCTTTGCATATGCCCATCCCCCGAGCTGTGGAACTCCAGGGGTTTTCTAGGGTCTTTTGTTGCTTGGCCTCTTATTGGCTCACTTGGATTGGCCTAGATCGTCGGGATTGGCCAAGATCGTCATCATTTTACACTGTCCACAACTTACAAGATTCAGATGAAAATTGCATATCATAATCACATTCAAATGAAAATATCTTACTTAGTGGATAGGAGGTTAAATAAATAATCTCAATTCTTATTAGATTTAAATTAATGATGATGATAATGATAAAAAGCATATTTTTGCTTTTCATAATTTGAATTAGTGATATAGTGATGCATTAAAATATAGATAATGCTGAAATTTCAGCAATTTCAAATCATGGACCTGCAATGAGCGAAACCAAGGTTAGAGAGTTCCTGTACGTAAATTTATTTCACGAAACAGATGATAATCTAACTTCAATCCCGTTTATTCGGTTTACACCGAATTAGATATCATGAGAAATAATAACAAAAATAATAGGCTTAAATTTGAGATAATTATAAAAAGATAGATAATGTCGAAATCTTGATAATTTGAGATAATAATATACGATAAAAATAATGACAGGATAACAACATAATACCATAATTTTAGCAATTTGAATTGCCAAACAAATCAACACTTAAAGTTTATCATTTTCTCCTTAGAGCCAATTTTCCCGAAAATTGTTGCTCTCTAACAACATCACAAAAATTTATTACTCTCATTCTTGGGCCGAATATAGACCGAGTAAATTATGTAGCAAATTATCATTTACCCTTGAGACCAGCCAACTGCATTTATAATTCGGTTATGATAATTAGAAGTCCCCAGAATTTCAGCATTTTATAAAATAACAAGGATAGAGATAATGGCATGAACTCAACGAGTTCAAACGTCAAGCCAATGTGCAATAAAGATAATGATGCACATAACAAGTGTATTTTTGCTTTTAAAAGTTGAAATAATGATATACATAAAAATAAAGATGATGCCAAAATTTTGACAAATTTCAAATTTCAGCTTGCAAGGAAATTTTAACTGTGTCAGTCAGTGGTTAATCATTGAAAATAACATGACAAAGATTATGCTGATAATCAATTTTTGTATAATCGATTATCATTATTGTGATAATCGATTATAATCAGAATCTATTTTTGTTTGGAACTGTTTACTGAAAAGCGATTTTAAGATAATCTATTTCGTTTAGGTGGTGCAAAAAAACTCACTTTTATATAATAAATTATGAAAAAGGGTATGAAGTTATTTGTATAATTTAATAATATTTGTTTAGAAGGTAGTTTTATAGGGGTAAACAAGGAAGAGAGTTTTGAGAATGAAAAATAATCAAATCACAATAATCTTAAGCTAGAAAAAACTAGATGGCATAAAACAGTTTTTTCCCTAAAAAAAGCTTTTTTATAAATTTAAGCAAAATGCCAAACATAATAGATTATCTATGAAACAGCTTTTAAGCTAAAAAACAGCTGAAACCAGGGAAAATAATCTTTCCCAAACATATTCTTAAGCTGATGGTATTTTATCAATCTCAAACCTTATCCTTGTATGGGCCATCTGCGTGGTTTCACCCAGTAGGTGAGACGCATGTTTCACGAGATCAGGAGACGCTTACTCCTTTGCAGCTGTTTCAACTTTAATAGCTTTAATCCGAGGATCATTCTTCAATTTCGAGGGTCATTCAAACATTTATTTGAGTATATGGATGGCCTTGGCTTTTACCATACTTCTTATCTTGGCTAACTAGTCTGTATAAACATCAAAAAGTGAAAGTGAAAGCACATCATAATATTCCAAATCAATTTATAATGTACAATTAATAACGTCGACCCTGACATGTTATAAATTCAAATTAATAATATCATATGTACTATTTCACATAGAAAGAGATGAGACCATGTGCCCAGGAAAATTGTATATTAACAGTTTAGTAAAATCTAGCTAGGTCACACTGGTTTACAATATATCTTAACAATTTTATATATAATAAAGAAGAAGCTAATATAATCCATTTAAAAGTTTATGAAATGTCATTACGTGGAGAAAGTCATGGGCCATGTGCCCAGTATTACAACATTCATAACTTTTACTCAAGCTCAAAACCAAATGAATTGAAAAGATGAGATTTTAATACCCTTGTGTAAGTCATGAGACAGAACACGTGAATCTAAACGCTGCAACAAAGGCAATTATAAAATTAACAATGCAATTCATTTGGCAATTAATTAATTAAATATAAAATTAACAATGCAATTCATTAATAGAAATTTAGAAATTGAGCATGCATATTTTTTTGTTTATCAGAATGGCATGGTACTCCTTCAACCGTGTGATTTGTTATTTTTTTAATGAAGATAAGTCTTATATCCACTTAAAACTGAAGTATACTTTTCTCTTTGCCTTATAACAAGGTGGAGGTCGGTCGGTTAGTGAGCACTGAGCATATTATCCATTATTAAAAGACTGACGTAATGGAGAGCATACTTCAATTTGCATATTGCCATTTTTGCTCATGAAATGAACGACCAGGTGGGCTTCAACTCGGCTCAATTGTATATCAATTCAAAAAAGAAATTAGAAATTGACAACTCAAGCAATGAAATCAATGTATGCGCATGTAATGGCAATAGAAATCTGGTATTAATTGACTGGTGCTTGACACATTAATAATACTACTACTTTATAATAAAGTATTTTAATAATGACAATAAGAAAAAAGAATTATTTCTTCCCTGATCATTCCTCTATGACGAGAATACCAAATTTGAAGAGATATTTGTTGCATGAGTTTTGACAGATAATTTGATCATTTCGTTCGTCGGATATTGATGAATGTGCGGCTGGGGAAGGTTTATCTCGGCCCCACGGTGGGTGTCAAATGTTCCTGCCAAAAACTGTATTTGCTGGAATCTAATCGGAACGGGGTGTGACCTATATTTCTAAGGATGAATATTAAGGGTGTTTTAGAATATAGCTTGACAGGAAGATATCCTACTCCTACGTATCCCAAGTGGGAATCAAAGCTAACGTAGTTCTCTCTGAAATATTAGGTGTCTCTCCTCTTTGGGGAGACATTGTATTTATAATGTTATTTGTAACTTAGCCATCGTCTAGATAAGTGCTCTATCTTTTATAATAGATAAGCATAGTTATCTAATAAGGCTGTTAAGCGATGATCTTAGATTATGATATATATTGAACTATGATCATATCTTATCTCTATTTTGTTAAAGGGATAAGCTAAGCTCGGTTACTTCCCTCATTCTTGGGTATACAGATATGTGAAGCTAGGATTATCACCTTCCTTATTTGTTAGTGAACAAGTGCAGCTCGGTCTATCCTCATCCTTTTATTCCTGGGTAGTACAATTCCCATGGGTGAGAATAACTTTCCTCCGAATAGTAAGACAAGAATGTAATTTGCGCGCTAAGTCAACATATGAAAAGATATCACATAGTTCAATTAACCAAATTTAATGAATGTTTAGTTATATCAAAACATAGAGTAAAGTGCACGTCACACACTTGGAGACTCAATGGTGATGAGTATCATGTATGTAACACCCCGTTTTCTCGATTAGGGCTTAAGGAAGATATTAAGAATGCTTAAGGTATTAATCTTGTTCCTTAGGTGCTAATGAGTCTGTGTATCAAGTTTAAGGTCAATCGGACTTTAAACGGACTTAAGACGCATCGAAACACACGAAAGGGAACAGTTGGACGCTGGAAAGGGATACTTGAGCGTGCATGGAGCTCAGACTCATGGAACCACGTGTCAATTGTATGGACACATGGTTGATCAGCATGCCATGCTCTAGCGTGGAAGAGCCCCACGCTAGAGCGTGGGGTAGCAGCACGCTTTAGCGTGCTCAGGTGAGACCAAAATGTTAAGTTTTCTCTTCTTCTCTCCCTCGCCCATTTCTTGCATGTGCTGGGGGCTGCGAAAAGAGAGAAAGTTCGAGGGTGATACAGAGAGAAAGTGAGATTTCAAGAAATATGTCAGTCCGATTTTGATTCCGACTTCGAATCTGTGTTCTAGGCAACGTCAGCAACACATAGCTAGCTTCGATTCAATGATCCACTGAGGTAACACTCGAATCACTAACTCGTCGTCACGTTGACATTGTCATTTCCCTTGTTTTTCAATTCTTGCTTCGATTTTAGCTCTATTTGAAAATCTGTTGCAAGATTAGGGTTTATGACATTGTCGGGACTCTATCCCTGTGTTAGGGCAAATTTTGGAGCACCGAGGAGCCTTGGAGGACACATGGCAGACGCGGGTCAGAGGAGGAGGAAGTGATTCACGAAGTTCAAGATGCCGACAAGACTGTTTACAAGGTGGGGGAAAAGTGACTATCACACCGGGGAGGCAAGCTTTTGCATGTGTAGGGTTCAGCAGACCTATTGGTGGTCGAGTAGTCACTAGTGGTTAAACCCAAGTTAAAATTTCTTTGAAAGTTTTCGTTAGGGTTTAATTACTATGGGCTTATCGACGTTAGGGTAAAATTTGAGTTGACACAGGAAAACACAAAAATGGGGGCTTGAATTGTGTTTCTTAACAGTTTTTTCAAAATGTAACACCCCATTTTTCGTATAAGTGCTTTTGTGTGTGCCTTGTCTGTTAGGAAGATTTAGAGTGGGCTGAGTGGGATTTTAGGCTTCAAATCCCTTCCTGATGCATGAGCACGACCATGCTCATGTGTCAACAAGCCCGTGCTCAAGCTGTGTCTTGTGACTGGTTGGGTCACAAGCACGGCCGTGCAGGGATTGGCGAGCACGCCCGTGCTCAATAGGGAGCACGACCATGCTCGTCAAGTGAATGCGTCTCGTTGACGCTGATGTAAGCACGACCGTGATTAGTGGGGTGCACGGCTGTGCTCGGGTCTCAGAGTGTATAAATAGGAACAGTGCGCGAGGGTTTTGTGTACAACCCTTATTTTGGTTTCTCTGCCTCCAAAACAGCAGAAACCCCTCTTCCTCTTCCTCTTTCTCTCCCGTGAACCCTTCCTAGTTCTTGGAATCCTTGCGGTGGTTGGGAGAGGAACGTGCACGTTAGTGTCTTGTAAGGCTTGATTCGTTTGTCGAGCCGCTTGAGGGAACACGACCAGTTTGCCATCAGGAGTCTGATCTTCATACCAAGTATGAGGAGGAAAAATAGTATGAGTATGTAGGCTTGGGGGTAGCGTAAGACAAAGGGTTAACCATGACCCTTTCCTTTGATAACATGTCTATATGCCTTATGCCTATTTGTTACATGATGTTTAACTGTTTATAATGTTAATGACTGGCATGACTGTTATTATTAGTTGATGTTGTGTATTATGAACATGTTAATATGATGATGCCATGATTGAGTGTTTATCATAATTATGATATTGTGTTGTATTGGCTGTTGGTTGATGTTGTGACTCGTTAATATTAAAACGTTAATTCTATTAATGGTGTTAAGGGAGGTTGTTCCCATTGTTCATAAATCTGAACGTAATGAGTGTGAGGTTTATGCCAACTGGTTTAGTCAAGAACACTAGGGATTGATTTATGAGTGATTAGGGACAACTAAATGAATTGAGATTAAAGGATTAATTCCCCTTTTTATAAGACATGAATAGTTGATTAAGATTAATGAAACTGAGGATCAATGGATTAGTGGAACCCATTAGGATTGAATCTGGATCTGCCCCCTGAAATTGGCAAAGGGTCTACGACCCTTCCACCCAGAACAGTATGGCCCTGCTCCATTGAGCTAGGCCGTGCTTAACAGGAGCACGCCCGTGCTCCCATTCAAATTCAGAAACTGTGAAACTGCCCTATCAAAAGTGTCACAAGTCTATGATGGAACTGGTAGAAAAGTTTGACATTTGAATGAAGCGGGTCCAGATTTTGGGAGATATTGAGATCGTATACCATGATGACCATGGGTGGCAGGTCAACCACTCACAGTTCTTCATATGTTATGTCGGCCCGGTTAGCATCTACATTCGCCTTGGAGGAGGACCGTTCTTTACTTTGCTCGGCTCGTATCGCATCTCCCAGCGCCTTCCTTTCGCGGAGAAATGGCATCCATCTCGTCAGTGAGAGTCCCGGTTGATAGGTGGAACATGATAGACCGATCAGAGGTTCGCGATGGAATTGTCAGAGTTTACAGAGGCATGATGAGGAGGAGCGTACAGACGATGCACCACTACCGTCACCGCAGGGTTGTGATGAGCAGCAACGAGTCGGTATGGGAGCCCAGGATGACCATTGTAACATCCTTGACTGCTCTACGGGTTGACAACTATCCCCACAAACCAACACGGGTCTTTTTAGCGTGCTTTATCCTCACTCACACACTTCCTAGGAAAACTTCTCTGGAGGTCACCCATCCCAAAATTGCTCCAAGTCAAGTACACTTAACTGTGAAGTTCTTAAGTGATGGGCTCCCGAAAAGAAGATAAATCTTGTTGGTATAGGTAGTACCAATCAATTCATATAATCCATCATTAACTGTATAGTCACATACCTACACAGTCTCAGGATCCCTCTCATTCCGGTGTGTAATTAGTTCATTCATGTGTCTCTCCGCCTAGAAGCCTACTAGGAGCCGCTCCTTATCCGTGCCTTCTTGCACCGACTACCACTCCACGCCCTCATTAGCCCCAGGTGTCACATGCACACCAGCTTCCGCTTGGTTCATCCCGAACCACACCGTACTTGGAGAGGTGTTGTAACACCCCGTTTTTCGTTTAAAGCCTTTAAGTGTTTATATATGTGCTATGTATGTTGTATGAGTTTTGCCTTAGGAATGCTTTAAGGGGTCAAGTGGGAATTTAGAGTGAAAAATCCCTTTCTGGTGTATGAGCACGACCCCGTGCTCAAAGCATGCTCAGTGGCTGAGCGAGCACGACCATGCTCAAGGGGAGCATGGCCATGTCAGAAAGTGGGGTGCTATGATGTGAATAGTGTAGACCCTGTGCTTACTTGAGCAAGCCCGTGCTCAAGTTGAGCACGCAGTGATCAGGGAGAGCACGACCGTGCTCGAGGCCTGATGTTATAAATAAGAAGGTTTTATGAGGGTTACGGGTACAACCCTCATATTGACACTTTTGGCAATCCTAGTGTGACAGAAACCTCTTATCTTCCCTTTTCTTTGAATCCAACCAAGTTCTTGGTGTTCTTGCTCTAGTTTAGGAGAGAAGTTACGCGTGCTAGTGTCAGTAAATGTAATGTAGTTATCCCTCTTTTAATCTCCTTTTCCTATTCTTGATTTGGAGATTAATTGGTTAATCCTTTTTGTGTTTTGCCAAGGCTTGGGGAATTTGTCGAGCCGCTCGAAGGAAACAGAGTAGAGTTGTTTACGCTTGGCGTTAGTGGAACCTTCAAACCAGGTATGGGGAGAATGGATTAGTATGACATGTAGGCAATGGGGTAACATAAGATGAAAGGTTAACCCATGACCCTGTTGTATGCTATCTGCTTATTTGATGTTGTCTGCTATATGTATGTTATGATTTCGATATGTTTGGCATGCTTAAATGATTGCATTGTTTGTTGTTAATGTCGATGTTGATGATATTATGCCATTGATGATAATGTTGCCATGTTATGAATGAATATTTGGTTGTTGAGAGTGTTAATGACAATGTTAATGTTAATAAGACATTAATTATACATGAGAAGCTTGATATCTATTACTGTTATACAAATTGTGTTTTCTCCTATTAAAAAATTGTCTTTTGTGGACACGTGTCGCTTCCTCAAAAAAAAAAAAGTTTCCCGCTCAGCCAAAGAACTTTCTGGACTAAAAAATGGACAAAAGTTGAAAGCAAAATGGCAAAAGGTGTACTTTGTGATCAGGGAAGCAAAAGGTCTAAGTTAGAAGCAACAGTTGAAAAGCAAAAAGGCAAAACTTGGAAGCAAAGGGCGTACTGTGTGGTTGTGTAGTCAAGGAAGCAAAAGGTCAAGTTGGAAACAAAAAGTTGAACTCATTTGCTCTTCTTCTCCTTCGGTGCGCTCCTCTCTCTTTCGGCTCGGTGAGCTTCTCTGTTTTCTCTTCTTTTTTTTCGCTCTATTTTCCAAAAAAAATTCATACTGCATTCACTCGGTGAGGATTCCTTTTCCATCCCAAAACCTACCCAGGCACATTCTTCATTTTTTTTTTGTTGTATAATTTTTTTTTTTTTTTTAATTTTTTTTTAATAATGTGATTATGCTTTTCCGATAGTTCGGTTACAGTTCTCCGGAAGAACTTTTTGGGAAGGAAGTGGAACTCAAGCCAAGGTTTCAACTGTTTTTTTGTTATTTATATATTTTATTTTATTTCTCTCTTCCATTTTCATAAATAATACACTATTAGTTTTATATGATTGTGAATTTTATTTTCTGGCATGTCTGATCTCTGTTCTTCAGTGAAGAAATGCATTCACAACAGCATTGTTAATGAAAATTTTGACATCCATTAAGGTTTAGCTGCATGTTATGTTCAGTTCACTCAGCATAGAGAAAGTTGCACAATTTTGGGGATGGGGTTTTGAGAAAACAAGATATAGCTTTTACCAAAAGAAGGTCTTCTTCCCCAAATGCACTCTTTCCCCTCAACCGAATGGGTTTGTAAAACCCAGTTTCCTTTCTTCTTTTTAAATTATTATTATATTATTAGGTACACCTATTATTATAATAATATATATTATATAGATATAGCTTCTACATGTTGCTGTTTTTACATTTTGCTGCATGTATAATAAACCCCTTGCTTTCTACCTTAGCTTAGTGATGGTGTGCTTTGTTGGGTGAAATAATGCTTTCTTGCTGAAAATGAATCTGCTGAGAAAATTATAAAATGGCAACAAAGGAGATTTTTTAATTTTGATTTATATTCAACACACCCACAAAACAAGAACTCTAGAATATGTTGGCCGTGGCAACCATACCCAAGAGGGGGGTGAATTGGGTTTTAAATAAAAAATGAAAACTTTTTCGATAACTCAAAACCCTTTTAAACTTTAAACAGAATTTGCAGCGGATAAATAGTTATTTTCAAATTAAGGCGCTTTATAAAAATAAAACGTTTGAAATTAAAATGCGATAATTAAAATAGCGGAAATGTAAAGAGATGAGGGATAAGAAGATGAACACAGTGATATATCCTGGTTCGGCCACAGACTACCCACATGGCCTACGTCCAGTTCCCAAGGCAATACCACCAAGGGTTTTCACTCAATCCCTGGCTTTTAAACAGGAACAGCTAGAACCTTTACAATAACGAGAACTCCACACAGACCAGAGACATACAATCTCCCAGTGACAGAGTCTCAAATCCCTAGCTTTTAAACAGGTGCAGCTAGAACCTTTACAGTGGAATCGTACTCACTAATCCCTTACAAGAGATATACCCTCTCTTGCAAGAATGATAACCAAAGAGGCTTGAGTCAATCAGACTCTTACCAACAGTATGCACTCTGAATAGTGCTGATAAAACAAATTGAAGCATAAGTATAACAACACCTATATGGTGTGCAAAACTCTCAAAATAATATGGTCAAGTGATAGTGTAAGATAGTAGTATAGAAAATGATTATCAGAGTTTTTGCACATAGAGAAATAGTAGAGTTGTAACTTGTGATGGCTCAAAGTATTTTCAAAATTTTGTACAAAAGCTCTTTGAAATGAATCAGAGAATGAAAATAAAATTCATGTTATTGCTCTCTTTCTTTTTGCTTCTCACACACCTCTATCAGACTCAAGGCATCCACTCTATAAAGCCATTTTAAAACAAAATTGAACGTTGCAGCATGAGTGAGGCTGGACATTTAATTCAAATGATTTTGCTATTAAAACTAGTTAATTTCCATACTAGCCAATAATGTTAACGTTGAGGCCTGAATGAATACAAAAGATTCCAATGTAATTAATTGCAAATTTGCCTTGCTAAAACAAATCAAACTGCATCAATGTTCATTAAAAAAAAAAAAGTGTCATAAAAGCTCAACACAACAAATGCACTTGACCCATGTGGGAAGGTTCAGGAAGTTTGCTCAGTAAAAGAAAAGACTGAATCAATTTGGTCAACACTTAAAGGTGGTCATGAAAAAGTGCAAGATTTCATCATTCAAATTTAATAGTAATTGTAACGTTGAAGCATGAATGCCATGATCTAATTCTTGCGCTTTTAATGCTTGCAATTAAAAGAATATTGATTACCATAAATTAATAAAACAAACGTGTAAGACATGAGTGAGGCATTGTCATGACCATTTGAATTCAAAAGTCACGTTGGAATTAAAACTTGGCAAAAGCTTGAATACACACGATTTGATCTTAAACTTTAAAAGCAAATCTTTTGCAAATAAAAAAAATTAATTTGATAAAATATTTATTTATATATTATTTTTATTTTTATTTTTATTAAAAAAAATTGTTTTACTTTTCATCATTAAAAACTTCAAGATTTATTTTGAAAATACTTTAAGACCAGTTTTGAAAATATTTTGATTTTCATCATTAAAAACCTTGAGCCAAATTAGTAGATTTTAACACATGTTATAATTCTTTTAAGCACATATTAAATGTGTGTGTGAGACCAATATTAAATTGAGAACTCCATTTACCATTTACATGCTTTTTCAAAAACAGCCAATACAATAACTGAAATTCCCATTTTGCCCATCTTGACTGCTTGTTTGACCTTTTGCCGCTTTTTGCAATTAAGTCCTTCTGAATTCAATTTGCTTGTTGGTCCTTAGACTTGAATTTGTCCTTTTGTTCATCATCAAAACACAAGTATCTATCAAGGCGTATATCCACAGAATACGCAACATGCAGATAGCTATTTATATATTGGAAAGCAAGTAGATTCAAATAGTGAAAAGGTCAAAAATAGAAATTTCAAAAGGCAAAAGAAAAAAACTATGATGTGGCGTAGAAATAAGGAATACCCAGATGATGAAACATTGAGATTGAATGGAGTTGCTGAAAAGTGTGGCTAGCTCCTAAGAGAAGAACAAACGGCCAAATTAATATATATATATATATATATATATATATAGAGAGAGAGAGAGAGAGAGAGAGTGAATAGATATTTCTCTATTGCCTCTTCACTCTTTAGTCTGTACACTGTGAGGGTTATTACTATTTTTCTATCTAATCTATCTATCTAATATTAAAAGCTGGGTTTTAAGAGAAAATTTATGTTTTATTTTAAGAGAAAATTTATGGTCATTTCACCGTTTCATTAAATGGGTTTTTCATTGCTTCTCTTATATTGGTTACATTGCAGTATATCTTATGATGAAAAATGTTAATAGCTTGCATATTGCATCACTGTGAAAATAGATGATGGAATCATCTATGTTAACATGAAGGAAATATTTTTGAATCATACTTTATTAATTGATCTTTTTTAATCATCACTGATTGTATAGTCCATTTTTGTTCTTCTTGATATTTTTTTTGGTCTCATGGTGCAAGTTGCTTCATTTGTGTTTGATGCTTTTGGCTCTCCAATCTTTGTGTTTATTTAGTAAATTTGTAGCTGCAGAAGAAATGGTAGCAGGAAACACCTTTCTTTGAGACAAATCTACACTACGCTTTTCAACACCCCCTTTCTTTAGCTCTTAAACTGTATTTTTTATGAAATAAAAAGGATAAATAGAAAACATATTGGTCTATTACACTCACCTTTAGTTTAGCCCTTAGTCTCATGCACTGTTAAAGAATTGGAATATGTCTCTATAATTTCTTCCTCAAAATTTGAGACTCTTTAGGTTGAATGCTTTACATAAAATGATTGTTTAGCTAACGGACTCTTTTAGATAATGGCGCCTAAACTCGACTCCATCGAGGATGTTGATGACTCAAAAGAGACCTGGAAACTAGCTATAAGAATCATAAAGTGTGTTCAAAGAACTCCAAGTGTAGTCTTCATGGAAATGATTTTCATGGATAAAAAGGTAATGTTCTATCTCTAATTTTGTGCATTGTTTAGTTTATGAGAAATACTCCTTATTTGAACATTTATCATTCATTTGATTGTTTGTTGATGGCCTAGGGAGATAAAATACAAGCTCAAGTGAAAAATGACATTGAAAATAGGAAAAAAGAGCTTAAAGAGGTAGTAGCTCTTACATTGTCCAGAATTTTGAGGTTGAGAATAATGGTGGAGAGTATAAGGCAACAAACCATCCATTCAAGTTGAATTTTGTGAAGGTAACCATAGTGGAGGAACATGATTTAGCTGAAATACCTCAATATGTATACAATTTCACAAGGTTTGAGGATATTCTCAGTGGCCATGCTTGTGCTGATGTATTAGTAGGTAAGTGGAAGTTGAATGTAGTATATATTTGGTTTTGTATTTAAACCTTGTGTGTTGACATGTTTTTTAATAACATATGTGATTGGTCAATTTGTTGACTTTGTCGACATCCAACTTGAGCGTAAGAAAAAGAAAGTGGTGTTTAGCATGAAGGACCAAGGGTAAATCAAAGAATAAAGTTATACTCATCATTCATTTTTTTTATTTCCAATTTTTGTCCAATAATGTCAAACTATTGTCCCTCTATCTTTTTTTTATGGCAGAACCAATATACTAAATTGTACTCTATGGGGACAATATGCCACTCAATTGGTGTCTTCTTTGGATAAGCCTCCATCTGGTATGGTGGTGTTGTTGTTAACATTCGCAAAGATAAAATATTTAAATGGTTCAATACTCATACAAAACTCATGGTATGGTTCAAAACTTTTCATAAATGAAAATGTTCCAGAGATTGATCAATTCAAGAACAGGTATCAATGATTTTCAATGTTGACAAATAAATTCTAAACGTTATATGACTTAATTAACTTCTGTGACAAATAATTTCTAAACGTTATATGACTTAATTAACATCCATGAGCGATATGATCGAATTATAGCTGCTATTGTTCCCACACAAAATGAAGATGGATCTCAGACTGAGGTAATTGATAAAGTCAACCAATATCTTGATTGCTGGTACATCTCACCATGCGAAGCATGCTGGAGGATTTTTTTTCATTTCCAATTCATCGGAGGATGCCTGCTGTTGAGAGATTATACCTCCATCTTCCAAATGAACAGTCTATTGTTTTTTATGACGACGAGGATATTGATTCCTTACTTTCTAAGCCGAGTGTAAAAGAATCAATGTTTACATATGGTTGCAAGTAAACAAGAAAAACCGTGAAGGTAAAAATCTTACTTATGCGCAGTTTGTTTCAAAGTTTGTCTATATTCCTTGCCAAAGATGTTAGAAGCCAAGGAAACAAGATTATATTATTGGGAGGCTTATTTGGGTTCCTCCAACCACTGGTGAATTGTTTTACCTGAGAATGATAGTTTCTGTGGCTAAAGGACCATGTAGCTATGAAGACATTAGAACTGTTGGCAATATACAATATCCAACTTTTATAGAGGCATGCTTTGCAATGGGGTTTCTTGAAGATCATAGAGAATATATTGAAGCTATTAAAGAAGCCAATGAATGGGGCTCAGGCCGTTATTTAATAAAATTATTTGTGACAATGCTTATCTCCAATAGCATTAATAGACCAGAACATGTGTGGGAGGAAACATGGCAATGCTTAGCCGATGGTATTCTATATGAGCAAAGAAAGTTATCCAACATTCAAGGTACACATTTTTTCCTTATGATAGTTTGCATATGTTGCTTTATTAAAATAGTTTCCATTAGCATCAATATTATAATACCTTATCATAGGACATTTCCTTTGTTTCTAGACTTACAACTTAGTGATGAAGAATTGCAAAATTTAGCACTCATATAATTGAGGAATTATTGCAATCAAATAGAAAAGGGTTAAGGATTATCCATCCATGCCATATCCAAAAGGGACCATAACAAGTCAATTGGGAAATAGATTGATCTATGCAGAGCGTGATTATGATATAGATCATTTGAATGATCAGTTCCAAACTTCATTCAGTTCTATTACAGGTAATGTAATCAATTACTTTGACTCAATTTTAACATCCAATCATTTAATTTATTAATATCATTTTCAGTCTTATATCTTTGTACAATCAAATATTTATTTAACTATTCATTGATACAGATGAGCAAACCAGTATATTTGAGACAATAATGAAAGCTGTCAATGACCAGCAAGATGGCATGTTTTTTCTATATGGTTATGGTGGTACTGGCAAAACTTTTATGTGGAAAACATTAGCATCTACATTGTGCTCACAAGGCCATATTGTCTTAACTGTAGCATCAAGTGGCATAGCATCTTTATTGTTGCCTAGAGGGAGAATGGCACACTTAAGATTGCTATCCCTGTTCCTACATTGCAAAATTCAACTTGCAATATTCATGAAGGAAGTGAACTTGCTGGGCTGTTAAAGGCGACAAAGCTAATAATTTGGGATGAAGCTCCAATGACGCATAAGTTTTGCTTTGAGGCTTTAGACAAAACTCTCAGAGATATTATGAGTTTTTCTCACCATGCAGATTCTCCATTTGGAGGAAAAGTCATTGTGTTTGGTGGAGACTTCAGACAAATTCTCCCTGTCATCCCAAGAGGAAGCCATTCTTGTGACACCCTTCTACCCCGTACGTTATACGACATAAAAATAAATAAATAATAAAATAAAACATGCATTTATTGAATAAATTAAAACATTTGTCCATGGGTAGAAAAGTCCCATATGAATGAGTTCACATAACGTGGAATTAAAACCAAGTTTAAAACAAAAAAACGAATAAAATAATAACAAACGTCCTAACCCGATGTCACAACAGAGCTGGTATAACCATTCCGTACATCACAGAAAAACAACTGAAACTAGCTAACTAACAGAAAGAAAGGCCCTAACTATGAGTGGTGGCTCCTTAGAGTCACTCCTCTCCGGGCTGTTCATCATCCTCTGCAAATTGCCAATCAGGCCAAACAAACAAATAGAAAGAGCGGAGCAAGAATCATGTAAACAATAACGGCATGGAGATAGGAAGCAAGGTAAATAAACAACATGGAAACAACTAGCATACGACATCATAACAATATCACAACATCCATCATCATCATCATCAACATCAAGTATGCTATGTAGTGCAATGCAACACTACTCCATTATTCCAACTATGCATGTGGATCCAACTAACTCAGGATGAACGACTTCGGAGTTGCATATCCGAATTGGCCATAGAAGCACTAACACCGGTAGTTCACCAAACATTGGGTGAACCCCATGGATAGCCAACGTATCAAACCGTGGATGCCTCATCACGGGGGTCGCAGTCACCAAACCATCGGGTGACCTACCATGGATGGCCAGATCAACGTACTCTCGGGCGATCTCCCCTATGTTGGACCTCCCCTATTAACCAACAACTCCAATGCTCTATGCAAATGGCACAACAACAAACAATCTCTCCCAAGACTTCAACATCAACATCAACATAACCGTAGACCCAAACCGTGGGGTCAAGGCTCCCTTAGCCAATAAGCACTATGGTTCAACTCAACATGCTTGGGCCAATAAGCACCCAAAACTTCAACATCAACAATGCCTTAGACCCAAACCGTGGGGTCAAGGCCCCCTTGGCCATTAAGCACCAAGGTACAACTTATCAACGTGCGGTAACCCAACGGATACCGACTTAACATCTTATTATCTTAATCATCTTAGATAATTGTTAACTAGGTTGTCTAATCTTCATCTTTGATTAGCTATGTCAACTTATCATCATTGGGGAAATGGGGTTTGAAACCCCTTAAAGTCTTTTAATTCTGTTTCTGTCCAAGAGGGGTGAGCACGGTCATGCTTAACCCCTAGCACGGGCGTGCTTGACACATTACGGGCATGCTGCCGCTTAAGTGGAGCACGGTCGTGCTTCCTATTCGGTACGGTCGTGCTCAGCTGCATGGTCGTGCTCCTCTGCTATACGGCAGTGCTTAATGCACGGCTATTTTCCAGAATTCAAACTGGGAGCACGGGCGTGCTTCCTGTTCAGCACGGCCGTGCTCAATGCACGACAGTACTGTTCTGGGCAGAGTCTCAAGTCAGATTCTTAACCAATTTTCCTGGATTAAAACTCTAAGGTTCTAAGTCATTTTAAGAGCCTAATCAATTAAGTATTTTGTCAACATAACCATCATCATTAGAACTTCAACATTTACATCAATAAACATCATCTCATCCAACATCAATTTATCAACATTCAACATAGCATCATATTCATAGGCAACCATCATAAGCGTGAAGCATATAACACTAAAACAACCATAGATATATTATCACAGATTAAACACCATATAACAAGCATGCATACAACAACACCGGGGTCATAGGGAACCCCTTTACCTTACACTACCCCCATTGCTTATGAGTACACTACCCTTCTCCCCATACCTGGATTGAAGGTTGCTCCAACAACAGTCCTAAACAGCAAACTGGTCCCGAATCCTTGAGTGGCTTACTCCGGTACTAAGCCTTGGTTGATCAGAAACATAAACTTATCAGTTCCCAATTCGTAAACATGAGAAGGAAACAAAAGGAAACGAAACCATTACCTAAACAGATCAGTACTGACAAGGAAGGGTCTCCCTAGGGTCTCCAAAACTCCAATAATTGATTGAGTTTGGTGGAAATAGAGAGAGACACTGTTCTGGCCGCACTAGGTGAGGGCTGATGTCAGAAATTAGGGTTAAAACATAACCCTCGAATTCTGTGCCATGAATATATAGCCTGGACCTGAGCACGGTCATGCTCACCCTTGAGCACGGTCGTGCTCAACTTCGCGTCACCGAGACGCGGTCAGCATATTGAGCACGGGCGTGCTCAACTTAAAATCAGAAACACGCTTCTGACTATTAGCACGGGCGTGCTGGCTAATGAGCACGGGCATGCTCATGTACCAGAAAGTGACTTTTAAGCCAAAATCCCTCTTAGCCCTTAACCAAAACAGCTTAACTTAACAAAACCAACTTTAACAGCCAACAAGCTTTAGAGAAAAGCACTTACGAAAAAGAAGGGTGTTAGAATTCCACCCACTTATAAAAATTTCGTCCTCAAAATTTCAACGTACCTCAAGTGAAAAGATGCGGGTACGCCTCCATCATCTTGCTCTCGAGCTGCCAGGTAGCACTTTCCTCAGTTGCCCCACTCCAAACCACTTTGACCAAAGGAATCTCCTTGCCTCTTAGTTGCTTCACCCTCATATCCCCGACTCGAAGGGGTAACACCTCAAACGTCAAGTTCTCTTTCAACTGTATAGCGTCGGGAACTATCACATGGCTAGGGTCATGGATATACTTTTTGAGTTGAGACACATGAAAAACATTATGGAGGTTGGACAAGAACGGTGGTAAAGCGATTTGGTAGGCGACTTCGCCGACTCTTTTAAGGATTTGGTAAGGAACAATGAATCTCGGAGTAAGTTTCCTCGCCTTCATCACTCTACCAACCCCAGTCGTCGGGGTAACTCTCAAGAACACGTGATCACCTTCCTGGAATTCGAGCGCCTTCCTCCTTTTGTCATGGTAGCTCTTTTGCCTACTATGTGCAACTCTCATCTTTTCCTGAACCATCCTGATCTTTTCTGTTGTTTCTTGGACTATCTCTGGCCCTAGCACCACACTGTCACTAGGTTCACTCCAACACAAAGGTGTCCTACATCTCCTCCTATACAGAGCCTCATAAGGTGCCATCCCAATGCTGGAATGGAAACTGTTGTTGTAGGTGAACTCTATCAGGGGCAAAAACTTGTCCCAACTACCAGACTGTTCTAACACACAAGCCCTCAACAAGTCCTCTAAGGACTGGATGGTCCGCTCAGACTGCCCATCAATCTGTGGGTGGTAAGCTGAACTAAGCCTAAGCTTTGTCGCTAAAGCCTCTTGCAAACTATTCCAAAACCTAGAGCTAAACCTCGGGTCTCTATCCGACACTATGCTAGAGGGTACGCCATGAAGCCTAACTATCTCTTTGAGGTACAGCTTAGCCAACTTCTCCAATGAATATTCCATATTCATCGGGATGAAATGGGTAGACTTAGTCAGTCTATCCACAACAACCCATATAGCCTCAAAACCAACTGGAGTCTTAGGGAGTCCAGACACAAAATCCATGGAGATGCTATCCCATTTCCATTCTGGGACACTCAGAGGTTGCAACTTACCTGAAGGCCTTTGGTGTTCTATCTTGGCCTTCTGACAGACTAGGCACGCATACACGAACTCAGCTACATCCTTTTTCATCCTAGGCCACCAAAACATCCTCTTAAGGTCCTGATACATTTTAATGGCACTTGGGTGCACACTCAGTCCACTCATATGTCATTCTTCAAGGATCAACTTTCTAAGCTCCGGGACATCTGGTACCCAAACTTTATCTTTAAACCTCAGGACCCCATCACTTCCATCCTTAAAACTAAGGTCTCCACCCTGAGCGAGCAACTCTCGCTGGTCTAAAAGAAACTTGTTTATCTTCTGACCCTCTCTAATATGGTCCATCAAGCTGTTGGTAACCTTCAAGGTTCCAAGCCTAATACTCTTAGGTATAAATTCACAAGCTAGACTAAGGTCTCTAAACTCCTCAATCAGATCCATCTCCCTAACCATCAAGGCAGAGATGTGTAAGGTTTTCCTAATCAAGGCATCGGCCACCACATTGGCCTTTCCTGGATGATAGGTCAGCTCGAAGTCATAATCCTTTAAGAACTCCATCCACCTACGCTGCCTCATATTCAGCTCCTTCTGATCAAAAAGATATTTCAAACTCTTATGATCACTAAATACCTCAAATCTCGCTCCACACAGGTAATGCCTCCAGATCTTTAAGGCAAATACCATAGCTCCTAGCTCTAGGTAATGGGTAGGGTAGTTCTTCTCATGGGTTTTCAACTGCCTAGAAGCGTAAGCAACTACCTTACCATTCTGCATCAACACACCACCTAATCCTTGCTTAGAAGCATCGCAGTAAACTACGAAGGGCTCACTAGGATCTGGCAAAACTAACATTGGTGCTGATGTCAACCTATCCTTTAAGGTTAGGAAACTCTCTTCACACTTAGAGTCCCACACAAACAACTGTCATTTCTTAGTGAGAAGGGTTAAGGGTAAAGCTATCTTAGAGAAGCCTTCTATGAACCTCCTATAATACCCGGCTAACCCCAAGAAACTCCTAATCTCAGTTACAGACTTCGACGCTTCCCACTGGAGCCCCGTCTCTACCTTAGCTGGGTCCACTGCTATGCCACCCTTAGAGATGACATGTCCTAAGAAGCTCACTTCCTCTAACCAGAACTCACACTTAGACAACTTAGCGTACAACTGCTTTTCCTTAAGGGTCTGCAAGACAACCCTCAGGTGTTCATCATGTTCCTCGTTACTTTTGGAGTACACTAAGATGTCATCTATGAACACCACCACAAACTTATCCAGGTAAGGGTGAAAGGTCTTGTTCATGTAGTCCATGAATACCGCAGGAGCATTGGTCACGCCAAAGGGCATAACCAAGTACTCGTAGTGACCATATCGCGTCTTGAACGCTGTCTTCGGGATGTCCTCACACTTAACCTGAATCTGATGGTACCCTGACCTCAAATCTTTGAAAAGACGCAAGTGCCCATCAACTGGTCCATAAGATCATCAATCCTAGGGAGGGGATACCGATTCTTTATGGTCACCTTGTTGAGCTGTCGGTAGTCGACACACAACCTCATACTACCATCCTTTTTCTTCACCAACAACACAGGTGCTCCCCACGGAGACACACTGGGCCTAATGAACTGCTTCTTCATCAGATTCTCTAATTGGTCCTTCAACTTAGCTAGCTCTAGAGGAGACATTCTCTAGGGTGCTATGGAGATTGGCCAGGTTCCAGGCACTAAGTCTATGGTAAACTCAACATCTCTCTCTGGGGGTAAGTTATAAACATCCCCCGGAAACACCTCAGGAAATTCCCACACAACAAGCAAGCTGGCGACATCAAGAGGGCTGCTCTCTACTTCCAGGGAAGCTATCATCATGTACACTTGGGCTTCGTCTTTCATCGAAGCTTGAACTTGGCTGGCAGAGAGAAGGTCCCGATTCTTAGACTCCGTTGGAGTTCCAAAAATCAGGGTTTTATGGAAACAATTCAAAAGGACATGGTTGGAAGATAACCAGTCCATGCCAAGAATAATATCAAGGTCTTTTAGAGGTAAGCATACAAGATCAGCAACAAAGGTTTTGTCATTTATGACTATATGACAGTTCTTGCATGCATAAGAAGTGGAGACAGGTTTATTTGTGGGTGTGGACACAAGCAAATCAAACTCAAGAAAGGTAACAGGCAACTTAAGACTCTTGACCCTAGCATGCGATATAAACGAGTGAGTAGCACCCGAATCATACAATACAGTTAATTGAGTCCCATCAATAAAACATATACCTTGGATCAAGTCATCAGACTCGGAGGCTTCGACTCCACTAAGAGTGAAGACTCTTCCGGTGGTCTTCAGTCTGTTGGCTTGTGGCCTCTGATTCTTGCTGGCGCTGGAAGGCTCGGCCTTAGCTCCTTCGCACTCGCGGCTGATATGTCCTGGCTTGCCACTTCTGAAGCAGATAACCCAGGGGCGGATCCACGTTGCTGTCAGTGTGGGCAGCTGCACCCAGTAACATTTTAATTTTTTTTTACTAATACCTTATGTTTTATAGTTTTCCCCATAGATAAGATATTTGCACCCAATGCCCCTATCTTATTTCCCTTTCTTTCTTCTCTTACCTCTCACTCGTTGGTCATTGCTTCTTATCTCTCTCATCATCTCTCCCGTCATCATTTGAGTGTCAGACTTGCAAGTATAAAGTTATAGGCACAGTGATAAAAGGAAGGAGAAACACTCCTCACCCTTGCGTATTTATTTCTCCTTTTCTAATAAGTTTCTAACTCCTTCTTTTGTTTCTCTCTCTAATAAATGTTGACAGTTTGACCTTCGTTTGTTTCTCAGAAGTCTCTAAAACCTTGTTTTGGAGATCCATCGATAATCAATATCATTATTTATCTATAAGATCTTGTTAATAAGTATCCTTGGGATATTGATTAAGAAATACATAAAAAGGAAATTTTGCATTAGAAAACTAAGTTTAACACTTTTCGTATACTAAATACACAATTTTCCATACAAAATTTTTATTATTGATTCCTTAAACAATGCTCTAAGGACACTTGTTAACATTCTCCTTATTTATATTTTAATAGTAACAAATACCTGCTTTAAAAAAATAATAACAAATACTATTTAGAAATTTATTAACAAGTGTCCATTGTTCTTCTTTGAGGGGTTATGATTTAATTTCAGCATTTAAAATAAGACATTTATTTGTTAATATTATTTTACTTATATATTTATATTTTACTAACCAGTGCTTAATTCAAACGATGGTTAAGGATTCCAAAAGCAGAAAAGTTCTCATCGAAAATATAGGTATATCAGTTTTCAAAGTTTTAAATACAACAGGTCCCAATAATTCTCGATCTCTTAACCGGTGCCATTAGCATTCTCTTTTAATATTTTATACTATGTAATTTATAATTTTTAACTATATGAAAAAAATTATTAGTAACGTACCAAATAACGTATCGACTATGTATATCTCCCACGTATCCATATTTAGGTATCACGTATCAGAGAGTATTGCAAACCTAGTAACTATGGTCGAATTGTTGTTGCTGGTTTATGTGGGCATTGTCCCTACAATTTTGATCTTGCTGATGGGTTTTTGGTACCCCTTGTATCCAGTTTAATAATATTTTTGCTTTAAAAAAATGCCCCTACTAGCTCAGGGTCTTGGATCCGCCACTGAGATAACCTTTGTTTCCTTGCACTAAGACGAGTAATGATCCGCAGCACCACACTTGCCACATCTTATAGGTCTAGAGGCATTAGAGAACCCACCCCTAAACCCATCCTGCTGAAACTGTGGCCTCTTGCCACTTTGCTTGAAATCCTTGCCGGTCGGAGCATACCGCTGTTTACCCTTGTCCTTCTGATCAGTCCTCTTGCCACTCTGACTATCCGATCCCTTGGAACTAGCAACTCTGAACTGACTGGCATCCTCATAGGTTCTGCACTTGTTGACCAGAATTGGAAAGATCCTGATCTCTTATTAGCTGATGGCCTGCTTGATCTCGGGTCGGAGTCCAGCCTCAAACTTGACACACTTGGAGTGGTCATCGGTCTCATGCTGATACGGAGTGTAATACCTAGCCAGCTCCTCAAACTTGGCCGCATAGTCACCAACTGACAACGACCCCTGCCTCAAAGACAAGAACTCCATCTCTTTCTTGTCCTTGATATCCGCCGGAAAGTAATTCTCAAGGAATCTCTGCCTGAACACAGCCCATGTAACTGCTGTGCCCTTAGCCTGCATCCGCTTCCTGTAGTTGTCCCACCAATGCTCAGCCTCCTCAGTCAACATGAAAGTAGCAAAGATGAGCTTCTACTGATCGTTGCAATCCATTGCACGGAAGATCTTCTCTATCTCCCTCAGCCATAACAATGCTCCCTCTGGATCATAAGCTCCATTGAAGGAGGGAGGGTTGTTCCTCTGGAACTTGTCCAAACCTTGGAACTCAGCTGGCCCACCATTGTTGTTATGGTTGACCTGTCCGATAGCATTGTCCAGAAGTGCCAATGTATCCGCAATCGCCAGATCGTTGCATCCTCTATCGGCCATTAGTTCCTGTACATAACCAAAGCAACTTTTAATACGGAAACTAAAACGGGTAAAAGCGATAAGCAACTAACTTAAGGCATCATTATCTATAACAAGTATATACAATCCAAACAAGAGCACACAACAGACTCACAACAGACTCATATCACGTCCGAACAGGGCCGAACTGCTCTGATACCACTAAATGTGACACCCTTCTACCCTGTACGTTATACGACATAAAATAAATAAATAATAAAATAAAACATGCATTTATTGAATAAATTAAAACATTTGTCCATGGGTAGAAAAGTCCCACATGAACGAGTTCACATAACGCGGAATTAAAACCAAGTTTAAAACAAACAAACGAATAAAATAATAACAAACGTCCCAACCCGATGTCATAACAGAGCTGGTATAACCATTCCGTACATCACGGAAAAACAACTGAAACTAGCTAACTAACAGAAAGAAAGGCCCTAACTTTGAGTGGTGGCTCCTCAGAGTCACTCCTCTCCAGGCTGCTCGTCATCCTCTGCAAATTGCCAATCAGGCCAAACAAACAAACAAACAGAAAGAGGGGAGTAAGAATCATGTAAACAATAACGGCATGGAGATAGGAAGCAAGGTAAACAAACATCATGGCAACAACTAGCATACGACATCATAACAATATCTCAACATCCATCATCATCATCATCAACACAAGTATGCTATGCAGTGCAATGCAACACTACTCCACTACTCCAACTATGCATGTGGATCCAACTAACTCAGGATGAACGACTTCCGAGTTACATATCCGTATTCGCCATCGAAGCACCAACACCGGCAGTTCACCAAACCTTGGGTCAACGCATCAAACCATGGATGCCTCATCACGGGGGGCCGCGGTCACCAAACCATCGGGTGACCAACCATAGATGGCCAGATCACCGTACTCTCGGGCGATCTCCCCTATGTCGAATCTCCCCCATCAACCAACAACTCCAATGCTCTATGCAAATGGCACAACAACAAACAATCTCAACTACCTCCTTGCTCGGGCCATGAAGCTCCCAAGACTTCAACATCAACATCAACGTAACCTTAGACCCAAACCGTGGGGTCAAGGCTCCCTTGGCCAATAAGCACCAAAGTTCAACTCAACATGCTTGGGCCAATAAGCACCCAAGACTTCAACATCAACAACGCCTTAGACCCAAACCGGGGTCAAGGCTCCCTTGGCCATTAAGCACCAAGGTACAACTTATCAACGTGCGGTAACCTAACGGATATCGACTTAACATCTTATTATCTTAATCATCTTAGATAATTGTTAACCAGGTTGTCTAATCTTCATCTTTGATTAGCTATGTCAACTTATCATCATTGGGGAAATGGGGTTTGAAACCCCTTAAAGTCCTTTAATTCTGTTTCTGTCCAGGAGGGGTGAGAACGGTCGTGCTTAACCCCTAGCACGGGTGTGCTTGACACATTACGGGCGTGCTGCCGCTTAAGTGGAGCACAGTCGTGCTTCCTATTCGGCACGGTCGTGCTCAGTTGCACAGTCGTGCTCCTCTGCTGTACGGCCGTGCTTAATGCGCGGCCATTTTCCAGAATTCAAACTGAGAGCACGGGCGTGCTCCCTGTTCAGCACGGCCGTGCTCAATGCACGACAGTACTATTCTGGGCAGAGTCTCAAGTCAGATTCTTAACCAATTTTCCTGGATTAAAACTCTAAGGTTCTAAGTCATTTTAAGAGCCTAATCAATTAAGTATTTTATCAACGTAACCATCATCATTAAAACTTTAACATTTACATCAATAAACATCATCTCATCCAACATCAATTTATCAACATTCAACATAGCATCATATTCATAGGCAACCATCATGAGCATGAAGCATATAACACTAAAACAACCAGAGATATGTTATCACAGATTAAACACCATATAACAAACATGCATACAACAACACCGGGGTCATGGGGAACCCCTTTACCTTACACTACCCACATTGCTTATGAGTACACAACCCTTCTCCCCATACCTGGATTGAAGGTAGCTCCAACAACAGTCCTAAACAGCAAACTGGTCCTGAATCCTCGAGCGGCTTACTCCGGTACTAAGCCTTGGTTGATCAGAAACATAAACTAATCAGTTACCAATTCGTAAACATGAAAAGGAAACAAAAGGAAACGAAACCATTACCTAAACAGATCGGTACTGACAAGGAAGGGTCTCCCTAGGGTCTCCAAAACTCCAATAACTGATTGAGTTTAGTGGAAACAAAGAGAGACACTGTTCTGGCCGCACTACGTGACGACTGATGTCAGAAATTAGGGTTAAAACTTAACCCTCGAATTCTGTGCCAAGAATATATAGCCTGGACCTGACCACGATCATGCTCACCCTTGAGCACGGTCGTGCTCAACTTAGCGTCACCGAGACGTGGTCAGCATATTGAGCACTGGCGTGCTCACTGTTGAGCACGGGCGTGCTGGCTAATGAGCACGGGCATGCTCATGTACCAGAAAGGGACTTTTAAGCCAAAATCCCTCTTAGCCCTTAACCAAAACAGCTTAGCTTAACAAAACCAACTTTAACGGCCAATAAGCTTTAAAGAAAAGCACTTACAAAAAAGCAGGGTGTTACAATTCTGACATTATCAATGCTACAATCAATGCTTCATACCTTTGGGAATATTGTCATGTATTGACACTCACAAAAAATATGCGTCTACAAAATGATGCAAACAACACAAATGCAGAAGACCTTAGACAATTTTCAGAGTGGCTACTACGTGTAGGAGATGGAAAAATAGCTGAGCCAAACGATGGTTATGCATCAATAGAAATTCCTGATGAATTTCTGATCACTGATTTCAATGATCCCATAGAAGCTATAGTGCAAAGTACATATCCTAATTTAGTGCAACAATACAAGAATGAAGACTTCTTGCACTCTAGAGCTATTTTGGCATCGACTATTGAAACTGTTGATGAAATAAATGATTATGTTCTTTCATTGATCCCAGGTGATGAAAGGGAGTATCTAAGCTCAGATTCTATTGACAGGTCAGATGCAATTGAAAATCCAGCCTTTGAGGCACTTACTCCTGAATTCCTAAACACACTAAGAACATCAGGTCTTCCTAATCATGGGATCAAATTAAAAATTGGCACTCCAATAATGTTGTTGAGGAATTTAGATCAATCTGAAGGTCTGTGCAATGGCACTAGATTAATAGTTACAAGATTGGCAAATCATGTTATTGAAGCAAAGATCATCTCTAGAAAGAACATTGGGAATCTAATTTACATTCCTCGGATGTCTATCTCCATCCTAATCACCATGGCCTTTCAAGCTTGTGAGGAGACAATTTCCTTTGATTGTTTCATATGCTATGACCATCAATAAATCTCAAGGTCAATCACTGGCACATGTTGGGTTATATTTGCCTAGACCCATGTTTAGTCATGGACAGTTATATGTGGCATTTTCTAGAGTCCAAAGTAAGCAAGGGTTGAGAATCTTAATTCATGACAAAGAAGGAAGAGCCTTAAATACAACCACCAATGTTGTCTTTAAAGAGGTTTTCCAAAATCTATGGTGAGTGAATGTTTCAAATTTATGTATCATTTATTAGGTAGCTTTGGCATGTTATTCTCAGTCAAATTTTGCTTTTCACGTAATTCAGATAGTTTAACCACATTGCCCCTTTCATGTGAGGCTTTTATCAGCCTATGCTTCTTCTTATCTCATGGGCCATGACTCATAGTAAAGAAATGTTAAGTTTTAAGTAGATTTGACACGTTATTTTTTATATTGTTCGAACTAATATGTTCCTTTGTTGAATATTTCTAAATCTTTAAAGGCTCATATTTTCACACTATGCCTTCAATATATATCAATTTAAATATAGCTTGTGGTTTAGGGGAATAGTTATCATGTCCTTTATGACTGAAACATAATTCAG
Organism: Echinosophora koreensis; assembly: GCA_035048595.1. NCBI lineage: Eukaryota > Viridiplantae > Streptophyta > Magnoliopsida > Fabales > Fabaceae > Echinosophora > Echinosophora koreensis. The sequence goes on from JAPCYP010000096.1 coordinate 1,199,686, forward strand.
GTTTTATTACTTGCAGAAGAGGAGATAAGAAAGCTGGCTGAGCAAGTCTTGGTATTTTGGGTGAGCATGACTGTGGACAAAATTGTGCAAAGCGTGCAGAGGATTTTGGAATGATAGGTAGTAACTCTTTCTTCAATAAACTCAAGCATTATTGTTCAAGGAATCATGTGGAAAATGGTCAGGTTCTTTGTTTTAAATTTTTTCTTCCTTTGTGATGCAGTGTTAATTATACACGGGGTGCAGAGGTTGATGAACCTGTGGCAAATTATTGTGGACTTTTCGGATGAAACTCTACTATCATTTGTCTTCTTTTTC